>JANHMN010000001.1:107245384-107263056 GCA_030674055.1 Rhabdomys pumilio
CACACAGAGACAAACACAAACACACACATACAACAGACACACATACAAACACACACACATCATATACCACACACAGAGTGACAAACACACACATCAACTACACACACAAACACATACTATACACACAGACAAACACACACATATAACAGACATACATACCACAGAGAAAGAGAGAAACACAGAGACAGACAGATACACACACATACACACACACCACAGAGAGACAAACACAAGCACATACATCCACCACAGACACAAACACATACACACACAGAGATACAAATACACACACAGAGTTCAGTGTGTAGAACAAAGAGACAGTCAGGAGGAGAAAACAGTTAAGAGCCCACTAGATAGGAACTGGTCTGTGTGGCAGGATATTTTCTTGCTACTTTGTATTTGCAGTGAAGCTCGGTAATTGGGCAGGAGAAGAGGTAGGCGGAGTAAGGAGTTGGGAGAAAAAAAGGGGGGCGGGGAGAAAATAGGAGCGAGAGGGAGCAACATGGAGGAAGAACCATGAATCTCTAGCAGTCCCGGGTAGCAATTTCTATCAAAAGGTTAGATATTGGGTAACAATTCTAATTAGTTGGGCATCTTGTGTATTGAGAGCATTCCCAAATATATAAATCCATTGGATAATCTTTAAGCATTAAGAGTCTTCTTTCTACCCGGAATTGAGAGCATGGGGTATTGTCTGGGGCTTAGCAGAGAACCATGACAGTGATGGGATTGGCCCAAGATCCATGCTTTGGGGCATGGTCTCCATGGAGATGATAGGAGGAACCAGCCACCACTGTAACATCTTGTGGGGTGCTCTTGACCTCTGGCCGCTTTTAGTGGCAGTGCACTTGACTTCTGGCAGCTTCTAGTGTGGTCGGGAGGCACACATAGCTAGCAGAAACACAGTACCGTGGCTTTTTGAAATTCACCCAATACAGGTCTCTCCAACTCAAACTAGATGAGGACAGATGCGAGGGGCGGAGCACAGAAATGGCAATGGTGTCTCCCTCTGTCCAAGCTGCAACAAAGGCCTCAGAGGACCCTCTCCAGGTACTGTCTCCATGGTGCTCCCAGAGAAGAGACATGGAAAAGCTAGCCATGGGGACTATGGGTAATTGCCATCCCTGCAGTCTCCAAAATTACATTCCCATCCACAGCCCCTCGCATCAAGATTTCCCCAACTCAATGTGAGCTAGAGCAATCCAAGCAAGAATAAGCTCACTTACTCATGAAATAAAAACATGAGTTATAGATTCCACTCTGCATTCGAGGCCCAGCACTGGGCTCTCCGGATATTGGTCTCAGTTGTTGCCATGATGGACGACATTTGAAGATGGTTGCTCTATTTGGGGATGGCTGTTGCACATAGGGTATGAGGACTGGTTTGTCATATGTTATCACTTTATCCCTTCCTTATTCCTATGCTGTCTCCCAACACGAAACACTTAAATGACATGTAAAGTAAGTTTTAAGTCACCAGCACTAATCAAAGAGCTCATCTTAAGCTTCTTTTTGTCTTTTCCCATCCTCGATGGCCACGCCCATCACAGTGCTTCTTCCCTCCTCAGACCTAGTTTGCTTAACAGCAGTCAAGGGTGTCACTCTGATCAGCTGGGCAGCTCCCGCCATGGCTACTCTTCACACTAGCCTGTGTTTGACCGTCCAGTGTTGTGAACAGAAGCTGGGTGGCTACTGAGTCCTGGTTGTAACAGACCAGCAAATAGTGACCACTTGGCCAGTCTAGAAAATCTGAGTCACATTAACACTTGTCCAGTTCAGTTACAACATTTGCCTAAAAAGATGTTTTATTGCTCTGATGTTGAATAGTTTAACACAATTTTCCAGCCCAAGGAAGATAATTTGATTACATTGGCCACTGACTAATTATATAACAAAATTTCAGGATGGACACAGACTTTCAGAAAAACAAAAATCACTGTATTACTTATTACGTACTTGACCGAAATACTCGTGAATGTGGTGTTGGCATACTTACTGCCACAGCAATGGTAACTTTTCACTCTTTAGAAAAACAGAGGAAAGAGAAAGTACTTTTCAATGAAAATACAAAATCAGTAACTACATCCAGTTCCAGCTTTGCTATGTCATGGTTTTAGTATGATCTGAGAGAACACTCATTTGATTTGGGGGGACACTCATTTGTTCTTTACAGTATGAAAACAGATATTTTCAGCCCACTGCTAGCAGCCGTCTGCAGCTCTCATTTGGGACAGGCAGCAAGGAGGCTGTGTAGAAATGTAAGCATGTAGGTTCTTACTTCTTTAGTAATCAGCATCCTTGTCTCGAGCTAAGTAAGCAGCCAACTGCAATTATGCTCCTCTATTACTTTGAGAACCTAATAACCTCATTTTTAAAACATTTCAGATGTGAAATGGAAGCCACATACATTTTTGAATCACCTTTTCTTCTCTTACAATTCTCGCACATGGTTCTTTGAGTGTGTTAGCTAAGTCCTTCCTTTTGAACGCCCTATGTATGACAGATGTTTACGGACTGGCTCGTCCCTCACACAAATGGCTGTCCTCAGTGATGTCGATGTAACTTGGTCACCTTCTTCTCTCTTAAGACTAAACAGAGAGTTTATAAAGTTTGCAGCAACTACAAAACCCTGCACGTCTGTTTAGTCTGTCTAGCCTGAAGTGCTAGAAGAGTCTCAAAACAACCTGCTCAGAGCCACAGTTGAGGGCCACAAAAGGAAGACCATGGAGGCCACAGGAGCTTGTCAACAGAGTAGCTCCATGCTTTTCTCACCTTCTGGGGATCACCTGCTGTGGTTTGTTTTGTTGTAATCTCTTTATTGTGGCCCGGGGGACATATAAAATTCTCTAAGTGTTTGATGTACGCAGCTTGAAGGATCTGAAGATGTTTATACCCGTGGAACTATTGGTTTCCTGTGCTACAAGCCTGTTTCCTGTGCTACAAGTCACCTCTAGAGTTTCCAGTCATCTTCTTTGTTATCTTGCATCTGTGCAGTAAGTATATTTAACATGAGGTGTGCATGTTAGAAAGCAGGCATTACCCAAGCCTGCCCTTCAGGGAGTCAGCACCAGCAGACATCAGACACGTCATCCCCCAATGCCACCAAGTGAGGTACATTCCCACTGTCACCATTAATTCTGTATTTTCCTAGGCTACATGAGCACCCTTTAAAGGCCTGACATCATGGCTCTGTCTGTTCCCTCTCGCTGTCTCTGTCTTCAGGTCTCAGTCTGCCTGCCTCTCTGCCTCTATCTCTCACTACCCTTCTTACAGACAGCCTCGCCCCCAAATTAATTTCTCGAATGAGATGTAGCATGGTGTGATTTCTTAGCGGTATTAAATTCTAACAGTACA
This sequence comes from Rhabdomys pumilio, assembly GCA_030674055.1. Classification (NCBI taxonomy): domain Eukaryota; kingdom Metazoa; phylum Chordata; class Mammalia; order Rodentia; family Muridae; genus Rhabdomys; species Rhabdomys pumilio. The sequence goes on from JANHMN010000001.1 coordinate 107,248,739, forward strand.
GAGCCCTAGCATCTATTCATCTTATTATATAAGAAAGCCTCATGTTCATGATCTCTGGAAAGAACTATGAAATCTCTGCTTCTGTTTAGGCATCTATGATGTGAGTGTTATGTTGTGGCATCTGTCCGACTGTATCTCAGCTCATTCAGCACAATGCCCTGTGGGATTCTGTATGTTGTTAGACTGTAGGTTTCTTTTTAAGCCTGAGTATTTGTCCTTTGTGTAGGTACGTTTCCCTTGCCCGTCCATCTGTAAATGGATATTTCAAGTTGCTTCTGCATCTTGCCTTTTGTAAAAAAAAAAAAAAAAAAAAAAAAAAAGATGCAGTGAGCCCAGAGTACAGGTAACACGCTATAACTCTAGTTTTGATTTATTTCAGTATGAACCCAGAAGCCAAGTCTGTGGTAGCTCTGGTTTTCAATGTTTATCCTATTACCACAGTAAACAGTGGCTACACCATGTTATATTTCCACTAACACAACCCCATCACTTCATAATAGTCAGCTTTTCCTTTATAGTAACAAATTTCGGCTCATGATGTCAGAGGTCTTATTTCATAGTTGATAGGCCCCACTGCTTCTAGCCCACCGGCAAGACCTCATCTCATATTGGAAAGCTCAGAGGGGCCAAGCCAGTCACCTCATGACAAGAAGTAGTAAAGAGGGAGCATCCTGCTGAACCCTAGAGAAACACAGCCCAGTGACCAAATATGCAGAAGACTTCCTACTGGGCCCTGCTTTTCAAAGTTCCCATCATCTCCTGGTAGCACCAAATTTGGGCCCTTGGGAACATTCTAGATGAAAACTGCAGCATTGACAGTTGCTGCCTCTTTTCTTTTGTTGCAAATAACTTCCTTGGGGGATTCTTAGTATATTCTGTACTGCCCATAATAATTCATGGAAGGAAGGAATGAAAAAAAATAAAAGCCATAAATAACTGTCTTACCCCATTAGGAATACTATCAAATCACCATAAATGGAGTGGCGTGAGATCATTAGAACAAGTTCTTAGAATTCTGGAGACTAGGGCATCCAAGATCAAGCCGTGGGTAGATTGGGTGTCTGGTCCATATATGGAAGCTTCTCGATAGAGGATGTCTCTCAGGCATCTTATATGAGGGTACTAACCCAGGCCCTAGGGATTCCTCCCAGTGACCAGATGACTCTCAAAGGACTTGCTTCCCACCATGGGCTGTTTGGAGATGAAAATGTACGTTGAAAGAGTGGCCACAAAGCACCCAGAACACAGCAAGGATTACGGCCATCCAGCCAGTGTGACACATGGGAAACAGATCTAATGAGCCGTTTGTGGTAGTTAACATCAACATCAGCTTTTAAAAATAAAACAAGCAAGGCCTTTAGTGTTAGATAGAAACATATGGAAAGGCTAAGCAAATGTTAAATATTCTTTAGACACAGCCCATATCTTTCCCAGCTCATAGCTGTTATATCTTAGATGCCTGTTCATTTTCCAGACAAGCTCTGCTTGCAAAGTGCAGACGAAGGTACAGCTGCACCATGAGCTGTAACGGAGGGAGCATCCGCAGGCCTGTGCTCCTAGGAAAACGGGCATGTGCAGGCACGCGTACCCTCACTCACCAAACACTGACAGTCACTTCTGGCCTAACTGCCTTACCCCTGCCAGAGTAATGCATGGCACCGTAAAAGCAAACAAACACCACACAGAAGTTTTCTCTTACATCACTAGAAGTTTAAAATCTCCTATGACCTTCACTGGGCAGAGATCAAGGCTCCAGCTCCGATGCGTTTCTTCCTGCAAGTAGGTGGCTGTGGGGGGGCGGGGGACTCCATTTCTCTGTCTTTCTTGGCTTCTCAAGGCTGTCCATGTTCTTTAGTGGGCAGTCTCCTTGATTCATTTTCAACAGCACAATCTCATCTCTTTCATCTTCCACCCACCCTCCATCTCTGTCTCTGAAGGCAGCCAGGAGATAGTCTCCAAGTTTTAAAAATTGGTAAGGTTAGATTAGCCCCCAGGCAGGATCCAGATGACACTCTTTTCCACCATGACACCTACAGAGTTCGTCTTCTGCCCTGTAAGAGTACACGTATGTAGTTTCTGAGTGTTAGCATTGACAGCCTGTGAGAGACATTGTTTTACTCATCCCATTTTTAAATTTCGCTACCAAATTGTGCTTGGGCAGCAGAGGCTTGCACATGCAAACATGGCTTAAGCCAGCATTTCCCTTGCATGCTGCTTGCTCTGTTTAGCCAGCATCAACCTGCCATGTCCCCTTTCCCTTACTGTATTGCAAATGGCTGAACCAACCTTGTGATTCACTCATCATTCAATCTGTCAGCCTGTCCCTCCTCAGTCCAGAGTGGTCTGCCTACTATGAACCTGGAAGAAACTCTGACAGAGGGATGCTTCCCAGACATCAACTAATCAGTGGCCCTGAATAGGACCTCCTAGGGTCATAAAATCATCCATGTAAATTACTGATTAATTTCAGACCTGGTACAAGGGGCTGAGGTGCATATGTAACATAACAAAGTGGACCTAGTCTCCAGGTTCTCATCGCATCCCTCAGTGCCTACTTGTTACAGGGCATGCCTGGCATACCCGGCCTTATACCCTGAAGTTTCCAGGCCAGGGGCTGGGCTGCCCTTCCCCCAGACACTCTTTCCAATTCCTATGTAATCCAGACATTTTGGTCTCTCTCTTTTCTCTCTCTCTCTCTCCCTCGTGTTCTCTCTCTCTTTCTCTCATGTTCTCTCTCTTTCTCTCTCTCATGTTCTCTCTTTCTCTCTCATGTTCTCTCTCTTTCTCTCTCGTGTTCTCTCTTTCTTTCTCTCTTCTCATATTCTCTCTCTGCATTTTCTCTCTCTCTCTCTCTCTGAGTGTGCACACTCTTTCTCTCTTTCTCTCTTTCTCTTCCTCCTCCTCTCTGTCTCCCTCCCCATGCCCTCATTCTTTCAGACCAGTGGATCCGCCTGAGAACTGCTTCCCAATAAACCTGCCTTTATATACTCTTATCTGGTTTGAATTGGAGAATAACTTATCATTCAATACCATTGAAAATGACAAAATTAATAAATGGATATATATTTTTCTCAGAATAAAACATGTTCACTTATGAAAAATAGAGGCTCAAATTTATCAGGAAAAAAAAAACCTTAATTTGAGTGTCAAGTGGGTTGAAATAACAATAGGGTTTGAATATAAATTTCCCCCACAGGATCATGCATTTGAGCAGAGGCACCAGCTGGGGCATTGTTTGGGAAGATGATAGAGCCTTTAGGGGGTTGAGCCTTGCTGGAGAAGTAGGCCTTGATGTTTGACACTAAACCCTACTTCCTGTCAGTCCCCTGCTTCCTGACTGCAGACATAAAGTGAGCAGCCGCCTCATGTGCCCCAAGGATGGAATGTATCCCTTCTTAAACTTCAGGCCAAAATAAACCCTCCTTCTCTTTAGCTGCTTCTTTTCAGGTATTTGGTCACAGCAATAGGAAAAATCATTTCTACAAGTGGATATAAAAATTGCTTTTAATCTGGCAGAAACTAGAAACCAGGCGTGGGTGGCCAGGAACAATAACTTTCAGCTTAGCATAGAAACTAAAGGTCAGAGAGTGAAGTAATGTGTGACAGACAAGAGAGGCCAACTGCGAAGCAGGAAGCTCTTAGGAATAGACAAATAATTCTTGTGTTCTAGCTGAGTGGGCCAAAATGTCCTAATTCAGCCATATTCTGGCCCTAACTGGAGAAGTGGAGTTCTTAGAGTCACAGATCCTCAGATCTTATTTTTAAGGATGGATCCTGGACCCATTTTCAACACTTATATTTGTCAATCCACGTTTGATCGACAAGCATCCACTTGGCCCCCGTCCTATGCAGATTCCTGCTACAGAATTCAAGACTGCCTCTTGGAGGATAAAAATCAAAACCAATGACTTCCGTGCTCAGTGTCTTAGGAAATGAGGCCCAACATGGGGCCCTAAGTTCATCACACCAATGACTCTTTTCCTAAGCGCCATGGCCTCCTTTCTGTCGCACAAGCAACCTTGCTTATTTCCATCCCTGTGGGCTTCACTGTTGCTTCTTCCAGAAGGCTCTCTTCTTATCCTTTCCCAAGTCAGCTGTTTCCTGTATTGACAGTGTTCCACTGTGACCTCGTCTAAGGTGACCCCCACAATGCCTGAAGCACTGTACGAGGTCGTTTCATCTCCATCCCTTTAGTATTTGCAAGTCTTCAGTTGGTTAAGTGTTTATCTGGGGTTTGTCTCTGTTTATTAGAGTATAACTCCACAAGACAGAGTTCCATCCTGACATCCACGTACATCAATGGTACAGAGTAATAGGTGTCATTGTGCCACTTCAACGTATGTATCCAACGTTATATTCACACATACCCCTTGCCTTTTCTAGACATCCTACCACAAATGCTCATATTCACAGGGACACACATATACCTGCACACACAAACACAAAAAAAAATTTAAAGTAAAATGTGAAGTCAGTAGTGCTATATTTCAATTTGAACCAAAATGTCTGTGCTGGAAGGTTGTTTATTGTTTCTTATGGGTTTTTTTTGTTTGTTTTTTGTCAATGTGACACAGGCTAAGGCGATCTGGAAAGAAGAAATGCCAATCAAGGAATTGGTCCATCAGATTGGCCTGTGGACAAGTCTCTGGGGGCATTGCCTTGATTAATACTTGATGCAGGAGCTCCTCAGCCCACTGCAGGTAGTTTGGACAGGTGGCACTGGATGGCATAAAGGACTACGATCAGGACATGTAAGCCACATAAACCTTTTATTCCCCAACTTGCTTCTGGTGAATATTTTAATCATGATGCTTTAATCATCACAGCAATAGAAAGTGGCCCAATGTCACCATTTTCATGCACATTTACCAACCAACTTCCACTGCTTTTCAGTGTGTTGGGCTTTACTCATCACCTATGCTCAGGTGTCAAGCAGCCTTCGTGTGATCAACAGCTACCATGTCGCACAGAACTGAATTAGGCACATCCAACACACCTATGGAAAGCTTGGCTTATCACAAAATCTCATCGACTGTTTAATTTTTAACGACAGGAAGAAACTTGTGAATCAATTGTTACTGCAAACAGCCAGTAACTGAGTGAGACTTTAAAACATCATTAAGATGAAAGGTTGTCTCCGTTTATCACAAAGCCACTGCCTGTTGGTGAGTTCATGGTTATATATTTTCTACACCGAGACTCCGTCAGTGATTCATCTATCTGAAGAACCTGCACAGTGTGCGACCGGAGTCAGCACTGACAGTTACTGTAGCTATCATGACATAGTGCTTATCCATATAAAGGCCATGTCAATGAAAGCATGAAGTGCAGAGCAAAACATTTACACCCAGTAGGCTTCAGAAGCTTTCTAGAAAGCTGAAAAGCCAAGAAATTACGACAACCTGGACTGGAAACTCAGCACAGAAGGACAGCAGAATGCAGAATGAAATGTCCCTTACTTTAGTTTTCAGATGTCTGAGAGTAACTGTTTGATCAGTCCTGAATGTCTGGACTATAAGCTTGAGACATGTCTTTATTGTTTTGATTGACACTTCTCAATCTTTCCCATCAGGAATTTTAAATTTTCTGTTATTTATACATCAGTTACTTTTGTAAGCTCAAGAAGAAAAAATAAGACCAAAAAAAAATTAAATTCTGAGCTAATGTTTTATGTTCATGTTCTGTTAGGAATCCCCTTCTCTTTTCCTAGGAATCTTTCCCACTTAGCCAGGAATGCAGCAAAAAGCCATTCCACAGCCTGTGTAAAGCAGAGAAGGCATGCCCCTTGAAGCATGAGTTAGTACTGACCTCTGTAAGGGTGTATTTAACCTCTTAAAAATATTGCTAGTTCCTAAAATCTCCATTGTACTGCAATCAATAAATCACTGATATCCCCGCTGGGAGGGAAACTTCCGGAGGTTTCAAAGGCCAGGCCAGAGAGGAGTAGCAAACAACAGTTTCTCACAGACCAACGATTAGAACATCTGCTCGCATCCTCTATGCCTGTTAAGACGTTTACTCAGTTCATTGTAGGCGGAACGTGGGGGTCCCTCCGTGTTTTTTGTTTTTACTCCCATGATAGGAATTCAATAACAGCCCTAACCCAGGGCCAGCTCCCTCACCTGTCACTTAGCAACTTGTCTTTTTAAAGAGACTATAAGAAATGGCACTTTGTCAGACTCAGATGGTGTGTGATGAACGACGATGGTCAGGAAAAAAAAAACTGTAAGGTCTGCAGGCCGGAAAAGCCAATGATGTCACCAGTGAGCTGTCTGAACCGTTTCACGATCCAGTCGATTATATAAAAAAAGAAGAAGGAGAAAAGAAAAAAGAAAGAAAACAAAACAAAACAAAAAGCCAATCATTTCAAGGATTTCCATCTCCACTTGATTCTCTACAAGAGTTTGAAATGTGAGTTCCTTAACCTTTCTGGCCATGAGTTTTTCCAGGAGTGGGCAGGGATAACCTTTGGCTGTTGTCCTTAGCCTCAGAAATGTTTCTCAGTAGCAAGCAAGCACATAAGAATCTTGAACGCATGCTTAGCCTTTCAGCCTCACAAACCCGTCCCTAGCAGACAAATAAGGAATGAAATAGGTCATTAACGCTATTATAGTTTCCACTAATTCTGACATCTGAGTATAACTGAGTTCAGTAGCCATGAATAATGGGGAAAGTGAGCAGCTGGAACAGTGAACAGCGAGGCCTGCTGCAGCCAGAGGTCCATGAAAGGTACACGCAGTTAACTGTATTCTAGACCACTGGTGCTTTAGGAGAGGAAATGAGAAAGAATATAACTAGAGATGAATTTCAAGATCAGTTCCCATCCACTGTTCAAATTGAAATTTGGGAACTTCCTCAAAGGTAAACCTAACCAAAGAGTAAATTTGTTTTGCTAAAAATTCTGCCAAAAGTAATTAGCCTTTAAAGTTCTGGAAGCATTCCTTATCCTTCTCCTAAAACCTTGAGAACTGCCTACCCATTGCTGAATTGCAATGAGGACATGTGCCGACAAGAGAGAGGAGAGAGAAGCTCCATACTTGGACCACTGGAGCAGCGGTGTGTTCTCCAGTTGCTAATAATGGCAGTGGGAACCCCTTAACTACACTGTTTTTGTCTCTTAGAGTCAGTCCCACCATGAGAGAGCTTCCACCCAGCTTCAGACACCTGATCTCTTGTCTCCAAAGATCAGACACTTCTGAATCCGGTCTCCAATTAATAACACATGTTCTGGTTTTTACGCATAACCAGCATTTTTACTTCATTGAGAACTAGGTCCATGCTAGAATGACTTCAACCTTTCCTAGTGTGCTTGCTTCAGTCACACCTACGATGGAAAGAAGCTTTGTTTACAGATATGGCATTTAACAGTTCTGAAGAGAGCAAGGAGATGCTGTGACTTCCCTATGGCCTCAGCTTCCAGCCTCCAGACTCCCTAAATCCAACCCCTGCAGCAGGTGGCCACGGAGGAAACACTTCCCAAGAACTACAAACAGAAAAACGAAGATTTTTCTGAAATAAGAGTCAGAGATTGTTTCTTGGGGCAGTCATTGGTTGGCCATTCCCTCAGTCTTTGTTCCTGCACATCTTGGAGGCAGAACACATTTTGGGTCCAAGGTTTTATGGGCGGGTTCTGTTCTTATCCTTCCACTGGGAGACCTGGGTTACAGGAAGTGACCACTTCAGGATCCCTGTTCCCCACTGCTGAGTCTCAGCTAGAGTAGCCCCCATAGACCCTTTTGGGACTTCCTCTCTCCCAGGTCTCTGGCACATCCTAGAGATTGCTCTTTCCACTACCTATTTCCTTCTCTGTCCCCTACTTTTCCTATATATGACCCCCACTCCAGCCTCACTCCCCTTCCATCTCCTTTTCTACCCAGTTCCCTCCTTCCATCCACTTCCAATATTTATTTTGTTTCCCTTTCTGAGAAAGATTCAACCATCCTCCCGTGGGTCTTCCTTGTTATTTAACTTCTTTGGGTCTGTTGATTATAGCATCAACAAAATTATCCTGTACTTTATAGCTAATATTCACTTTTAAGTAAATACACACTATTCATGTCCTTTTGGGTCTGGGCTACCTCACTCAGGATGATATTTTCTAGTTCCATCCATTCGCCTGCAAAATTCTTAATGTCCTTGTTTTTAATGGCTGAGTAGTATTCCATTCTGTAGATGTACCACATTTTCTTTATCCATTCTTCAGTCGAGGGACATCTAGGTTGTTTCCAGTTTCTGGCTATTATGAATAAAGCTGCCATGAACAGAGTTGAGCAAGTATCCTTGTGGGATGGTGGAGCATCTTTCAGGTATATGACCAGGAGTGATATAGCTGTGTCTTGAGGCAGAACTAGTCCCAATCTTCTGATAAACTGCCATCCCACAAGAAAGAACCAATCCCTGACACTATTAATGATACTCTATTATGCCTGAAGACAGGAACCTAGCATAAATGTCCACAGAGAGGCTCCACCTAGCAGCTAAGGGAAAGAGATGCAGAGACCAACCCATAGCCAAACAGTAGATGGAGCTCAGGGAGTCTTATGGAAGAGTTGGGAAAAGGATTAAGGGACCCAGAGAGAACAGAAGCTCCAGAGGAAGACCAATAGTGTATACTAACTTTGGAAGGTCCAAGAGACCGAATCACCAACCAAAAAGCAAGCACAGGCTGGACCTAGGCCCCTTCACATATGTAGCAGATGAGCAGCTTGGTCTTCATGCATGTTCCCCAACAACTTGGAATAAGGGTTGTCCCTGAGCCTGTTGCCTGCCTGCCTGTGGATCCTGTGCCCCTAAACGGACTGCCTTGTCTGTCTTCAGTGGAGGAGTATGCACCTAGTATCACAGCAACCTGATGTGCAGGAAGGGAGGTGTTAATGGGTGAGTGACGTCCAGAGGCGGGGGGGGGGGGGTGTTCACCTTCTCAAAAGAGAAGGAAAAAGAGGAATGGAGGGTTTGTGTGAGGGGACAGGAAGAGGAAAGGCTGATATTGGGTTGTAAAGTGAAAAAAGAAATAAATTTTATAAAGAAAGAAAGAAAAGAAAATAGTCATTAACCAAAATGATGCAGAAAAAGAAATCTTCCACAAAAATCCTTTGCCATTCTTCAAAAGCTAACACATGTACTTCAGGGAAAATTTTTAAATTTGTGTATTATGCTAAAATTACTATGTGTGGGCTTGTTAGTACTATGTATATTACTATTTTTATTTGTTATTATGAGCCATAGGTTTTCCTGTTGGCAAAATACAATCATATTAATGTCATTTTTTTGGCAAAGCCACCTGCCCCAGAAAACACACCAAGCTAGACAGTTTGCGAACCTGAATCCTGGATGTGTGGCTGAGTCAGCTCAACACAAAATGGACAGGATTTCCTACACACTAATCCAGTATGGCTCTGGCAACTAAGATGTAAGACCGAAAAGCATCGAAATGCAGTTGGTTATAACCTGGACTTAGCTAAAGTGATGCAATTTTGACAATATTAATTATAGTGATCATTAAATCAAAGTTGAACATCAAGGTAGTAATTCAGCAGTTCCCAAAGGTTCTGCATTATTAATGTTCACAGGACTCTATTCCATAAAAGTGACCAAAGTCAACAAAAGGTAAAATGATCTCTGTGGTATAGTTAAGTGGATGTCATTTGCACTCTGGACTCTTCCCCAAATCTCTCCTTCTAAAAAGATATTGTGGTTTTCAGTATTGGGGAAGGAAACCAGGGCTTGAGTATGTTAGGCAAGCTAAGCTCTCAGGGTCCAATAGATGAGTATTGGAAGGATTCCTGTCTTCTGATCAGTACATTCGGAAATGCCGTCAAACTACTACATAAAGGCTGACAAGTCACTCACCACCGAAGATCAGTCATCTAGAGTCTTCTCTAACCTGAGGAACTTCCTTCCACGCCTCACGTGGAAGGAAACATTTTTATTGGCTTCCTCCTGTTTTCCTTTGTTAGAAAACAAGATTTACACAAATAAAATATATCTGAGGGCCAATGAAGAATTGATTATGTAAGCAATTATCATGGCAAACACTTGTTCCAGTTTAATGGAAAATTCTCAGTTTTAAACCGTCTGTTCAGTGGTTCCCAGGAGGCAGGCCTGATGTTTCACAACACACACTAGTTCTCAGAGATCCTGGAGGAAATATTTCCAGACTCCCAGGCAATGGCTAAATTAGGTCTGTTAGTAGCACTGAACTCTCACACATACTCCATCCTTCCTGTGCATTCCTCTGATTGCATTTTATTTATTAGTGAACCATAATAAGAAATTAGTGACATCAGCTGTCCTACTTAGCTTTAACTGTTGATTTGACAGAGCCTAGAGTTGCTGATAGAAGAAGCCTCAACTGAGAAACTCTCTAGATCAGATTGGTCTATAGACGTGACTGTAGATTATTGCCTTGATTATTCACTGATGAAGGAAGGCCCTGCTCTCTGTGGGCAGTACCATTCCCTAGGCAAGAGGGCTTTCGATGTTTAAGAAAGCTAGCTGAGCATAAGCCTGTTAGCAAGAAATGGAGCCAGCTAGCAAGCAACATTCCTTCATGGTCCCTGCCTCTGCTCCTGCTTGAATTTCTGTTGTAACTTTTCTCGAGATGGACTGTGACTTGGTAGATGAGACAAACCCTTTCCTGCATTGCTTTCAATCAAGGCATTTCATCAATGGGGACTAAAGTAAGAACAAAACCAGAAAAGTCGCCATAATAAAACTGAGCAGTCGTAACGATGTGCTATCTTGAAGTTACCCACAATGTTCCTAAGGTCACTCAGACACAAGCTCTGAGAAAGCATGGCTCTGGATATGATCTCAACACAGCTGAGTAAGTGATGTGTGGTCAGGGTGAACCTGGTAGATGTGCCAGATGAAGGGATGATGCATATCCCATCACAAACCTCATCATACTATGTTGAATGGCGTGTAGCCTGCACAGGATGGATTTTTCCCATTCCACATTTTCAGATCATGGCTGACCACCATCAAAACCTCAGGAAGTAGAGTCATAGGTAAGGGAAAACTGTTATAGATCCCAAGTTTACATTCAGAACAAATGTTCTTGTAAATTTCCCATTGCCTAGAATATGGACACCCTCCGTAGTACATACATACTTGAAAGTAAAAGTAAGCTTTCAGTGACTGAGTAGTGTATGTGTGTTTTTCTCACAACCTTTAAACAGAGATTTGAGGTCACATCTAAGGTTCACGGTCAGAGGAAAGGTTGCCCTTCAGTTGTATTTTCACCTGTTAGATCTTTATGCCTAGCAAGGCTTGTATTTTCAAATGGTATTTTCATGGGATCTTGTTAAAGAACGCCCTATGGCTGCAGAAAGCGACACAGAAACTCCCTGAGCCACCCTTGACCTTGCCAGACAGCCTCTGCCCACACTCTCAACAGCAAGCAGGCCACAGTGCACCTTCCATCCCAAGATAAAGAAGCCAGAGGCCAGCAGGGAGGCTTTCCCAGCCATCCATGGTCCTTAGTGGAGACTGAATGTCTGGCTTCAGGAACTGCATGCTTCACTTCCCCAGGGGCATCCCATGCCCGGCTCCAAAGGAACCGGGTATTTCAGAGCACTGTCTGATTAGGGACAGTCAACCATGAAGACCCTGAGAACTTCAGGGAGACAAGAACAGCGCTATGAGTCTTGATAATGTGAGGATGACCCCAAATGTCATCTCAGTGCCTAGCAGGACAGTACTCAGCAGCTTCTGGAAATGTAGAAAGCACTCTGCAGTGAGGTTACTTAGCTGGTAACTATAGCCCCAATCCATAATGTTATCCATGCAAGATGAATGAAAACTTTCTCTTTTTATGTTTTGTGTGCCTAGAAAAGTATGTGTCTGTCTTACAGTCTTTCCCCCAGATTCTGTTTCTTATTTAAAAAAAAAAAAAAAAAAGGTGAAAATACTCTTGTCTCTTCTTGCATTGTCTCTCCTACTACTCTATACAGTACACCGCAATGAACTAAATATCCATCTCGGAATAACCCAAAAATACACGGGCCAGGGTTCATGCTTCAACCTACTTTATTTTATTTTGTTTGCTTTATCTTTATTTGTCTGCATAAATCAATGGCCTCCCTTCAACCCTTCCCCACACGAGCAGGAAGGACAAGCTGTGTGTTGGCTGCTCTGTGGATGAACACATGAAACCAGAGAGAGTACAAGGAGGTAGATGAACTTTGTGAGCTCATATCTGATCAAACCCTTAACCTCATTGCTTCCTTCCTTGCCCTGCATATTTATTTTAACTCCGAGGCTCAGCCTTCGACCTTCGATGCCAGAAATATTCTCACACATTCCGAGTAGGTGCTTTCATCCAGTTCCAAAAATGTCAGGGAAAGGGTCAAACCTGGGTCCTGGCTTGTCCCAGGCAAAGTCCACCCAATGTTTGGCATGTCTGCATGCTGTGCAGGCAGCTGACAAGGGACTGTTGACAGTCCAGTTTTTACTTCCTGCCCTCTCCCCCTCCTCTGAGTTTACATTGCAGAACAGACAATAAACTGCTTCTAGTCTCTTCCCAGCCCTCCTCCCTCAAAAGCTGAACTGAAGACAGAAAGCACCCCACACACCCTGCTCCTCCAGCCTGACCCTACCTGTGTTCGCCCTTCGCCCCTGGACCAAATCAGCATTCCAGGGCCATGAGAGAATGGCATGTTCACCACCCAACAGGAAACGGAGCAGGCCAGGCGTTGACATCACCTGGCAGATGTGCTTTTCAAGTGTGAGGCTTTATTCAAACCTTTTCATGGAAATCATTGACACAGAAAAGGAATAAAGAAGAAAAACAAGAGGGAAAGACAAAGTTGGTGCCGTGATGGGCATGTTTTGCACCCCATAAAAAAAAGGAATTAAAATGAGTCAAGCCCACCTCCCTTCCTCTCCACCCCCACCCCTCCTCACTCATCCTTTAAGTCTGGAAGTCAATGTTTCTGAAACACTATAGCTACTGGCAGGGCAGCCACACATAAAACTGTCAGTCTGCAAGGAAAGTAGACGGTTGAGTTGAGGGGAAAGGGGCTAAATCAATTTGAGCATGCATGTTAAGGACTGTGAAAGGGCAGCGTGGAGAACTGCAAGGCCAGAGAACATTTGTCTCTGTCTCCTTGTGTTTCCACCACACAGAGCAGAATCCACCCACTACGGCTCCAGCCAGGCTCTGAGCTGATTGATGGCATCTGGAGGTGTCTGCTTGCATCCACAGCCTAGGATACACTGCACCCCCAAATAGAGGCCCCCTGGGCCCACACTCAGTGTACCTATCTATGCTTTTGGGCAGGAAGCATCTACTCAGCCTGCTCAGTGCCAGGGTTTCAGAAGCACAAGTTCCAGCAAGGCTGGGGAAGTTCTACTCACCATGGGACCCAATCAGATAGACTATTCTTCTTACACAACATGTATTAAATCTCATACAAAGAAGAAAAAATTATCAAGTTCTACAAGACATTTTCAAATAACTCACTCTCTGGAAGGAAACTAACGATGGCCCGGGTCTTAAGCTTTTCTCAGGCACTGGATTCACTTTGCACCAAAATGCCATAGTATGATCACAGAGCCCAGGGCTGAAGTAATCAGCCTGACTCCAGCTCTCTCAGTGGGTGTGTTGGATTAAAGCAATCCAAAGCAAGCTTTAGGTGGTCTCCTTGTGCTTAATGCATTGCCCACATTTCACTATGGCAATGGTGAGGCTGTTTCTAAACCACACGCAGATAGCCCCCATCGCCTTTGCAGAAGCCAGGAAAGGGAGGAAGGTGTGTTTGTTCTAGTTGGAAAGTGTGAAGCCTTCTAAGCAAGCATCTAAGCTCCTCTGAGAAGTTAACTTAGAAGACTGAGGAATTCTGTTGCATCAGAGCTATGGAAGAAGCAGGGTGTGTGTAAGACTAGAGCATGGCTGACAAAGCCACCACACCCCTGGGAGATGAGCTCCCCTTTCCTATGGCTCAAACACAGGATCATCCCAGCTTGCCCCATCCCTATGGTTCACACCAGATTATGCCAAGCTGTTCCATCCCTATGGTTCACACTGGAGCATGCCAAGGTGGCCCCATGTCTAGATCTCCTGGCACACAGTTGCTTTCCATCCTGGGTCAATATCCGCACCGTCCTCATTTTTTTCCAAATAATGTTTGTTCTTGCATCCTATCCAAGTCTCTTGGGCTCCAACAACTACCTTGTCTGTTTGCATCATGCATCTGTTTTCATCACCATGAGCCAACTGGTTTTTGTGAAAACCTGAAGCCAATGCTCCTCCTCTAGTAGGAGAGAGAAAGAGAGAGAGAGAGAGAGAGAGAGAGAGAGAGAGAGAGAGAGAGAGA
>JANHMN010000001.1:107263066-107283565 GCA_030674055.1 Rhabdomys pumilio
AGAGAGAGAGAGAGAGAGAGAGAGAGAGAGAGAGAGAGAGAGAGAGAAAGAATATGTGAGCATGTGAGAATGTGGAGGTCAGAGGTTGATATCAGGTGTCCTTTATCACTTAACCCCTTGTCTTTGAACCAGGGTTACTCACTGATTATGCTGGCATAGCTAACCAGCAAACCCAGGGATCCTCCTTCCAAGTGCTGGGATTACAGACTCTGATTGCCTGGCATTTCTACGGGGGCTGGGAATAGAACTCTAGTCCCCATGTTTGTGGCAAGCACTTCACCACCTGAGTGGACTCCACACCTCCCACACTTGTCTTCACAGCAGGCCTGGAATCTTGTGGTTTTGTTGTCTTGTGGAAATTTTATACCTATTTGTGAGATGAGACTAGAAACAGCCCAGGTAAAGACTGAGTATTTTCCAGTGGCTGTTCTGAAGTAAAAGACAAAGAGCCTGAAGAAACAAGGCATTGGGGTGTCTACTGGAAGAACTGACAGTCCCAGAAGCTCAGTGGGCACAGAGGCTGCAATGGGACCACAACAGGCTCAGCCTTGGGCTTCACAGTGCTCCACATGGCCTGGACATTGCTGTTCATAAAAGAATAAACCTTCTTCCTGAAACAGCCTCCAAGAAACACACAGTCCTATGCTCTTCTAACAAGGCAGTCTGGACACAGATCCTTCAGAAAGAAACTGAAGAACTATGCCAGTACTGTGGAGGAACCTCCTTAAATCAATGGACTGGGTTCAACAGCATGGCCACCATACACAACCTCAAGTTCACAGGTTCTCTAAGCTCACCTGATAGACAGATGCCTTCCCTGAGTAACTGCTTCCCCCATCTCGAGTATTCACTGTGCTCTCTAACCATAGCAAGATTTAAGAAACACTGAATGCTTAAAAACATACCCAGAAGTATATTTGTCACTACAGGCAGGATAGAACGATAGTGCAAAGGGTCCCAGCTTGGCAGGTAAATTTGTCATTTTAGCTGCTCAGGAGGCTGAGGCAGTAGGAGCAGAGAGTGAAGGTTGGCTGGGGCCTTCAAAGTAATAACATAGTAAAAACAGCAGAATAAAAAGAAGTAGCAACAGTACTCAGATCTATCACATTGATCAACCATAGCAGTCATCACAAAGAAGAGGGAAACAGCCTTCCAGAGCATGTCTATTGAGAAAATAAGGAAAATGAGTGGACACCATCTGACCACTGACTGTAGAGGACCTAATCAAAGTCATTGGAGAATTATTACTTAAGTTATTCTGTACTCTTGGGTGAAGAGATAAACTTCTAGGATATTAACTGCCCCGATTTATCACAGTGTGCTTTCAAAACTATAAGCAAAGCTTCCTAAGGGCCAGGAAATAACCAGTTACCATGAATACCGTTCTAGTACGCTTTCTGTAACCATGATAAACACCATGACCAAAAACAGCTTGGGAAGGAAAGGGTTTGTTTGGCTTACAGGTTGCATAGCCCATTGTTGAGGGATCCCAGGGTTAGGAGCTCAAGCAAGAATCTGAAGGCAGAAACTGCAGCACAGGCTGAGGAAGAGTGCTACTTCCTGGGTTGCTCAGCTGGCTTTTTGTGGTACTTGGTAGCTCAGTCCACAGTATGCTGGGCTCTCCTACATCAAGCACTGTGCTGGCTAGTCTTCTGTCAACTTGACACAAACTAAAGTCATCTGAAATCTCTCAATTGAGAGAATATCTCCATAACATCTGACTGTTGGCAAAGTTATAGGGCATTTTCTTAATTAGTGATTGATGGGGTGGGGAGTCCATTTTTAGTGGTGCTCACACTGGGCTAGTGGTGCTGGGTGCTATATAAAAACAGGCTGAGAAACAAACCAGTAAGCAACACCCATCCATAGCCTTTGCAGCAACTCCTACCTGCAGATTCTCATCCTGCTTGAATTACTGCCTTGGCTTTTCCCTATAGACTGTAATTCAGAATTTGTAAACCAAATGAACCCCTTTCTCCCCAGTTTGCTTTTGGTAGTAGTGTTGTATCACAGCAATAGTAACCCTAACTAAGACAAAAATTGGTACCAGAATAGTGAGGTGTTACTATGACAGACCAGACAATGTTGTTTTGGAGAGGACTTTGGAATTGTGAGTTGTGTCTTGGGATATGTAAGTCAAATAAACCCTTTCCTCTCCCACGTTGATTTTTGGTCATAGTGTTTTATCATAGCGATAATAACCCTATCTAAGAAAATTATTAATCAAGAATATACTTCATGAGCTGGTCTGCTCCTGTGGAGACACCATATCCTGAGACATCCTAGAGGAGCCACTGCACTCAGAGCAACGGGTAAGAACACACTCCCACTACCCTATGCCCCAGAGCCACAACTGGGAACCTGGGGCACTCAGGACTGATCAGCTACCCAAACCCCGCCCCTACTGAATACCACTTCCTTCCTGCCCTTCACTTGGTCCTTGTGGCTGGGGCAGACACCTAGCTCTTCTACTCTCTTGAAGACACCATATCCTGAAACATCCTAGAGGAGCCACTGCATTCAAAGCAGCGGGAGCTCAGGATCACAGGATCACAGAGACATCTGGTCCATGAGGAGTTCTGACACAAGCAAGATAACTGGAAAGACAGGCTCCAGTCAGAGACAGTGAGTGGAGGTAGCATTAGAGTTAACCAGATGGTGAAAGGCAAACTCAAGAACATAAGCAACAGAAACAAAAGTTATTTGGCATCATCAGAACCCAGTTCTCTCACCATAGCAAGCCCTGGACATCCCAGCAACTGGAAAAGCAAGATTCAGAATTAAAATCACTTCTCATGAGAATGATAAAGGGCTTTAAGAAGGACATAAATAACTCCCTTAAAGAAGTACAGAAGAACACAGGTAAACAGGTTTCCTCTTCCTTAAAGAGGAAATACAAAAATCCCTTTTAAAATTGCAAGAAAACACAACCAAACATGTGAAGGAATTAAGCAAAACCATCCAGGATCTGAAAATGGAAGTAGAAACAATAAAGAAATCACAAAGGAAGACTACTCTCAAGATAGAAAACTTAGGAAAGAGATCAGGAGTCATTGATGCAAGCATCACCAACAAAATACGAGAGATAGAAGAGAGAATCTCATGTGCAGACCATACCATGGAAAACATTGACACAACTGTCAAAGAAAATGCAAAATGCAAAATGCAAAAGCTCCTAAACCCAAAACATCCAGGAAATTCAGGACACAATGAGAAGACCAAACCTAAGGATAATAGGTATAGATGAGAGTGAAGACTCCCAACTTAAAGGGCCAGTAAATAGCTTCAACAAAATTATAGAGAAAAACTTCCCTAACCTAAGGAAAGAGATGACCACAAATATACAAGAAGCCTACAGAACTCCAAATAGACTAGACCAGAAAAGAAATACCTCCCATCACATAATAATCAAAACGTCAAATGTACAAAACAAAGAAAAAATACTAAAAGCAGTAAGGGAAAAAGGTCAAGTAACATATAAAGGCAGACCTATAAGAATAGTTACACCAGACTTCTCACCAGAGACTATGAAAGCCAGAAGATCCTGGACTGATATCATACAGACCCTAAGGAACACAAATGCCAGCACAGACTACTATACACAGCAAAACTCTCAATCACTATAGATGGAGAATCCAAGATATTCCATGACAAAACCAAACTTACACAATATCTTCCCACAAATCCAGCACTTCGAAGAATAATTGATGGAAAACTCCAACACAAGGAGGGAAAATAAACCCTAGAAAAAGCAAGTAAGTAATCTTTCAACAACGCCAAAAGAAGATAGCTACACAAACATGATTCCACCTCTAATAACAAAAATAACAGGAAGAATCAGTCATTTTGCATTAATATCTCTTAATATAAATGGAATTAATTCTCCAATAAAAAGACATAGACATCAGACTGGATACATAAATAGGACCCAGAATTTTGCTGCATACAGGAAATGCACCTCAGTGACAAAGACAGACACTACCTCAGAGTAAAAAGATTGAAAACAATTTTCCAAGCAAATGGTCCCAGGAAACAAGCTGGAGTGGCCATTCTAATATAGAATAAAATTGACTACTAAACAAAAGTAATAATAAAAAAAAGATAAGGAAGAACATTTCATGCTCATCAAAGGAAAAATCTACCAAAATAAACTCTTAATTCTGAGCATCTATGCTCCAAATGCAAGGGCACCCACATTCATAAAAGAAACTTTACTAAGGCTCAAAGCACACATTACACCTCACACAATAATACTGGGGGATTTCAACACCCCACTCTCACCAATGGACAGATCATGGAAACAAAAGCTAAACAGAGACACAATGAAATTAACAGAAGTTATGAACCAAATGGATTTAACAGATATCTATAGAACATTTCATTCTAAAACAAAACAATATAACTTTGTCTCAGCACCTCATGGTACCTTCTCTAAAATAGACCATATAATTAGTCACAAAACAGGCCTCAACAGATACAAAAAGATTGAAATAATCCCTTGCACCCTATCAGACCACCATAGACTAAGGCTGCTCTTTAGTAACAACAAAAACAATGGAAAGCCCACATACACATGGAAACTGAACAATGCTCTACTCAATGATGACTTGGTCAAGGAAGAAATAAGGAAAGAAATTAAAGACTTTTTAGAATTTAATGAAAAGGAAGACACATCATACCAAAACTTGTGGGACTTCATGAAAGCAGTGCTACGAGGAAAACTCATAATTCGAAGTGCCTACAAAAAGAAACTGGAAAGAGCATACACTAACAATTTGACAACACACCTGAAAGCATTAGAACAAAAAGAAGCAAATATACCCAAGAGGAGTAGACTGCAGGAAATATTCAAACTCAGGGCTGAAATCAACCAAGTTGAAACAGAAAGAACTATACAAAATATCAACAAAACCAGGAGCTGGTTCTTTGAGAAAATCAACAAGTTAGATAAACACTTAGCCAGACTAACCAGAGGGCCCAAAGACAGTATCCAAATTAATAAAAATCAGAACTGAAAAGGAAGACATAACAACAGAAACTGAGGAAATTTTAAAAAATCATCAGATACTACTACAAAGGCCTATACTCAACAAAACTGGAAAATCTGGATGAAATGGACAATTTTCTATACCAATACCAGGTACCAAAGTTAAATCAAGAGCAAATAAACCATCTAAACAGTCCCATAATCCCTAAAGAAATAGCCGTAGTCATTAAAAGTCTCACCACCAAAAAAAGCCCAGGACCAGATAGTTTTAGTGCAGAAATCTATCAGACCTTCAAGGAAGACCTAATACCAATTATCTTCAAACTATTCCACAAAATAAAAACAGAAGGAACACTAGCCAATTCATTTTATGAAGCTACAATCACGCTCATATCTAAACCTCACAAAGACCCAAAAGAGAACGAGAACTTCAGACCAATCTTCCTTATGAATGTCAATACAAAAATACTCAATAAAATTCTGGCAAACCGAATCCAAGAACACATCAAAACAATCATCCATCATGATCAAGTAGGCTTTATTCCAGGAATGCAGGGATGGTTCAATATTCGGAAATCAATCAATGTAATACACTATATAAACAAACTCAAAGAAAAAAATGCATGATCATCTTACTAGATGCTGAGAAAGTATTTGACAAAATTCAACATCCCTTCATGGTAAAAGTCTTGGAAAGATCAGGAATTCAAGGTCTATACCTAAACATAGTAAAAGCAATATACAGCAAGCCAGTAGCCAACATCAAACTAAATGGAGAGAAACTTGAAGCAATCCCACTAAGATCAGGGACTAGACAAGACTGCCCACTCTCACCCTACCTATTCAATATAGTACTTGAAGTCCTAGCCAGAGCAATTAGACAACAAAAGGAATTCAAAGGGATACAAATAGGAAAGGAAGAAGTCAAAATTTCACTATTTGCAGATGATTTGATAGTATACATAAGTGACCCTAAAACTTCTACCAGAGAACTCCTAAACCTGATAAACAACTTCAGTAAAGTGGCTGGATATAAAATCAACTGAAACAAATCAGTAGCCTTCCTCTACTCAAAGGATAAACAGGCTGGGAAAGAAATTAGGGAAATGACACCCTTCACAATAGCCACAAACAATATAAAATATCTTGGAGTGAATCTAACCAAGCAAGTGAAAGATCTGTATGACAAGAACTTCAAATCTCTGAAGAAAGAAATCGAAAAAAGGTCTCAGAAGATGGAAAGGTCTCCCATGCTCGTGGATTGGCAGGATTAATATAGTAAAAATGGCCATCTTGCTGAAAGCAATCTACAGATTTAATGCAATCCCCATCAAAATTCCAAATCAATTCTTCATAGAGATAGAAAGAGCAATTTGCAAATTCATTTGGAATAACAAAAAACCCAGAATAGCGAGAACTATTCTCAACAATAAAAGAACTTCTGGGGGAATCACCAACCCTGATCTCAAACTGTACTACAGAGCAGTGTTATAAAAACTGCATGGTATTGGTACAGAGACAGGCAGGAAGATCAATGGAATAGAATTGAAGATCCAGAAATGAACCCACATACCTATGGTCATTTGATCTTTGACAAAGGAGCTAAAACATCCAGTGGATAAGACAGCATTTTCAACAAATGGTGCTGGTTCAACTGGCAGTCTGCATGTAGAAGAATGCAAATCGATCCATTCTTATCCCCTTGTATAAAGCTCAAATCCAAGTGGATAAAGACCTTCACATAAAACCAGATACACTGAAACTAATAGAAAAGAAGGTGGGGGAAGACTCTCAAATACCTAGGCACAGGGGAAAAGTTCCTGAACAGAACACCAATGGCTTATGCTCTAAGATTAAGAATTGACTAATGGGTCCTCATAAAATTGCAAAGCTTCTGTAAGGCAAAGGACACTGTCAATAGGACAAAACAGCAACCAACAGATTGGAAAAAGTTCATTATCAATCCTACATCTGATAGAGGGTTAATTTCCAATATATACAAAGAACTCAAGAAATTACACTCCAGATAACCAAATAACCCTATTAAAAATGGGTAACAGAGCTAAACAAAGAATTCTCAATTGAGGAATATTGAATGACTGTGGAGCACCTAAAGAAATGTTCAGCATCTTTAGTCATCAGGGAAATGCAAATCAAAACAACCCTGAGATTCTACCTCACACCAGTCAGAATGGCTAAGGTCAAAAACTTAGGTGACAGCAGATGCTGGCGAGGATGCGGAGAAAGAAGAACACTCCTCCATTGTTGGTGGGATTGCATGCTGGTACAACCACTCTGGAAATCAGTCTGGCAGTTCCTCAGAAAACTGGACATAGCATCACCAGAGGACCCAGCTATACCACTCCTGGGCACATACCCAGAAGATATTTCAACATATAACAAGGACATATGCTCCACTATGTTCATAGCACCCTTATTTATAACAGCCAGAAGCTGGAGAGAACCCAGATGTCTTTCAACAGAGGAATGGATACAAAAAATGTGGTACATTTACACAATGGAATATTACTCAGCTACTAAAAACAGTGAATTTGAGAAATTCTTAGGTAAATGAATGGAACTAGAAAATATCATCCTGAGTGAGGTAACTCAATCACAAAAGAACATACATGGTATTCACTCACTGATAATTGGATATTAGCATAGAAACTTGAAATACTCAAGATTCAGCTCACAGACCATATGAAGCTCATGAAGAAAGAAGAGCAGGTGTGGGTGCTTCAATCCTTCTTAGAAGGAGTAACAAAATACTCAAGGGAGCAAATATAGAGACAAAGTGTAGGACTTTGAAACTGAAGGAGGGGCCATCTGGGGACCATTCCACTTGGGTATCCATCCCATGTACAGTCACCAAAGGTAGACGCTGATGTGGATGTCAGGAAGTGCATGCTGACAGGAGCCTGATATAGCTGTCTCCTTAGAGGTCTGCCAGAGTCTGACATATTCAGATGCAGATGCTCACAGCTAACCATTGAACTGATCATGGAGTTCCCAATGGAGGAGTTAGAGAGAAGACTGAAGTAGCTGAAAAGGTTTGTGGCACAATGAGAAGAGCAGCAATACCAACCAACCAGAGCTCCCAGGGTCTAAACCACCAGCCTGGGAGCACATAGGGATGGACCCATGGCTCCATCTGTATATGTAGGGGAGGATGGCCTTGTCGGGTATAGGTGGGAGAGGAGATTCTTGGTCCCATGAAGGCTAGACACCGAGTGTGGGGGAATTCAAGAGTGGGAAGGTGGGAGTGGGGGGTGGGTGGGGGCACATCCTCATGGAAGCAGGAGGTGAGGGGATGGGATAGGGGGTTCCTGGGTGGTTGGGGAAAGGGGAGAGTGGATTATATCTGCCTCCAGACCTACCCCCTTTCTCCCTCTCATTAGAAAAGAACAGGCTTCTAAAGGATAATAAGATAAAATACATAACAAGATAAAACAAAAACAAACACATTAGAAGAGGCTAAAACAAACAGAAAGAAAAGAGCCCAGGAAACGGTACAAGAAGTTGATTTAGACACAGAGACTCACTCATTCACACATTCAAGAATCCCATAAAAGCACAAAACTAAATCCATAATATATAGAAAAAAAGAACTTGGGGGTGGTGGGGAGAGGGGGGATGAGAGACAGAGAGACAGGGACAGAGACAGGCAGAGAGACAGGGAGAATAAAAAAAGAAAAAATTAAAAGAAGAAAAGGCCCTGATACAACATTATGAGACAAGGAATCTCCAAAGGTGCCATTGAGTTCATTTTCTGTTGACTGTCTACTGCTGGGCACACAGCCTACCCTTAAGAGTAGCTTGTTACCCCAGTGAGACTCCTTTGAAGAAAACCAAATTTTCATTTAGAAGTGATTATCAGTTGAGGATTGCATCTGGGTTAGGGATGGGAGGATGCATCCACTGCATTCAGACCTAGGGCCTCATCTGGTGTAGACCCACGCAGGCCCTATGCATGCTGCCTCAGTCTGTGTGAGTTCACATGTGCATCAATTTAGTTGATTTACTGGGTCTTATTTCCTCGGTGTCTTCTATCCCCTCTGGATCGTTCTGTCTCCTCTTCTGTGTGTTTCCTGAGCTTTGAGAGGAGGGATTTGGTGGAGACATCCCATTTAGAGCTGTATGTTCTCTGCTGTGTGTGTAATGTCTGCCATGGGTCTCTGTATTTGTTCCCATTTGCTACAAGAGGAAACTTCTTGGATATCTAAGCAAAGCACTTATCTATGAGTGCAGCAGAATGTCATTAGGAATCATTTTATTGCTGTGTTCCTTCAGGAGAAAAGTAGTATTTTGCTTCACCTTAAGTCCCTGGGTTATCTAATCTCTTGGTTTTGGTCACCCAGGCAGCATTGGGTGTGAGTTCCACCTCTTGGCTTTAAGTCAAATCATTCATGGGTTGGTCACTCCCACAAGCTTTGTGCCACCATTGCACTAGCAATCTTTCAGGCAGGACAGCATT
The DNA here is from genome assembly GCA_030674055.1 of Rhabdomys pumilio. NCBI lineage: Eukaryota > Metazoa > Chordata > Mammalia > Rodentia > Muridae > Rhabdomys > Rhabdomys pumilio. Next base: position 107,272,531 of record JANHMN010000001.1, read on the forward strand.
GTAGATCAAAGGGTTTGTGGTTGGGTTGGTGTTTGTTTCTCCTTTGGCGATGTGCAGAGGACCTTCTAATACCAAAAGCACTAGCCTGTAGAGGTGAAGGCTCTGAGTAGGCACCAGCTCTACTTCTCCATATTCAATGAGTTTGAGTTGTATAGGCATTGTGTTTAGCAATAGGACCTTGTTGTTTGTGGAGAGCAACCTAGGACCACTGCGGCCAACAACTTGATTAGATGAAAACCATCCTGGTATTGGAAACTTTATTTGGTAACAAGTGATGTCCAGTAGAAACTCTGCCTCCTCCTTTACTGATTTCATTTATATACCATTTATATATGTATACATTTTGGGAAGTTTCTACTCTATTAGCTTTCCATACTATCCCTCAAATGGCCCCTAATTTTACCTATCTCTCCCCATATTCCTTCCCTCATTCCCCTCTTCCCTCTTCCTCTCCACTTCATCCTCCCATTCCAGCCCACCCCCATGAATCCCTAACTATCTATTCTATCTGCTTTTCCTAAAAAGATCTATCCCCCCACTCCCTTATTCTATTGATAATCCAGATGGTTCTGTGGATTATTGCTTGCTTAACACTGACTTAATGGCTAATGGTTAATACTAACATATAAGTGATTACATACCACATTTGTCTTTCTGGGTCTGAGTTACCTCACTTGGGATAATTTTTATTAATTCCCTTCATTTGCCTGTAAATTTCATTTTTTAATGATTGAATACTACTCATAATGTAGTGCATTTTCTTTATCCATTCATTTGTTTAGTAGCATTTTGGCTGTTTTCAATTTCAGGTTATTATGAATAGAGCAGGAATTAACATGGTTTCGCAACAGTTTCTGTCTTAGGAGGAAACAGCCTTTGAGTACATACCCAAGAGTAGTATAGTTGGATCTTAAGGTAGATCAATTCCCATTTTCCTGAGGAATCACCACTCTGATTTCCATAGTGACTGTATAAGTTTGCAGTCTCATCACCAATGGATAAGTGTTCCCCTTATTCAATATCCTTACTAGAATGAGCTGTCATTTGTTTTATTGATCTTGGCCATTTTGATGGGTACAAAATGAAATCTCAAAGTTGTTTTGATTTGCATTCTCCTATTGACTAAGAATATTTCTTTTAGTGTTTTTTACACATTTGACTCTCTACTCTTGAGAATTCTCTATTTGGATCTGCACCTCAGTTTCAGTTGGGTTGTTTGTTTTCTTGATATCAGTTTGTTGAGGTCTTTATATATTTTGGATATTAGCCCTCTATCAGATATGCAATAGGTAAAAAATAATCTTTTCCCATTCTCTAAGTTGCTACTTTGTCCAAAAAGCAGCGTCCTTTGCCATTCAGAACCTATCAGTTTCATAATATCCCATTTATCAGTTGTCAATCTTCGTGCCTATGCTACTGGTGTTCTATTCAGAAAGTCGTCTCCTGTGCCAATGCCTTCAAGACTATTCCCCACCTTCTCTTCTGTCTGGTTCAGTGTGTCTGGTTTTATGTTGAGGTCTTTGATTCAGTTGGTCTTGAGTTTTGTGCAGAGAGATAAGTATGGATCTATTTGGATTTTTTGATATGCACTAACATTTTTATGAAATTTATTTTTGATTATATTTTCTCCTCTCCCTATTCCCCCCAGATCTTCCTTATCTCTCTACATACCCGACTTCAGGTTGGGCCATGTGCCAAAGGGGTCTCATAGCCCCCCTAGCATTACAAGCTATGACTAAGATGATTAATCACTCTGTTGTAGTTCTTTAATTAATTAGGAGCAAGCTAGTTTCAACACATGAGTAGAACTTGGATCACCCATCTTAGAACATAGCCCCATCCCTGGGATGTCTACATTGCAGGGTCAGAGTTCTCTGAGAGGCAAATATTGCCCAAGCTCAGTGGCCTCCAGGCTGGATTCAATGGTGAAGCCTGTCAGAGAATACTAGTCCCTCCCTGACAGTTAGGGATAGAAGTGTGTTTCATGTGGCAAGAGCTGTGGCCTAGAGATTTGAAGCCTGGTGTCCACTGTGGGCTGTCACATTTGGCAGTGATGAACACAATCACATGAACAACTAGGAAGACCCTTGTTTGAATAGCTTGATTCTGAAAGTTAGGCAAAGAGGAGTTCTGAAAACATGGGTGAAACAAGCACTGTGGCACAGTCACTCTAGGATGGAGAATAAATATCACAACTCAAAGTGAAAGCCTGCATGGACTTCTACAATCTAAGCCTGGTTGGTTCTGTGACACTAGTCCCCAGCCACACCCATTTCTCAGTCACCACAGTCTTTAACTACCTGGACACCTACTGCTTCAGCAACCCAGAACCACCTTCCACCCTGAAGTCCATCTTGAACCCTGTCTCACCTTTCATTCTCCAAGTGCATTCCACAGTTCTTCCTTTGACTGATTCTTCTCTGAGTCACTACAGGTCATCCAACCATCTAGAAGAAACCCAGCACTGTAGCAAACTGTTTTGTCTCCCTGAGGGTACTACCATAGCCCTTTGCCCAAAGAAGTCAGCCCTGCACACGTGAATTAACACAGGCTAATCCTGCCTACCGCAGAGAAAGCTTCTAGGTTCCCAAGTTCCATCTACACATGACATCACTGCCAGCCCCTTGAGACCATGGCTGCAGCCAAAGTGACTGTAATCTTACCATCTTGCATGTCAAGTCCAGTCACATTGCTGATGCCCAGGTTTCTGGTGTATTTGCTTTGTGTTGCTTAAACAGACGATAATGAAGGTCATTAAACCCAGCATCGTATTCATGTCAATCAGAATTCTTAGAAAGACCACAAGTACAACAGCAATGAAAACTGTGTAAGCTAGGCAGGCATTGAGGAGCACGCTTGCTATTTCAGTGCTCCGGAGACAGAAGCTAGAGGATTGGAACAGGAATTCCAGACCAGAATGGGCAATCTACCAAGACCAGAGACACTCGACTCTCTCTCTCTCTCTCTCTCTCTCTCTCTCTCTCTCTCTCTCTCACACACACACACACACACACACACACACACACACACACATACACACATACACACACACACAGAGAGACACACACATAAAACTTTAGTTTTTGTTTTTAGTCAATAAGCAAATTTTTAAGAAAGCATTGCTACATGAAAATAGAAATAAAAGACCTCAATTTTACTCCAGTGTTATCTTACTAACTAGCATTATTTAATCAAAATGTTAATTATATGTTCAGCTTTTTTGTATTAGGCTTATTAACAAGAAGCATGACCGCTCTGTTGTTGCTCCGATTTGGATGTTTTTTCCTAGTTATGCCTTGGGCTTAAGAGCTGTCCTGGGAAGTTTAAAGATGAGCCTGGAAACAAGTGGTAGGTTATCAAACTTACCTCACCTGCCTTACCAACACCCCACCTCCTCCCACACCCCCTGCCCAGCTTCTAATTACACTGTTTCCTGAGATCCACTCTGAGCTGAGAATCTGTGTTCTCTTACACAAGAGCAAGACAACAGTTGGGGAAGGAAAGGCCCTTTCCTCTCCCTAAGACCTGGCTTCTCTCAGCAGCTGTTATTTTTAAGCAGCTTGCAAGGGGATGGCTGATCAAAGGCTCGGAGCAGGAGGAGCCGGCCAGCAGCGCAAAGCTTCCTGAGAGCTGCCTCAGGAAAGGGCTCCTGATGCAGACCAGAATAGCAGCAGGCCAGCTGCAGGCTGCTTCGGGTGCCCTTGAACCAAAGAAACTCGTTCCAAATAATTTTTCCCTTCTTTGAGGTCCCTGGATGTCCCGCTGGGGCCTTTAAACAGCCACATGCTCCTTGCACAAAAGCTGCCCTAAGTGGGCGTCCCATAATGTGCTGGGAATAAGGGAAGCGTCCTCATCGTCGGTGGGGCAGAATGGTCCATTCACAGCTAGTTTGTTTGGGATGCTAGCTGAGCCTGCAGTCAGTAACGCTGAAGGGCTATTTATTGGCTTAGAAATCCTCAATTAACCATTGAAGTGGTTAATTTAAAAAGTGAATCCAACGCAGAGCCCTGCCAATAACACTGCTCACATGACAAACTAGAACGGGGTTTTTACCCAAAGACTCAGTTCAGTACTTACCTACATCATTTTCTATCAGACGTGAACCTAGAAATACTGTGACCTGTAGGTTTTCACACCATTATCACAGTATTATTTAATATTCATATACTTACAAAATTGTAAGTATATGTAGACTGCTTCATTTAATTCACATCGAAGCTCTGATTGTCCCTAGAATAACTCTTTGAATGGAAGAAAAAAAATACAATGTTCTCTTATTAATGTTTTTTCTGAATCTGCTAATTGTATATTTGAAGTGAGAACAGTAGATTTAAAGGGCGTTTCTTCATACAATGGTATTTTTTTAAAACCATGCCAAATACACTTAGCTTTTGGAAACAATATACTTAAAATTAAAAGGTATACTTTGTTCTAAAAAGAAGGTACCTTTTACAAAGCTGATAATTCACTTTAGATCTAGTTTAAAGATCAAACAATCTAACAGATCTTTAAATTTTTTTATATATTTGCACTTCTTATTAGACATATAGTTTGTAATTGTTAAATTCAGGCAAGATAGTAATCAAACTGTAAACACAGTCAGGGTCAATCTGTTTAATTAATAGATCATGACGTTAATCTCTTCATCAGAAAAATGCCCTGTAAAAAATTACTATGCTAAAAATTTGTTTAATAAATGAATTTCTATATTTGTATATAATTATGTGACTTTTTGTGAATTCAGAATAAATTTACCAACAGAACCAAGTATATTAATTATAGAAATTAGGAGGTAAGGTTCATGTAAATAGCAAAAATCACTTCAGAAAAATTATCAGTGTAGATGCAGGCATACATAGAAAAGATGTGCATTTCTGAAATAATCAAGTTTTAAAATAGCTAAATTTGGAAGTCCCGTTGCTATATATTAAATTCCCAAGAGCTTTTCAGCAAAAGGAATCAAATTATCAAAACTAATTCCTTTTCAACCACGAAAAGAAAAAAAAAAAAACGTGATATTGGGGAGAGGGTTAATATTTACATTTACCAGATCTTGCAAACTTTAACATGGCTCATAAGAATACAGCTTGTATTAAAATCTAACCTTATCCCCCTGAGACTAACCTCATGTTACATTTTGTTTTTTTACTTATTGTCCTAATAAACGTGGGTGCTGACTACACAAAGCTCCACTGTGCTTGGCCAGGGGACTCAAAGAAGATTAGAACCAGGGCTTGGATTTTTAAGCCATGCTAACGCAAGACTAATTTTTCACCAGTGTTGGAGGTTAATAACTGCTATTTCCTCTATTACTTGAATTTAATTAAAGCAGTGGGGCATAACATTCTGTAAAACCAAGCAATAAGAGGAAATAACAAAATTTGCCCTCTAATATAAATGTAATGGTAATTACTCCAGTCTCCTTTGTAAAATAATGCTTTGCTTTTGGTAGTTTCCCAAATGACAAAAATCACCTCTTTCCCTCTCCTCCTGAGACTAGCTCCAGGGTCAAGTGCAAACTATACCGTCGGCTTACACTCCTAAAAGCATTTGTGCGCCACACCAGCCTTAATATAGAAACACATTCTATTCTGAATAGAACACCAGAGGCAGGCAGGAAATCTGCAGTTATAAATTACTCAAGTGAAAGTGGCTATTGAAAATGTCAACCAAAAATGCTACAATTCAGAAGAGCTGGTCCACCTCGTTACAGATAAAAATAAAACCATTGGCACAAGGTGCACGAATCTCCAAAGTAAATACTTAAGCAAAGCATAAGAAAATAGTCCGGCTGGCATCTAGCCTGCATGCTTAAAAAATTGATTTTGAGATGTTCCTTTTTAAAATTTTGCTTCTGCTCTGTTAAACTCTATTACAGTGTTTTACATACACACTTGGTGATTATTCCTAGTTGATAAGCATGTTTTCCAAAGTTTTGGCAGGAAGTATTAACTTCCGTTTTATTACATGTCAGTTTGGGCCTCTATAGCACCAACACATGTTGGCAGTCTCTTTGGAAACTAGTGTTGGCAAGATGAAAATTCCTGAGACCATGCAGTCAGTTTGCTGAGAACCAATTCCAGACTAGACTTTGTGGATGCCTGGCCCTTCTGCATTTCGCCAGTGTTCCCAATCTTGAACATTCAGCTTATAACACAACCACTCTTGCTTCAAATTCAACAGTGTGTTGTTGCTTGTCACAAAACTCTGCCTACTCAGCCAAATTTCCATAGAGTATTTTTCTTAATCATAATTCCCTGTGTGTGAACCTCAGGACTCATTTCTTCTGCTTTATAAAAGCATGAGTACTTGGGAGGTACCCAACTTTTCTCATTTATGTTTATTTATATAATAGAGGAATGACCTTGATCCAATGTGATTTAGCCTACCAGGTAGCTTTCATCATTATTTAAGAAACCCAAATTGCTGATCAGCCTCCTGTCTCACAGACTGTGAATGTCAAGGTTAAAGCTTTGAGGCTGTCACGTGCTCTGCTGTTGGTAGCTGGAAGAACTATAGTGATAACTCATTCTTCAAAAGAAAATGCCAATCAGCAAGGCAAATATAATTGTCATCTCATCCAAAAAGCACAGGCCAACTGTCTATAGACTCAGCTGAAGAGAGAAAGCTTCATGTTGACTGGCCATTGGAGGAGATAAAGTCTGTCGTGGGAGGAAAGCAGCAGGAGTGTGGGGCTAGCTGGTCACATTGTCTTAGGAGGAAGACAGGCAATAGGACCAGGTTATAAAGCCCCAAGCCCCTACTCGCACATACATCTAGCAATGTTTTCTATTGAGTCTCCTCCTCCTAAAGATACTACACAGTCCCCAAACAGTAACCCCAGCTGGAAACTAAATACATGAGACTATGAGAGACATTTCTCACTCAAATCCTAACACCTGCCTTGTCTTAAAGGATTCCCAAATCTTTATCACCATACAAAACATGGAGAGCTTAAAAACTTCAGCCAGACTCTATAGAAGTTTCAGGAAAAGAGAAATTTACTATTTAACATATGAAGATTGTCAGAAGTCCAGACTCATGAATAAGGTATAGAAACAGAAAGCATCCTCCGGGTTCTTGGCTGTCTGTCTCACTGGAACCATGCACACAGGGGCCTATTAGGAGCCTAAAAGATGCCCCTAGGCTGAAGTAAAGAAACAGAAACTCAATGGCCTCTGTGGCTCTCCAAGTGTGCAGAGATTGCTGCGACCTTCTCTCTACTCTGCAACCAAGTAAAACCACCATGGTCCCCAAATCAGGCAAAGGTCAAAACAGAAGGAGGTGCAAGAGTCTGATAAGGGTCATCCCAGAACTCATCATCCAAGAAAAAGACACTATTCCACCTGCAGCATCTGAGAACGGTATCTCTCACAGCATTCTCACCCATAAAATCAGCATTAAAACTGTTTCTACCTCACAAAATAAATAAAGTCATCTATGTAAAGGTTGTGATTAGTTCTCAACTGTCACTGTTGTCTCCAGAGACCATCCAGATGTTCAAGACACCCATGAAAAATGCCAACAAGCCAAGCTGTTGCAGCACTGGCTCTAAAGCACTCTCATGTACACCCTTCCAAAGCAAGTCACTTCAAAAATCCTAGCTTTGGATGTTTAGGGGTTCATGTGCTTGAAATATCAAACATACTCTCCAAAGCCAAAAGTCATGCTTACAATTGCTAACAAAATCAAATGCTAACTTCAAGAGCTATCCCCTACAAACTGAAAAATAAAAGGTAGTGTGTGTGTGTGTGTGTGTGTGTGTGTGTGTGTGTGTGTGTGTGTGATGAAGGTGAAGAGTGTACCTAAGCTGGGATGCAGTGGTATCCATTTGTGGTAGCATATCTGGCATGCTCAAGGGCCTAGGTTTAATCAACATCACAGTAAAGCATAAAAGATAAAAATCAAAATTTCTTGGAAATTATTCCTAGGTGAAAGAAAAGACAGTTTGTAATTTTATTACACAAATTCATTTCTGTATGTGTACTTGACAATATAATGAAACCTATCAAAAGAAATTAAAGACAAATAATGAATGGTCAGAGGCGTTTCAAAGCCACTCATGTATAGAATATGAAGACTAGAGAAGGATTCAGCAAAATTAAAGATGACAAGGATCTAGAAAGATAACTTGGGCCAGAGAATAATATATTCGTTATATAAATGGACATGTTTTCTTCAAGTTGAATCTAAATATAGCTAGCTACTCTGTATTAAAACAATTATCTAAATGATGAGGAATATATCCCCTGCTCCGAAATCCAACATCCTTATCACTGCATGGGGGAAGATCAGTTCCCTCCTGCCGCCTACACCTAAAGTGTTTAGAATTGTAGCTGTTGTTGATTAAATCACTCTTATCTCCCCAATGGAAGCACAAGCTACCTGCCCCAGTGCTCTGGATTCTCAAATGAAAGTCACACACATGAAAACTAATATTTAATATTCCTTAATCAGCTAAATGGCTGGGTCACTTCAATCCTCCACATTGCTAGCACACTCTCCCTCCAAGATTCCTGAATCATTACTTACTAAAACCTATATTCTATCTTGCTACCCCAGACCCAGGCCTGCAGCCTTCCTGGGCCACAGTCCCCTACTCTTACATGTTGGCAGTCTCTCTGTCACTCTGTCTCTGTCCTACACTTCTCAGGCCTGTACCTTCTCCTCCTCCAGCTTCCTTGTCCAGGAATTCTAGAAGTCCCACCTTTGTCTTCCTGCCCAGCCATTGGACACCAGCAACTTTATTTACCAATCAGAGCTAGTTGGAGAACCCTCACTGTCTCACATACAAGATTCTCGTGCAATTTTGGAAACCCAAATAACATAATGCAAGCATTAAACCAAATCCACAACATTTCTCCCATTTTTGTTCATTAAGAAGGTCTTTTCTCTCAGATATACAGCAAACATATTTTTGTAAAAAAAAGTATGTAAGCAAACAGGTATGTAAGCTATAAGGTATGATATACACTAATAATGTCCAATCCATCAATTTTTTTTTCAATTTAGGTACAATACTCTAGCATCTATCCTAACTTAAGGAGTTTACAACTCTACACCTGAATTGTGTTTTGATTTTAACTTGCATTACCATCTGAAAACCATCCTTTCAAGTGTACATCATCTTCCTCAATGCTAAACAACTTAAGTTTGATTATCAGACTCTAACTAGTCTTCAACCCCTTAAAGATCTGAGAATGAATTAAATATTACCTGAATATATAGAAAACACAAAAACATATCTTCCAAAAGTTAAAAAAAAATTCAGAGATAGCTGAGCATCTTTCCTCAGCCTTCTGGCCCAGAGCCATCTTAAAGACATTATGTGAAGCAAGAATTATGAAGGACTAGCTTACTCTGTCTTGGCAGAGATAAGCTGTTGCCTGTCCTACATCATGTATCCATTCCTGGACAGTATTTTTGGTCTGTAGATGAATTTGGGCAATTCTTGACTAGTAGTTACCTTGCTATAACTGGAGCAACTCCATATGGAGGTTATGATGCTCAGTATCTTCTTTGAACAGTGAAGGGGTACTGTCAGGAGCAGCCATGTCTCTTAGTCAAAAATCTAATAATAATGAAATGATTATAAATACCATATTCTATGGATTTCTGATGTTTTTGAAGACTATCTATCAATATAAAGTATATCTGAATTGTTAAACCTTAACTACTCTTAGCTATTTCTATTTGAAATAATTAAATCAGAGTTTAATATAACTGTGAGTTTACTATCTGGCCCTTAACTTCCTTTACTTAGTCATCCTAAATGGTTTATAATAGTAGCTATTAGAAGGACTGGTTCAAAGTCTTGTATTCTTAAATACATTTCATAGGCACAATGCTCATCTAAGAGTAGCAATATTAATTTCAAATTTTATATCAATATACAAAGATTTATAACAATAAAATCTTAAATCTGTATTAATATTTAAATTCTGTACCAATGTAAGAAATTATTACTTCAACTTTCTATCAAGTATAAAGATCTCTACCACTGTAAGATTATGGCTATACAATGTTTTGTTTAGGAATAAATTTAGTAATCCATCCCATATATTTTCTCCCTGTTTAAAATTGTGACCATTTCTAAATCATCCCTTAAAATGGCAACCTATCTATAATTGATAAAAATAACCATAACCGGACACCCAAACCCAAGAGACCAGGATGACAACTCTCCACAACTTCTTCCTGCTGAATTATGGTGAGGAAATTTTTTAAAGGGATGGGGAGGGTAGGAAAATTAGAAAAATTGGTTAGACTTAAGAAAGCTAGATTTAGCATCTTTTATCCAGTTTCTCTGTTTGAAAGGCTGGATGAACTGAGTCCCTCAGGAGTCAGCAACTATTCCTGAAGCTGTCCTGGAAGCAAGTCTCTGGAAATAGAACAGTAGGTCATTTCAGCATCTCTGTGGGTGAATCTTGTCAGAGGTACACATTCTGCAATATATGAATCTGTCCTGTTTTTTATTTTCTCAAATTTTTCTTTTCTGTAGCCAAGATCTTCAGGGGTCTTCCTCCTGTCATATCTGATCCTATCACTCTGAAAGGTGTCCAAAGCCTTTACTTCTTTTCTATTAACACAAATACAGAATCTCTCTCCCAAAATAGCATGTCCTTGGTCCAGTAACTCAAAATTATCAAAGTTATAGATTGATTCAATTTAGCAGCCTCCTTTCTCTTCAGGCTTGTTCTATCTTGACCTCTCTCACAGAAGATTTTTAACATCATAACCACCGAACTTATAACCAAAGACATTTTGATAATTAAAACAATTCAAAGAATGTAAAGCAATCTAAACAAATATTATTATCCATTGAGATAGAGTTCCTTAACTATCCCCTGCCTTGATCTTACACAATTAATTTTTAATAGTGAGATCAAGGCCTAAATTAACTTATTCAACTATGCATACTTAAATTCTCCCTGCTATAGAGATTAATATCTCTGTAGATATATATACATATCCACAGATATATAGATGATAGAGATAGAGATAGAGATAGAGATAGAGATAGAGATAGAGATAG
>JANHMN010000001.1:107283575-107301648 GCA_030674055.1 Rhabdomys pumilio
AGATAGAGATAGAGATAGAGATAGAGATAGAGATAGAGATAGAGATATCCCCTTTCTCTGTATATAACTTGAATTAACATCTTTCCTATGTATTTAACTTCTAATAAATTCCCTTTTATATTTCTGTATGAGCCTATTTCAAGGCTCATAATTTATCATACCAGGCTAAGCAATCCCAGAATTCCCATGGAGCCCACATTCAAGGAACCCAAGAGCCTGCCATAGCATAGACTTTTTCAAATTTTCTTTAAAGCGTTTTTCTCAGTCATTCTCCCTTCTATGGAGATTAATATCTCTTTATTATTATTTGTTGAGATAGGGTTTCCCTCTATCTCCATGCCTTTACTTCCTACATTTGAGATCAAAGGCCTAAAATTCTTTATCCATGTATACTAAACAACACTTAAACAATTACCATTTTATCTCACTTTTATCCTTACAAATAATTAAACACCTTGTGGAAACCGCATCCTGAGACATCCCAGAGAGGCCAGTGTCCTTGAAGAGGCAGGTAAGGTCAGTCGCGCACTGCCCTACGCCCCAGAGCCACAGCTGGGAGCAGGAAGCTTGCAGGACCCACCCCCCCCCCCAAACCCCGCCCCTGCAGAAGTCCACTCCCCTTCCGCCCCTCTCTGGATCTCGGTGGAGGATGCAGAAACCCAGCGGGTCTGCACCCTTGTGGAAACCTTATCCTGAGACATCCTAGAGTGGCCACTGACCTCAGAGTAGGGGACACCATACCCAAAGACATTCTAGAGGAGCCACGGAACCCAGAGTAGCAGACACCATATCGTGAGACATTCTAGAGGAACCACTGCACTCAGAGCAGCAAACACCTAGCTGGTCTGCTCTCACGAAGACACCTTACCCTGAGACATATTAGAGGAGACACTGCACTCAGAGCAGCTGGAGCTCAGGATCACAGGATCACAGAGACATCTGGACCCTGAGGAGTTCTGAAACAGGCAAGATAACTGGAAAGACAGTCTCCAGTCAGAACCAGTAAGTGAGGGTACCACTAGAGTTAACCAAAATGGCTAAAGGCAAGCACAAGAACATAAACAACAGAAACCAAAGTTACTTGGCATCATCAGAACCCAGTTCTCCCACCATAGCAAGTCCGGAACACCACATCACACCAGGAAAGCAGGATACATAATTAAAATCACTTCTCATGATGATGATAGAGGACTTTAAAAAGGACATAAACAACACCCTCAAAGAATTTGAGGAGAACACAGGTAAACAGGTAGAATCCCTTAAAGAAATGCAAGAAAACACAACCAAAAAGGTGAGGGAATTACACAAAACCGTCCAGGATCTAAAAATGGAAGTAGAAACAATAAAGAAATCACAAAGGAAGACTACTCTCAAGACAGAAAACTTAGGAAAGAGATCACGAGTCATTGATGCAAGCATCACCAACAGAATACAAGAGATAGAAGAGAGACTCTCATCTGCAGACCATACCATGGAAAACATTGACACAACTGTCAAAGAAAATGCAAAATGCAAAAGCTCCTAAACCCAAAACATCCAGGAAATTCAAGATACAATGAGAAGACCAAACCTAAGGATAATAGGTATAGATGAGGGTGAAGACTCCCAAGTTAAAGGGCCAGTAAATATCTTCAACAAAATTATAGAGGAAAGCTTCCCTAACATAAAAAAAGAGATGTCCTTAAATATACAAGAAGCCTACAGAACCCCAAATAGACAAGACCAGAAAAGAAATAACTCCTGTCACATAATAATCAAAACATCAAATATACAAAACAAAGAAAAAATACTAAAAGCAGTAAGGGGAAAAGGTAAAGTAATATATAAAGGCAGACCTATAAGAATTACACCAGACTTCCTACCAGAGAGTATAAAAGCCAGAATATCCTGGACTGATATCATACAGAACCTAAGAGAACACAAATGCCAACCCAGACTACTATACCCAGCAAAACTCTCATTTAGAGACTTGTCTGCTCCTGACAGCTTCCTGTCTTGGATTCTAAGAAGGAAATGAGCATTCTTGGAGTTAGTCCAGTTGTGGTGAGACAGCCACTAGGCAAGAATTGCCTCTTTCCATCTACAGACAAATTACTGTCCAGAAAAGAACACAATTGCAGAATAGTCGACTGATTATATCTGCCTAGACAGAATAATCAGCCCTTAATAATTCTGCATCACTAAGGTCTGTCAGATGAGTTTGGGCCAGAAGGCAGAAGATTTGATGCTTCAACGTTCAGTAGTATAGGGGCTGTCCAGGTGTTCAGCGGTCTCTATAAATTGGCTAAGTTTTAGAAACTATGCTTTGGGCTTCCCATAATTTCAATTAACTCAGTCATTCTGGATTTCTGACAGGGTTGAACACCTATAGTCTCATAGCCAATCCTGGCTATTTACTTTGAGAGAAAAGATCTGAGTGGATGGTTTTCAGCTGACATTCATTCTAAAGCCAAGAAAAAAGCCAGGTTCAAAACTAAGTGTTTTAGTTAGGAGAGATGACAGTGGTTCTGGTTAGTCAACAAAAGGATGGACTGGGTATTAGGACTATCTTGTACCTCACTGGTACAAATAGGAATAATTATGCTCTAATTGTATTTTGAGAGATAAGTTTTACTTTAACAGGAAGGGTGATATGTAGGAGGAGCTAAGCAGGAAGGAGTATGGAGAGGAAGAGATGGAGTAAGGAGAGGAGAAGATGAAGTAGAGGAGAAGCTAGGTGATGAGAGAGAGAAAGAGAGGGGGGCATGGAGGCAGATGTTCACATGTCTCCACCAGTCAAAGATAGTTTACATAGCTAGGTTGGGTATTAGGTTACATTTCTGATTGAGCATTACCATACTTATAAAGCCTTTGATTAACATTTTAAAAAATGTATAAAAGCAAAAAGGAAAAGGGGGCACGGGATAGGGGTTTTCTAGGGAGGGGAAATGGGGAAAGGAGATGGCATCTGAAATGTAAATAAAATATCTAATAAAAAAAGAGATCATAAAATTAAATTAAGTTAAAATAAAAAAATGAAAAAAAAGAAAGTGTGATTTGTGACAAAAATAGGAGAGCTTATATATCTGTGATGCTTGTTTTATGGTGGGATTGTGTCTGCTGTAGAGGGTATAAATTATCATCAAATGTCAATCTTTTCCACCTGTTTTGTTTTCACATAACAAAATAATTATATGACTGTGTTGTGAGCTGATTTTCTGACTAAGGATGGTAATTTCCATTAGTATAAATATTAACTTCATTAGAAAACATGTTGCATGTAATCACAGCATCGTACTTGTATAGAAGAGCATACACAAAGTACAATTGTCTTTAGTTGAACTATGTTGTACAACTGACATATGCTGTATCCATGCATAAAATTCTGACAGAACGTTGCTGCAAAACACATTTTTTATTTGGCTATATCATAATAAAGATTTATCAGTTCATGTTCAAAAAAAAAAAAAAGAATTACACCAGACTTCTTACCAGAGAGTATAAAAGCCAGAATATCCTGGACTGATATCATACAGAACCTAAGAGAACACAAATGCCAGCCCAGACTACTATACCCAGTAAAACTCTCAATCAATATTGATGGAGAAACAAAGATATTCATGACAAAAACAAATTTACACAATATCTTCCCACATATCCAGCCCTTCAACGGATAATAGATGGAAAACTCCAACACAAGGAGGGAAATTACAATGTAGAAAAAAAAAAAGTAATCTCCCAACAACTCCAAAGTAAGATAGTTACACAAACATAATTCCACCTCCAATAACAAAAGTGACAGGAAGCAACAATCATTTTTCCTTAATATCTCTTAATATCAATGGACTCAATTCTCCAATTAAAAGATATAGGCTACCAGACTGGATACATAAACAAGACACAGAATTTTGCTGCATACAGGAAACACACCTCTGTGACAAAGACAGACACTACCTCAGAGTAAAAGGATGAAAACAATCTTCCAAGCAAATGGTCCCAAGAAACAAGCTGGAGTGGTAATTCTAATATCAAATAAAATTAGATCAAAAACTCAGGTGATAGTAGATGCTGGCGAGGATTCGGAGAAAGAGGAACACTCCTCCATTGTTGGTGGGATTGCAAGCTGGTACAACCACTCTGGAAATCAGTCTGGCGGTTCCTCAGAAAACTGGACATAGCATTACCTGAAGATCCAGCTATACCACTCCTGGGCATATACCCAGAAAATGCTCCAACATATAATAAGGACATGTGCTCCACTATGTTCATAGCAGCCTTATTTATAATAGCCAGAAGCTGGAAAGAACCAAGATGTCCTTCAACAGAGGAATGGATATAAAAAATGTGGTACATCTACACAATGGAGTATTACTCAGCTATTAAAAATAATGAATTCAAGAAATTTTTAGGTAAATGGATGGATCTAGAAATTATCATCCTGAGTGAGTTAACCCAATCACAAAAGAACACACATGGTATTTACTCACTGTTAAGCGGATGTTAGCCCAAAAGCTTAGAAGAACGAAGACTCAACCCACAGATCACATGAAGCTCATGAAGAAGGAAGACCAAGAGGGGACAACTCAGTTCTACTTAGAACCAGTAACAAAAATACTCAAGGGAGCGATTATGGAAACAAAACATGGGACAGAAACTGAAGGAGGAGCCATCAGGAGACCATTTCACCTGGGCATCCACCCCATGTACTGTCACCTAAGCTAGACACTGATGTGGATGGCTGGAAGTGCATGCTGTCAAGAACATGATATAGCTGTCTCCTTAGAGGTCTGCCAAAGACTAACACATTCAGAGGACTTTGTTCACAGCTAACCACTGATATGATCAAGGGTTTCCCAATGGAGAACTTAGAAGACTGAAGGAGCAGGAAGGGTTTGTGACCCCAAGAGGAAAGCAACAATACCAAACAACTGGAGACCCCAGGGTCTAAACCACCAGCCTGGGAGCACATAGGGAGGGACCTACGACTCCAGCAGTATACATAGAGGAGGACGGCCTTTTTGGGCATAGGTGGGAGAGGAGATTCTTGGTCCCATGAAAAACAAACACAGAATGGGGGGGAATGTGAGGGTGGGGAGGGGGTAGTGGGAGTGGGGTGTAGGTGTGGGCACAGCCTCATAGAAGCAGGAGGAGGGGGGATGGGATAAGGGGTTCCTGGGTGGTGGAGGGAATGGGATATGGGGATAAAATCTAAAATGTAAATATAATACCCAATTTTTTAAAAAAGGGAAAAAGAAAGAAAAGTTGTTAGAACCAATGTCTTTGATAAAATGTCAGCCCTCTAAAAAAAATTATCTTGATACTAAAATTTGTTTTGAGAATTGTATATTGCAGAATACACAGCCTTGCTGTATCTACTCATCAAGCAAGCTGAGCAGACCTGCTCAAACCTCTGATGTCCTGGAATTTCATCTGGATGCAGTGAAGACACCTCATCAGAGGCTTATCAATTTATTCTTCGGCCAGCCCCTCTTCTAATATCTCAATGCCCGTAATCAGCTTGAAGAAGTTAATGAAGAGTCAGTGCCCCTATTCCCTGGTCTTGGGGACTAAGAATTCTTGTGCAATTTTAGAAACCCAAATAACATAATACAAGCATTAAACCAAATTCACAACATAGAATAAAAATTCTAAGTTATTTTGCCTATTTTATTCTGTTCTTTTATTTTTTTATTTACTTTTGGATGTATATGTTTATGACATGTATGCTTGCATGTGTATACGCATACATGTGAGTATATATGTGTGTGGATGTACATGTTCATTGAAAACTGATACTAATGTTGGTGGGGTGTCTTCCTTGATCACTCTCCACTTTAGATATGGAGCATAAGCATTGGGCTTTTGGAGAATGTTTTGAGATTTACGACTTGCAAACTGCCTGGTTTGACTTAGTTCATCTCATTTGATAAATGTAGTCTCCTATTGGGCCTAGAGCCCACCGATTCTAGATCTTCTACCTAGCCAGCTTGCCCAAGACAGCCTGTATCTGCCTCCCCAGAACTGGGATCATGGCAGCCACTACATTGCCCAGATTTTACGTAGGTTCTGTGATGTAAACTCCAGCCCTCGCATGTGTAAGGCTAGCACCTTATCCACTGAGCCATCTTCCCAGCTGACAAACAGTGGCTGGTTTTATTCTTAAGCACATAAAACAAAAATTGTAGACCACATGAAGTATTGATCACCTAGTCAGAAACTGGGAATCCTCTTTGGGGCCCTAGAAAATCCTCTCCTGCCTTAAAGTCCCACCAATGAGCTATCAACTTTGTTGTCAGTCTTCTGCCTCATTTTGCCTAGTCATTTTGTAACCTTGTTAATGTTAATAATAAAAAATTATTTGACCCAGTTGAGTGCAAAGTTGACTGTTGCCAAAACACATTAATTTTTACTTTCAAGCTACAGGAATCAGGACAAGGAATTAAGAAGCTTCAGAGTAGTTGATAATTGTGCTAAGTCTGAAAGTATCCTGAGCTGGAGAGAAGCCCTGCCCATGCTTCTGAGCTACTGACCCAAAGTGCCCCTCCTTGCAGATGTCCATTATTTAAAACAAATGCATCCAAACATTTGTGAAAACAAAACAGAGAAAATCTGAATATGATCAACTCTCTGCCTTAGTTAGAAAGAGATACCCACACACTCTCTTTTATTTCCAGTAAACGGCTATTGGTGTTTTATGTCACTGGAGGCCATATTTGATTTTTTTAAGAGACACAAAAATAAACACAAACTCGATGTGCTGTTCTCTCTGTTTGCAAGAACTATGACCTTCGACTCTTCGAGTCTTTTCCAAGCTGAAGCCTGGCCATTGGGTGTTTGGGGAATGTTTTGAGATTTACGGCCTGAAAACTCTCCCTGGCCCGTCTTGGTTCATCTCATTTGATAAATGTTAACTGTTAAACAAAGTGACTGTATATCTTCTGCAAAACACCCAGTAGGTTATCACACTTTATAGCAAACTGGAGTTTGTTTGCACAAAGAATTAATGAGAGGCATTCTGAAGGCAAACACAAGAGACTGATTTTCTAATGTATAATATGCTTAGTCCTGCTAGCTGTTAAAACAGAAAAAGATGTTTCTTCTAAAGTCTCTTTTGAGTGGCTTGATGTCTGGCCATTGAAATTTCTTTTAGTGTTTATACAACCCAGGGAACTCCAGCTAGGACTGGGCCATGTTTAGAAACTCTTTTTTTTTTTTTTAAAGTCATTTCTTTAAGTAGTATTTCTGCCTTGTAATTTAACTGGTAGTCCTATAACCACTGCCCCGTGTTTTCTCTTTTCTGGATAGTATATCTTTAGTGTTCAAATCAGTTGAGACTAACACAGCTCTAGAAATATTTTGAGCTCACAAAAGCCTCCCCATTAGTGTTCCAAATGCATTTTAATAACTCATCATTGGACAAGAACATTTTAGCCACCCACTTGGAGTAGATCATGGACATGGCCTATCATGTTGGATGAGATAGATCATGAGTCTTCAGGATACTTTGAGAGGTCTGCTCACCAGTTGCATGTCAGACTCTGGGCCACATCTGAGGCAGAAGCGTTTCTGATGGCCTTTACAACAGAGCCTGAGTCTCTATTACCCAGTGCCAGCATCCTAAGAGGACACAGGTGGACTCCTAAATAAATTTTGTCATGAAAAAGAAGATGACTTGGTAATACTTCATGGACAGGTTCAAACTCACCCTATCATTTGGCTTATAGGCCTAAAATCCTTGGGATGATATTACAATGATTTGGGTATGCCACACATTACACAGAACAATATTCGGAGGCATTTATGCTACAATGGAGAACTAACAAGAACATTCTATGTGCCGTACACATCTGTTGGTTGTCTCATGGTGAAGTCCCCAAACGCATTGGAGAATTTGAAGGTGAGTTACAGGTGTTTTTTATTTAAACAAAACAAAACAAAAAAAATGCAATAAAATAAAGCAACAAAAACAGGCAGCCCCAAATTTATGACCATTGCTGTGACAAGAAATGGCTGTATTTAAATGCACGTATCCAATGATAAGCCCAAATGTAAAAGAGGCGTTTTTAATAAAGGAGACAATGATTGTTCTGGAAAATAATTCCTGCTATCAGTCAGAATTTTTAAAGCAGATGTTTGGCAATGGCCTCATAATTTTGCAGTTGGATCACTGAGAAAACTTTTATTATGACAGTCATTAGCTTTCTCACCTGCAGACTTTGAAAACCAGATGTCACCTGGTTTGTAGGAATATATGTTTGTTCATTTGCCAACAGAGCAAACGTTTTGTATCTATACTCGAATGAAAGGTATCGTTTTGATTTGTTTTTCTTACACTCTCCCTCTCTTTGACTTCAGTGAATTTGGAAGGAACATTTTCCAGCCTTGGGCTTTGAAACTGTGCCTAAGAGGGATGCTGACTTATTTGAAGGTCTGGTTAAATCAAGAACTAAACTTATTGGCTTTGTGATTACTTTGCAAGCAAGTTCTCAGCCATTGGTTAAGGAACTTCAATGGTTTTTAGATGAATTAAGAAGTTTAAATGTGTGTGCGCACGCGTGCACATGTGTGTGTAATATCTGCCTTAGCAATACATATTTGTTCTAATTTGCCTTCTGTTGTGATAAATACCAAGCAAAAGCATCCTGGGTGAGGAAGGGTCAGTTTTTATTACAGGTCGCAGGGAACCTGAGGTTGAACCAGAAACCAAAGAGGAAGACTGCTTCCAGGCTTGCTTCACATACCAGGTCTTTGTGTGCAGGGGTGACATTGTTCACAGTGGACTGAGTGGTCCCACATCAACCATTAATCAAGAAATACCTCACAGATATGCCCAGGGGTCAATCTGATCCATTTTGATCCAAACAACTCTTGAGTTGAAGGCCTCTCTTTTCTAGGTGTGCCGTGTTGACAATAAAATTAACAAAAACAATGTTTTTCTAGAAAACTGACTCACCAAAGTATTGGTATCAGGACCCCCAGACTAGAACTCACCCCTGCAGCTGAAGAACCCAGTGGTCTTTAATAAATAACCATCATTACATACTACAATGTCATCCATGTCCTTCTGTATGCACATATGATAGTTAAAATCATGAGGTGTCCTGTAGAGTTGCTTTAAAACACCTGAGTTTAGGGTTTCTTCCAAACACTGATATGTGAGTGTATTTCCCATGACCAGGCTATGTCATGTTGACACTTATTGTTCTTCTGTGGTCTGGTGTGTAGTCTACCTTTACAGCTACTCCATAAGTACACGGAGAGCAATGTCTAATCACTGGGAGGGATTAATCACTGAGACATCATGCCAAGCGTGTAGTTATCCAGTCTGTCTGCATAGGAAGTAAAAGTTGGATGCCTGGCATATCACCGTCAGAACCGCGTCAAACTGCCGGGCTCATTAATTTCACTTTTACTGCGCTCCAGCAGCGCCTCAAGCGCGAGAGGACAATGTGACTCAGGCTCAACAGATTCAAGAAGGCTTCGTCTTGCAAAATGGCAGGTTCATCGGGGTGAACTAATTCTAACTTCTGTAACTTTTAAATTTCATATCTATTTAGTATTGCCATAGTATAATATTTATCTAATCTATTTTTTCTGTTTATAACACTTATGTCACCTCACTGTTTTTATTAAAAATGTACAAAAATTTATGAAATGTAAATTTTTAAATGTGAATATAAATTTAGCTGATCATCTTAATCAGTATGTGTATATATTGAAGTGACTTTATTTTAATCTCTTTACTCTCTTGTCTTAATTTTAAGCCTTCATTTCTTCATTTTCCGGTTTCTCATAATTGATTATATTATCTTCAGATTCCCCGATATGAATGAACTTTTAGTGGATCCTTTTCATGTTGGACATACGACTTTAATTATCCACTAGCCTGTCCACATGGAAATGTGTGCTAACTAAATGGACGCAAAAGTCATAAATTTAGGAGAAAACCAAATATTTTAAGCCAGTATTTTTTCTTTTAATGAGCTTAGCTTTAGACTTTGCTTAAGTGGACCAGTTAATATCTAAAGCAAAACACTCTGCTAAAATAAACAGAAGAATTTGTGAAAACTAGTTTCCAGAAATTACCTAAGTGATTTTTATATGATCTGATTTCTTTCTCATTTCTTTAAGCCCTAAAGGGTTTTTTTTGGTGTGTGTGTGTATGTGTGAGCTTATTCAAAACACTACAATGAAAATGTCTGTATTCATGGGACAGAACACCCTGGATTGATGTTATAAGGATAACTTTCTTGGAGCCTCAATGGCTCATCTTCCCTTTAAGCTTGTGTGTGTGTTTTCATTAGGTTTGCATTCTCGGTGACTTTGAGAGAAAGACGCAAAAATTCTATGTGAATAATTTCTTCTCTGCCTCGACCCTTCTTTCTTCCTCCATTAATCTCATTCTCCTTTCCAATTTTTCCATTTCCTCCTCTTCTCCCTCAGTCTCCCTTTCTCCCCATTCCTCTTCCTCTCCCTCTTCCATTCATTCCCTCCTTCTATCTCTCTCTTCCATCCCCCTTGACTCATCCCCTCCCTCTCCCTCCATAACCAATGAAGTGCTAGCTATGAGGTTTGAAAGACATAGATCTCTGGCCTGTAAAAGTTGACATTCCTAACCTTGGAGGAAATGAATAGCCTGTCAACTTGCATTGAGCAAGAAATAAACTTAGTTAACTTATAAAAGCTATTTGCTATTGTCCCACATTTTAAACCCTGTCTAACACAGACTCTTCGTTTTTCTTGATCTTTGTGTCCATGGTTTTCTACTGGGCTATCTTCATTCCCTATGGTCTCTCAGGGTACTTAGCTTAGAAATGAGCCCCCAGACACCTACCA
Organism: Rhabdomys pumilio; assembly: GCA_030674055.1. Taxonomy (NCBI): domain Eukaryota; kingdom Metazoa; phylum Chordata; class Mammalia; order Rodentia; family Muridae; genus Rhabdomys; species Rhabdomys pumilio. The sequence goes on from JANHMN010000001.1 coordinate 107,294,391, forward strand.
CTTCTGCTTTTCAGCATCCACATTTGGTCTCAGCTCTCTCACAGTCTCTAGCACTTTGCTTATGCATGTCTGTTTCTATACGTTACCTGTTTTTCCATCAGAGCCTTTAACACATCAGTCATGAGTTGCATCCTAATGTCTGTGCCACATCGAGTGTGTCTCTTCCTTTTGCTCTCCCTCTTCAAGTTGTTATTGATTCTTGCCTTCCATGGGGCATGTCTGTAGAGGTCAGGCGTGTCCTGCTTCTTGTCATTAACTGTATATGATACAGGATTCAAATGTCCCAAGCCCTTATCTCTATCTTCCACTGTTGACTTCACTCTTCCTTAACCACTCTCCTTTAAAGACAGCCTGTGTCTTATAGCTGTCTCCATTGTAATCAACTTTTGTTAACTCCAGTTCTGTTGGTGTGATGTTAATGTAGAGAAGGGGAATATTCTAGAATTGCCTGAGTGCTTAGTGGGCCAGACCATGCCCTTCACAGGTATTGATCTGACAGTAACCTGGATGAGAACATCTCTCCTCTTGCTTGAGTAACACTTATGAGACTTCTCTGGAGATCACACAGACTGTTCTTCCCCTTACCGCATAGCCATATAGTGTATTTTCATGGTTCATGAAGTCAGGGGTGGGGGGAGTAGAAAGGATGGAAATGTCTATGAAATCGCATCACTACAAGCCCTTTCTCTCCTGCAGATTCCTCAGCACTGAGATGTTCTTCCATTCACCATGCAGCTACAGACAACACACAATAACACAAACACCATCCACTCACTCCAGGTGAACAAATCTCCGCTGGGACTCTCACTTGGCCTGGTCCAAAACATGAGGTGGAACATCCATGTTTCATGCTAGGCATGGTGACACACACCAACATTCTTAGCACTGGGAGGGTAGGGGATATATAGTCAGAAATTCCAGGTCATTCATTCTCAGATAGGTCCAGCATTAGCATGAGGTACATGAGACCCTGTCTCAAAGGGACGCTGGGAAAGAAACAGGGTTGGGGATGTAGCTCATAGGAGAGCATCTGCCTGCTTTCACAAAGCCTGGGTTTGAGCCTCTCAGTACTGCATAAACCAGGTGGGATGGAGCCCATCTGTAATCACAGCTTCTGGTGGAGTGGGGAACAGCAGAAATATGAGAAAATCAAAGTTACCCTCGGCTACACTGCAAGTGTGAGGTCATCCTGGGCTACAGGAGACCCTGGGTATCAAAATCAGGCAAACACACAAAACCAACTGTTTTGGTGCCCCCCCCACCTCCAGCCTATAAAGTTTCAGTCTAATTAGCTTTTTCTTGATACAAAAGCTAATGTAAACTTCTAAGCTCCTCCATGTTAGAGGTAAAGCTGCAAGCCCAACTTTCACACTGCTGGTAAGTCTACTGTGTTCTGGTTGTTCTTAGAACAACCTATGTGTGATTCTCCCATGTTCCTGATGTTCCTTCAGCCTCTTCTTCCCAGTCACTCACAAAAGTCAAGCACCTGGAGATCTAACACAACAAGCAAACTGTGTCTAGAAAGCAGAAGAGACTATGAAAAAGAGCACATACTTCTGGAGGCCAAAGAAAGGACCATTGTCCAAAATGGAAAAAAAAAAAGAAAGCATTTTCCAAGCCTCAGATATTCACTGAGACTGACTCATGAGCACCCAAGTGAAAGCAAAGACAGGACCAAGACTGAATGACCTCCCATGTGCCTGTATATGTTGCCTCTGCTCCACTGATTCAGAACTATGGGCATGTCTTCCAAGTCCTCCAGGCGTGTTCCCGGAATGCCTCATTGTGTGCCAAAGTGGTCATCATTCCCTGCAAAGTAGCAATAGTGTCTGAGAACAAGCTATCATTCTAGAATAATAAAGGCTATTCACATCACTGACATTTAAAATGCCCGAGAACATTTATGACCAAACTCATATATATTTCTAACCAAGTGTTTGTGTGGGATTAATTACCAGCACTGCTCCAGGGAAGGACGTGTCCATTGCATGATGAAGGAAATTTTTTTTCTATTGAGTCAAAGATGTTTTTATTTGGTAGGAACTTACTGCATCCTTACATTTGGTCTGGCCTTAGATGACATCTTTTTGCAGCTATCAGCTTCCTTTTCCATGGCTTGAATGACATTAGATATCATATGCTCAATCATGCGAGCTGAAAGCTGCTTAATCCTGGAAAATATTATAATTTAGATGTTACTTAATAAGATTTTAGAGAATTAGATTTCACTGGAGAGCAAATCTCAGTTATCATAATGCAATATATATATATTATATTATGTATATAATACATTATATATATAATGTATTAGTCTTGGTTCCCTCAAAGAAGTCACTATTGTTGGAATGGCTACAAAGACTAGGCCATAGTCAGTGTAACAATGGTAACATGATTTTTCCCAACACTACAGTACAATGAAAACCTTTGGTGGCTGCTTATACTCATAAAAGTTTTTCAGTTGTTTCCTTGAAGAGTCTTAATGTGTACATAATGACTGGACAGTGTTCTCGTCTGATTTCTGTGGCTGTGAAAAAACACAACAACTCAAAGTGACTAGGAGAGGAAACAATTTATTTGTCTTATGTCTTGTAATAGCAGGTCACAGTCCATCCCTGAGGGAAATCAGCGCAGGAACTCAAGGCAGGAACATAAAGTCAAGCCTGATGCTCCACTCATCATTACTTCTAACCAGGGAACTCACTCACAGTCAAAGATTCACAACCAAACCCATGGAAGATGCCACTCGGATCTCAGACTCAGGTTTTCTTGCACAGCCTATGACCACCTGTGTAAGGATAATACCACCCATAGTGGGATGAGTCTTCTCACACCAACTGATGATGGAGAAGACCACCCACAGATATGCATGCCCACAGGCCAATCTCACCTAGGAAATTCCTCAAATGAAGCCTCTCTCAGGTAACTAGGCTATGTCAAGTTGACAGTTAAAGCTAACTAGGACACAGATGTAATATATGAGAAAAGAATAAACTAAAAATTAATTTTGTTCATGCGACAAAGTTTTTTGTTATTTGTGGCATCATATAAACACTTGAAGAGCTTCAGATTTTAAGATACCTCAGAATTCAGATTTCTTTTTTAATTTGAAGGTGCCCAATCTATAAAAAGATAAATGTTTATAAATGTTTTATTTTTCAAGTATAATTAGAGTATATAAGGAAAATAAAAATGTGACTTTTTTTTTTTTTTGCTTACAAAACTGGTACAAAGTTTCCACTACACTTATTTGGAAGTGCTCATGTACATAACATCATGCTATGTTTGGCGTTCAGAGGATAGTCTACCATGGACATAGTCCCAGACTCATGATTCTGCTTTAACAGGGAAGTGACTGAGATACAGACCCAGTCTCTTGAAGCAGAAGCCGAGGTGACTGCAAAAGTATTGAGTGGCTAAGAGGATCTGGCATTAGCTGGTGGGTCAGAGGACACAGGGTGTGAATGACAGGAATTCAAACAGGAGATGGGTAATGATGAAGCTGAGAAGAGCCATTCTGAAGCATAAGCACTTGGATTAAATACGTGATCTGGAGGCAAATACCCACCAGGCCCTCATTTCCATGTAGAATTCACCCAGAAGTTGCTGATGGGCACAAGGTGAGCCCATGCTGAGCAGACGTTATCCTCAGGATAGACCTTTTCCTTTCTGGATAGAACTTTTCTTTACTGTGCCTCTCTCCCTGTTCTATCTAAATGTGCACTCCAACACTGCAATGGCCTCCCCTGAGGTGACAGGATATTTATTAATTAATATGAGATGGGTGTATTACTAAATTCAACTCCTCACTCCCTAAAACAATAAAAAGAAAAAAACGCAGGCAGCTTTTCTGGAGTGTTCTAGAACTCAGCACTCAAAGTAAGCTCGATTTGTGATATAAAAACAAATTTAACTAAAGTTATTACTTTCTTAAAAAATGAACTATGTAACCAAATAATGATAGTATAATTTATTGTTTGTATTTATGGAGAACATTAATTCAATTGTAGTATAGTCTGTAACTCTATCAGTATTTACTTTGATAATCAAATACCTGCCTGGAGAAATCTTACCTTTAAAGATATATGATTATATGATACAGATGATATAAAACAATCAAATGAGAAAAAACAGTGAAAGGATAAACACGGTGTTCTAACACCATGCATAAAGGCCACAATTGCTCCCACAGAGTAGCTATGACTCTTTCTGGTGCAAGAAAACCAGCCAGCACGATGTCACGAGGTCACCCTTTGTAAAAATGAAACATAGGGGCACTTTTCTTTCTGGAGATGGTTTCATAGCATGATAATTCAAGAGATGGCATTAGATAGATGCCAATCTCTCTGAATTTAACAGTTTCACTTTCCATCCACTGGTTAATGAGCACAGCTGGCACTTATTTTCATATTAGCAGCAACTGCACATCAGAAGTGTGGGTAGCAACTCAAGCAGGAACTGAAGACCTCAGTGTCCCTGGATGGTCAACATGTTTGCTCTCTTATTAACAACTTCCAGGCTGTTAGAAAACTATATGCATCCTTCTTCTCAAGGCACACAGACATGACTGGGAGGTCTCTGTGATGAACATCTGAGATGTGAGCAGAGACTTTTCCTGAAGACCCTGTGAAGTTGAAGGTCACCACCCTTTTGCCCTTGGAGGATACAAATGAGAAGACCTTTGCCACAAACACGTATCGTCTCTGTCTATGCAATGCCTTTGCTCTTCGAAGCCAGTATATTTTAGGAACTGAAAGCCTTGATGGGTGGGGCATAGTCCCTACTACTGTCTAACTGAAGAGTCTCTGTTGTTTCTGTTTGTTGTCTGTCTTGCTAGATATTAAAGTCCCACATCCCAAAATATAAATCACAGATACTGAAACAGGGAAAAAGAAGAGGGCATAGAGACCCCATGTACAGCAAGCCCTGCATATATGCACAGCCTCTGACCCAGAAGCTCTACTTATGTAAATGAGGATTATGACAAGAGCCAGTGTGTAATTCAGTGAAACTTCACTGGATAGTAATTTATTGGAGAGTAAAATTGGCCTCAAACACTCAGAAACTAAAGATGAGCAAATATTGTAATATGTAAGATGGACTGGTTTGCTGTGCCACCAAAAGCAGTATCACAGATGTATTTGTTTACCTTGAAAATGTTCATCTCACAATGATATTGTGATAATGTGGTGACTGAAACCGGCACTTGGGGGGCTGAGACAGGAGGAATCCTTTGAGTTTGAGGATGGCTTAAGCTACATATTGAGTTTTAGACAAGTTTGAGAGGCAGAATGAGAACCTGTCCTAAACAACAATAACAGGAGAGAGAGACAGAGAGAGAGAGACAGAGACAGACAGAGACAGACAGACAGAGAGAAACAAAGAGAGAAAAATACACAGAGAGAGGGGGTAACAGAGGGGAGGGAGGGAGAGGTAGGGCAGATATGTAAATCTACACTTACATGAAAATACAGAGGTTACTGTGATTCTGCAGGCCTGGAAATCCCTGAACACCACCACTAAACAAGAAGCACTGGTTGCTCTTACGGACGACCTGGGTTCATTTGCTAGCACCCCAGACATACACATGGTAAACACACAGACATGTAAGAAAACAGTCAGATGTATAAAAATTTTTTAGTGTGATCCAGCCTAGAGTTACAAACATATATACATAAAAATAGATATTGACTCTCTCTAACAGTTCATACTGTAATGCAATTTGGTTTTTTTTCTTATGTAAAATTGCTATCTTCTGCAATTAGCCTCGTCTTACTTACATCATTAAAATCTTTTAAATTTTAAATTTTGAGCTAATAAAAGACAAAGTGAAAAGGAGTTTTCTTCTTGTTCTTTCTACTGTAGTTTAAAAATACAGAGAATTAAGACAGTTGCTATTCAATTTAAAGCAGTCAGTAACAACACTGAATCCATGTAAATGAAGCTGCTTCTGAGGTGCCAGAAGTAGAGTATGTATACCATGCCACAAAGAGCATCACAGGGCCCAAGAGAATAAGAATCACATAGCTGACTTTCTGGGCACACTCCTGGGAGATCTTTTGCAATCACAGCAATTGTTCCCATATTCATTAATTCAGATCACTTTCAACTCTAATGTCCTACCAGCACATCCTTACTCTGGGGTTCACCTTCAACACCCTCAACCACAGAAGAGCCCGCACCAGGATGTCTGCTGCTCTTCTTCCAAGAGCCCAACCTGCACGGGTTAATGAAGGTGCCCTTGTGCCTCCTACTGCCGCCTTGAGAATGTGTTTACACACTGATCATCAACAGACACAGTGTCTCCAAAACAAGAAGGACGATGACACAAGCGTCACTTGTCTCTGTACATTCATATAAATAACTAATGTGTGTCTGATGAGAAGAAAACATGAAGCTGATTCACTGGCATGCAGAGCTATTCTGTAGACCAGCCCCTTGTCTCCCACAATAGCCACCGATGATCTAATTATGGCTTCCCCTGTGTGTTGGGATGTCTTAAAGTGCTTCCCAACAAGCAAGCTACTAACAAAAAAGCCATGTTCCTTCCCATTTATGTCAGATTTCCCAGTTTTACCAATGACCCCGTAGCCAAAAAGAGGGCTTTTCTCACATATGTTCCATGCTTGTGTTCCTGCCTTAGACAGGCAGATGGAGCAAGGCATGCCAGTCCCTTATGGGGCTGACAGATGGGCAGAGAGGGTCGCTCCACTCATGTGTTCTCACACACTGTGGACATCCTGTTTATCTGGCTAGCCTGCTCAGGACTGGCCTTGGTATATCAGCACATTACTGACAGCTGGGAAGATCTCCAGAGGAGCATGCCTTTCCTGTGACAAACATCCCAAACAGCAACAGGAACATGTGTCTGTCCACCACAGCCATGGAAAGCAGAGTACACTGGGTTTATGGGCTCTGAGGACAAGCACCCACAAGACCTGTCATGCTCTGGGCTGTGCCATCTAGCACACTCTTGCACCTGTATGTCTGGGCACTTTGGGAAGGTCAGGGTAGCAGGCTCCCACCTCCACAGCCTCAGATGTTACAGCCCTTCCTTCTAGCTCCTGTGTCAGAGCAAAGGAATGTCTCTCAGCCTGATCAAGGCCCTGTGGGATCTGTTGAAAATGCAGGACAGCTGTGGGCCTTGGCGAGGCCGTCTGTGAGTGTATGAGACTTGGACACAATTCAAAGCCAGAAATAACTGCAGAACTCAGGCCTCTCTCTCTCTCTCTCTCTCTCTCTCTCTCTCTCTCTCTCTCTC
>JANHMN010000001.1:107301658-107344516 GCA_030674055.1 Rhabdomys pumilio
GTGTGTGTGTGTGTGTGTGTGTGTGTGTGTGTGTGTGTGTGTGTGTGCGCGCGCGCGCACGCTCTGGAGCTGGATCACAGTCTCATCTCCTATGGTCTTCATGGCAAAGAATTATGGGTAATGCTTTTTCCTTCCATGTGAAAAGAAGGAGCAGGATGGGGGTGGACAACAAACTAGTTCTCATAATGCTAAAGAACAGGAAATTGAGGAAGAGCCTTTTCCAGGATCCAGCTGGAAGCTGGGAAGCAGCCTAAAGTGTACTCTTGTTTGGAAGTCCTACTCAGGAGCATAGCGGGGCGCTCTGCGGGCTTGGAGAAGCTCTCATCTTCTCCAGTCAGCTTCCTGTTAAAGGGTCCAACCATGACACTGAGGGGCTGAGCCTTCTACCCTGAGCAAGAATAATAATACAGAGAAAAAGCCGACAGTTGGGACATCGTTCCAAGACTACTTCTACAAAGCCAGGTGACTGACACACAACTTCAGAGCTGACTCTAACCTCAGAAACTGTACTGTTGACATTTTGACTTGAATGGTATCTGGAGATTCAAATATGCCGTGACCAGACTTCTAAGTGAGGAGATAGCCTAAGAAAATTGCCTATGTTGCCTATGTTAAAACTGCTGCCTTTGGGCACAATCAGGTTTTGCTAGCTAACCCCAAGTAGTATTATGTCAGTATTTATGAGAGAGAGAGAGAGAGAGAGAGAGAGAGAGAGAGAGAGAGAGAGAAAGAGAAAGTTGAACCAGGCCCTCATAAATCTTAAACAAATTCTCTTCTACCTATCTACACACTTGCCCCACAACACTGGCTAATATTCTACACTTCAGCCATAATAACTTCCCTACCTGGGGTGATAAAACTAAAGAATTATTGTTGCAATACAATATTAATATTATATATATTAATGTATCAGTAATACTATACATATATAATACTATATATATACACACACACACACATATATATATATATGTGTGTGTGTGTGTGTGTGTGTGTGTGTGTGTGTGTGTATAGAGTATATATATATGAAATCTAAGACAGGAGAAACCATTCAAAAGGAGAAAGCCCTTCCTAGAAAGTTGTATGGATGACATGGGGCCTCTCATGAGCTCACTGGAGATGTCTAGGAGTGTAGAAGCTCAGAAAAATTGTCTATGCATTCACATAACTGGAAGCAGAATCCCTGATGAAGCTCTCGGGAGGCCACAGGTGCTCAGCTGATGAACACTTCCCTCACCTGATGACCACGGCTGCCATTTGACCAATAGTATACCGATACCCTAGATGGTCATGAGTGGGAGAACTTTAACTCACTGCATCCCACCAAGTCAAATATACTTGGCAGCATGCTTCTGTCCCACTGCAGTGCATTAGTCATCCACCCGCAGACACCAGTAGGAACAAACTGGTTCTCATCCAATACAAATTCTTCTTCCCTTCCCCAGACCACAGACATCAGACACTTGCTTTCCTACATCCTTGCAGTCCTAGTGATCTGGCTTCCAGTGATTCTGAGAAGCCACAGATGCAAAGGAAAAAATGTAATCTGCTTACCTGTCATCCTGAGACGACCAGGACCTCATACTCTCAATGACCCTGATGGCACCTCTAGACCTAATTCTGTGTTGTAGAACATTAATTTTTAAGTGCATTCCAAAGCTGTATCAGACTTGGGCTCCATAAACCTATAACACTGTTTGCCTCCAGGTAAGAGAATTCTTCACACAAAATTCACACAAATAGAATTCTTCCCTGACTCTTCTCTCCTCCTCAGAAGAGCCCACAGGTCATGATTATTATGGCAACACTGGTCATCATTCTATCATGGGATTGTTCATGGCATCCTAGATATTCTTCCCCTTAGTATTACTTAGCAATGAGTCAACCTTGGGACCACCTTTCCCCAGGCTCATTGTTTCATAAGAAAAGTTTACAGTAAACTCCCTTTTCTCTGTCACCTGGCAAAACAAAACATGGGTATAGTAGAGCTGATCTGCCCATTGTTCTGAATTTGAGAATTTAAGATGCAGAATGTTGTTAGTGTCTCCGTCTACTGGATGAAATCACTATTTGGTTGTTTCTTCTTCTTCTTCTTCTTCTTCTTCTTCTTCTTCTTCTTCTTCTTCTTCTTCTTCTCCTTCTCCTTCTTCTTCTTCTTCTTCCTCTTCTTCTTCCTCCTCCTCCTCCTCCTCCTTTTCCTCTTCCTCTTCTTCTTCTTCTTCTTCTTCCTCTTCCTCTTCCTCTTCCTCTTCCTTTTCTTTTTCTTCTTCCTCCTCTTCTTCTTCCTCCTCCTCCTCTTCTTCTTCCTCCTCCTCCATTTTACTTGGTTTGGTTTGAGACAGATTTCTCCATAACAGCCTGTATTGTCCTGGAGCTTGCTGTGTAGACCAGGCTGACCTCAACCTCATATGAATCCACCTGCCTTTGCTCTTGAGCACTGGGATTCAAGGTGTGATGTGTGGATAAAACCACATAGAAAAGGGGAAGAATAAGCCCAACTCCTGACGGGACACAGATCTTTGAGACAAAGAAAATAGCCTGATGCTTGGAACGGGGTTCCTGACACTGAGAAATCCCATCTATTCTCCCAGCATCCTCCTCCAGGTCCTTCATGACTTACCCTTGCAATCTCATCATCTCTTGCTCCAGCTGGTTAAGTGGAACTTCATTTACTCATCAATGAGACCAAGAAATAAGTTTCTTCTCTGCTTCTCAGATGTTACCCTTCCTTAAAAATCATTTTCTTCTCTTCATGCCTTGTTCCAAAGGGCCAGAATCTTGCCCTGTGACCTTTAATTTCTGCTGTGACCAAGCACTCCATGGCTCATATTTTTGTTCCAAAGCAAGTAGACAACTTATGCTATTGACAAAATCAGTCTCATAGCGGTTCCAGGAATAAGTGAGTTGCTCTTGTAGAACAAGTAATAGAATTCTTACCCACGGGAAGCACTGAAGCCTCCTGGCTGTCACCACACAGGCAAGCATTCCCATCACAATCTCTGGACTACAAGACAAAACTATTTGAACAATCCCACCCCTACGTAAAATTGAATGCCTGTCTCTATGTCCTACTCTTTATCCTCCTACTAATCATGTGAATGCACGTGTGCACAAACACACATACATATACACACATGCATGCATGCACACACCCACACATATGCCTCAGTGAAAGCCATGTTTGGGTAAGGGACTCCGTCCAGTGGTTCGTTTTCTAAGGTGTCTTAAGTCAGTGTATGTGCAGCTACAAGTGCGCAGGACACACTGGACCGTGTGAATGCCTGCGAGTCCAGCTATCCCCCGACTGTATTAAGCTGCCTGCACCCCACAGCAAACTAGAAGTCTAAAGCAGAAAATTACTAGCAACCAAGTTTGCCTGAAAGATACTGCACCTAAGAAGCTTTACACAGGATGTAAAAGGTAGAGATGAACCCATGAATGATTGTCACTGAGAAAAAGCCAAAAGAGGCAGGAGGAATTACTAAGAATAATGACAGTAAGACTGTCCCCTCCTGATGACTCAGTAAGGGGAAAGGGGCGATGGGCCACATGTTGGGCTAAAGTGACTGTTCTCTGCTCTCAGAGGCTGATGCCTAGCCATGCAAATATTCATTCATGGTACTTACTTTTATTTTTAACTACATAATTATTTATTGATGCCTTTCTCCTACATAAGTGCACAAGCTTTTTGTCTCAGTCCTTACTCCCTGTTGGAACTCTACCATCTAGAATATAGCTTTTAGACCTAAGTATTAAAAATTACTTCTTCAGATGGATGGATGAATGGATGGATAAATGGATGGATGGATGGATGGATGGATGAATAGATGATGTACAGACAGATGGACATAACCCTAAGAAGCCCCCACTCTACTCTTGGTTCCAACTAAAATAATTAAACAAAGCTGTTTTATTCTCCTCAATAAAGGCTACAGAATGTATTGTTCAACTATTTGCTTGTAATTGTAAACAAAACATTTTAGCAATGAAAAGAACAATTTTTGAAGTAGAATCCAATGCATTTTCTATAAAGATCAGATTAATAGAGCATAGAAAAAGACCAGAGAGAAATGGAAACGAGGCAAATTCAGGATCCCTCTGAAATTCTCCCTTTCAAATGTTTTTAATCAAGTAAATGCTATGAGTTCCCTTTCTCCAGGCCAGGTCTGCTCCAAGCCTGATTACTGATACTCCATGGTGAAGTAAGGCCATGCAGACATGTGTTAGTCAAAGTTCTCCAAAGGAACAGAACTGAAAGAATAGATGCATGTATATGACTTATTAAACTGGCTTACAGGGTGTGGTTGTAAGTCTGGAGAAGCCAAGAATCCCTTAGCTGCTCAGCCAGTGAAACAGCACATCTCTAGAGTCCCAGTCTGGTACTGAAGGCCTGAAGGGTTCCTGGAAAAATTCTGGTCTTCAGTCTATGTTCAAAACCCAAAGAAGCTGATTCTAATATTGGTGATGGAATTCAGAAGCAGTAGGGTAGATGAACTTGCTAGAAAGAGTGAGGGCAAGCAACCAAATGTTTTATTCTTGAATGTCCTTGACTGCCACCAGAAGGTAAGCCTTTTGCCTTTACCCACATTTATGGTAAGTCTTCCTGCTTCAAATAATCTAATCAGGAAAGTCCCCCAGCTGATTCATATTTTAGTTGATTCTGGATCCAGTCAGGTTGACAGCCGAGATCATTTATCACAAGTAGTCAAGGATGCTGATAGAGGACACTTCTGGTCTGGTGTCCCCTGGATTGGCCTGTGCTGATTTGCAGTTGTGATCACTCTGTGAAAGTGTGAGAACTCAGAAGATGTGAACAGAAACTTAGGAAACAGATGCCGTGATAAAAATCTAAAAGAATTTTCTTTCATTCTCAGAATTCTCAGAGTGCCCTGGAAGTTTCCAGAAGGTGAGTGGCATTCTACCTTCCCGAGAATCACATCAACCTGACTCCAGGAATTCCATGCTGCTGTCCTACTGTCATGGTACAGATGCCCCTCCCCCATCTCCATGCCACATCTCTTCAATCTCTTTACTCATGGCTTTTCTCAAAATCCCTTACCAAAAAAAGGAGTCAAAAAAAAAAAAAAAGAGTCAAATCCCTGGTGAGGGAAATGGCTCAGTTGGTGACATGCTCACCGTGCAAGCATGGGAGCTTGAGTTCAGTCCTATAGCTCTGTTTTAAAAAGCCAAGTGTGCTGGTATACACTTATAGTTCCAGCACTGAAGATGCAGAGGCAGGCAGAGTCCTAGGGCCTGTTAGACAGCACAGTCTACCTGGAAAGCTCCAGACCATTGTCTCCATAATGCCGAGAGACACTTAGGAAGACAAGGCTCCTGAAGGGACAAATGCTAGCATCTGAGCTCTCAGTACCTCTCTCCATCTTTTTAACCTCTTCATCATGCAGGCATCAGGACAACAAAGGAAGACATTCCTGACAATAGAGGGCTTCACCCAGAGTGCTTATGAGCTGCAACAAATCTGTGTCCTGGGACCCCCCTCACAGGGTTTACCACATACACACACGGTGATTTGATATCAAAAGGCCACCCCAGATTTGATTGTTATAAGTGATGACATCATTTCCCAGGAAAATGTATTCCATTATTGGAGCAACCCAGCCCTAGGACAACAAATGACCAGAGTTTATGTAATTTCTTATGTATCTAGGGTTTTTTTTTATTTTTATTGAATCAACAAGAATGATAAAAATATGTTTGTAGAATTTGTGTTTGAGTATCATAATTGAAAAGATTTCAAATTTCAGCTTTAATTACAGATTCTATTTAGCTTCTCTGGGGCAAGGTTGGGTAGAGGGTAGGTGGTATTCCAACACTGTTCCCCTTGTTAACTGGCAACTCACAGGAGAGGAGATAGACAGAGATGTATCTCCTACAATGTGTGTTAGCTAGTTTTCTGTTGCTGTGATAAAATACCTCAACACAAAACAAGTTAAGAAAGAAAGGTTTTGTATTAGCTTACACTTCCTAAGGGGACACAGTCCATCACGGTGGGGAAGGCATGGCTGCAGGAGCTTTTAGTGTCAGAAAGTAAAGAAGATCACATTTCATCCACACACAGGAAGGGAAGATGGAGATAGAAATTGGGCAAAAATAAATAAATAAACTTGCAAACCCTGCCCCCAGTGAGGTGCTTCCTCTACCAAGGCTCCACCTCCTGAAGATTCACCATCCTCCCCAAACAGTGCCACCGACTGGGGACTCATCTTAAAGCCACATAAAACTCAATACAAAGTTCAACAGCTTATATGACAAGAACTCAAGTAACTTTGCATCAATAAATGAGCAAGTAAAAACAACAAAACTAAAAAATAAATCATCAAATATCTGCCTCCATCTAGAAAGTTGAAAACTGAAAGCCAGCACAGATCCTTTTTTCTTGTTATCTTAAACATGCTTTTATTCCTTTGAGATAAATACTCAGAAGTGAGATGGCTGTATTAGACCATGGGTACATGTTTAATTTGCTTTCTTTTTCACAAACACATAGCAATTTTGGATGTTATGGGGTACATGTGATATGTTAATATATGTGTACAATAGAAGTCATAACGCCTCCTGAAGACAATACAGAAGTGTGTGTGTGTGTGTGTGTGTGTGTGTGTGTGTGTGTGTGTGTGTTTAAATAAAAAAAAGATAGGTTTATTTAATCTCCATATGAGTTAAATTAATTTGGAAATGTATAAGATATCTTTGTACAGAAGAATTAGAGCAGGGGCAGATATGTAAAAAATAAAAAATGAAGACGTTATAAGAAGTCCTTGCCAGCAACTTTAAATGTGCTTTTTGAATATTCTAATAAGCCGTACACTCCCTTAGTGTGATTTGATTCTAATCACACAAGATGGAGTAACTTAAACATAAGTTACCAAAGACTCAATGTCCCTTGCATGCACACAGACCCTAAGTGATCATCAAGGGCTCTACTCTTCATAACCAATTCTGCTGCATGCTTCTCTAAGACCAGTGACTTCAAGGCTGTCTTCCCAGTCTCATGCTCTGCATTTATAGATCGGATCAGAAGAAGAATGTGTATGTCAGTCCAATCAGAAAGAATTTGTGTTAGGCTTCCAAGTTTCTAATTGTATAAATATTCATGCTTCCAAACTGCATGTAATAATTAAAGTGGTGTGTTTCTGCTTCCAGAAAACCCACATTTCATGCTGGACATCACCCGTGGTGATGGGGATGGGAGTGTGTCCCTCTGCCCCCTTACACATGCTTCTCATTTAGTGTCTAAAAGTGACACAGCCCTGTGACAGACAACCAGTAAAAGCAAGCTGACAGGAAATGATAGACCAATATTCTTCCAAATAAATTTTCACCAAAAATAGATTGACTTGAACCAGGTCAGGGCATCTTCCTCAGGCTGCATGGGAATGTTTTTGCCAAGCATGGGAAGATCACAGAAGCCCCCTTGTCATGCAGTAAATGTGCTGAAACAAAAGTGCAAAAAACATTATTCACTGAAGGATGACTCCAATAAACATTCCCAGGCAAAAGCCCTGACAAGAATCTCATGAATAGGTAGCTGGTTTTGGGTCATAGCCACTTCTCTGCCACATTTTCCTCATCCTAGCTCTCTCTAGCCTCTGCTTCTATGTCTCCAAACAACTAAATGAGAGACACCAAGTCACATGGTACTTCAAGATGCAACAGAGCTGAAAGTGTATAATTAGGACAAAACAGCAAAGGGGGGGGCGGCTATTTTTCCATAACAGCTCTCTCTTTATTGGGCATCTATAAATTTCAAAAGAGCTGCTGTGCACAAATCCTCCTGTCTCCGGTGACATAGCTACCTACACACAGCAGAGGCAGCACTAAATACCACATTTCTCAGATATCAAGCCTTTCCTTTTCCACAATTGCAACTTCCCTTCCTTTGGACCCATGCTGGTTCTCAGGAGAGTCTTAAGGCTCCAGTGCTGCAGCTAAACGGAGGCAGCAGAGCCTTCCTCCCACTCCAGCAGAGGCCAAACCATAAGCCAGGCCCTTGCATGATAGGAAGCACAGGCTGGAACCTCCACTGTACTTCATGAAAATGCCTCACAATGATTTTTTTTTTAAATAACTGGAATGCCCTCCACATAGGTAACAGATGACTCGCTTTCAGAATCCTGCTAAAGACATCCCCTGTGCCTTTAGTTGAACCCTTGAATGGAAAGCAGAAAGCCAGTCTCTGGTGTTGCAATGTGTAATATCTGGGATGCATAAACAACCGTGGGAGATGTTTGCATCAATCACCCATCATAGGTGGGCAACCGTGCTTATTTGAATATAATGGCCCCCATCGGCTCCTATCTTTAGATGTGTGGTCATTAGGGAGCAGCACTCCTTAAGAGGAATTAAGAGGTGTGGCCTTGTTGGAGAAAGTGTGCCATTGAGAATAGACTTTGAGATTTCAAATTGTCAAGCCAAGGCCAGTGACTCTTTCTTCCTGCTGCCTGCTCATCTAGATGTAGAACTCGCAACTACCTCTCCAGCACCATGTCTGCCTGTATGCCACCATGCTCTCACCATAATGATAATGGCCTAAACCTCTGAAACTATAAGCAAAGCACCATTAAATGCTTCCTTTTATAAGAGGTGCTGTGGTCATGTGTTTTGGGAAGTACTAAAAAATCAGCACCATCCCACGCTGTACCCAGCTACTCTCTGCTATACCGACAGTCTCACCGCTTTAGGCTAGCCCAATGCAGCGATGGATCACTTGCTGCAGATTCCGCTGACAGTCCCAGCCATCCACTCCTGTGGTCACCTGTCACAAATCCCCATAACTGGTAAAATCAAAACTATAAAAGCTTATAATTGATTAGTCAGATTTATGCATCAGTAAATTCTCAGTTCACAAGATGCCCCACAATAATTTCTGAGCCAACTAATAATGATACAAGCTGCCCACTCAGATTAGACAAGTTATCCCAATTATTCTATTCTTTTTTGATATCCATAGCTACCTGTGGCTATTTAAAGCCATGCGGAATCTGGATGGCCTTCCTCTTCCTCCATCTTCTTTCCTTCTCCTCTGTCCTCTCTCTCCCCCAAACGTTTTAGCTCCACCTTCCCTTCCACTGCCCAATCACCGGCTCTAGCCTTTATTTTACAAGTTAAGGCGGGGAGAAGGTTCACAGGAAGTCACCTGTGTACATGATTCACTCCTGGTCCGCAGCGCCTCCTGGAAAAGTGGAATTAGCTTGTATCAAAATACAAGCAATACCAGGGCTATCCACAACAGTCATGGTTTCTCTTCACAGCAATAGCACAATGATTAAGACAGCAAACTATGCCTACAAAAGCATGGGGTTTCAACTGCACCCATTCCTGATACGACAGAATATCAGCTAATGACCATCAAGACGGCTCAGCCCCATAAGACTTGTTGTCAAGGCTGATGACCCAAGTTTAAATCTTAGGGCCTACATGGTGGAAGGAGAGAACTAACTCTCAAATAAAACCAACTTTCAAAGAAAGACTTCCTTCTGCACACCCACCATGGCATGAGTGTATCCAGATACACACACACACACACACACACACACATATGCAGGCTCTCATGCACGCACATGGTACATCAAGGCCTGACACTACTATGCTATGATATGCTTACAGACAGGAGCCTAGCGTAACTGTCCTCTGAGAGGCCCTACCAGCAGCTGACTGAGACAGAAGCAGATACTTACACCCAACCACTGGACTGAAATCAGGGACCTCTATGGTTGAATTAGGGGAAGTATTGAAGAAGCTGAAACGGAAGAACAACCCCATAGGAAGACCCACATTCTCAACTAAACCAGACACTGGGGAGCTCCCAGAGTCTGAGCCACCAACAAGGAGCCTATACAGTCTGGTCCAAGGCCCCTGGCACATATGTAGCAGAGGTATGCCTGATTTGGTCTCAGTGGGAGAAGACACACTTAATCCTCAAGAGACTTGAGGCCCCAGGGAAGGGGAAGCCTGTTTTGGGGAGGAGCACTTTCTTGGAGGCAAGAGGGGAGAAGATTAGGATGAGAAACTGTGGGAAGAGGGACTGAGGGGAGGCAAAGACTGGAATGTAAATAAATATAAAATAAAAATATAAAAATATATTTAAAAAGAGAAAAAAGAAAAGAATTTTACCAAATTTCAGCTGGTTTGACTTTAAAGTGATTGAAAAAAACAGTTGTGTTTAGTTCTGCTGTGATCGGCTGGTTCTGCAAACACAGACACTATCAGACAAGCGCATACTGAGCGACATTTGGAGCAGAGCTCTGTCCTGTTGCCACAGTAATCAGTGACAACAACAGCTATGAATGTGTCTATGAACCAATTCCAGCTTCTCATAGCCCCATTTGCATGCCCTAGTAGACTACACTCCAAAGCAAGAAATGGCATACATTTACAGTGTAACACGGCCCTGAGATTATTTTTCTTGGGCAACATTAACTACAAATATAAATACTTTCAAACATTCACATTTAAAAATCAATTTATCATTTTTATTGTTTAAAACAAGTCTTGTTGGGGGCTGGAGATGTTCAGAGTGATTTCTGCTCCTGCAGAGGACACAGCCTCAGCCCAGCACAAGTCCCATGGCTCATAACTGCCTATACTTCCAGTTCCAGCCATCTACCACTCTCCTCTGGCTTCCGTGGGTTCTCATGCGCATGTGGTGCAAATGTACATTAAAGAATCTTTTCAAAACAAAAAAAAATGGCCACACATAAATGTTGTCTTCATCTCTCATCAAAGAAACTCCTCTTCTAGACAGATAGAGATCTCTACAGAAAACCACAATCAATCACAATGCAGAGTTTCGGAGCTGGGTCACAGAGGGGTACATCTACAAAATAGTCTCATACATAAGGTACTCTGCAGAAACAGAGGTTGAAGCTGGTCAGACCTAGAGGATCAGAGAGTTTGCTGTGAGACTGTGTCTCACACTAATGTCGGGAGCCACATCAATCAAATCTAACCAATAAGATCACCTAAACATGAGCTGAACAAGGACAAGAACCACAGACTTGCTAAAGCGGATGAGAAAAAGACCCTAAGGCCCCAAACCTACAGAAAGAACTACAGGCAGCTGATGAATGCTGTGAGCAAGAGAAATAGTTTCCCTCGGGGAAGAAGAGAACATCAATTCATTATCTAATCCCAAATGGTCAGTCCTGAAAACATACATATTGAAAACATACATATTGAAAACATACATACAAATAACAACATACAGACCAAGCAGGCTGTATGCAGAGCTATGTACGCATAGCCATATATACATGTAAAAACAGTTCAAGAAAAAAGAGGCCATGAATTTGAAAGACAGCAAGGAGGGGTATATGGGGGCTTTGGGCCAGGAAAGGGAAGAGAGAAATGATGTAATTATAATCTCAAGAATAAAAGAAAAAGTATTTAATCAAATAAATAATTTTTTTGAGGAAGTTTTAAGCCCTCTGAGAAAATCTCTAACAGACTTCGACACTCTCGGAGGACTGGGAACTGTTTGGTGACTTCCTCTGCTTACAATTTGGACAGCAGAGTCACATGCTCAGCTCACTTTCTCTCTTCTGTAATAAAAACAAACCATGTTCGTTTGTTCATTTGTATGTAAGGAAGGAAGGGGCAAGGCCTGAGAGTGGGCGTTGGAAGACAACTGAGTCTGTTCTCTCTTTCCCACCTGTAGGTCCTGAGGATTCAACTCAGGCCAGCAGACTGGGCAGCAAGCCCTCCGTCCACTGTGCCACCTCCACAGCCTGTCATCCTATTCCAACAACTAATCTCCTAGGTTTAAAGTAAAGACTCTTTATGGATAGCTTAAGTTCCCAACAATCTGGCCTTCATCACTCAGCTTGATAATGAAATGCTTAATAATAACCCACACTCTACAAGGAGCCCAATATCTCCACACAGAGTGTGCAGCACACCTCTGTCACCTGCCTCCTTAGCCTCTGGTGCTCTCCACCGCTCTGTTCCAGTCCTCTCGTGTCTTTCTGGTCTCTGCCACTCATAGACCGACACAACTGGAAACGTTTTGATGCGTGGTAATTGATGTTTGTCCAAACATTGTGAACTAATAAGCCATGGGAGACACGGAAGCTTTAACAAGGCGAAGTCAGGGGAACAAATGTCATTCTGAGTGGATTATTTCAAGCCCACACCCAGGCAGAGCTGACTTACAGCTTTTTTTCCTCACAGTACCACTATAAATAAAGCACAGACATTTCTGTCCTCCTGTAATCCCTTCCATTGTGTGGTTTTGTGTTCAGTCTCACGCAATTGCTGTGGTCTACACGGCAAGCTTCCCGTGAGGCAGGAACTGGCTGCTGGGCCACCTGTTGTCCTAGAATAAACCAAGGACCTGGAAGACCTCACATGTCTAAATAAGTGTATATCTAAAGTATAAGAAACTGTAAGTCTTCATAAAGAAAAAATTTGGAACATTTAAGTTAAAATGTAACAAATGTGCCCTAAAGTTAGAGAAAGAAAAACCTAAGTCATAGCCCAATAGAATACCTCTCTCTTCTTTTCTTTTGCTTATACTTAGCAAAAAGAAAAAGAAAGACTACCTACAAGGTGGCATCCTGTGGCTTTCAAAGCATACAGTCAGTATTAGCCATTCAAAGATGAGGCGTGAGCAGGCAATCAGGAGCCAAAACATTGCAATTGGTGTGCTGCACTTTCAGCTAGAGTGACAGGTGTGTTTGAACCAAGACAGGGCATGACTGGGCTGCCTCTCATCAGAATTCCTCACCTATATAAACAACTCTAAGACACAGACAGCATTGCATGTTCTCTTAGTTTCTTGGAATTTACATAAATATACATCTGTTGTAAGAAAGAAAGATTAAGCATCACCTCCAGGCCATGCTCCATTCAACTGCCTTTACTCATTACTGTTCAGACCTTTATAGGTCGCCCTGAGTACACGGAGCTGTAGGAGTGCGTGGGAGTGAGCTGTGAGTGCAAGGCTACCTGGCAGGCAGCCACCTTGCCATTCATCTGCTCATAACACGAGCTAATGAGCATGCCTGACTTCAAACAGATAATGAGAAGTCGGCATACTCAGAACACAGTGGAAGACGGTGATGTGGGAAGTGTTTAATCTGTCCTTCTGCCTCTGCTCTAGACTCTCTAAGGGTTTAGAGACTGCTCACATTGTAGAGCCAGAGCTGTAGCTCAGTGTGCAGGGGGAGAACCTTGAATCCACAATCCTGGCTTCAGTCCCTATTACCAGAGAAAATTAGCTGTGGGGTTGCTGCTGCAGATGTGTGATCCTTGATTTAGAGTGGTGAAGGTAAGAGGATCTCGAGGACCATCCTTGTCTGCATAGGAGTTTGAAGCTAGCCTGGACATAAGGTTTCGTAGAAGATAATGATGATGATGATGGATGATGATGATGATGATGATGATGGTAAATAAACATTTAAAAATAGAACAACTTACTCTGAACCAAAGAGAACTATCTTGTCAGGAATAAATCCAACTCTGTCCATGGACAATAACTGCCTGCTTAATACTGGGTAGCTGAATAGATGTGTAAGATACAGTGTGTGTGTGTGTGTGTGTGTGTGTGTGTGTGTGTGTGTGGTCACACGTCTACTTTCCTTAGGTGATTTCACGAAAGCTAATGTGGAAGATTTTTACAACATAAAAATGGATAAAAAGTATCAATGTCTATGTTATTCTATAGATTCTGTGCTTTTTATCATTCATGACCAGAGATTTTGATCTATCGCTGATTCACAAAAGATCTGGCTGCTCATGTGTCAGTTTTTCTGCACAATAAATGAGATATTCCTTTGCTTGAATCTTTTTCTTAGCAAGAGGTGACAAAACAAGAAAGTTTAATGAAAAAATTACAGAAGATGTTGGTGAAGAATTTGGTAATTAAAAGAGAACTCATTTAGCCAGGTATGTTGATGGCAGGCTTTTATTACCATCGCTTGGGAGGCAAAGGCAGACGGGTCTTTGTGAGCTTAAGGCTAGCTTGATCTAAATAGTGAATTCCAGGCCACCCAGAGCTACATAGTAAGACTCTGTCTCAAACAATTAATCAATTATTAATTAATTAAATTGTTTAAAGTTCCAGAAAACACCCATGGATTCCAAGTGACCATGTGTTCACTGAGAAGCTCTCCATTAAAAAAAGAACACTAAACAATACACTATCACCATCACCACCTGGCCTAGTCTTCAAAGCTGGCTGTCATAACATGGAAGCCTACAGGGTGTCAATGTTATTTCCAGGGTTCTGTGATTATTAAAAAGCTATAAACTTTCCCTGGTGAACTGTTCAAACCATACTCAGGAAGGCACCTGCTTCTCCAGCTGCAGGTCTATATGTCAGGGAATAGTCAACCTTGTAAGACACCCATCAGCTGTTTTCCAAGTAGGGTATCATTCCAGATTGCCCCCAGCAGGGTGAAGGTGAGTGTGCTTCTGTGCTTCCACTGTGACCCTCACAGTGCTGGGGCATTGTTTAGTACTTACCCAGTTCTAATGGCAGTGACCACTCACTCGCTGTCCATGTCTGGACTATAGAAAACTCCCTTAACTATCTTCTATTTAAAGGAGCACTTCTTTGCATATAATTGTGTCTATAGAACTTTCTAGAGAACATAGGATGGATGCTTTTTTTTATTTTAGCAGTTGTGTGTTTGTAACTATTTTTTTACCACATTTCTTTTTTTTTTGAAGAATATAAGCATTTAATTTTAATAGATATCAGTTTATTAATTTTTGTAGGCCATTCCTTTAATGCTCTAAGAAATCTTTGTACAACCCATGGTCTAAGAGATGGTCTTATTTATGTTTTTTAAGTAAGGCTTTTGTTTTCATTTTATATGAGGTGTGGTTCATTGGGATTTGAATTTCTGCTATGGTAGACAGTAAGGATCAAGATCACTGTTGTGTGGTGAGGTAGCTGTCCCAGCACACACTGCTCCCTGCAGCCTTGGCTTTTACTTCTTCAATCATTACTTGACCATTGATCACCCAGTCTTTGTTCTATCATTCTGTACCTTTTGACCTATTTATTGGTTTTACATTAATTTCTTTGGGCAGCTTCGTAGAAGAAACTTCTACTGTGCTTCCAAATTACTATTCTTGTTTTGACATTAGCCCTAGACTCAGTACAGATGAGTATAAAAATAATTTTTCTGAAGGCATATATATTTTCTAAGCAACAGCGCCCTGCTACACTAAAATGAAAACCCCTTCTGTTATTTTAGTAAACAATTACATTTTGTATTTGTTCTGTCTTTCATGCATTTACTTGCAAACTTCCTATTGTTTCCAGAACAGTCATGAGATAATGTTAAACACCTAGAGATGAGGATATAAAGAAATAACTGTGAATGCACAGCTCTGTCTCATTTCAGTACGAGAGATGCCTTCAACAAGGGAAGCTACAAAAAGAAAGAAAATGAGTCCTAACAGCAAGAGAAAAAAATTTTACTATGTTGCCTAGAGATTGTTTTTGTAATATTTTGGTGAAGAAAATGGTTGCTTTTTGCCATTGTCCAAGGAGTGTGCCTGAGGCTAAGGTGAAAAGATTGAGATTAATTGCATTGGCAAAGAAAATCTCAAAACAGCCTTGTATAGACTCTGTACTGTGGTTCACTCCTATGAAGAGCATCTTGATGAAACATAGCAAGCTTAGAAAGGAAAAATACAAAATGTATGGTTCAAGAGTTAAAGGGACACCAGAAAGTAAAATAGAGCTAAATCCTGTGCTCAAGGAGATGAACATATTAAAGATAATAAATGGAATTAAGGGAATGGTGACCTTAGGGCAAGATCCCACCCAGCTAAGCTTCCATCTTGTTAAAAGGAATTAAAGGGAAACTTAGGTCCAGGCATGGTGGTACATGCCTTTAATCCCAGCACTCAGGATACAGAGGCAAACAGATCTCTGAGTTCAAGGCCAGCCTGATGGTCTACAGAGCAAGTGTCAGGACAGCCAAGCTTGTCCAAGTGTCAGGACAACCAGGCAGTGAAGGAAACTGTGGAAAAAAGAAAGCTGGTAAAGATGTAATTGGATGAGGGTGCTATGTTCCAGTCCCAACAAGCAGAAGAACATGGCAGCTTTGGCAGCTTTGGGCTTTAGAATCAAGGATGGAATTTCTCTCCACAGCTAAGGAGAGCTGCTGAGGCCAGGTATATGGCAGGAGTATTTCTGCAAGAAGGCCTATTGCATGAAGCTGTGAGGATGAAGTCTGGATTGCCTTGGAGACCCCAAGATGTTTGAGATGTCAGAGTCATAGGATGCCTGCTAAGGAAAGCTGCTAACAAGCAATGAAACCAGCCTAAGAAAAAGAAATATGTTGCAGCCAACAAAGCTGAAAGAAGTTGTGTCCCGCGCTACCTCCCGCCAGCAGGAAAGATGCGGTACACACAGGATCCTTCTGCAGATGAAGCTTTAATGTATCTTGAGAGCGAGATCACAAGCTTCTTCAGGCAACGAGAAGTGGAGAGCCCCAAGGACAGAAAACCCATCCCTTATATAGAGCCTAACGGTCGCTTAGGACGTGGCAGCTCCTGACAGGCTCCCGCAGTCTCAGACCGGTTAACGTATGGCCTGGGCACACTCGCGCCAGGAAGGGGTGACGCGTAGGCATATGCGCACATTCTTCTTTACTCTACCTAGGACGTGAGCATGTGCACACACCATAATGTAATGGTGGAGCCGCTCCCCACATCTGCCCCTTCTCTTTTAATTGACCATTACGGGAAAAGTCACTGAAGGAAAAAGCTGTGGGCCAGGCAGCCACCCGCTGTTCACCAAGAAGGGGTCACTGAAAAACCCTTCCTTAACCAGTGGGGCAGGCCTGTGTCTCATCCTTCATCTGAGGTGCAATGGGAACTCGAGCCCTCCCAGATATTAGAAGGTGAGAGCAACCTAGTCTCAGGTCTCGAGGTGCAATGGGAACTCGAGCCCTTCTCAAGCCCGGACTAGGCTCCCAAGGGTAGCAAGGAAATGACGAGGGCCCATCTCTCGTGCAATGGAGTTATAGCTCCCGGAGGTGCAAGGGCCGCCCGAAGGGATTCAGAAAAGATAGTGACTTTGCTCAGACAGGTCTTTTGGTCGATCCTTCATCATAGCTATCCAAAAAGCAGCAGGATTGCCCTGCTCCAGTGCTACAAGTGCCTGCGCAATCACCACCCTATCCTGTTGGCGCTGTGCCTTAAGTCTACAAGTGAGCCAGAGCGTGAGCACCAGACCGCAGCAGAGCACGGCTCCAAAAAGTCCCACCCCCACCCATTCCTTAAAATAATAAAAGATGGAGGAGATCCAGGTAGATAATCCCTCTGTTAGGGTCAAGTCCAATAGAATTCACTTCAATTGGGAGAAGGGATAATAGTAAAGCACAAACTTCCTTTTAACATATAGGTATTGTTGGTAATAACTGCATGGCTTTGCTCATCTAGTGGGATAAATGCAAGGCCCAGAGTCCTATTCGTTGTGAAAAAACGCAGGAACACCTGTGCATTATGCATAACTGGCATGGGTAGCGGGAAAGTGTTCATGATTGCCCATCTCTGAACTCCCATAGCACTAGGAACTTGAAGGAGGAAGCAGGTTATCAGCAGGCTGAATGAAGTTCAGCATCTTGGTCCAATTCAGGTCCCTTTTTTGCATCTTGGTCAGGCTCGATCACTCTTCTCGTCAGTCTTGCTGGAATCCAGAACGGGACTTCCTCGCCCTGAGGGAAAACACAAACAGCTCCCCTGGATCTTATTAAAATAGGATCCGGTCCTTTCCACTCATTAGATAACACATCCTTCCATTTGACCAACTCCTTAGGTCGAGCAGGCTCTGAGCAATGACGATCGGCAGCAGAATGGCCTTGCTCGTCTAAATTCAAATAATTGAGAGTAAATAGGGCCATAGAAATGGCCACCCTAGGGCCAAGGAGAGGAAAATCCTTCAGACCCCCTCTTTGTTTAGTCAAATAAGTTTTTATGGTGCGGAGGGGATGGTCTTTCTTAATGGGGGCCTAGCCTGAGGCCTCTTACCTCCATTATCATCTGGGTGATATCTTTCTGCCTCATATCTGACAGCCTCCTCCTCCAGATCCACCTCATCAGCAGGATCTAAAGTATCAGTGTCAGACAAACCATCAGAGCTGTCTGATTCGTCCAGATCTAGTCTCTCTAAGGACGGATAGAGGCGGTCTCCATCTTTAGTTTCTTGTTTATTAGTTGATTCTTTTCCTCTCTTATCGAGAGGATCCTTGCTAGCCTTTTTTGTTTGAGTACTCTGTTTTTTACGTGCACCTAGTCTCTCACTACGTTCGGTTTCTGACATGCTGTCCTGAACGGTTTAGCCCAAAACACTCAAGGACAGACATACCTCTCCGAACTTACTGCTGCAGTTCTGAATCCTCCTCTAACGAGGGGCTCTCCAAGGTGCTGGCGATGTCAAGGCGTTCCCGGGTTTCAGCACCAGATGTCCCGCGCTACCTCCCGCCAGCAGGAAAGATGCGGTACACACAGGATCCTTCTGCAGATGAAGCTTTAATGTATCTTGAGAGCGAGATCACAAGCTTCTTCAGGCAACGAGAAGTGGAGAGCCCCAAGGACAGAAAACCCATCCCTTATATAGAGCCTAACGGTCGCTTAGGACGTGGCAGCTCCTGACAGGCTCCCGCAGTCTCAGACCGGTTAACGTATGGCCTGGGCACACTCGCGCCAGGAAGGGGTGACGCGTAGGCATATGCGCACATTCTTCTTTACTCTACCTAGGACGTGAGCATGTGCACACACCATAATGTAATGGTGGAGCCGCTCCCCACAAAGTTGGAGATCTGAAGAGCATTTTCACATCAGACATGGAGATGCAGTATTTGGATTTGCTCAGCTAGTCTTTGGTCTTGCTTTGGTCCAGTATTTCCTCACTATCCTCCCTCTCCTACATTTTGAAACAGTAATGTGTATCCTATGCCATTTTATGTTGTAAGCACATAATTGGGTTTGTTTGTTTGTTTTTGTTTTGGTTTGATTTGTTGCTTTTACAGAGGATTAAGAGACTGCATGAATCTCAGAAGGGACTTTGAACTTTAAGCTTTTGAACATTGTTGAGACTGTGATAGACTATCGGGACTTTTGGACTACATGCATTTTGCGTTATGTCTACAAGCCTATAGGGGCCAGGGAATGGAATATGGTAGTTTAAATAGACATGACCCCCCACAGACTCATGTGTTCCAATGCTTGGCCCATAGGAAGTGAGAATATTAGGAGGTGTGGCCTTGTTAGAGTCCGTGTGACCTTGGTTGTGGAATTTTGTCACTGGGAAGGTGGGTTTTGAGACTTTATATGCTCAAGGTATGTCCAGTAGCACAGTCTCCTTCTACTACTTACAGATCGAGATATAGAACTCTCAGCTCCTTCTTCAACACCATGTCTACCTGGACACTGCCATGCTTCCCACCATCATGATAATGGAGTAAACCTCTGAAACTGTAAGCCAGCCCCAATTAAACTTTGGTCATGGTGTTTCTTCACAGAAATAAAATTCAAACTAAGAGAGCACCCAGAATCCCATCAGAGACACACTACTGGACTTAAGGGCTTGTCAGTCACCAGCACCATAAGCCATTCAGGCTAGAACCAGAAAGAAAACAAAAAACCAAGAGGAAAACATACTATCTAACTAAGATAACTCAGAAATCAGCACTTAAACCTACAATTTACCCCAAACCCAGATGCTTAGCGGCCAGTATAAAAATATAGTCAACAACAGCCAGGCTAATATTCCATCACTAAAGCAAAGCTATTCCCTACAGAAAGCCCTAGATAGTCTAACACAGCTGAAGTACAAGAAAATGACATTAAATTTAATCTTATGAAAATGATAAAAAAAAAAAAAAAACCTTTAAAGAAGAAATTAATAAAATCTCCTAAGGAAATACAGGAAACACAAACAAACAACTGGAGAAAATTAATAAGTTTCTTAAAGAAATACAGGAAAACACAAATAAACAATGAATGGAAATAAATAAATCTCTTAAAGAAAGCCAAGAAAAAATAAACCGGTGAAGGAAATGAAAAAAGAAAAATGTTCAAAACCTGGAAATGGAAATAAAAGCAATAAAGAAAACACAAACTGAGGTAATCCTGGAAATGGAAAATATAGGCAAGCAAACAGGAACTGCAGAATACAAAAGATGGAAGAGAGAATCTCAGGCATGGAATATGCAATTGAAGAAATTGATACGTCAGTCAAAGAAAATGTTAAATCTAAAACATTCCTGAAACAAAATATCCAGGAAATCTGGGGCACTATGAAAAGACCAAACCTAAGAATAATAGGAATAGAAGAATCCCAGCTCAAAGATACAGAAAATATTTTTAACAAAATTATAGAAAAATTTCTCTTAACCTTAAGAAGGACATACCTTTAAAGGTACAGAAAGTTTACAGAACACCAAATAGGTTGTACCAGAAAATAAAGTCCCATCACCACATAATAATCAAAACATTAAACATACAGAACAAAGAAATAATACTAAAAGCTACAAGGGGAAAAGGTCAAGTAACAATTAAGGTAGACATATCAGAATTATACCTGACATCTCACTGAATACTCTAAAAGCCAGAAGGGCCTGGACAGATGTCTGACAGCCTCTAAGAGACCACAGGGCCTAGACTACTATACCCAGCAAAACTTCCAATCACTATACATGGAGAAAACAAAATATTCCATGACAAAACCAAATTTAAATAATATCTATTTACAAATCCAGCCCTATAGAAGATACTAAAAGGAAAACTTCATCTCAAAGAGGCAATCCACACCCAGAAAAATGCAGGAAATAAATGATCGCATACCAGCAAAACAAAAAAATAGGAAACACACCTGCCACACACTTCAATCACCAAAACAACAATAACAATAACAAAATAATAAGTTTTTTTTTTACCAAGAATCATTGGTCATTAATATCTCTCCATATCAATGGACTCAATTCCCTGATAAAAAAGACACAGTCTAACAGAATAGATATGAAAATTGGATCTGTAATTGTGCTGCATACAAAAAACACACCTCAACATCAAAGATAGGCAGAGAAAAAGGCTTGGAAAAGATTTTCCAAGCAAATGAACCCAAGAAGTAAGCTGGTGTAACCATTCTAATATCTAACTAACAAAATAGACCACCAACCAAAATTAACAAAAAAGGATGAAGAAGGATACATCACACTTATTAAAAGAAAAGTCACTAAGATGGCATCACAATTCTAAACATCTATGCCCCAAATGCAAAGAAACTCACATTTGGAGTGGGGGGAAGCACTACTAAAGCTTAAATCACACACCAACCTCACACATTAATAGTGAGAGACTTCAACACCCAACTCTTAACAATGAACATGTCATCAAGACAAGCTAAAAGACATTATGACTCAAAGAACCTAACAGATATCTACAGAACATTTCACCAAACACAAAAGAATATGCCTTGTTCTCAACACCTCATGGAACCTTCCCCAAAATTGACCACATATTCAGTCACAAAGCAAGTCTCAACAGATACAGGAAAATTAAAATAATCCTCTGTATTCTATCAGACTGCTACAAATTAAAGTTGAATTTCAACAACAGAAACAATAGAAAGCCTACAAACTCATAGAAACTAAACAACTCTCTATTGAATGACTAGTGGGTTAAAATAGAAATAAAGAAATTAAAGACTTCCTAGAATTAAATGAAAGTGAATGCACCACATACCCAAATGTGACAGAAGATGCTGGTGAGGGTGTGGAGAAAGAGGATCACTCCTCTGTTGTTGGTGGGATTGCAAGCTGGTATGACCACTCTGGAAATCAGTCTGGCAGTTCCTCAGAAAACTGGACACAGTACTACCTGAGGACCCAGCTACACCACACCTAGGCATATATCCAAAAGATGCTTCAACCTATAACAAGGATTATGTGCTCCACTACGTTTATAGCAGACTTATTTATAACAGCCAAGAGCTGGAAATAACACAGATGTCCATCAACAGAGGAATGGATACAGAAAATGTGGTACATTTACACAATGGAGTACTACTAAACGATTAAAAACAATGACTTCATGAAATTCTTAGGCAAATTGATGGAACTAGAAAATATCATCCTGAATGAGGTAACCCAGTCACAAAAGAACACACATGGTGTGTACTCACTGATAAGTGGATATTATGCAAAAAGCTCAGAATAACCATGATACAATTCACACCATATGAACCTCAAGAAGAAGGAAGAACAAAGTGTAGATGCTTCAGTCCTTCTTAGACAGGGGAACAAAATACTCACAGGAGGTGAGAGGGACTTGGGAGAAAGAGAGGAGAGGGAGGGGGAATAGGAGGCAGGATCAGGTATGGGAGGTGACAGGGATGATATACAGAGTTTAAACAGAGATGTGTAGCAATGGGGGATAGGGAACTGGGGGTAGCCACCAGAAAGTCCCAGATGCCAGGAAAGTAAGAGGCTCCCAGGACCCAACAGGGATGAGATTAGCTGAAATGCCCAACAAAGGGGAGGGAGAACCTGTAGAGATCATATCCAGAGGTTAGGCAAGGCCCCTGGTTGGGAGATGGGACCACCCACTAATCTCCAAGTTTTTAACCCAGAATTACTCTTGTATAAAGGAAATACAAGAACAAAGTGTGGAGCAGAGACCGAAGGAAAGGCCATTCAGAGACTGCCCCACCTGGGGATCCATCCCATATGCAGACACCACACCCAGACACTACTTCGGATGCCAAGAAGTGCTTGCTGACAGAAGCCTGATATAGCTGTCTCTGGAGAGGCTCTGCCAGAGCATGACAAATACAGATGTGGATGCTGGCAGTCAACCATTGGACTGAGCACAGGGATCCCAATGGAGGAGTTAGGGAAAGGACTGAAGGAGCTGACAGGGTTTGCATGGCTCCAGATGCATATGTAGCAGAGGACAGCCTTATCTGGTATCAATGGGAGGAGAAGTCCTTGGTCCTGGGGAAGGCCTAATGTCCCAGTGCTGGGGAATGCCAGGGCACTGAGGTGGAAGTGAAAGCACCCTCAGAAAAGCAGGGGGAGGAGGGTGAGATAGGAGGTTTGCAGAAGGGAATTGGGATAGGGGATAACATTTGGAATGTAATTCAATAAAATATCACAAACAAACAAAATCAACATATCTCAGAAAATTGGGAATTGATCTACCTAAAGACCCAGCTATACTACTCCTGGACATAATATATATCCATAGGATATCCATTATATATTTATCATATATATACAAAGACTGTTCCATCCTGCCACAAGGACACTTGCTCAATTATGTTCATAGCAGCTTTATTCACAATAGACAAACACTGGAAACAACCAAGTTGTCCCTCAGTTGAAGAATGGATAAAGAAAATGTGGTACATTTCTACAATGGGGTATTGCTCAGCTATTTAAAAAAATAACATTGTGAAATTTTCGGGCAAAATGGATGGAACTAGAAAAAAAATCATCCTGAGTGAGGTAACCCAAACCCAGAAAAAAAAAATATGGTTTGTACACACTTACAAGTAGATATTAGCTGCAAACTAAAGGATAACCTCTCTACAATCCATAGACCCAAAGAGACTAAGTAGCGAGGAGGCTTCTAAAACAGATGCATAAATCTCCCTGAAAGGAGACAAAAGACTAGATACCATGAGTGTTCTAGGGGTGGGTGGGAATAGGAACGGGGGGTGGGGGGAGGATCGAGTTGGAGGAGGATGGAGGGAGAAAGTACTGGGAGAGACAACGAATTGGTGGGTGGGCATTTCAGGGTTAAAGTAGAAACCTAGTGCAATTAAAAGTCTCAGGAATCTGAAAGGGTGACTGTAGCTAAGATTCCTAGCAATGGGGGATACAGAGCCTGAACTAGACAGCTCCTGTAACCAGTCAATGCTTCCAGTGGAGCGACTGGGACACCAACCCAGCCACAAAACCTTTGACCTACAATTTGTCCTGCCTACAAGATGTAAAAGTGGGGCAGAAATTGTTGGAGTGGCCAACCAATGACTGGTCCATCTTGAGCCCCATGCTACTAGGGGGAGTCCATGAGTAACACTAACTGGAGGACCAGGAACCAGAGGCTGGATAGACCAGGGATGTAGAATAGAACCAAAAAGACAAAAAAAGGTTTGTGGCCCCATAGGGAGAGCAACAATACCAACCAACCAGAGCTCCCAGGGTCTAAACTACCAGCCTTGGAGCACATAGGGAGGGACCCATGGCTCCAGCTGTATATGTAGGGGAGGATAGTTTTGTTGGGCATAGGTGGCAGAGGAGGTCTTTTGTCCTGTGAAGGCTGGAAGCCCCAGTATGGGGGAATTCCATAGCAGAGAGATGGGAGTGGGGGGACACATCCTCATAGAAGCAGGAGGAGGGGGAATGGGATAGGAAGCTTCTTGGGTGGGGGAAATGGGGAAGAGGGATAACATGTGAAATGCAAATAAAATATCCAATAAAAAAGAAAAAATTCAATAAAATGATTCCCTAATGATACTCTGCTGTGGTTATACACAATTACCTAATGTAATCATCATCAGATATATTTCATCCAGCAACTAAGCTAAACAGATGCAGAGATATGGTGCCAAACACAAACATTAAGTGGAGCTTGGAGAATACTGAGGAAGATGGGGTGGAAGGATTGTAGAAGCCAGGAAGGTTAAGAACACCAAAATGTAACAAAACAAAACAAACAAAAAACAGAACCAACTAACCTGGCTCATAGAGACATGAGTCAGACCGAGGTTCTCTGCATATGTGCTATGGTTGTGGAGTTTGGTCTCCCTGTGAGACTCCTAATAGTTTGGGCAGGGGCTGTCTCTGACTCTTTTGCCTGCTTTTGAGACCCTCTTCCTCCTACTGGGTTACCTCATCCAGCCTTAATATGAGGGAAGGTTCTTAGTTTTGGTATGCCATGTTTGGTTGATAACCCTAGTAGGCCTGCCCTTTTCTGAAAAAAAAAAAGTGGAAGAGGCGTGACTGTGAGGAGGTAGATGGAGGGGAGCACTAGAAGATGACAAAGGAGAAACTTCAGTCAGGATGTAATAGATGAGAGAGAAAATGTAAATAATGTTTTAATTTAAAAAATAAAAGATTACTACAAACAATTACATACCACCAACAAGACAACTTAGAAGATGCAGATAAATTTCTGAAGATGCAGCCCACTCAGAAGCATTTAAGTCTTATCTGACCTAGATCCAATAAGAAGAATGAATCTGAATTTTAAAAAAAAAAAAATCTCTTTAAAAAAATGAAGAAAAGTTCAAAGCAAAGGAAAAAATCAGAACTAAATAGCATCCCTGGCAAAACCTACCAAATACTTATCGAAGAACTAACAACATTCCTTACACTTTTCAAAAGTATCAAGAATACTTCCTAATGAGTTTTACAAAGCCAGCATTACTGTGGTGCCCAAATCAAAGACTATGAGAAAAGAAATCCACCGGACAATCCTCCTGATAAACATAGGTGCAAGAATCCTCACAAAACACAAAGCAAATTTAACACCACTAGAAGGCCGACACAGTGCGATTTAGTCCTGGAATACAAGGATGGCTCAATAGATGGATAGTAAGAGCCACTAGTGAATATGAAGTTATAATTAGCAGAAAAGTGTGTAAAAATCGCTTGGTGTCTCACTAGACATATAAACAGTACTTAATAACAGTCAACACACTTTCAAGATAAAGAGCTCTCAACAAAATTGGAAAAGAGAGAAACCTGAAAAGCCCACAGAAAGCATCAACCTTGACAATGCAGAGCTGAGATCTCTAACTCTGAACTCGTAAACAAAGCAAAAATGAAACAAACCCTTGTCATTTTCCTTCATCAAAATGCTGAAGTCCAAGGCAAAACAACGAGGAAAAAAGGGGGGAATTATAAACATCTAAGGGGGAGAAATAGAACAGTTTCTGTTTTCCAGCAACATAATCTCAAGCATGGAAATCTTAAGGATTTCACTAAAACAAACAAACAAATCACTGTGTACAAAAAGCAAGTTCCTCACAGGTAAAAATCACAGAATCGACAAATCAATGGCCATCAGCTGACATTCTCTACGCTAGTAACAAACTCTCTGGAGAGGAAGAAGAGAAGGAATACGTGGAAACAATGAAGACTTGGGCTTGAGTCTGTCTATTGCAATGAGAGACATACACATTGAAAACTAGAAAACACTGATGAAAAAAAAATAGTTTAAAAACCATAAGCAAAGATACACTATGTTGTGTTCTAAGCTTACTGCAGAGCTGGCATAATCCTTATTCAAATTGTGTGTGTGTGTGTGTGTGTGTGTGTGTGTGTGTGTGTGTTCTTGTGTGTATGTACAGGTCTTTGCAGGAAACCTCAAAGGCCAGAAGAGCATGTTAGATCCCATGTAGCTAGAATGTCAAGTGCTTGTGAGCCTCCTGATAGGAGTGCTACAAATGAAACCTTGCTCTACTTCAGGAAAAGCAACTGCTCAGAGGTTAAGACCTCTGAGCCACCCATCCAGTCTCAGGAAAATAACAACTTTAAAGTTTCTATGGAGTCACAAAGAATCCTCTAAAGCCCCAAAATCTTATTTAAAAAAATAATAAGGCACATTAGCATCCTTATATTTCTTCATATCAAAATATTCGGCCATCCGACTAGACATGCTATTCATTAAAGCATCCTAGAGTGATACAGGATTAAGCTCACAGATAAATAGTCAACTGACTACAGCAGGAATACCAAAAAACACACCATCAATAAAGAAAATTCAGCAAAGGGTGATGGGACAACCAGATGTCCACATATAAAAGGACAGAGTTGAAGCCATCTCACACCACACAGAAAAATAAAACTAAGTGCTAAGCTGTAAAATTCTAGTTTGTCCTGACAGTGGTTTTGCAGGTGACACCAAAAGTATGCACAACGGTAGCAGAAATAATTGGTAGGACCACATCAGATCAACAAGCTCCTTCATAGCAAAGAAAAGAACAAACAGAAAAACCTGCACCCCAAGATATAGTCACAACTTACATAGGGTACAGGACCACTCTCCCAACACACACTGTTCTCCTACCTCTGAATACCGATTATTCCAGTAGCCCAATTTGCAAATGGCTTATGACTCTGAAGAGACGTCTCTTCAAAGAAACCCATCTATCAAAAGGCGTTCAGCGTCAGAAAGATGCGCCCAAAGCCACAGTCTGCCACTGCTAACTTCCAAATCAGGTGATGGACAGGAGCATCGAGGTATAGAAGTGTAATAGTTCAAGGTTAAAGCGACTGCCATGTAATGTTCTGGTTAGAAAGGTGGTGTTTTAACAAACACAAAAGAGAACAGAAAGTAGACCTTGGTAGACTCACATTCTCCGGCTCTTTCATGGTCATGTAATTTTCGGGTATAAGATGGCACAGCAGGTAAAGGCATTTGTCGTGCAAGCCTTGGAGACCTAAGTTCAATCCATGGAACACTGTCCCCACCATGAAACTAAACAAAATAAACCTTTCCTCCTTCAGAATGTCTGTGTCGAGCATTTGATCACAGCAATGATCAAACTAAATAATATGACAGGTACTTACTTCAGATACGAGACTCTTAGTATCATCTAACATGTCAATCTGTGTTAACTATTCCGGTATTTGTTACTACTAACTGCATTTGTCTCCTAGATCAGGAGAGTTTGTGGAAAATACAATGTCAAGCATGAAAAAGCCTAACCCATATCAAATGTGGTAGGTTTGACAAGAAGTCAGAAGGAAGTACAATGTTGAGAGTCAGACAAGTCTATGGGCTATGGAGATGGAAGAAAACATGACATAAAGCCAGGCCCCTTTTTGATGAGACCTTAGCTGCCGACGCTCTCCCATCCAGGGCTCTGCGCGGGTGTCTCGCTCTTTGCAGCTGTATTTGGAGGAAAAAAGGAAAGACAATGCTAATTTTACTTATCTCTCCATTCCATAAGTCAAAAAAAAAAAATGCTTTACCCATAGTAGTCATGCCAGGAAATTAGAGTTTCTTTATGAGAAGTTTAAAAAGTTGTTAGAAACATACAGAAGGTCCTGTGTACATTATATAAGTGGGCTCCAGCACGGGGCCATTTTTAGCATCATTTTATAAGACAAAGGTTCAACTGAAAGAAGGCACTAGTATGTGTGCCTAACAGCACTAGGCACATAGTTTGTCTGTAGTAAATGGTATCTGTTAGAGTTAGAGCTCCACCATTAAACAGTTACCAGAGGTCATGGACTGTGTTCACCAACCATGTAAACGAAGTCTTATGATAAACTTGGTGTAATTAAACATTGTAAGTTCAAATGGTAACGAGTGTCCCAATTTCTCAAGTCTTGTGGCAATAGGTTTCCTGGTCTTTGATCCACAGGAGTCAGGCACGGTTGTAATCAGGATTAAGTATAACACACTCATTACAATGGTGTGATGGCTCTGTGGCTCTGTAGGTAAATGCACCAGCACCAAGCCTGACAGTCTGAATTAGGTTCCCAGGACCCACATGGTAGAAGGAGAGAACCTATTCCTAAAGCTGTCTTCTGACCTACAAACACATACACACAAACCCGTGCACTCACACACACATGCACAAATATGAACACCATGAACCTACCTCCTCCCCTTCGTCTACCTACAACCAAACATCCTTCAAGATCTTCCTGCCAACCTGAGCCTTTTTCCCTGAGTATCTGACTTCTTCCTGATCTCAGGCTGCTCCAGATACATAGCACAGTGAGAGTTACACACACACACACACACACACACACACACACACACACACACACCATAGGGAGGAACACTCCTTACCAAGAGACAACTCTCAACAACCAATCACAATATCTAACCAGTCCAAAATTTACTCCAAAATAAATGAAGAACTGATGGCCTTACTGAGACAGCTCCCAGGAGAAGCCATGACAAGCCTTGATGAAAATGGTTCCACACACTCATCCCTGAGTACAGAGGGGCGGAGGCCCAGCTGTAGTCACATCACAGTCGGGCATGGTCTTCTTTCGCTATGACTCCACAGAAGTGACCCTTGGTGACCAGCATATTGCAGATAGAAAGCTCCAGTGACTAGCTGAGCCTGGCACCAAGCCTTCTACTCCTCTTGCAAATATTAAACACCTTCCATGACCAGTGACATTCTCAGACAGATCCCACACAGCTGTAGCCAGCTGGACTCAGCTGTAACCAGTCACAGAGTAAGAACCAGATGAGCCTTGTCCACTAAAAATGTGCAGACAGCAGAGCCCTGCACTGCTGAGAAAGCTATGGACCAAAAGACTAAAGAGTAGAGAGTGCATGTGAGGTGATGGCACACATGCCCCTGCTCACATCCTGTGGAGCAGGTAGTCCCGAGAAACAGTGTCTTTCTTGTGGCCTTGTTGCTCAGTGTTTCTTCTCAGCGAGGGGACATTTAGGAAGCATTGTGTTTTCCTTAGCTGCCTGTCCTTTTCTCCTCTATCGTAGGCTATAAAACAGTCATGAAGAGTTAGGACTTCGGGAAGTGAAGTAACAACAGTAACTGCTAAGGACAAGGAATAGAGCTTGCACCACAAG
Organism: Rhabdomys pumilio; assembly: GCA_030674055.1. NCBI lineage: Eukaryota > Metazoa > Chordata > Mammalia > Rodentia > Muridae > Rhabdomys > Rhabdomys pumilio. The sequence goes on from JANHMN010000001.1 coordinate 107,331,215, forward strand.
AGAAGGGCACACTTTTCAGACCTCAGAAAACTAACGTCTTAGAGCTAACACTGTCTTCCCAGTCTCTCATGCACAAAAAGACCTGACAACAACCTTATGTCACAATACAAGTTCTGAACTAAACAGAAAGTAGCTGCGTCTCTTTGAGGTAAAGGCAGGAACAAGTCTCCCCTACCAACCTCAATCCTGTTTCACAGCAGGGCTATGAGGTGACCTGTGTCCTGTGTGTTTCTGTCAATCTTTCCTGCTTCCACTCTGGGTCTTCCCTTCACTCTGTGAGTGAAACCTATAGATTATGTTTAAGGCTTCTGAGGGAAGATGATGAGAAACGGTCATTGAAGAACAGGAAAGATCCCTAATGTCACAACTATTTAGACTGAAGAGTGTCTGTTAAAAGTGTCATCTCTACTGACATCTAAGGCAACTTGAGATGCAGCCTTCTCTCTAACCACACAAACAGGATCGTAGGGGAAAATTACCTCAACATGTTACTATGAAAGCTTGGGCATGCCTCTGTTTTGACTCACTTTTTCCCAGTGTGCCTAAGTCCACTGAAGGTTTCTAAAGAGCTACACAAATTCTTGCCCCAGGCACTGCCACCTGCTAACCATTTCGAGACACAGTTCCATGCCCTGTTTGCAAGCCTAAGTTTTCATTACTGAGAGCATGGCAAAACCGTTTAGTTCATGATACCTCTAAAGATTATTTTCCCATTGACAAATTTGGCCCCTATCCAGAGGATCAGGAAGCTTCTGGAAGGAGTACACTTCAGGTTTGCCAAGTATCCCCTGCTGGGCTAAAGACACCTATTAAAACTCCAGAAAGAACAAACCTCAGAAGGCCATGAAGTAGGGACTGTGGTCCCAAGCGTTTCGAAGTTTGAAATGAATCTGGCCTCTACTCTCCAAGTCCCAGTGCCAGAGGGAGTTTGTTTTGCAACTGTGAAGTTCTCACTGTGAGGCACATGGGTCCTGGTGAGATCACACAGCGTGACTGTGGCACTTCAGTAAAGCCAGCCAAGTTCAAATCCACTTGGCTTTCCTCTTCTCCCAACATCCTTAGTTCGCACCCGCAACCATGGCACTAAGAGGTGTTTGTGCAACTCGGAAGTGAGTCTGAAGAATAGGTTCCATTGAAGACGTGCTCGTACTGGATTGAAAATTATAGACTTACAAGGCTTCGGGGAGACAGGAGTGAGAGTCATCTGTGGTTGAAACCCAATAGTCGTCCCTGCCTGGTCTGTGATTTTCTACAGTAATGGCAGTTTAGTCAGGCATCAGGCCATCTGAAACACTCTTACTTCCTAATGTTTTTGAAGCCAGCTGTAGCCATTTGTCTAACTTCTGGATATGAACTAAAATGATACTTACAATCTATGGCACATGTCCTTAAAAGACAACCCCTTCCTTCTTCCATTCCCCGGAAACTGCTATACTGGAGCTACCCAGGCTTCAGGGCCACTTTGTGATCCTATAAATAGAGGCTGTGTATGATGGAGCACCAAGCCAGGGGATCCATGGAGCAGCCTTCACACTAGCTTTTTATTCCTTCTCTCTGGACACACAGCAAAACAAAAATATCTCATCCTGTGCTTTACTGCTATTCTCGCCCAGCTCCTCTCCGGATGTAGCATCCAACTCGATCTTCACTGGGCCTCCACTGAAAACGTTTCCAGATGCAACTTGGGTCTGTTTGTTTATTTGTTTTCTCAACTATCTCCATGGCTATTAACTGTAAAAATAGTCTACATCTGTCATTGATTTTAAAATGTCCTGCATATTTATTTTCCAGGCAGAAGAAAACGAAGTGCTTTTTCCTCTTCCTAGCTTTGTTATTTACTCTCCTGCATGTGTCTCTGTTCTTTCACGCAGTCTGGAACCCTGGGAGATCTCGCCCATCTGCAGGATTAATGTTCATGCAGACAGCCACAGTGTGTGCAAAACACAGCACTCCCGCTGACGAAGTGTTCTCTGACAACTACTTTTTTAAATATCGGTTTAAGTACAAAGCCTTTGATTAGTTAGGCAGAATTCACCCCAACCGTCTAGACTCACTAAAAACTTATCAAGGACAAAAGTCGACAGTTTATGCAAGAGTGTTTGTCAGTGTGAAGAGAGAGCATCATGGAAGATCATCCATGGTCAAACAATGTTTTTTTATGTGCATGCACACATACTTGCTTGTGGGCATACGCACTCATGTGTACCTTACCAGATAAGCTTTGTAAGGTCAAAAATGGTGTCTGTTGTGTGTACTTCTTAATAACCATTGGCAGAAGTCATCAGTGAAGCTTCCTGGTCACTTTATATTCATCTGTTTATCTCTTCTGTCCTCCTTCTTTATCACCAGAAAGAGAGAAGTGGACAGACCCGAAGGGCATTCTAAGTAGAGAAAGATCCCTTACAGAGTGTAAGATCACCCATACTCCCAACCCAGGAGACTCTGTCACACATGAACATGGCCTCTGTCCCTCAAGAATAGTCCCTCAACCCAGCAATATGAGATCATCCCACAAGGTAAACAAAGGGCTTTTTCCTCTTCCTCACAGTATTAATTCTTCTGTCATAACTGCTTCAGTTGTCCTATCTCGTCTGGAAGCCCTGGAGACCTCTTCCTTTAGCAGGATCCTCCTTCTTTCTGTCATACTACTTCATACTACCTTGAATGAAAGAACAGTTGGAAAGAGCCTGGTTTTAAAACTGAAGACTATTAGTTAAGGAAGCAAACCCATCCCTTTAATAATCCTCTCACTCTCACCTTCCCCTCCCATCCCTCTCCTCCTCCTTCTTCTCTCATGCTGTCTGAAACATGGCAACATTTAAAATTCAGGCAAAAGTGGTTGAAGGTGTCTGAGATGAGAGTTGTCAAGTGGAAGCCACAAGGCTGAGCCTGGGGTGTGGCCAGTTAAAGGTCAGCCTTCACATCTGGAAATGAAGCCTTTGGGGTAGGTCATTTCCAGGATCTCTTAGAGAACTAACATTTTATTAGTCTGTTATTATGAGTCTTTGTCAAAATAATTGAAAAATACATAGTTTCTTTTTCTTACTTGAAATTTGGGGAAGATGAAATATTTGTATTGATGTCTTTGGCTTGTGACTCACTAGTCGAGTGACTTTTGTCAAGTCTAAGTATATTAACATTCATCTGCACACAGTCACTAGTGCTTCTGAGAAAGCCGCTTAACAAGTGGGGACAGAACTGCCACCAAAGGATTGGGTTTGTTTCCATGATTTTATGATTCTCCAAAAATAGATTGATGGATTTAATACTTAATAGAATTTTTGTTTGTTGAAGGAAAACAGTGATTTTGAGATAAGGTCTCAGGAATCCCAGGATGGCCTCCAACTTGTTTCATAGCAGAGGAAAACTTTGAACTTCTGATGCTCTGACCTCCACCTCCCAGGCTCTGGGATTATAGGTGTATATTGTTGCTTTCCTTTTCTGCAATGCTGGGGTTGGATCCAAGGCCACATACTGAAATTCTAGCAGCCTGGTTTATTTACACAAAGTAAAGTATAGACCAATCTACAGACTTTTACAAGGAACTGAGGTTATCAGAAGGATCGGCAGTGAACAGAACCCTGTTGAAACTGTGACAAGCACAGTCTAAATGACTTTTCTGTCATCTAGACCAGGAACATATCTGTTGTATGTGGTTCTTTGGCATAAAGAACTCATTCCCTTGAAATACCAGCCATCTAACTTGCCCCTATTAAGAATGGCTGAACCAACACAGACTGTTCTCTAACAATACATATTGTAAACCAACCCCAAATCCCCGGGTGCCTATTGTCCAAGAAATACATGAAGGATGAGTGATCAGAGTAAGTGGGAGAAAAAAATCAGCCCGAAATTCTTGAACAAATAAGGAGAACCACTTGGAGCAGGAACTAAATTGGATTGAACCTTATGTTTGGTTTCTTCAGCCAAAGTCTTAATCACGCATACCAAAACAAAAGCCTGATACAGAGCAAGCCAGGAGAGCTCCTGCTGCAAGCTTGAAGCATGCTACAGCCCAGCACAGATCTTCCCCAGATCAGAAATGAATCTCTAACCACGCGTGCGATGGCTGGCCTTGGCTTGCGGCACTCATAGAAATGGTAATCTTGCTATTTGCAGAGAATCTTCATTACATATATTTAATTTTCCAGTCAAGAGATCAGCTCATTTGAATATTTTTTGCCTAAACATCTACTACATCTCGAAAGACGTGTGTGTGTGTGTGTGTGTGTGTGTGTGTGTGTGTGTGTGTGTTAAATTACTAGAAACCAATCAACAGGGCAAAATCTTTCTATGTGCTCAACATGAAGCCAGTCACATAAAAAGATGTAAAGGACCCACTTTCTGTCATCCTGGACAACAATGACAACAATGAATTAATTGGTCAGTTGATTGGAACACCAAGTCAAAAGCTTAATAAGAATGAACAATTTGATGTCATTGACTGTTAGATCCAAGTTCAAAGTTCAGTTTAGTCTTATGGTTTTGGACTAATATCAATAGTGACCCTCGAAGACACTTTTTTGTCTTTTCCTAGAAGTTCTTCTTCCAGTAAATAAAGGCCATTTCCAGTTGAAAGCCGGACCTGGACCTTTAGTCAGGCCTTGGGTCCTCCTCTCAGCCTACCTCCTGCCTTCTCTGTAGTCCCTTCCTAGCTCCTCTTTGTCCCTCCTTCACAGGCCAGACACTCGTGTGAAAGCTAACCTCTAACATCTAACCACACATGCTGGCAATTCCGAGTTTAGAGGAAACGCAATTGGTACCTTGTATAAAACATCACACATACTGACTCCAATTGGCCTGGAGCCTCTGGATGCTGTGCTGAGGTCAGCACAAGGAAGTTATCACAGTATCCTAGGGCTGAGCTGACCAGCTCACCTACACCCAGGCTCAGATCCAGGACTTTGAGTTGGCACACCCAAAATCTACATCATCTGTGAACTGTTGGCATGAGTGAAAGGGCCAGTCCACTGGTGTAAAGCTACAGGATCTCCATGACACAGGGCAACGACAGGACAACCAGAAGGAATCCCAGTAAGGATCCAATATTGATGGTGTCACAGGAGTCAGAGACCTAGAACCAGACCAAGAACTCACTGCTGTGAACAAATGAAGAGGTGTGGACAGAGAGGTATACTATGTGACACACTGTGACATATTATAGCTTCCACAATGAGATGTTGTCTATGCATTGTTTTGTTTTGTTTATTTTTGTTTGTGTGTTTGTTTTTTCTTTGGAGAGGAGGTTGCAAGAACAGAGCCAGATACAAGGGGATGAGGAGATGAATGGGACTGGGATGCATGATATGAAACTCACAAAGAATCAATAAAAAACTAAAAAAAACTTCATATATATATATATATATGTACATATACATATATACACACATATATACATATGTATGTATATATACATGTATATACATATATACATATATACACATATATGTATATATGTGTGCATATATATATGTATGTATGTGTGTATATATATATATGTGTGTGTGTGTGTGTATATATATATATATATATATATATATATATATATATATCTGCTATCAAAAGATGAGAATTTTGGAGTCTGAAAAGATAGCTTGGTAGTTAAGAGAATATATTACTCTTACAGAGAACCAGCACCCATGCCAGGCAGCTCCCAATGGCCTGTAACTAACTACAGCTCTAGGTGTTTCAATACCTTCTTCCGGATTCAGACACCCTGGTCATAGGCACACAGCCACAGACCTACACCTAAACGCTATTTAAGAATAATAATTAAAATAATGATTTTTAAGAAGCCAGAGTTTTTAAGAAAACTATATTCTACATTCTGATTAAGCAGAAAAATAGTGACAGGTGGTTTTCTTTTCATATCTTAGAAACATTGTAAAGGAACTCTTGGGTGGTTAAAAAAACAGTTACCTGTCAATCATAAACATTTTGGAATTTGTCTCTAAGACAAAATAAGAAATACAAGCACCTCAGTGTTCTGGCCTGACCAGACTCTTAGATATGCTTTTATACTGATCCTAGATCCCTAGCACCTGAAGAATGACTACCTGTGTCAAAGCCAAGGTCACATTTTTGCCTCTTTTTGAGGATAGTCAGCCCATTTTTCAAAGGAGGAAGCATCATTTGTGTTCTGTGTGCTGAGGTGTCCATCCCAGCACACACAGTGCCCATGCACACAGCTCAGCAGTCAGGAACTCTCACCACCACGGCCCTCCACATCTAAAGTCATTCGGCCATGTTAAATGATGTGAGTCCAGCCTCAAGCCACACCTCAGATCTGACCTTGGACCCCCTAGGTTTGTCAGAGAACACTGGGAATATTTTTCACCTGAAGCTTCTGTTGGTCCCTCTTTTCTGTGGAAAATGTAGACTTAACAGTAAAGCCATTGCAGGAATGAGTCACCACATAGAGACTGTGATGAGGGGCGATGGAAGCCAACACAGAGGTAAGGACAGGAACCTGAGCCCATGAGAAATTCTTGCTGCCAACTGTCCCCGAGGCTTTGCTATGCTGTCCTCTCCTGTTTGGCCTGAAACTGAGTGGGTTCTATAAACAGTAAGTTCCTTTCGTTCCTTTCTCTTAAACTCATTCAACTTGGGTCCATGTCACACACAAACCCCCAACAGTCTAACTAATAGAGTTGCCCAAGATTTTGCCTTTTTTTTAAAAAAAAAAAAAAAAAAAAAAAACGTGCCTGGTCCCTCATCAAAGACAGTTCTCTTTTGCAATGCAGGAGACATGTGGCACCACCGGTTACAGTTTAGATGAGAAATACCATCCAAGGCTGCTACGTTTCAACACTTGGTGACCAGCGAGTGGTGCCATTGCAGGAGACAGAGCCTCACTAGAGGGAGGGGTCACTGAAAGTGGTCTATTTCCTGTTCACACACTGCTTCCCGGGAATGGGTACAAAGTGACCAGCTGCCTCATGCACCTACCAACATGTCTTCCCTGATGTATAAGTTACTTTCTTCATGGCTATGACAACATACATGCCAAATGTCACTTACTGGAGGAGGCCTTATTTTGGGTCAGTTTGAGAGTAGAGTACACCGGGAAGTCCTGGTAGAAGGAACGTGAGGTAACTGGTCACTTTGTGTCCACAGTGGAATTGGTGAGTGGTGGGGGCTAGGGCTCAGTTCACTTTTTTAAAAATTATTCAATCAAGGAATTGTGCCACCCACAGTTGAGTGGTTATTCCTGCCTCGATTAACCTAATCTAGAAAATCTATCACAGATGTGCCCAGAGGCTTATATCCCTGGGAATTCTCAAGCCTGCTTGACTGATCATACCTACAGTAATGGAATATATCCCCTCTTAACTGTGAGCCAAAATAGTACCTGAAGTTGCTTCTTGCTGGGTATTTGATCACAGGTAACAAGAGAAGTAACAAACTATCATCTCCAGGGCTTAGCATGTATCTTAGTCACTGTCCTAGTTCTGTGAAGAGACACCATGACCAAGGCAACTCTTATAAAAGAAAGTATTTAATTGGGGGCTTGCTTACAGTTTCAAAGGGTTTTTTCCATTTATTTTCTTGGCAGGAAGCACACACGCATGTCCCTTGAGCGTAGCTAAGAGCTTTACAGGGAGGGAGGGAGGAAATGAGAGAGAGAGAGAGAGAGAGAGAGAGAGAGAGAGAGAGAGAGAGTAGAATTGGTGTAGGCTTTTGAAACCTCAAAGCCTACTCCCAATGACACTCCTCCTCCAACAAGGCCACATCTCTTAATCCTTCCCAGACATTTCTAGTAACTAGGAACCAAGCATTCAGTCACATGAGCCTATGAAGGCCACTCGCATCCAAACCACTACAGCACAAATCTTGGCACCAACTGTTTATCATATGGATAAGAGAATGAGCCAGTACCTAAGCTGAGTAACTGTATCACAAAACAATGAGCCTAGACTTGAAGCCTGTGGTCAGTATTTTTAATCTAACCAAAAATCATAGAATTGCCGCTATCTTAGGTCCTAAGATAATTTACATAAGTAACCAAAAAAGAAAGATGAAGTAGAAAATGTACCTAGATATACATATAAACATACTTAGCCATGAAAATAACTGCTTACCTTGCTTGTGACTGGTTCAATAATAATTTATATTAAGTAAAACAAAAGTCAACACCCTCCTAAGCTTACTAAAGTTTCAAACTGGGGGACCATCATGAAACAAAGCTTACTATAACTAAAAACATTTATTTTATTTTCTGTTTCTATAAGGGTGTGTTCTTATTAATGTTTCTGCCCGTTTCACATGGGCATTCAAAAGCAAAATATTTGTAATGTCACAAAAAGCGTTAAAATATGGCGAAGGTGTCCTTGTAAATACATTTCATAAAACCAATGTTTTAAAATAAGACTCATAAAATGTTTCTTACACAGGATAGATTTTTAACGAGATTGAAATATGCTTGAATTGGGATAACATAGATAATTTATAGACCCCCTCCCCCCTCAAAAAAAAAGAAGAAGAAAAAAAAAGAAAAAACCTACTAGGTTCATACATGCTACTGCCAGGTTAGGGGGCACAACAGATAGCTAATCTAATCAATTTCTTTTTTTTAAGCCCTCAACTCAGTCAATCTGAGAGGAAAATGAGTCTTAGGTCTCAGAACTTCCAAGGACAAAGAACTCTGAGACACCAGCTTGGCCTTCTGCTCTTCTTGAAGTGATCATTACGTCCAGATTTCTAAACCCAGCCCACGCCAGATGGATTTTTCCAGTTTTCTTGAGTCTAAACTTGAAGGCCAGAGGAAATATTGTGAGCAGCCCCAGGGCTGGGATGTGGGAAGGTTCTCTGGGGCTTACAAACAACCACATTGTGTCCAATCAGCTCAATTTAGCTGGCAAGATGCTTGCTCTGCAGCTGTGGGGAGGTGCACAGCCAGCCCCTCGGCTACCGTAGCTATTGGCCAACTGTTCTCTCCCAAATATCACTCACCACAATCAGCAATGTTTATGCCTCAAGGTCCCCCTTGAATACTGTTAACGATACGGTCCTGGAGACCTCTGGGAAGAGATCTGTGCCAACTCTGTAACCTGGTGAACATTCAATCCAATGTCATGATGTCTTGATTTCTATATTAAGTTCCTCCTGGTGCGTTTCAACTCTTTTTCCGTGTTGTCTCCTGTGAGAATGAAAACGTTCGGTCTCCCTTTGCCCTGAGAAGCTGTCATGCTTGGAGACAACTGCCCAACTTAATAATTTCAAGATCTAGTACGGTCGTGGCCGTCCATGTGATTCTCCTTAGGGTCACTCCCAATGTTTCTTTGTCTACTGTTAAGTCCAAAGCTGGATAAATACCAACTGTGCTCACACGCTTCATGGAATCCCTTCAGCAGCCTTAGAAGTTTAACAGTGAGGAGCTTCCTATAGTGCTTTTCCTGGCGCCAAGGCCACGGTCCTTTCAGAAAGAAGTGTGACTTGCCCTACCTTCATTTCCTATCAGCACCTCCGTTTCACCACATAGACCGCGGAAATACGTCAGACCAACATACTTCCGGGTTTTGTTTGTTTATTTGTTTCCATTCAAGTTTATGAGCCTGAACCCAGGGTCATAGATTATAGATGATTTTTGTCATTATTCTATTTGGGTCGCTGAAATAACAACACTTTTCAGAACTAGACATTTTAAAACATAGACATATAATACTTTTTACATTGTCTTGGAACTTTTAAGCCCTGTCATGTTGAGCAAGTAACTTTTTTTTTTTTTTTTTTTTTTTTGGTTTTTCGAGACAGGGTTTCTCTGTGTAGTCCTGGCTGTCCTGGAACTCACTCTGTAGACCAGGCTGGCCTCGAACTCAGAAATCCACCTGCCTCTGCCTCCCAAGTGCTGGGATTAAACGCCACCACCACCAGCGAGCAAGTAACTCTTAACTCTCTGAAACTTGGGAATTAGACTCATTAACACATAAAAATTTTTTCTCTTTCTTCTAAATCCTGGAATTATCATTTCTTTGCATACAAGTTGTCCAGTCATGAGTTATTAAAGGAAACTTGTATTTTAAATGATTGTTATGTATTTGAGATTATTCAAATCACCCTACTTAGGTACTGTTTACCGGAACAATTTTCTAACCTAGGCTTCACACAAGGCAACATGAAAGTGTTTCTCTTTAGAGATTCCCACAGTGCCCTGAAGCTTCTAATTTCCTTGTCAGGGAATTCTAAGTACTGAAGCAACCAAAACAGACTGCTCTCAACTGGTGTGATTACTGGATTTCCTCCAAAACTGAAAGTCAAGAATCCCCTAATGGTGACCATACCTATAACCTTCTAAAATTACCTTCATGGTTCCAAGTATATTTGGATTTTAATTTATCGTCATCACAATGTACTTTTTAAGCAGGTAGTTGTTTTTGTGTTGATCTTTGAGAAGATAATACATGTTAATTCTTTTTTATTTCCTTTTTTGTGAACTTAGAGGCAAATTGTAACATCTTAGAAAGCTTGAAAAGTAAGATAGTCAGGTTAGGACTCTTTTTCTTTTATGTATTTGGGAGCAGGGGAGAACTCTTCCTATATGCCAGCTTCCTAGTTGGCGAATCGTTCCTGTAATTGAACTTGCCTACCTTTAATTTTTGCCTTCTGGTGAAGTTTATGTCTCACACTCTTCCAGGCTGAACTTGCTCTCTGTGCAGTGAACTGACATTCCACAATTATCTGGAGAGCCTGAGATCACTTCCAACTGGTGAATCATCCAGTCTAGAGGACACTCTGCCTGTGAGAAAAAGTTGGAACTGTCACTCAAGTAAACAGACTTGGGAAAGTCAGGAAATGAGGAAAAGGAAATAACAAGAGAACAGGTGGGCTTACCTGAAGAGGATGACAGAGCTGAGCACATACAATGTTTTTATAAACTTTATACTGACCAAAAAAAAAAAAAAAAAAAAAAAGAAGAAAGAAAGAAAAGTATTTTATGTATGCAAATGACACAGACAGTGTTTTCTGCATACAGTTTTTTTACTTTTTGTAGATTGCAATTTAGGGTCAAATTCCACCACAAGTGAGAATCTTCCCCAGGTAAAGTGCATTTCATAAAGTGAGAGGTGCTCCATGCTTGGTTAAGAGTGCTCACTGCTCCTGTGGAGAACCCAGATTCGGTTCCCAGCACCCACATGGGGCAGCTCTCAAACACCTGTAACTCCAGGGCCAGGGAGCCTGAGTGCTTCTCCACCTCCACAGGCACCTCCACACAAATAAACATAAACAGATAACAAGATAAATTTGAAAAGACAGAATATCTTAAAAGCCAAATATGCTATGTTCTTGGCTTAACAGCATGATGTGAAGGAATAGAGTTGATTTGACGCTTCATAAATGTTCTACTGATATTTTATCGTGAACAGTTTTTGTCTTTTCAGAATGATTCATTTTCGCCTTTATTTTTTAAACTAGGAACAATTTTCATGAAGCGAGAGGCACATGTCAGGATGTTGGAATCCATGTAGAGAGGCCACACACACTCATGAACATGTCTCAGGTGTAGACAGCTAGCTGCCAAAGCAGACACCATGCAAGCATAAGGAGGGGGCTGAAATCCCCAGAACCTGAGTTCTACATGAATGTCCTATTTGGTGCCCTCTCTACTCACTCTCTTGAATTATTTCTTCTTGCTATCTATAGGATTTCCTAATACACTGTGTTTACGCGTCCTTTGCTAGACAATCAGTTCAAAGCACTTTCTTAATTTATGACTGTGTCTTTTGACACAGAGGACTTACTTTGTTTCTTTGATTACATGACTGTTATCTTACATGACAGATTTTTATTTTTAATGTTTTCCTCCTGAAGTAGAAGCAATGTCCACTCAGCTATAATTCTCTTCTCAGTTCCAGTGGTAAACCTTCCTGCTTTTATATTGATACCATATTTTCTTAGTTGCTTACAGTGTCTTCCTAAATCTTGATGTCAGAAATATAACCAATTCATGTTTATTCTGCATCAAGGCTGCCCTTTCTATTCCTTGCCTTTTATATTTTTGTGTGAATCTTATAAAGACATCATCAACTTTAACTTCCTAAGCCAGGCTTTCACTATAATACCAACTTCAGTGTCATAAAGGAATTCAGCAAAATTTGGAACATTAAGTACTGAATCTTCTAGTCCATATATGTGGTGTTTATTCAGGTCTATTTCAACTGTTCTTGATGATATTTAAAAGTTTGACAGCAACATTGTAATGCTTAGCAACATCACTTCTCTGTTTCTTGTGACAATGGTAAATTGTAGTTGAATGTTCCAGCCATCTCTGCGCTGAATGACTCATTAGGTAGACTCAAGAACAAAAGTATATGGTCACTGTCATGGCCAAAGTGTGAAACTGCAGATGGGTATAAACGAAAGTCAAGCACGTGAGGCAGAGTCCAGAAACCAGTGATTCTCTCTCAGAGGATTCTCACAGGATGTCCCTAACACTCAGTAGTCAACCTGGAAGACATACTCAAAGTGTGTGCAGCAGGGAAACTCATTAGAGAATCAGTAACTGCTGTATGTCAGTCTCAATGCACATGGGTGCATGCATGGATTACAACAGCACATGCATGGATTACTATACAATATATATATTATACTATAATAGTACATGCATGGATTATAATAGTCCATGCATAAATTACAATAGTGCATGCACGGATTATAGTAGTGAATATATACATTATAGTATTATACTTCACATATATGTTATAATAATGTATATGTGCAGTCTTGGATTTCTGAATTCCTGGTGGCTTTCTTGCAGTAGAAAATTTTCATCTTTCCTTCAACTGGATAAAAACAGCACAATGATCTCATCCAACTGTCAAACTGTCATTCACTGTGTGCTTTGGGTGTCAGGTACAGCATGGAACATGCAACTGTCATTTCCTGTGTGCTTTGGGTGTCAGGTACAGCATGGAACATGCAACTGTCATTTCCTGTGTGCTTTGGGTGTCAGGTACAGTATAGAAAGGGCCAATTTTTTTTTCCTCTTCTAAACTTACTGAAAAGGAGAAATTGCTGTAGACATTCAGAAAAGCAAGCACTCTGCATGCCCTGCTGGGCCACACAGCTGGGTATCTGTAAGCAGAGACCTGGGCACAATCCTTCTAAATCTGTTTACAACTGCTGGTAAACTTTCTCATCCCAACACAAATTGAGATGCCTGTTATTGGCCAAAAAATAATCTCTCAATCTCCCTCTGTCTCTCTCTGTCCCTTTCTGTCTCTCTCTGTCTCTTTCTGTGTGTGTCTCTCTCTGTCTCTGTGTGTGTGTGTGTGTGTGTGTGTGTGTGTGTGTGTGTGTGTGTGT
>JANHMN010000001.1:107344526-107378904 GCA_030674055.1 Rhabdomys pumilio
TGTGTGTGTGTGTGTGTGTGTGTGTGTGTGTGTGTGTGTGTGTGTGTCTGTTTTGTATGTACCTGTTCTTGTGGGTATGAGCATATATGCATGGTGTAGAAGTCAGAGGTCAAGTTGTAATGTCTTCTTTCACCACTCTCTATCTTATTTTTTAAATTATATATTTGTGTGTGCGTGTGTGTGTGTGTGTGTGTGTGTGTGTGTGTGCGTGCGCACATATACATGTGAAGCCTGAACAACCTCAGCTGTTATGAATCCGGTGCTGCCCACGTTGCTTTTGGAGACAGGGATCTCACTGGCTGGCACTCACCAATTAGGCTTGCTGATCAGTGAGCCACAGGGATCTACCTGTCTGCAACTTCCCAGTGCTGGGTCTTTATGAACGTTATGAAGCCATCTTCCCTAACAAAGTCAGCATTCATTTGTCTTAAGCCCTCTTATTCTCAACCCTTAACATTCACTTTATTCTTTAAAATTCTCAAGTAATTTTTTATTTTATAAAAGTTAATGTTATTGGCATAAATTATTCAAATACCTTACCCGGGTAACATAAACCAACATAAGTAGAGTAAAAAGCAAGTTGTTCATATGGTAAGAACAGGATGCTTCATGTAGCTGACTTGGGAATGCTGGAAACCATGACAATTCTCTGATCACCTTCCCTCGCCTCTCTCCATAATTGTCTTTCTTCCCTCTCATACCCAACAAAAGCCTCTCCCTAGCTGAGTGGTACACATGACTGAACATCTGGCCACAGCATCTCCTCTGTTCTAGTATTTTTGAGATTAGCAGCCATTGGAGGGATATTCACCTATTTGGTCTTTCACATAAGAAAAAAATAATCCATCCACAATCTAAATCATTGTCTAGTGTAAAGCTAATCCTCCAGCAGGTAGCTATCAGAACGAACGGCGGCAGGGGCTGGAAGGGAACCTGGGCTGAGTCTGTGATCCCCTGTGAATCTCACCAGCCAGGTTTCATCAGGGGCACCCTGATCACAGTCAGCTTTCAGTTTCTCATACTCAAACCACCACAGAAACCACAGGAAAGAGAGCTCTTCCTGTGATCTGGCTTAAGAACTCAAGTGGTCACTCCAGTAATGGAAGAACTAGGAAGGCTTAAGCAGGAGGCTTATCACAAGTTCCAGGTTAGCCTGAGCTACATACAATCACTCTGTCTCAGAAAACAAAAAAAAACACTGAAAATGGCTGCTGGAAATTTTCAAAGCGTAAAGAAACATACCCTTTGGGGTATGAACAAAGGCTAGTGGAACTTCTTTCTAATTTTGCCCAGCAGGGAATTCCTGTCAAATTCCATCATAGGTTTCAGATATCTCTAGTTCTTGTGAGGCAATTGTTGATGTTATTTAAATACTCCTAGGCAGCTAGGTAGTGTAGCACTTGGGAGCAGAGCAGCCAGAGCTCTGAGTTCCAGGACAGCCTGGTCTACATACTGAGTTCCAGAACAAACAGAGCTACATAGTGAGACTTTGTCTCAAAAAAAAAAAAAAAAGAAAGAAAGAAAGAAAGAAAGAAAGAAAGAAAAGAATCCTACAAGAGAACCATCCTGTGATTCCATCCTTTTTTCCCACTGCTAAGTCTACCCCAAAAATGTATCCAGTCTCAGAAACCTATTCTCTAGTCTCCGTGTATGGATGGGACTCCTTAAAATAATCGATCACATACTTGGGAGTTAGTAAAGGCAGGAAGATCAGGATTCTGAAGTCATCCTCCACTACCTTGTCCCAGACCAGCCTGGTCTACTGGAGACCACATTTCAAAGAGGAAAACTGAAATCAAACAGAGCAGATGAGACAGCCTCTGCTCCTTCCTTCAGGTTGAATGAGGAGGAAGGGAGAGCGTTCCAAGTCCAGCAGACACAGAGCCTTGGAAGAGTCAGCGATCTGGCTGAGAGTAGCTTGTATTATTTTTCCCTATTCTGTCACTGAAGATCCCTCAAGTCCTTGTGTTGTGCCTACTCAGGGGTTAATCCCACAGGAGATAAACTTGGGGAGCTTATGGCTCTGCTGGAGGTCTGAAAGGAAGCCTTTCCCCAGGGGGCCTCTGGTTGGTTCTCAAGATGAGATGTTTAAAACCTGATCCTTCTCAACACACCCAAGGTCATTTTGATGAAAATTCCAATATCCAAGCCAAGGGGATAGGATGGCCCTTAATCCTTCAGTGGGGCAACCATTTGATCCCTGGAAGTGTTGAGGTGGGTATCAGGTGTTCTGCAGAGCACAACTCAGCAGGCAAGAGGAGGGAGAAAGCTAGTTCTTGTTTTGAAGTTGACCCCTGACTCTGAGAAGAGACTTCTCTGCCTGTCACCTGAAGATAATGCTGGTTGTCACCACTGCTCATTGACATCAAGTCCACTGTTACTTCAGTGTTACACATTTTATTGATAAAGTTGAGGGTGGTTTGATGCCAGTTTTTGCACTGCCAGAGATCTTCATGGAAGGCTCAGTTTTACCCTCCTGCCTTTCACTTGGCTTCTCATTGAAAAGCTGTGTTGTGAAATAAAATGGAAAGTGAAGGAAAGCACTTGGTGTGCTCAATTTTCTTAATTGCTTTTCTTTTCTGTCTGACTTCCTGACTCACAACCAGATGAAAGGTGCTGCTAACCAAATGTCTGGGTGTTCGGGGAATCTCTGTGTCCCCTGGGTTAGAATTGTGCACATTCCAAGACATTCAAGATGTAGTCATCAGTGCCACTTGTTCCCAGCTTGCAACCATGGCAACCCCAGCTTCCTATCACACCACATTCTGAAAGCCACTGGTGGCTGACCTGTTCAATCTGCTGCTGGCCCTCAGCAAACCTGCCACTTTGGCATTCTCTGACTGAGATCAAGGGGTACATTTTCCTCATAACTGTCAGCACAGCAGTGGCCTCTCTCTGTTCCATGTGTAATAGATTCCTATTTTTACAGGTGCCATAGGCGATTGTATCTAGGACAGTCAGCCTATAGCTGTGAACTCATGCTATATAGCCTTGGTTTGTTCGATGCCATGCCTAGATCCTTGATTCCTTCATGGTAAAATGAGCACAAAGAAAAAGGCAATAGAGAAGGTTGAACAGTTTATGTGTGATATTCCAGTTCTTTAAATCCAAGTCTTTTGGGGGATACTATTATGTTTGGATCATAAATGCTCACCAATGGCCCACATGTTAGCCTCTTGGTCTGTGGAACCTGTAGGAGGTAGGATCCAGTGGAAGGAAGCCAGGTCATGGTGGGTATGTCACTGAGTAGGACTTTAAGACCCCAGTCCAAGTTTTTTCCTCTCCTCCATGCCTCTTTCCTTTCTTGGCCACCATGAGGTAGGCATCCCCTCTCTCCATATCGCCACCACTGTTGCTTCTCAACACAGGCCAAAGAGGTCAAACAACTATAGCCAAAACCACCCACCAAACACCTCTTTCTTTCTCTTTGTTAATTTACTTCAGTCATTTTGACAACCTATGAAAAGCTAACTACTGGGTCTCATCCTCAGGTTCCAGAAAAGTAAACTATGACTTATTATCTCTTCTTTGTAAGAGGAAGCAATCACTCAAAGTCACCAAGACCTCTCAGACTCCACCAGATGGGCAAACACATCCAACAGAAATCTGTGGCCTTCTCGAAATCCAGACAGATTCAGGTGCCAAATGCTAAAGTTTACACCATTCTCTCATGCCCATTAAAGGGTAGGTGACTTCTGTGTCCACTGACTGCCATTTGTAATGAAAACAAAGGAACACATGGCTCACCCATCTTTAGTCCTCCCCAAGTCGACATAGACACCACTGCTGAGGACACTGGACATCTATATGGCCAATTTATTGATATTTTACTCAACAAAGAAGCTGGTGTTACAGTTCTGTAAGCAATGTCCCCTTGTGCTTCCTCTCTTGGCCCAGCCCACACTGCCCATCAGCTGTCCTGTCTCTAAGGCTCCTCCACGGCCACCTTGTAACTCAGCCCTTCGAGCTCCATCCCCGGCAGAGTGGGGAGAAGCGACACTGACATCGACACCTGCCTTTGTTCATTCCAGTAAGACAAGCCTTCTATCACCTCTAGCCAGCTAAGGAAAGCCAGAAGTGGCTGTAATTGATTGATTTTCCAACAGAATTGGTTTTGTTGCTCTTGACAACAATGATCTCAGTTAATGTAATGGAGCAGAAAGAACAGCTGGCCTACAGCCCAGTCCTAATTTTTCATTTTAACGTTTACTTTTTTGAGCTAGAGTCTTTTGTATTCCAGGCTGGCGTTGACGTTCTGGATCCACCAGGCTCCTTCTTCCAACTGCTAGAATCACAGACCTATGCTACCACACCCAGTTTCTGGGCCTAAAGGACCCACAACTTTGTGCATGTTAGGCAAGCCTTCTACAAGCTGGGCTACCACAAGTCAGACCAGCTCTACCTTACCCCTGAACCCCATCTTCTTGTCTAAGAGGAAGTGGGCAGGGGGAAGAGGGGATCACAATTGTCATATGTAAAGAAACTTCTTCATTCCGCCCTACATAAGACTGACATTGAGGAGAGAGGAAACTGGTGCTGTCCTGGACTAAAAAGGACACTGTGGCTCAGATCAAGACAAAGGAAGTGAGGAGCCCTTGGCTTAGCCAAAGATGGCGTGGCGCAAGTTGCACTGAGAAATGTCAGACTCTAGTCTGACATCCCTATCTCAGCACCAGGGATACTGGTGGTAGTGGAAGCATGTAAGCGGTTTCTCCAGCAGCTCTATAAACATGGGCAGCTTCTGTTCCATCTGTTTCAGAGGTTTTGTGTGTGATAACATGATGAATATATATGAAGCCTAATTAAATTGCACGTGCAGATAGGAATGTTTATCCGCACCTGAAAATCTCTTGCCTATTTACAGTTGTCTGGTGTCTGTGGTTCACCCACTGTGCTTTTGGGCATGCTTCCACTCCTATATACTTTAATGCCATCATTCTAAGTCCTGCATGCCTTAGAGAATGCAGCTGAGCCACCAGGTTGTAACCTGCAGCCTATGATAGCATCACACTCTGTTTTCTTCCCAGTAGTGTGATACAGGGTGGAATGAAGAAGCTTCTCCTCATAAAACAATTGTTATTTCTTTCTTTCCTCGGCAGCTCATCTTCAGAAAAGAAGCTGGGACCCAGAGCAAGAGTAGGCCAAGGCTGTGGGGAGGTGGCTGCGGGAGGAGGCTGTGGAAAAGTGGCTAGCTGCAGGAGGATGCCCATGGAGCTCTCTGTCTGCTGTTGATAATTTATGCTGAAACACTGGGACTTGTAACCTGCAGATAGAAGGTCACATTTGAAACTCACATTTTTATGAAAGCCACATAGACAGGTAGAGGGTTTCCAGACACATTTAGAAGAAAGCACACCCAGGCATGACATCGGTCTTGTTATCGCAGCGCTTTGGATGTGGAAGTGGGAGAATAAGGAGTTTAAGATCATTCTTCACCACACAGCAAGCTGGAGGCTATCCTGTCTCAAAACCAAAACAAGAGTCCAGCAGTAACTGTTGTATTCCTTCGGGGATTCATGTGACTCTCGAATCCTTAAAGTTCCAAGGCCCAACCAATCTTTGAGGGAAATGGCTTCCATTGGTTTTGCCTTTCTCTTGCCTTTTTCAGGAACCCTGAAGTCCAGAGTTTGCCTTGAAAAGCAGAATCAGACACTGTCTTTACTGTTTAAGATAGAAGCGAGTTCACAATGTATGGAAAGCATGGGTGATGCAACTGAGCCCTCTTCAGCCCAGGCACTCTACAGCCCAGGCAGCCACTGACGTCATGACGTTTGCACAGAGTGAGCAAAGCGCTGACAGCTCAGCTGTAGGCCACTGAAGCAACGCAGTCTTGCTGTGCCTTCCAGAAAGCCCAAAAATTAAAGCCCTGATAAGATACCCAGGTAATAAATGAAACAATTTCCCTCTCTGCTCACACACCTGACTTTGCTTTTTAGTATAAATTATCCTCTTAAACTATGTACATGCTCTCTTCCTGTAACCTTTGAGAAATCAGCCCCATAGAGCAAGAGAAGCCACACATTTATATCTACATTTTTTCAGTTTTGGGCTTGTACACACATATGTATACTGTCATACACACATATATGTATACAGCATACACATATATATACATATAGAGAGAGAAAAACACATATGCATGCACATATAAACAAAAACACATACACAGATATACAAGCACATATACATATATAAATGTATACATATATACACACACATATACATACATGTACATGGTTATGCATACATACATACATTATACATACAAACACAGACATACACATATACGAATGTATTCAAACATACATGAACACACATGCACACAGAACACAGAAACACATATTCACATTTATATAGACACATACACACATGCACACACACATACACACAAGCATCAGACACATGGGTGCACATACACAGACACAAACACACATAGGCATTTGCAATGTGTAAATGCAGCCAGTGCTCTTGATTCTCCTTTTCACCCGTAACATTTCTAATGAGCATGTGACATTATATGCTACTGACTGTCGGATTAAGAATATGCTTGTTTACTTTATAACCTCATGGGGTAAATTATTCAGCTGGCCTATTCAGATGGCCAGAAGGGCTATCAGTTAGTTCAGAGTTTCAGATTGGGCAAAGTTACTCCCAAGGCACTGGCCAGGGTCAGGAATTAAGAAGTACACTTGCCCTGCCAATCTGCTCCATTCTGGATCCTGAGCTGAAGGCTCTTTACAACTGATGATTGTCAGCAAACTCATGTACCAAAAAACTGTACACAGTCCCTGACAGAGCAATCACAGGAAGCCTAAGGAAAACAGGCTGAGTGATAAAGGGGTGTGGTCTGAATGACACAGTCCGTCTTTGGAAGTGACTATGAGCCAGACAGAGCATTGTTTCCTAAATGAGATCACAACTCAGCATCCTGGCAGCAGGCCTTCAACCCAATCACAGTTGTAAAGAATGAGCCCACCCCCATCCTAGCTTCAGGGTCTAATTATAAATAAGTCTCACAGACGATCCAAATTGTGGGGCTGTGCTCTATAATGTCCTAGTCTGAACAGCTATCTACCTGGACATCCTGAGACCTCAAGAGCTATCTGCCATTCTAGACTGTCGTAAATTGATGGATATGAACAGTCTGAATTCTAGCTTTTGAGCACAGAGTGCACAACATGGCCAGAATGAACCCCATCTCCTACAGTCAAAAACTCATGCATGTGTAATGTGTATCTGCATACATGTTTGCATGTGTGCCTAGTATGTCTTTGTGTGTCTATGTCTCTGTGTGCCTCTATATATGCCTAGGTGTGTTGTGGTCTGTGTCTATGTGTGTATGTCTGTGTGTCTGCATGCCCGTACAGGTCTCTATGTGCATAGATTCATAGTTTTGTACAAATACTTTAAGTAACAAAATATCTTATTCCATTATTTCCTTTTTCTCCCTTTCACAAAAAACAAACAAACAAACAAACTTTCCTCAACTTCTAATCAGACCACAGGATTTTCAACTCCACACCTACACTGAACTACAAAAGGGGTCCATGATTACCCATGATCTTGGCTCTGGGTATAACAACCTTACCCAGTGAACCACTAGCCAGTCAATGGAGAAGACACACAGAAGATCAGAACTGACAGAAAGCAAAAGAACGGTTAATAACTTGTAGGAGGGGCTGGAGAGGAGGCTCAGTGGTTAGGAGCACTGGCAGCTCTCCCAGAGGCCCCAGTTCAATTCCTAGCACCCACGTGACGGCTCACAGTCACCTGTTACTCCACTTTCAGGGGATCTTGACTCTCTCGTCTGGTTTTCATGGTCAACAGGCACATGTGAGGTACATAGACAGACATGCAGACAAAACACCCATACACATAAGATAAATATTCCTATTTTTTAAAAAAGAAACAAAAAGAGAAAATTAGATAAGGAGAACAAGAAAGGGGGAAGAACACATGGAAACAACGGGGCCATGAAAACATCTTCTAGCAGACAGGGAGTGATCAGGAGACTGAGACATGACACTTGAGCCCTTTATTGAAAATTTGCCCCAACTTCCTCTTCTGTGGAAGTGTGCGTCTACTGTGTGGGTCCCTTTCCAGGAGGATGTCAGGGAAATGTGCTTTGTCCTCTGACTGGGCAGTCTAGTGAAATGAACATTCAACACAGGCTAGCTATCAGCTTCTGCAGGATCTGAACACTTCTCCTTCACACTTATCTTCTGTATGACATTTCAAACTCATTCACATAATTTACAGAATTCCTTTTGCATGAGCATCCATTAGAAGGAGAACAGCCTAACCATCCTGAAAAGTCACCACCTTTGCATTTCCGTTTCCATTTGCACTCCAGCTAGGTTGAGTTTTTGATAGGGCTTTTGATTGCTTTTTTAGACAGGGCTGAGGACACTGCTCTATCTCCTGTCCATCATGGGGTCTAAGCCAAACCTGCCCACAAAGCAAACAATGCATACAGTTAACTTTCAAATGAACAATGGTGTTCTAAGCCAGGAACAATAGCACACATTCGTAACCCCAGTATTTGGCTGTTTGAGCCAGGAGTTTGAACTCACCTGAGCTAAATAGCTAGATCCTGTCTCATTAAAATAATAACGATAATAACAATATAATTCATTTCTACAGAGAGGCAACAAGAAAAGGTTGACGTGTAAGGTCCACACAATTCCTGATTCTAAATGACAACTTAGTCATCAGTCTGGTGACAATCTGCAAAGAAAACACACAGTCCTGACTGCACAGGGAGGCAGGAAGCCCTTTCCTCCTGGGCCCGGGATGTGTGCAAACATGAAGCCAGTGCAGGATCTGTCTCCATCATCTTTCAGCACGTCAGTAACTTCCTGAGAGATGAAGAGCAACTTCCAGGCCCTCAGCCAACGTGGAAGCAGCCAGCCTCACAACCCGCAGCTCACCACTCTGACCCTCCTACAAACTGCCTATCTGTCTGATCCCTAAAAGCAGTGGCTGGCTGTGCTTGTTGGTATCTAACCCAGGGCTGAAGGATCTCGCCTTCTCCCATTGAGGAACAGAGAGGATGCCGTCAGACTACAGGGCAGGGAGAAGCAAGCAGATTGGGAAGCTCTCCATGGGTTTCCTCCTCAGCACTGGGAAGACAGCTGTCAGTACACACAGAGGAAATGTTAACTATGGAATCAGAAGTCTTGTCATTTCGGAATAAAAGGTACACAGTACCTCATAATTTATCTCAAGTATCTAGAGTAAACATTTTTTAAGTTATCACTCTCATGCTTTAAATTGTATCAGACTAAATTACCATTCCTGAAAGGACAAATACAACTTTCAGCGTAAAACTTCAGAACTTTTCATTAAAATGGATAATTTTCTACCAAAAATATAAAAAGTGGGAGTGGGGGAGGGGAGCTAAGGGGGACTGATGGTTCTCCTACAGGCTTGAAGACACCAAGATCAAAACTTTATCTGAATATGTGATTTCTACCAGACTCTCAATGGTATTTGTATTTTAAGCCTCTCTTGGCTCCAGAGGATTCTATGAGCTATTGCTTAATACTGAGGCAGGGAAAAATGATGCAGCCAACCTCATGCCAGACCTTCCAGATGTTTCGGAAACCCACAGCCCTGTCCCTCCCTCCCTCCCCTCATTTAACTGGTTTTCATAATCTTCATTCTCTTGTACTTGATATTCAGTACAATATTTACATATGGTTATTTAAAAAAATAATCATTTTTAAACCAATGAAACAAAGTAAAAATGGTAAATAAAATACACTTTGTATTCTATCTGTGAAAATAAAATATGCAATTGCTGAGAAGTGTAAAATGAATGACCTCGGAATGAGATGAGTCTTCTAGACTCTGTCATACATGGGCACTGTATGCTGTGCTCCCACAGGAAGCAGATGCCTTACTGCTAGCTCATTTCGTATTCAGAAGCTTTTATTAAATGCCTTCTGGTTACTATGAGAACATCCACAGAGCAACCCATTTTACTACAGGCATCTCGTAGTCATCTGCCCCATGTATTCAGAGAGCTCGTCATCTTAACAAATGTTCTGTAGGAAAAATATTATCAGTCAGGAAATACATGTGGGCAGCAAGCAAGCTATACTAGAGCTTTTTTAAAAGCACATAAATGATGTAAAGATATGAGTTACAAGTTAGAAAATATAATTTTATTAATAATATCACATGGGGCTAGAGAGAAGGTTCCATGGTTAAGAGTACTTACGTTCTTGCAGAGGTTCTGGATTTGGTTCCCGGCATACCCATGGTAGTTCACAAACATCTGTAATTCCAGTTCCAGGATATCTGATACCCTGTTCTGCCTTCCATAAGCACTAGACATGTTATGCATACTTGCATTCAGGCAAACACTTATACTATGAAAGAAAGAACAAAAGAAAGAAGGAAAGAAAGAAAGAAGGAAAGAAGGAAAGAAAGGAAGGAAGGAAGAAAGAAAGATAAAATAACAGCAAGTTTGACTATCTGGATGACCAAGTTCTCTGAAAGAGATCCCAGTGCTGCGCCAGCTACTTCATAGTCCCTCACCACTGCCACCAGTCCCTGGATCCCAGTGAAGTAGTGTGTAAGTGTCCCCTGATGACTCTGACTGTCACACACCCTAACACAAAAGGTGCTGCACATCTGGGCCATTAACAAATAGATATTATGCAATCCTACAATTCACTGAGAACAGACTTTAATGGTACATTGTAAGGTCACAGAAAACACAGAGGATAGGAGGACAGTTAATATAGGAGAGAAGAAAACATCATCACGGGAGACTTTCCGGGACCCACAATCCCTTGCTGAACACTGAAGGACACTTAGAAGCTTAGAGTTGACAAAGTGAAAATGGACTAATGAACATTCCGAAGCCTGTGGACCAAGCTAGGCTCAGAATCAGAACGAGCTAATGACCCAAGGATTCAGGTCCTGGGGACCATGTACCCCACAGCCAAGAGCCTGGGCATTCTACAGTGTATTCATCACTTTCTCATTGTTGTGAGAAAATACTTAATAAAAGCACCTTAAGGAAAGAAGGATTTATTTTGGCTGTAGGGTGCCATGCAGCACGCAGGGAAGGCAAAGCATCAGGAGTGTGAGGTGGCTGGTCACATGGCACCCCAGAGCCAGGAATGTGAATGTTCCTGCTCTGCTCCTCTTCTCTATTTAGTCCAGAACTCCCACCCGTGAGAAGGTGAATCAAGGCAAGTCTTCTCTGTTCAGCTAAACTTCTCTAGGGACATTCTCTCACACACATCCAGAGACATGTTTACAAGATGACTCTGAATTCCATCAGTTTGACAATAAATATCAGTGGTTGTGCTATGTCCTGGGAAGAATCTGGAAAACAGAACTCTTCCAGTCCCTGGTCACCAGCACTAAGAATGGCTAAGGAAATAGGAGAGCAGAGTTAGCCTAGGCTTTCTTACCCAACTGCCCTCACTAAGTTAAGGCTATCTCAGCTATGCAGCTTCATCAGCTTGAGTATAGTGTATTTGCCCATAAAGAGAGTAGCATTGAGTTCCACAAAGAACCTGTATTGATCAAGACGTACATTATAACTCATGGCAAAAGAAGAAATGTTAACAGCCAGAGACGACTATGAAATTGTGGGCATGAACATAGGAGTGAGGGAACATACCTAGCTGAGGGCAGTCCAGGCGCACAGACGGGTCACACCTCCCATGTACACTCTCTTCTCGGTATACCCACATTGGTTTGCTGTGTCTTAGTTCCCCTTCCTCTTTATTCTGGCTCACAGTTCAAGGGTACAGTCTATCATGGCAGGAAATCAAGGAGCTCCTGGGTCACAGAGTATTTACAATTGGAAAGCAGAGAGGAATGATCGCATGCTGCTGCTAAGCCCCCCTGTTCTCCATTTATACAATCCAGGATCCTGGCCAAGGAATGGTGCCTCCCACATTGGGCGTGCCTTCCCATCTTAAATAGCACAATCAAGATAATCCCCCACAGACACACCTAGAGGCCTGTCTCTGGAGCAATACGAGATTTTGTCAAGTTGACAATTGGCACTAACCATATCATCTTGTAAAATGTTCTGATGCTGTACAAAGTGATATGAAGTATCTCCTTCCCATCTCCCAAGGCTTTGTTCCCAGTTGACAGCACTACTGACATATCACTGGATTATTAGGGCACTGTCTTCATCAATGGATTAATCTGCTCATTAATGAGCTGAACTGGGGTATTAGGAGGTGGGGCCTGGCTTCAGGAAGTAGGTCACTGGAGGCCTTTGAAGGGGACATCGTGTTCCTAGATCCCAGCCCCTACTCTCGCTTACTCTTTCTAGTGCTCTGTTTCCTGGCCACCATGAAGTAATCAGCTTTTCTCTACTGTGTTCTTCCATATGATGTTTCCAGCTTGTCCTGGGCTGAAAGTGAAGCAGCCAACCAATCACAGAGTAGAATCCTTGAAAGCATGAGCCAAAGTAAATTTTTCCTCCTAAATCAACCAACTAGGACATTTTGTTACAGTAACTGATGCAGACACTTAAATTGCTTAAATATACTGTTTCTATTAATATAGTTGAAACGTGTTTATATTAAAATCTGTTCCAAAATCTACAGGTGGAAAATAGTCTCAAACATTTATATGTTCTACATCTACATAACATAGATTATATACATACATACATACATACATACATACATACATACATACGTACATACATGTTCTGCATCCACATACATAGATAACAGATTAGCTGGACCATCCATCAGAAAACATATTTGCAAAAGTGTCTAAGAATTTATCTGAGAAAAGAAGGAAGTGGGATAAAAACACTTCAAGCCCTGACACATCTCTGCGATCACAGAGTCCATGGCACACTGTTATGGGTGAGACCTACACTGCATTTCTTTCAGTGTTCATTGACCTTACTGATATTTTCTCCAGTTTTCAAATGAGGAGACTGAGATATAGGGAGGGCGCATAGCAGAGTTGTTGAACTGAAATCACACAAGGGACATGGTGACAGATGATGTGACTAGAGGCAGCAGAACCCAGACCCTAAGAGGAAGCCACTGAGATAACTCAGGGGGCACAACTGAGATTATGCAACAGGAGAAAAAAAAAACAGCCCCAAACACAGGGAAAGGAGATATTCACAGAACTCTCTGCAGTGTCTTTTAGAAAGCCTGTCCTCTGTGCTGACTTCCACGTGCTAAGTGCAGAAGCATTATGAGGTAGAAGTGATGAGTAGCCGCCACCAACACATGTTGACTTGCCAATGAAGATCTGTAGAGGAGAAACAGCATTGCGAATTTAAAAAGAACAGATATACGGTGTGACACATGCCCCATATGCTCGCGATGATGGTACCAACTAAGAAGGTGCTGCAGCAAGGGCGGCTGCAGAAGAGAGAGGCTCAGCTTGGAGCACTGACAGCCCAAGTGGAAAACTCCCTTTGGAAAAGGGTTCCCATTCCCCGACATAAATTCATAATCAGCATAGCTTTCAGGAACTCTAGCCAGAAGTCCATCTCCTCAATACATTTTAGTCACAACTGACACCCTCCATGGCCTCTTAGCCCTGAGTACACACTTGTATTTAGAAAGCACTTATCTGTCTGTTGGTCTGATTGTTTTGTGAAATAATATTTTCCTGAGTATTACTATATGACATGATTTGCCACTTAATCCAAAATATAATGCTGTCAGCTGCAAGAGTAAAGTCCATAAAGTTATTGTTTTTGTACCTAGTGTCCACATTCATCTTTTTAAAGAATAATGCCTTTATCGTCTTATTAGTGAAACACACTCTGCTGGTGTGTGATATTTTTAAGTGATAAATGCAGCTTTTTATTCCAAACATCTCAGAGTTCAGTCAGTAAATCTTTATGAAATGTCTAATTGGTCAATGAAGTATAAAAAAAAAAATTAAGCAATAAATATAATTCATGCAAAGCTTAGAACCTTACAATCTAGTCAGCATGTCCTCTAAAACTTTCGTAGGCTAAGCATAATTGTTTATAATTTTTTATAATATCTATATTTATTTTATATGTATGCATGTTCTGCCTCTGTGTATGCTTGCACCACATGCATGTAGTGCCCACTAGGGTTCCAGGCAGTTGTGGAGTGTCTTGTGGTGCTGAGAACAGAGTCTGGGTCCTCTGTAAGAGCAGCCATTACTCATAACTGTTGATTCTGCACCCAGGCTCCTCAGGGCATAAATTTCTTAAATAAATTAGCAAGTTGCTTTTTCTGTCTCTAAAGGGTGATTGTTATTCCTTTAAAAAAAAAAAAAAGTAACCATTCTAAGAAATCTAGCCTATAATAAGACATCTATTTCTATGACAACGGTAAAAATTATGCCTGATATTTTTACTTTTTTCTTTCTAAATGCAGCAATGATCTAAGATTCTGAGGGGGAAAAAAACAATCACAGGAACACTTGCTATTTTGCTTTTTTTAAATGAAAATGTTACATTGTCGGGTCACAATTTCCATGGTGTAGAGAACCCACTGGCTGGCATGTTCCACACTGACTGAAGGACTCAAGCCTTTAAACCCACTTACTACAAAATGGAAATGTCTGTTTCTTCTTTCAGAAAAGAAACCACCACCCTGTGATTAAAAGTCCCCACAGTTGTTCTTAAAGAGTTTTAACTGTTTTCAAAAAAAAAATTCTTCTCTATTTTTACCAGAAATTGTCCTCTCCACAAAAACACCATGCCAAGCTCTATGAGCGGTTGGCAACTGAGTGTCTGAGAGTGGTCAGCCCATTTTCTCCCTCACTTCCTCCCTCTGTCCACGAGGACAGGGCTGGGTCACTTTGAAGATTTCTAGTCCTTCCACGGTGACCTCCTTTTCAGCTGTGGCTTCCAGCAAAGGAACAGACTGCCCAAAACACCCCCTCAGCCATGTAGTATTGGTCATAGGATACTGAATTTTAAGCCACTCTGAGGACAGCACGAGAATCGTGAGTTCAAAGACAGCCTGGATTAGAGAGTAAGACACTGAGGGTAAGGACTCAGGGAGGGAAAAAAAAGAAGGAACAAGAGAAAGAGATACAGAATTCCCAAATGGCTGCAAATCTAAATTCTAAAGGCAGAAGAATCCAAGTCCAATGTCCACAGCAAGCAAGGGGGCCTGTACCCAGATCAGGAACATTTTCCTCTCCTTTGTATTCTTGCTGGGACAGGTTTGATGGTACCTGTTCCAGTGTGCTTCGCTGTTGCTGTTAATCCCGAAGATGTGAGAAAAAAGGCCACTGACCCAAATCATCATAGCCAAATTAATTAAAGCAAGCAATTAATTAAAGCAAGATTTTTTTTTTTTAATTCTTGTACATGGTTAGCCAGATTTAGACATGAGGAAGACAAGGTTTTTATAACTTAGATGTCGGGGGATTTGACAGGCAAAATAGGCGGGGTCACAGAAGCAGAACACAAGCATAAGTCAGTCGTAACCTTCCTGAAACAGGGACATGGTTGCAAGGTGGCCCTAACAAGATTGTCATAGCAACAGGTAGTCATAACAACCTTTTGAAGCAAAGCTAGGGGCTGCAAGATGATTATAACTTTTTGAAATAAACACACGGTTGCCATTTCCTCAGACAGGCAGTACAGATTCATTTGCAGTTAAGGTCACAAGTGGGGCATACTAAAGTCCAATCCTTAAGAAACTGGGGTTTATACACAAACAGGAATGAGCCTAGTTGCCTTTACTATCAGATGGTTCTCAAGCATAAGATGGAGGCAGACTGGTTCATCAGTTGCCAGGATAAAATACTGACCAGCAGCAACTTGGAGGAGAAAGGGGTTTATTTGGCTTACAGGTTACAGTCCATCATCCAGGGAAGCCATGGCAGGACCTGAAGCATGGACCATGGGGAAAAGCTGCTTACTGCTCTGTTTCCTTGCTAGCTTGGTCAGCTTCCTTCCTGTTTTCTTTTTCTTTCTGTATCTCTTTCTTTCTTCCTTTCTGTCTGTCTGTCTGTCTTTATTGTTGTTGTTTGTTTTCTGTTTTGCTTGTTTTGGGGTTTTGTTGTTGTTGTTGTTGTTGTTTTGGTATGTTTTGGGTGGTGGTTTAAGACCAGGTTTCTCTGTGTGTAGTCCTGGCTGTCCTAGAACTCCCTTTGTAGACCAGGCTGTTCACAAACATAGAGATCCACTTGTCTCTGTCTCCCAAGTGCTGAGAGTAAAGTGGGATTAAAGGCCTATGCCACCTCCACCTGGCTCAGCTTACTGTCTTATGCAGTTCAGGCCCACCTGTCTAGTAATGGTGTGGGCCTTCCTGCTAATAGTCAAGAAAATGCCCCTGCAGACGTATCTACAGGCCAAACTGATGGAGGCAGTTCCTCGATTCAGGGTGCCCCTTCCTATGTGTGCCAGGTCGACAGCAAGGGTTAACTGTCACATGTCATTTATGCTTAAGTAGGTCTTTTCCACCCATTGACCTATACCATGGAAACACTCACAGACACCCCCAGTTCTCTAGACATCTCTCCACCTAGCAAGGTAACACCCAAAATTAACTGTCTGAAAGAGGTTAGGTATTGTATGAGTCCAATCATGTGACACTTTGACAACATAAAGCTGAAGCGTGGCAACAGTGAGTGGTGTCTGAACCTGAGAGAGGGAAATGTGACTAAACAGAGCAGATATTTAAGACAAGAGCTGATCACTTGCCACTACTGTGGACACCTGCCAGTGTAGCCTTGTCAAAAGCCATGGAGCACAGACCACCCAAAGTAAAACCACTGTGGCTCCCCAATTGTAAGAAACCGGGGCCATGCTGGTGTTATAGGATAATGTTGAGACAGGCTACATGTGAGTATGGGCATGGTGGGAAAATCTATGCCTTTATTTCATTTCAGCTATGAACTATGAACCTGCTATTTCTTTAAAGTCTATTATTTAAATAAAGTGTAAACATTCAAAAAAGTACCTCAAATTCTACTAGCTATGGGGTTGATCTGCAGGCACAGTTCCTGTCCTTATTAAAACATTTCAGATATAGTTGCTATTTGGATGGATGGAAAGGAATTTGTACTTATGAAGATACAACTGGGAGGGGGGGAGCTTCGATTTGTGAAATGTTTGAAAGGCAAGCACGGAAGCCTGAATTCAATCCCAGAACTCAGGAAAAGGGGGGAGCAAGCATAGGGGCTGGAGAAATGACTCAGCAATTAAGAGCTCCGGCTCTTCTTCTAGAGGACATGGGTTCAGTTTCCAGTACCCAAATGTTGGCTCACAACTGTCTGTAACTCCAGTTCAAGGGTATCCGACACACTCACATAGACATGCATGCAAGCAAAATACTAGTACACCTAAAATAAATTAAATTTAAAAAAAGATAAGCATGAAGGCTTACACTTGCAATCCCCAGGATCCTTCGGGATCCCTGGGTCTACTTGACTGCATCAAAATCAATGAGAGACTTTGTGTTAAAACAGTGGATTGGTACCTGGAGAATGACACCTTACGTTTACTCACATACTTCCAGGGGAAAGACTTCTGTCCTCTTCCCCTTGGGCCTTCACCACCTGAGTTAATGTTCTTGACACTGTGAGAGAAGCAACTTAAGTGAGGAGAGGTTAATTTTAGTTTAACATTCTCAGGTTACAGTCCATTATGGCCAGGAAAGAGGCATGGAGGCTGGGGTGGTGGTGGTGGTGGTGGTGGTGGTGGTGGTGATAGCTTTCAGGGCAATTTGCTCACTTCTTGGTAGATCTGGAAGCAAGAGAGCTAAGGGAAGAAAGGTGCTGGGCTATGACACACAAAGACCCAAAGGAGCACTAATCAGTAGAGACCAACACATGAGGCTGTGAGGGCAGTTCACATTTAAAGCATGACATGCTATAAAGCTTGGTCTCAAGAATCCCTACCAAGTTTCAGACAAGTGAGCTGCAGCCTAAATACCAAAAGGTCTCCTGTCCTATGTCTGCCTTAATGTGAAGGCATAGGTCTTTTTAGTTTTAAGAATCCTATTGGGAATCTCAAGGGATTTTTCACCTACGTGAAAAAATTAATCTGGGCTTGGAGATGGCTCCATTGACAAAGTACTTGCCATCAAAGCGTGAGGTCCTGAGGTTGACTCCTGGAACTTGCATAAAACAGCAGAGCAGCTATAATCCCAGCACTGAGAAGGCAAAGGCAAGAGGATCCCTGGGGCAACCTAGCCAGAAACCTAGGTAAGTGAGCTGCAGGCCAGAGGAAAACCCCATCTTAACAAATGAGGGGGGTGGCTAGAGAGATGATGGATCCATGTTTCTGAGCACTTGCTGCTCTTTCAGGCAACGAAGATTTGATTCCTAATGCCCACATGATGTCTCACCACTGTAACTCCAATGCCAGCGGATCTAACACCCTCTTCTGGTCTCTTAAGAACAGTGAGCACAAATGTGGTATACAGATATATGCAGAAAAAATACCTTGCCTTAGTTAGGGTGACTATTGCTGTGATGAACACCATGACCAAAAGCAACTTGGAAAGGGAAGAGTTGGTTGGTTGGTTGGTTGTTTGGTTGGTTGGTTGGTTGGTTGGTTGGTTGGTTGGTTGGTTGGTTGGTTGGTTGGTTGATTGGTGGGTGGGTTGGTTGGTGAGTTGGTTGGTTGGTTGGTTGGTTGGTGGGTTCGTTGGTTGGTTGGTTGGTTGGTTGGTTGGTTGGTTGATTGGTGGGTGGGTTGGTTGGTGGGTTGGTTGGTTGGTTGGTTGGTGGGTTGGTTGGTTGGTTGGTGGGTGGGTTGGTTGGTGGGTTGGTTGGTGAGTTGGTTGGTTTTTGCTCACAGTTCCACTTCAAAGGAAGTCAGGTAAGGAACTCAGACAAAGTAGAAACCAAAAGGCAGGAGCTGATGCAAGAGGTCATGGAAGAGTGATACTTATGGCTTGCCCAGCCTGTTTTCTTATAAAACCTAGTCCCACAAGCTAAGGGGTATCCTTACCTACTGAATTATCCCCCATCAAGCATTGAGAAAATTTCCTGAATTGACCTATGACTCGATTTTATGGGAGATTTTCCTCAGTTGAACTTCACTTCTTCCAGAAAGCTCCAGCTTGTGTCAAGTGACATAAAGCTAGTGTGTCGAGTGACATAAAGCTAGCTGGCACACATCCATACACATAAAAATAAATTTAAAACTTGAAAGAAAAAAGACTAAGATGGACAGCATCTGAGGGACAACATCTAAGGTTGAACTGTGACCTCCATACATGCTTGCACACACATGAAATTACATGTAGGTGCCCACATGATCATGTACATTGGCATGCAGGTAGCATACACACACACACACACACACACACACACGGGTGAGGGGAGTCCAATTCATGTCTACATACTAAACATTCCAACCTGCTGTGTGTAAATCACCACTCTGCAGACTAGGGTTCAGCTAAATAAGAGGTAGTTTTGACCTTATTTAGTTAGTGTTGGACGAGAGAGAGAAGGGGAAAGTTGGAAATGGCAATAAGTCTTATAGGGTATAGCTTGTGCTTCTATTTGTCTCTTAGGAGAGAGTGCGAAAGGGTCACCTAATTAGGTTTGAAATTTAGAGGTTACCTATATGAAGCTTTACTCACCAAATCAACCCAGCAAATCCAGGCCTTGGCGCCACTCTCTGCTGTGACTTCTCTAAGTGAGAAAAAGCCATTGTGTTAGTCTAGATTCTATAACGTGGAGTTAGGACACAAAGCTCAGGATAAGACAGGAAATCTACTTATCATACCATTAAAGGCACACTTTAAAGTGTGTTTAGCAGCCTGTCTGATGCCTCAGTCTAGTGGCCAGTAATAACACCCCATTAGCACCTCATTAGCCAGAGGCTTGCTGGAGATTCCTGGGCCAAAATGATTGAGGCTGAAGTTTCCTCCAGCCTCCTACCTGCCTCAGGAGTCAGTGAGTCCTAAAAATAAAATGCATATGAGATCTGAGTTGGTATTTCCTAACAGAAACAGGAGGGCGGGAACATTTTCATATCCAGCTGACACAGCAGCATAGTCTACAAACACCTGGGCAACAACACATGTTGCTGAAGTCTATAACTGACCTCCGTAATCTCTTGGTCTTGTTTGCTTTCTATATGCTAGCATTGTTATTGTCTGTGTGCCACCTGATCCAGGAATTCACGTCTGCCGAGGGCACTGAGATGCCTGTGTCATGGTTCAAAATACTCCCTCTTAGTGAGATGGCTCAATTGGTCAAGGCACTTGCCGTGCAATCCTGATGACCTGAGTTCAGTCCTTAGAACCTGCACACACACACACACACACACACACACACACACACACACACACACGCAGAGCAGAAGGAGAAAACTGACTCCATAGAATTGTCCTCTGACCTCCACATGTGCATACACGCATACACCTGCTCTTCTACAAACATCATAAACATAGGCAGTTTGTAAACATTTTGTTCACACAGGGACAACACCTCCTCTAAGACAATCGTTGCTTGACCTGCACATGTCCTTTGGTCACATGACATTCCACGTGAGACCTGAGCTCTCTGCTAGTGTCTCCACAGACTCAGCAGGTCAAGCACTAACTCAGAAAGTTAACATAAGCCTTGCATAGCCAGGAGTCTCAGAAACTTCAGAACTGTTATTTGAATGGCAAAGTCAAGGGCTCTAACATACAAAGCCAGGAAAGAGAGGGGCTCTTTTTCTTTTCCTTTATTTCTTTTTATTTGTTAGTGAGTGTTTGTTCATATGAGGGTGCATGCATAAGTATGTAGGGTACAGTGTATGGAAACCTTAGATGTGACCTTCCATCTTATTTTTGAAATGGTCTTCCCCTAGACGGAAACTCTACAAGGAGGCCATGCCAACTGTCCACAGGGCTTCCAGGGATCTATCTGCCTCTGTCTCCAACATCAGCAACATGCTCTTTATATTTGCACATGTCTGCACAGGGAATCTTGGTGTGTTGATGGGCTGAAAAGGCAATTTTTTCTTGGATATATTGGATAGTCTGTGTAGTAGGCTGTCAAGTTTCCATTCTGACCCATCCCATGAGGTCTACTGTGGAATTTCTACATATGTAACACAGCTGAAATCCAAGTTGCAGAGTTAGGAGTTTAGATTTCAGATCTCGAATGCTCACGTTGACCTTCAGTGGTGCTAGTAAAGATGAAAGTGAAGCCGTGAAGAGAGAAGACATACATCTCAGAATCCATCCCCTCACCCATGAGCTGAGCAGTTTCCTTGTGTATCAGACAGAGCTTGAAATACTAGAGGAGTCTTTCGCTGATTGCTGGTCCCTCAGATGGGATGCCCTGTGGTGCTTACTTTCTTCTGCATTTTTAGCATTGTTTCCAACTCATGTTGAGTAACCAAACAATAAATCCCTTGGGTTGGTGAGATGGCATATCAGCTAAAGATGCTTGCCACCAAGCCTGACAATCTGGGACACACATGATAGGAGAGAGCTGCCTCCTGAAAAAAATATTCTCAGAACTGTACACGTGCACTGTGGCATGAATTCTCCCTTGTGTGTGTGTACACACCACACACAGACACACACACACACACATACAACACACACACACACACACACACACACACACACACAAATGAACTGCAAAAATAAGTAAGTAAATAAAGCCTGTGCAGATTGGTAACATTCTTACCAACTTAGTGTATCATGATTATCAAACAAATATACAAAACCATCTTTTACTATTGAGACAGGATCTTCTTTAGCCATGGTGTTCTCAAATTTTATATAGTCAAGAATGACCTTGAACTATCTCCTGCCTCCACCTCCTCAGAGCTGGGATTCCATGCATGCATCTCCATGCCCAGTTTATATGGTACTGGGATTGAACTCAGGACTTTATGTTCACTATAGATACTCTACCCACTGAACCCTAGGCCTAGCCCCCTATAAACAAACTTGAAATTGACATTCTGTAAGACAGACACAAGCATCCATGTGAGTCGTCTCAGAGCACAGATGATGTCAGCTCTGGACTCAAGAGTGAGGAGGAGCTTCAAGAACACCCTGCCTTTGCTGTTCGGTGGGTCTCAGGGTGAGGAAACTATGACTCAATCTCTATATATAGCTCAGGCTAGTCTGAAACTTACTAAATAGCCTAAGCTAGCCTCAGACTACTACAGTAATTCTGGTGTTGGCCTCTTGAGTGCTGGGATTACAGGCATAAGCTACCACCATTCCTGGTACCTGCCTTTGCTGTTAATGTAATAGATTATATCTGTTAGTTAATATGTTCATAATGGTTGCATTAATGGTCAACTTCGGTTATTTGTTTTCTTTTGTTTGAGTGTTTTTTGAGACAGGCTTTTTCTATGTAGCCTTGGCCTGAGTAACTTGTCCTGAAACTCTCTCTGTAGAACAGACTGGCCTCGAACTCAGAGTTCCCTCCCAAGTTCTGGGATTAAAGGCATGTGCTACCACAGCCCAGCTAATGACCAACTTGTAATCTTGCCAAATGTACAGGTGATCTCTAGAAAGGAAGTATGTGCCACCTCAAGAAATGAATTTTCAGCTGCCTGCAGCTCCTCAGCAAGTTCACCTGTCTCCAGGGTTCTCTATTCCCAGTGACCAGCATGCAGTAACACACTACCTACACATGAGCAATTCCCTGTTTGCACCACGGTCTCCCTCGATGTATCAACCACAGTCTATGTCAAAGATCAAAGCCATCCATTGGAGCTGGCACACAAGAATCACAGCATCTTTCTGGTCCCCCATTGGGGGTAGCTGTGTTGTGTTGCCATGGTTGCAGATGTGACTGCTGCACAGTTTCACTGAACATAATTTTTCTTACTTGTCTTTTACCACTGTTGTGTATTTATTATTATTATTATTATTATTATTATTATTATTATTATTATTCATTATCATTTCAAAGATACAACAAACTTTCTCATTTCTTTAGCCAGAAGTTTGTTCTTGGTCTTGAGTTTAAGCATTTTTCATTGAGAGCCCAGCTGCTTGTTTCATGCAATGCCTTTGACACACAGTTTTTAGAAAGAGCTGCTCAGAAAATGAAGCATGGAGGAGCCGAAATGAATGTGCCTCACAAACCAAAGTGCCCGGTCTGTGAAGAATGGCTGAGCAGGGAGAAAGCATCCCTGTGCTAAGAGCTCACTGGTCTTATGCCAGCATTCCCAGAACAGGATCCTTTTCTATTCTTGGCTGAGCATGCTACACATGCTGCTTAGTGATAAGAAAGAAGGGGGCTTTCTGCACATATTCCCTGTGTAAATGGAAGAGTCGACTTTCAGGAAGGGAAAACCAGCAGGCTATTTCAAAGTCATATTTATTCCCCATTTCTGGACCAATTATGAGAAAGAGGAGGAAAAATCCCTACCAGGTTTCTGTTTGCTGAGAGGAACTGTGTCCTCAGACAGAGTGCTGTCAGAGGGGGGCAGACAGGTGGCAAACTGACTCTGGTTTCTCATCCTTACACAGATTCACTAATAAAACCTAAAGATATACCTTAAATATGTAATGTGGACATATTTGAACAAGTGTCCATTTTCCTACATGGTCTTCAACATGTATTTCTAAGTGACAGGGAGAGAAAGCCCATGAAGCATAACAGGAGGAAAGAAAATTTTGTTTCTGGGGACAAAACTAGAGACTGACTCAAACTCATTCAGTGTGCAAGTACCAGGACAAAATACAGCTCAGAGGAGAACGCCTGCCTAACATGAGCAAGGTCCTAAGTTGGACCCCAAAACCATACAAAGTAACACTGCTAGGATATACCTGTAATCCCAGCATTCCAAAGGTTGAAAGTACAGGGAGGAGCTTGAGTTCAAGGTCATCTTCAGCTACATAGTGAGTTCAAGGTCATAAGACCTTTATCAGGCCCATAGTACATGACCCCCAAGAATAAATACGAGGGGAGCCATGGCAAGTCTTGTCCCTGAGGGAGGTAGATGGTTCTAGAAAAACAAAGACTCCATCCGGTTTTTACTGAAGACTTTCTTGATAATAATGTCTTTCAACAAATAATCTGCTCTGGCAACACAGTCACATCTGAGAAGCAGGACAGATGGCCACAGGCTGTAGAAGGTTCTGGTAAAGAATGCTACTCTTTGTGATTGAGAAATGAGGTCATTTTGAAAAAAGTAAATATCCTGAAACAGGGCTATTGAACAAGGAGGTATGTTTTCTGGAGACTCTGGGGTGGGAGTTCTCTAAATTAATCCTTCTATCTGCTTCCAGAGGACTCATTCAAAAGTTGACACTTTTGTGCAAAGAACATCCTGGGGTTGACTGTGACAGGCAGGTGGCATTGCCAGCGATTTAGCAGCAGGCCATCAACCTGTGGGAAAAAGTCTGTGGCTGGTCCAGCCCCTTTGCTGAGCCCCCCCCCCCAACCTCTCCTTGTCCCCACTCCCCCAAATTTGGAAGCTTAGGGCTAAGAGAAAAAAAGAAAAGCAATGTAAAGTGTGAGAAGAAAGTAGAACAACATGGAAAATGAAAGACAAAAGCAGATGGGGTACACCAGCCAGCCATCTGCACAGCTGAAGGCCTCCTCTGCAAAAAAAAAAAAAAAAAAAGAGGCCCCACTGTTCCTGAATCAATTGCTTCCTATTCACAGGCTCACTGTACAGGGCTAAATTCAAAATGGCTCTTGGGAAATGCTTGCCAATCCTGTGGTCTCCGTGTAGGCCTTATTTTTCCTTTTCTTTTTAAGGCCGGAGGATGTAAGTATGTATCCACGCTGTAAACCTGCCAGCACTCACTGGAATGAGTCAAAGGGACCTGGCATTAAATCACAGAGATTTGAGCCGCTAATAAAAGCAGCAGACCCCATCCATTGTTGATTAATTCTGACTGGAATCTAAACAGCAAACAACAAACCCTCCTCTGAACAGCTCTGGTACCCATTAGCTTGATGTGTTTATTAGACAAGGCTGTGTTCCTTGGAGCTTATTAACAACGGATTAAAAAACTGCAAACAAATCTAGGTTTCTTATTATGATTTAAGTGTGGGTACCACGTACTAACATTCTTAGGGTTTGACAGTAAAGACAAGCAAAGCTAAAACTTACCATCATGGCAAACTAAGGTCTCGGTACAAAGGTTGAAAAGTTATTATCAATGCCCAACTTCCAGAACTCAGACAAAAAAAAAATCAATATTACAGTTTAATTTTATAGGTTTAGAATTGCTATTTTTGTAGATTTATTTTATATGTATGAGGGTGTCTGTCTGCATGTATGAAGGTATCTGTACAGAGGTCAGAAGAAGAAGGTATCAGATTCCCCTGAAACTGGAGTTACAAATGGTTGGAAGCCACCATGTGGGTTCTGGGAACTGAAGCTGAGTCCTCTGCAAGAACAGCCAGTGCTCTTAACCACTAAGCCATCTCGCTATCCCCTGGAAATGCCACTTAAGAAGAGCAAAAACCAACAAACAAAAACTACCCTTCATTCTTGAGCAGGAATTTAAGCACCATAGTAGGCTGGGAGATAAACTCTTTGCAAATAATACAATCTATCACCCATGTTTAAAAATTATATGGGGCTAGCAAACTGTTTGCACTTTATTAGAGTCACCATGAATTAGAGTTCCCACAGATCAGTCTCAAATGGAATG
This sequence comes from Rhabdomys pumilio, assembly GCA_030674055.1. Taxonomy (NCBI): domain Eukaryota; kingdom Metazoa; phylum Chordata; class Mammalia; order Rodentia; family Muridae; genus Rhabdomys; species Rhabdomys pumilio. Next base: position 107,370,077 of record JANHMN010000001.1, read on the forward strand.
GCCATGTACCAGTGGGACCTCTGTGTGCTGCTACGTAGTGATTATTTTGTATAGGGTTTATTTTAACTAAGGGTTTAGTTTACAATACAGTGTGTGGTGACAGTCTGAGTTGTCCCTGTAGTGAGAAATCAAGGACCAGCATTCACACCTTTCCTTTGAATCCATGCTGACCTTTCAGTCCTGGTAGACTCCTGAAGGCTGGTTCTGTGCATCCCAATGGTCTCCAGAAGTGTATATTTCAAATGACACGGAGAAATAAAGATGCAAAAGCTTATGTGTAACCCCAGGAAAACTGTCATAAAAGTTTCTGGCCTTAACTCAAGCTACCTAAAGACTGTAACTTAATTTTTCTGACTTACGGGTCATTATAACCAGTAACTATGTGTGACAGCTATGTACATTTCATATTCCTGGGATTTTAATCACTCTTTAAAGAATGTGTGAAGAGAGAAAATGTTCATATTTTGGCCAACTAGGAAATTTCTCATCAAACCTTGAGGCTTAGAAGACCCATGGGTCCAGTGAGGTAACATCTTGATGGACGCCTTCCCAGGCCCAGCCCCACCCCCACTCCCACCCCTGCAGCCCAGAGCTGTGAGTTCAGCATGGAGGCACTCCCCAGAGCTCCTCCCAGCCTAGAGCTATGACTTCAGCAAGGATATGCTTCCCAGAACTCCACAGAGCAGCTTGCTGCCTCTGCAGCTAACTCATTCCCTCCCCTAATCCTAAGCCATGTCCCTTTTTGTAGCATGTAAATTACTCAGCTTTTGTTTCTCCTTTTGTTTTTCCTCCCAGGAAAGCATGCGAACATTGTTAATGAGGGTAAGAAGACAATAGGAGCTCGTTATACATTTGACTGATCCGCTCCACACAAAGATTTCTGCAATTACAGTAATGTTCATGGTCCTAACTATGACTCATAAGCCAAGAGGGATGTTTGCTTTTATGATGTGTGTTAGCTTTCTGTCACTGTAATGAAACAGAGAAAGACAAGTGCAAAAGAGGAAAGATTTGGCTTGGCCCTTAGCTTCAGGGGCTTTGGCCATGGTCAGGTGGCTCTTACATCTGCATTGAAGCAGGGCTTCATGGTGGCAGAGGGAGGAGGGATCAAGAACAAGGTATATCACTCAGGACAGCCCATAATGACCCGATTTTTCCCACTAGGCCAAACTCATCAGATCCATTGATGAAGTTATAATTTCTATAATCCAGTCACTTTCAAATAGTGCCACCAGCCAAAGACCAAGTATTTTGTATTATGTTTCTTTAGAGTAACATTTATTATCTAAAATATAATAGAAAATCTGTAAATGAGTCCTTGTTATCAAAAGAGCATAACATTTTTTTAAAAAGCAGACCATATTAAATATATAGTATTATATCTTTCGTGGCAAAGATGTCCACATCATTTTAAAAATTTATTCCAAAAATACAGATCATCATTTGAAGTTACCATGAAAACTTGTATTCTAAAAAGCTGGATAACCCAATAGAAATAAAATTAATAAATGCATGCTGAGTACCAAAATTAAGTCGTGATGATGTAAATAACTTAAACAGACCTACTCAAGTAGTGAGGTAGAAGCTGTCATTAAACTCTTGACTCAAACAAAAGCTCAGGACCAGACAGATTCACTGCTCATTCAATAAAACTGTCAAGGAAGACCTCAGCCCAGTTCTTCATAATTTGTTCCATACAATAACAAGTGAAGAAACACTGCTAAATTCATTCTATCAGGCCAGTATTCTTCTAATATCAAAGCCAAATAAAGATGCAGAGAAAGAGTGGGAGGGAGGGAGGAAGGAAGGAAGGAAGGGAAAGAATGAAGGAAGGAAAGAAAGAAAGAAGAGAAAAGAAAAGAAAGAAAGCTCTAAACCATTTTCTTTGATGAACATAAACACAAATTTTTTCAACAAAATATTTGCAAAAAGAATTCAGGAAAACATTAAGAAGATTATTCATTAATACCAAGCAGGCTTCATTCCAAAAAGGCAAGGCTGGTTCAATATATAAAAATCAACAAATATAACAAAGCATATAAATAAACTTAAGAACAGAAATCACATAGTTATTCCAAATCAGCACTGAAAGGACACTTGACAAAACTCATTATGCCTCCATGATAGAAGTTCTGGAGCCTTTAGAAAGAGATGAGGCTCACCTGCTAACATTCTATCAAATGAAGGCAAATGAAGCATTTCCTCCAAAATGAAGAACAGGACAAGGACATGCAACCTTCCTGCTCTTATCCAGCATACCATCCGGGTCTTGGCTATAGCAGCTAGACACTTGAGAGAGACATAACAAGGATAACAATACAATGGGAAGAAGCCAAACTGTCTCTATTTACAGATGACATGATTCTTAAGTTAGAAGACTCAGCTGGGTCTACCAGAAAAGTCTTGGACTTAATAAACACAGTAAAGGTGGAGGATACAAAATCAATATTTAAAAGTAGCTTTCATTATAGCAACCATGTACTTTCAGAGAAAGAAAGTCGGAAAAAAAATTCCATTCAAAACGGCTCCCAAAAACTAAGTATTTAAGACTATATCTAGGGGCTGGAGAGATGGCTCAGTGGTTAGGAGCACTTGAGTGCTCTTCCAAAGGTCCTGAGTTCAACTTTCACCTGGCAGTTCACAACCATTTATAATGGAATCTGGTTTTGCATTCTGATGTGCATGAAGACAGAACACTCATGTACATAAAATAAATGAATAAAGAAATCTGAGGAAAAAAGATTAGGTAAAATCAATTTTAAAAAAGAATATATCTAACTAAAGAAGTGAACGGAAGCCACAGAAGATCCTGGAAGATAGAAAGATGCTCTGTGCTTGTAGCCTGGAAAAATTAGTACTGTGAAAATGATCACACTGCCAAAAGTAGTTTGCACATTTAATGCAATACCTATCAAAATTCCAATGGCACATTTCTCAGGCTTGAAGAAATACAAAAATTCATTTAGAACCACAAAAGACCATGAGTAGCCAACGCAGTCCCAAGGTGAGAGAACACAGCTGGAGACGTTACAAGACAAGACCTGAAATTCTACTGCAGAGCTGTGTGGGAAGACAGCCTGGCACTGACATAAACACTCGGGAAACACAGTGGAGGAGAACAGAGGACCTGAAAAGGAAACGACAACATTCTGCCCACTTAATTTTTGAAAAAACAAAAACGTATATGGGGCAGGGAGGACGGTTTATCCAACAAATGGTCCTGGGAAAACTTGATTTCTACTGAGAAGAATAAAATTAGACTCTAAACTAAGGACAGGCATACCTTAATTTGAAATCTGAAACACTAAAACTTCTAGATGAAAACACAGCAGATACTTTCAAAGATATCTGGGGTAAGCAAGAACTTTTTGAATAGAATACCAGTAGCACAGAAACCAGTCCTAAATATCAACAAATAGGATTCCAAGAAAATAAAGAGATTATGTACACGCTAATATTCAGAATTTACAAAGAATTATAAAAATTAAATACCAAAGAGAGAAACTGCCAATCAACAAATTGGCAAATGAACTGAAAATGTAGTTTTCAAAGAAACACAAATGCCAATAACTATTTTAAAAGTGCCCTCTATGTTTGCCAGAAGCCTGAACTACTTAAAAGCCTCTGTCTCTGTCTCTCTGTCTCTGTCTCTGTCTCTCTCTCTCTGTCTCTCTCTCTCTCTCACTCACTCTTTCACACACACACACAAAACCATGAGGAAGGAGAGAGGGAAAGTAGGGGAGGAAATGGGGGGGTTCTCTTATTAGATTCCATCTTTTGAATGTTTCCATCAACTTAGCTGAAGTGATAACACCATCAGAAGCTTACAGCCATAAAGACCTGAGTTTATTCCCCAGAATCCACATTTAAAATGTTTTTAATTAAAAACAAATAAACAAGCATAGTGGAACCCACATATGCTCCCAACATCAGAGACAGCAGATCTCTGGGGTCCAACTAGACTACTTGATAAGTCCCAGGCTAATGTGAGACCTTGTCACAAAAAAAACCAAGTAGATGGCACCTGATGATGACAGTTGAGATTGACCTATGTCTCCCACATGCAGGTGACACAGGACAACATAAACACTGACACCAGTCGCCATCATGTCCCCAAAGCACAACACTACAGACTGTCTTCAGTGCTTAGGCCTGTGGAGAAGACTCAAGGTCTAACCCAGAGCATTGTTTCAATTATGGTGCTATCCCAATAATTACTATAAACTGTAACAGCACATACCCCAGACAGATTACAGTCAGTAACAAAATGCAATTATAGACTATATTCTTTCGACGGTTGCCATGGAAGTAAAATCCAGTATTTTCCTCTCACAACGAGTGTCCCTGGGGAAGAGGCTGTGTTCTGCTAGAAAAGCATCTGGCGGACATATTTCCTATGAGAACAGAAACAGTACAGTTACTATAGTGGAAATAAGAGTAAAAGAGGAGAGTCAAATAGTTAATAAAGCTGTGAGAAAAGTTGACGCTCTTTAATAAAGATCAATTTGGTTCTAATGAAAACAAGAGGCCTCTGGGAGCTATTTTGCTTGGCAAAATCTTTTTAAATGCTGGTGCATGGATTGGTAGACTGATATCCCACCCCCTCCCCATGCTCCTTTGGACCAAAATGCAAATTAACACAGCCTTATGTCCATTAGAAGACATACTACTACTATTCTGCTAAATGACAATAGCCAGAAGACAACTACTAATGGCATATTGCTACACCCGTGGAGGAGAGCATCATTCAACCCTCAGAGAAACTGCTTCCTGCAGTAGATGGATGTTAACACAGAGACCCACAATTGGACAATGTGCAGAGAGTGAGCAACCTTGGAGCACTCAGCCCTAAATGCAATGTCTTTATCAAACTCTTCCCCACAAGGCTCAGAGGTTTATGAGGAAGAGGAGGCAGAAAAATAGTATGAGCCAGAAGTGGTGGATGACTCCAGAGAGACAGTCTGTTCCAGATGCATCAGGATTGATGCACACATAAACTCATGAGACCGTGGGAACATGTACCAGGCCTTCACAAGTTCAAGTCAGACAAAAATCTCAGCACAGAGGAAGGGATGTAGACAAAAATTCCCACTCATAGCCAAGCTATTTGTAACTGATAGCTGCTGGGAGAGGAAAAAAATCAGTTTTCGTCACTAGAGTAACACTGAGTGTGGCAAGCACACTCCAGGGTAGGCCACACGCTCAAAAGTAGTTGGCCAATACAAATCAGACTCCATGTTTCATTGTGCTGTTTGTTTGTTTCATCTTAAGAGAGAAAGAACATGAGTTTTGGAGGTGAAAGAGTATCAGGGAAGAGTTGGAAGAGGAAAAAATAATATTACCCGAATATATTTTATGAAATACTGAAAGAATACATAAAAGCCATGGCCAGGCCATGGAGACAAAAAAATATGTTTGTCTCTCAAGCACAAGCACTTGAGTTCAAGCTCCAAAATCCATGTTAAAAAAAAGGCCAAGCACACATTTGTTATCCCAGTGATTCGGACCTGTGGAGACAGAAGGACCCTGGGGTTTCCTGGGCCCCTAGTCAAGCTACCAGATTAGTTCCAAAGCAAGACTCCCTGGATTTTATTCTTTTGTTTTTGCTTTTGTTTTTGTTTTTGTTTTTGTTTTTGTTTTTGTTTTTGTTTTTGTTTTTTTTTAAATCCCCACTTTGATCTGGGATTGCAAGTGCCCCTGTGTTTGTTGCTTTTTGTTGCTGTGATGAAACACAATGGCCAAAGACAGTGTATGCAAGAGAGGGTTTATCTTGGCTCATAGTTCCACAGGGGCAGTCCATCATTCAGGGCAGGCACAGCAGCAGGAACCCAGACAGGAAACTGAGACCATCTCAACCACAAAGGAAGCAGAGAAAATGAACTGGAAATAGAACACGGCTATAAACTCTCAAAGCCTGCCAACAGGGGCACTTCCTCCAGCATGCCTCAGTGTTCTGAAACAGTGGTTCTCAATCCTTTGATACAGTTTCTTGTGTTGTGGTGACTCCCCAGCCATAAAATTATTTTGTAGCTACTCCACAACTATAAGTTTGCATCTGTATGAATCGTAATATAAATATCCAATATGAAGCATATTGATATGTGATCCCTGTGAAAGGGTAGTTCTACCCTCCAACGGGGTTATGACCCCAAGACTGAGAACCACTCTTCTAAAAGTTCCATAATCTCCTAAAGCAGTGCTGCCAACTGGAGACCAAATGCTCAAACACATGTGTAAGCTTATATTTTTTTTTCAAAACCTACTTTAATAAGTGTACTTAAATGCCTCCCTTCAAGCCCACCACCCACCAGAGGTAGTGGAAAGAAAAGGTTAATAGGGCAAAAGAGGATGTGGACAAATCTAATAGTTCTTTGGGGCAAATCTAATCTGCATTGTCAGCAGTTCAGGTCACACAAACCAGCAGCAGTAGCTCGATACTCTCACAAATGCCATTCACAACTCGACCTGGAAGAAACCATGAGGTTCTGCCAATCGGCCCAAGTTGCAGAAACAACAAGAAGCCACCAGAACACCATCAGAAGTTCTTTGGTGTGTTTCTTTCTCTAAGGTCATGATAAACAATGACCAGCAAAGAATAGCAAGGCGAACCAATACCACACAGCCCCACCCACTGTCTGTTGGGTTACATTTATTCCCTTTCCAAACATCGCATGTCTTCTCAAGGGTCCGCTCTAGCAAAATATCACATATGCTCTTTTTTCTAGGCAGCTTCCAGAAAAACACCACTTGTTTATTCTCAGCAAAACATCCTCGCACGTGTTTACTTTAGCAAAAACATCCTCTCACAGGACAGTTTCCAAAAGAACATCACATGACACAGCCAGTTCTCCAAAGAAACCAGAAATTTCTGGTTCACACGTAAGCCTGGAGAAGTCTCATTCAGACCTCCGCAAACTCTGTAGTGCTCTGCTTAGGTCACACTCAATCTTATTTGTTGGTGTTAATTATTTGTTGTTTTATTATGGTTATGAAAAACAAATTCTTTCACAATTAACTGGCTATGCATTGCTATCACAAATCAAATACCTATGCATGGTATGCATCTCTCTGGCTTACTTTCTTCTCTTCTTGCTATGATAAATATTCTGATTAAAGCAACTTAGGGGAGAAAGGGTTTATTTTGACTTACAGTTCTGTCTGTGGTCCATCACTGGAGTGGAAGAGGCTCATGTTGAAGGTCACACTGCATCTAGTCAGGAAGCAGAACACGAGGAGTGAATGCATACAGACCCATGCTTAGTTAGCCTCTTCTGCTCTTACAGAGTTTAGGATCCCTGCCTAGGGAATTGTTCCACCCATATAGATGGACACTCACAGGCATGGCCACAGGTCAACCTGACTCAGGCAATCTTTCATTGGGACTTCAGTCTCAGGTGATTCTCCATTGTGAAGGTAATGAGTAAAACTAACCACTACAACTTGTAAGCCATTCTTTCTTCTCATCCCATTTCTCCGTTTGCTATATTTTTATGACTACACTAGACTCACTCAACAATAATAGCTTTATAAAAAGTTTGGTGTTTAGCAGAACAAACCATTGACACTTCTATATAAATATTAGAACCAACTTGTCAAATTATGAGTAATCTTCTGGAGCCAACACAATGGCTCAGCATGGAAAGGCACTTGCCACCTGGTGATGCAGACCTCACAACTTGAGTTGGATCCCTGGAACCCACATAAAAGTAGAAAGAGAAAACTGACTTCACAAGGTTATCCGCTGACCTCTGCAGGTGTACCGTAGCACATCTATATGAATACACGTGCAGACTCGTGAGTGTGAGCGTGCACATGTGCATGTATACACATGATAAGGAATAAAACTTTTAAACTAACGAAAAACAATTGCAATGTTGACTCTTTCAATCCTTAAATATTAATGCCTCATTTCACTGAGATATATCACATTTTTTACATAATTCTATAAGTTTCCTTACAAATCTTAATGAGCTTTGTTAAGAGGCTTCCAGGTATCTGGTATTTTCAACGTCACTAATGGACATTTTGATTCCATTTGATAAGTACTTACCTTTGGTGGATAGGAAAACAATTAGTTACATATTTTATTTTGTGTGTACATGTGTGTACATGTACATCGGGAGGCCAGGAGTCCACATCAGGCATCTTCCTCAGGCTTTCCCCACCTTAACCTTTTTGAGACAGAGTTTCTCAGTAAACCTAGTAGTTCCCAATTTAGGGAGAGAAAGCAGCGAGCAAGCCCCAGCTGCCTCTCCCTCCCCAAGGCTGGGATCACAGGGGCACACACCACACTCAGGTTTTTAAAAGTGTTAGAGATGTGAACTCACGCTACATCAAGTTCGTTACCAACTGAGCCATCTTCCAGCCCCACCCCCAAACAATTTATTTCTTAAAAGATTTTCTAGCCAGCTATTTCTTGACATGATACCTTATTGATACTTTGAGACTTCATACATACATGCAATGTGTTTGGATCATATTCACCAGCACTCCTCATATCTTCTCCCAGCTCCACCGCCCAAGCCCCACCATGCCCCACCAATTTATTTTCCTGTTACCCACAGATTCCAGCTTGTGCTGCCTACACATTGCCCATAGACACATGCATGTAAGGGCATCACTGGAGATCCACCTATCAGGAGCCACTTCAAGAAACAAACAGACAAACAAACCCCTCTCCAGGTATGGCAGCAAATGCCTTCTGTCCCAGCACATGGGAGGTGGAGGCGGGTGGATCTTGTCAGCCTCAATTAGGACGACCCAGTGAGACCCGAGAGAGACAGAGAGAGAGAGAGAGAGAGAGAGAGAGAGAGAGAGAGAGAGAGAGA
>JANHMN010000001.1:107399168-107450727 GCA_030674055.1 Rhabdomys pumilio
GAGAGAGAGAGAGAGAGAGAGAGAGAGAGAGAGGAGAGAGAGAGAAAAAAGAGAGAGAGGAGAGAGAGAGAGAGAGAGAGAGAGAGAGAGAGAGAGAGAGGCTATGATGGTTAATACTGACCATCACTTTGGCAGAATCTAGAATCCCATAGAAGACAAACCTCTTGGCATATCTGTGAGTAAGTTTCTAGGTTGGGTTAAAGGAGATGGGAAGACCAACCCTAAATCCCATGAACTCGGATTCTAAACTGCACAAAACAGAGAAAGTAAGTTGAACACCAGCACTCACCTCTCTCTGCTTCCTAGTCAGAGATGCAATGAGATCAGCTCCTCAGACTCCTCCCTCCATAACAGAATGACTGTATCACCTCAAACTGTAAGCCAAGATAAGCCCTTCCTCATTCAAGATGCTCCAGTCAGACATTTTGTTACAGCAATGGAAAGGTAACCAACACAGAGAACTCTCTCCCTATTCTGAGAGAAACTCTTTGTGGGGTACACGGGTGTCTTGCAGAACTATATGGCTCTGTTGTGAAGGGGTTAGTAAGTAACATTTATGCAAAGAACACCTGTAAGCCAAACCAGCTTTCCACATCACACAGAGAGTTCTACTGAGTTTGCTAAGCACCTTGTAAAATAGACTTCTGCCTCTATGTGTTATGAGCATCAGAACTGCTGCAAGAACCATTTGCTAAAGCTGACATCCTCCTGACTCCAAAATGTCTTCGCTTTACATGGTACTTAACCAGAATAAAAATGAAATGTATAAATAGATTATGGCATGTGTTACCCAGCTTTTTGTTCTTGTGACAAATAATTGATATAATCAACTTTTGAAAGTGAAATGTTTATTTTGGCCCCTATCTCTGGAGGGCTCTGTCTGTGATAGACTGACACTGTTGTTTAGCGCCTGCAGCCAGACTGAACACCATGGTGGGAGCAAAGGATAGCATAAATCTGGTCTCTTCAGGGCCATGAAATTTAAAAAAAAAAATGGGAAAAGGTTCCACTGTGCCCTGCTTTCAAGGCCATTCTCCCAATGACCTAAAGGCCTCCCAATCCACCTAGGCCCCACCTCTGAAAAGTCCACCCACCATCAAGGCATCAAACTTTTAAGACATGGGAAGAAACATGAAGTGGGAATCAGCCTAGGGGGCGGGCCCTGACAGCCTTTAGACCAGAGCATGTCCATACCAGCCTTCCAGATGTTTTAATTTTAACTTGTCTTAATTGCCAACATTTAAAAGTCATATAAATAGCAAGATTGGGAACGTTATTGACAAGTCAGGATCTCTGGCACTGTGGGTCTCTCCACTCCCACGTGGTACCAATAAGCGAAACTGAGCCACAGATGCTGATGTAGGGAGGGAGGTTCATCCCACATGCAGCAGCCAGCCTTCCCCCCGCTGAGCTTCTGTTTCAGAGTTACACAGCTTTGGGGTTTGGACCCCTCCTTGCCTGCAAGGCATCCAACCTAGAGAAACCAATATGAAAACCTTTCAACTTCATAAATACACAGCGTGTCAAAAACTATACAAAATGCTGTGCCTTCATCCTTTCCTCAAAAGTCTCTTCTTGGGGATGACCCAGGCATTGTGAGGGTTTGGAGAGCAGCCGAGGGTACTCAGCTAAAATAGTTTTGTCTCTGGTTACTACTGGAATAAACCTGTGAACAGACAGCTGTTCTGTGCCAGCCAAAATTCTAAGTCTTGGGTGGGATGGCAAAGCTTAGGTTCGCAGAGGATAAGCACGCTGGAGAGATTAAATCCTGATGCCAAGTTTCTTTCTTTATTGCCATGGCAGCAAGAAGAGAAATGTTAAGAAGGGAAAGCCTTGAGCAGACCTTCTGCGAGGCACGGGAAGTGCCTGCCTTCTTTGAACACATTTACAGGAAAATCACGACTACAAAAAACCCCTGGAATTAAGACAGCCGGAAAAGAAGAAAGATCAGGCATTGTCTTTATAATTCATGTGGGGCTCCTGGGATTTGGGGTTCTATAACACTGGGGACATTATTAATAAGCAAACATCTGGATTGACTTGAACTTAAATTTAAGTGCCCTCCTGGCTCAATCAATCAAACTAGGGTACATTTTCCTACAACCGCACTGTCCCTGTGTCCTTAGCTTGCCTTCCTTTCTTCTGCCACTTTTAACTCATCCTGTTCCCTACAAAAACAGATTTTATAATGTTTAAGAAGCTACTTATATATATATAGGCCCTCCACGTATTCTTCTCCTAACTAGGCTCATTGGCTCACGCTTTGGGGGTTTTGCTGTTGTTGTGTTGTTTTGGTTTGTTTGGGTGGGGGTTTAGGGGGAGGAGGGGGTTGGGTCAGGGGCTCATTTTGTAGCCCTGGCTGGTCTAAAACTCACTATGTAGACCAGGCTGGCCTCAAACTCACAAAAGTCTGTGTTCCCATCAGGCCTGGTAGGATTTCTGTCTTTTATCTAAAGCTTTAAGCATATCACCCCAAGATTGCTCACATTTACCAACACAATTTAAGTTGAGTTATAATTAAAACTTGGGCCATTATGGAGCTTTCTATTGACTCCAATTCTTCAATACAGAATTTGCCAAGTTTTGCCTGGATTCTCGCAGTACAAATACTATGAGAAACACATAAAATCTGGTGGCACAAGCCAGATTCAGTCATGACTATGGCCAAGTCTAACTTGGATCCTTAAATGTACTCAAAAAGCAAGGATAAATATGAAAGCAAAGGCCAGCCAAACACGTCTGCACAGAGAGAAACGCAGTCAGCCACAGGAACACCAGGAGTGGGCAGCAGAGATAGCGGCCCGTAAATACCATGCCAATACCATGTGTACCTCAGTAATTCTCACCCCACCTCCGAGGGGAGAACTAGTCCAGAGCCCTGGGCTGCTGTTGCTGAGCCAAAGGGGTGTGAGCCAAGGGGTTGCTACGCAGAGTCCCCACCCACGAACAGGAGTTAATCATTCCCAGGCCCCTGTGCCCGAAGTAAGATGCTTGTCATTTCCCATGGCTTATGTGAATAATAAAAAAAGAAAACAAACAGGTCAGATAACTCCACTAAGGTAAAAGATAATCCTGAGACATAACTATTCTCTAGGAAGCTGAGCGCCACAGTCAGGCAAAAACCTGCTCTGATTTCAGGGACTCCGCTGACATTTATTTCTAAGAGATTAGGCTGTGATGGGGCTTCAAGTCCTGTAGAACTGCTCCCATCCCCCAAGGCCTCCACTATATTTATACACAGGATCCCATATTATTTTTCCTGATGTTATGGCAACAAGAACTTCAGTGTTTACAGAACTATCAAGTTCTGACAGGCTACGCTGGGAACTTTGCACCACTGACTTGCATTAAAATGGAGTAAGGGACTAGGGCATTCAGTAGTGTGAGTCAGGAAAGGTGGGAAGCCAGTAAGCAACAAGGACAATTTGCCAGGGGAATTCACCCTCAGGATCCTTTAGGTTAGGGGATTCACCAAATATACAGAGCAAGTTACAATGAACCCAAAAAAATAACCAAATTCCAACCACAGCTTCACACTCCATGTGGATTTAGTGCGCGCGCGCGTGCGTGTGTGTGTGTGTGTGTGTGTGTGTGTGTGTGTGTGTGCGCGCGCGTGCGTGTGTACACATGTGGAAGTCAGAAGTCAACCTCATGTGTCTTTCATCAAGCACAATCCACCATGTTTATTAAAGCAGGGCATTTTTGCTCGGGCCTCATGGACTCTCTCTGGGGCCTCAGCTAGGCTTGGCTAGCTGGCCACCGTGCTCTGGAGATCCCTCTGTGCCAAACTCTCTGGTGCTGAAGTTCCAGAGAGGACGAACCACCACTTGTGGCTTTTTTAAAGTGGATTCAGGGACCATCGGGTCCTCAGTCTTATACTGAAAACACTTCAACAACAGAGCTATCCCCAGACCTCCATGTGTATTTTAAAACTGGACTGGATATGGTATATTAGCATGCATTGTAATGCTTCTCAGGTGGTAGAAAAGGAAATTAAAATGCTAGGAGGAAAGGGCCGGAGAAACCCTCCCTGCACCCAGCACACAGTATGTTTCACACCTCCAGAACCGAGCTGAGGGCAGCATCCTCAGCCTCTGCAATTAATGTGAAACTGGGAGTGGAAATGTCCCAGAAACACCTCACAGACATGATTACTCTGAGAGCTTGCCACTTAGTCTGTGAAAATAGCTACACGTAAGTAGACCCTCCAGGCCAAGGCTCTTCTATGGGGAGGCTGCGCTCCAGATCCCAAACACCCACTTTAGGGAAGTCTGGGTTCCAGCTGGAGCAGGAAGTAAAAACCACAGCCTCAGCCTCTGGTGCCGTGAACTACCACATTTTAATACCAGATCAGGCTAAGAAAACACCAAGTAGGAACAAAACACAGCAAGGAGTTCATGTTGTCCTTCCTTCCTGCTTCCTCTGTTTCTTCCTCTTTCCTTCTTTCTTCTTTCCTTCCAAACTTCCCAACTTCCATCTATTTTCTTTCCTCCTTCTCTCCCTCTTCCTCCTTCCTCCTTTTACTTCACCCTCTTCCTTCCTTTCATCCCTGTTTTTTCTTCCTCCCTCCTGCCTTCCTCTTTCCTCCCATCCTTCTTCCTTCCCTCCTTCCTTCCATCCCTTCCTTCTTCCTCCTTCTCTTTCTAACTCCTCCATCTTTGCTCCTTCCTTCTCTCTCCCTACATGTGCTCACAAAGGCAAAGCCACATAATCCTTAATAACAGGTCACACTGAATATAAAAGAACTTTGCAATGGCATCTTTTGTTTTTCTCATTTGAGCACGTTTAAGAGTAAAGGTATGTGGGCTTCCCTGTGCTCAATGTTAACAAAGATGCATGAAACAGGATCCGTGCAGGACAAGGGACAGACAGGATCTGCTTACAATTCTTGGGGTGACAGGATCATGGCTTAGGATGACAGGGGAGAGTCTCAGGGCAACAGAGCAGATGTCAGGGTGACAGGGTCAGGTCTCAGGGTGACAAGATCATGTCTCAGGGTGACAGGGGCAGATCTCAGAGTGACAGGGGCAAATCTCAGAGCAACAGGGGCAGATCTCAGGATGATAAGATCAGGTCTCAGGGTGACAGGGCAGTCTCTGGGTGACAGGGGCAGATCTCAGGGTAGCAGGGACAGTCTCAGGATGACAGGGGCAGATCTCAGGGTGACAGGGCAGTCTCAGGGTGACAGGGGCAGATCTCAGGGTAACAGGGGCAGTCTCAGAGTGACAGGGACATTCTCAGGGTGACAAGGGCAGGTCTCAGGGTAACAGAAGCAGGTCTCAGGGTGACAAGATCATATCTCTGGGTAACAGAATTGGGTCTCAAGGTGACAGGATCGGGTGTCAGCTCTATTACCCATGTTTCCTGAGCAACCATACCACTGCTGTAGCTCCTGCTAACTGACTTTGCTTTTCTCAGTTTAATAGCTACTTTTCTGTTGTTGGGACAAAACACTGTGACCAAAAGCAACTTAAGAAAGGAAGAGTTTATTTTGGCATACGGTTCCAGGGGCACTGGAGTCCAGCAGGCAGGCAGGCTGGCTAGCAACAGCAGAAATCGAGAGAATGGAAAGCTCTCAAGGCTAAGAGCACTCAAACCTTGCCCGCAGGAACACACTTCCTCCTGCATGACCGAACCTCCTGCACCTCCCACAAACAGCCACCAAACAAGAACAAGTACACCTGAGCCTCTGGGGACATCTCTCATTCCACGCTCCTCAAGAGCTGACTTGACTCTTCAGCTACATTTCCCAGGGATCCTGACACACAGATCACTTCTCTGCTGTTGGTCTTTTCAGAAATCAGGAATTGAAGGCTTTTGCTTAAAGCTGACCTTCAGGGTGCTCTTCTACTGTGAGAATCACCTTGGTTATAATAAAAGAAAGAATGTGAAGTTGGAATTAGGTAGGAGGTGGATCTGGGAAAAGTTAGGGGGAAATATGGGTGGCAAATATGATACACAGTGAAATCTCTTAAAATAATATTTATTTATTTATTTATACATATATAAATGAAGTCAAGTAAAATTTCTCTGGCATGATTTAAGTTTGATGCCCCACTATAAACTAATTCCACCTGTTAAGCTCTTGCTATTTTAGCTCCCAGTAGAACCAGGACCTTCCTCCACTGACAAGAACATACTTAACCTAGAAGGATCCTTTGGTAACTGTTCTGAATGTACATGAAAGTAAATTGTCTCCTTCAAACTACTGCTGCTCAGACATGCAGCTCGCCCACCAGATCTGGCCACTTAGTTGATACTACTGTGGTCCACTGATCTCTGGGATCTATCAAAATTTTGATTAGGGTCTGGAGCACTCCTCATTTGTTTCACTTGGGTTCTTGCTTTTGTTTTTCAGGCAGGTCTCATATAAGTTGGGCTGTCCTCCAACTGTGAAACCTAGGATGACCTTGGACTTGTAATCCTCCTGCCTCCACCTCCTAAGCACTGGAACTACAGACTCACTCGTGCTTGGGTTTGTGTGATGCTGGGGGTGAAACAAGGGGGCTCTGTGCAGTTGGCAAACACTATGCCAACTGATATCATCTCTGACCTCAAGCCAAGACACATATTTGAGATAGGTTCTCACTATGTAGCCCTGGCTGGCTTAGAACTTTCTCTGTAGACCCGGTTGACATGAAATCAGAGATCCACTTGCCTCTGTCTCCCAATTGCTGGGATCAAAAGTGTGAGCCACCACATCAGGCCAAGACAGTAATTCTTCTGCATGTAATTTACTAAGAAATCATATATGAAGAATCCAACACAGAATGAATGAAGCCAAAGGGAAGAACAAACCAAACAAAAGCACAATTTCATACACAGGTTTCCCTTATTCCTATTACATAAACAAACAAACAAAAACAACAACAACCAAATAAACAAACACCCAAAAAACTCCAGAACGTGATTATATCTCAGAGTTTATTTAAAGCAACAACAACGAAGCTGAACTTTCAAGCAACCTTCCCAGCCCAGTCCACACCAGGAAATGCAGACTCTCTGACACCATTGACCACCTATGTTTACGGACAGAACAATTCTCCCAGTCTTAGCAGGTATCTTAGGGTATCGGCAGTACAGGCTGTTAAGAGCAGAAGACCTCAGAGCCTTGGCTGGAGACGTAAAGAGCTCAAAACAAAACAAAATAGGGCAGCTAAGCTAAGCACAGACAGTACCCCAGAGCTCACAGCTGCTCCCCTGCTCCCAATGTATCCATGGTCACAGTGAGGTCACTCCGTTCTGCCATACCTTCTTCAAGACAGTGGCTGGTCACAAGTATTAGGGGTAAAGATAATTCCACCAACTGCAACAAGTGCAACTGAGACACAAAATACTCACCTATGATCCTTCCTACACTTACTGTGAACTCCCCACACATGCAGCCAGCACTTCTGCTGGTCCAGCAGGTTTACCTGGAGAGGACAACCAAACATTTATCCTTGAGGGCACAAGGCCCTAGTCATCATGTCCTTACCAAACCACAACTGTTGTTTTTCCCCATTCACAAATCTAGCCTCCTGTAAGAACATTGTGAATGTCTTGATTGCTTATTGGAATGGTATGAAACAGGCCTAGGATATTAGTAAAGTGCATCTCTTGTGTGTGTGTGTACACACTCATGTGTATATATATGTGTGTGTGTCTGTGTGCATGCATGTGCGTATATTTGTGTCTGTGAGCGCATGTGTGCATGTGCGTGTAGGTGTGTGCGTATGAGTGTGCATGTGTGCACATGCATGTGTGTGTATATACCTGTGCATGTGTGTGCATGCACATGCAGTCTGTAGCCATTAGCAGACTAAATTCTTTCTCCCATAAGCCATTTCTATCAGGCCTCTCACTCAGTGACAATGACACTGCCACTATGGTCAATAATAGCACAGTGCGTAATTATGGGCAACATGGTTAATAGATCCAGGACTCCAATTGCTACTTGTGTTCTGTAACCTCAAATCAATCTGTCCAGATGGAGAGAGAGGCAGACAAAAGGAAGGACCGAGAGTCTTAGATATTGAAAAGATATCAGTATAGGTTGAGAGTTGTCAAATTTTTTTTGAGCCAGAACATTATTCAAATTTGCAAAGTGCTATGCACTCCATTGTTGAGATGGACCTTCCACTCTTTTCATGTGTTCGGATGGGAGAGGGTGATGTGGGGTGGATATGATCAAAGCACATTTTAATACATATATATATATATATTAATATATATATATTATAATTTTAAAATGAAGGACTGACTGAGTAAAGCTCACATACTTCTTTATAAAAACATTTCTGAAGATTATTTAAAAGATTTCCAAAAATATGGGTCATCAAAAAGGAATCTCCAGCTCAGAAGTGATAGCATTCTGTTAGGTGGAGTAATAGTTTTATGTATTTATACTTTTCAATAATTTAAGTATCATGAAATGATAAGGTCTTCACAACTTAATTCAGGGCATTTAATTTTGACTTACGACTATCAACTGGCTGGGTAGCTGGCTCAGTGGGCATTTGCTATGCATGTGTGAGAATATGAATTTCAGTCCCCAGCATCCACATCAAAGCCAGGATGAACACTGCATGTCTATAACCCTGGGACTGGAGAGCAGCGACAGGCAGCCCAGGAGCTCAGTGGACAGCTGGTTAAGCAGAATAGCAGGCTCCAGACTCAGAAAGAGACTCTGCCTCAAAGCATAAGGTAGAGAAGTAATTAAGAAAGACAACCCAATATCAACTTCTGGCTTCTACAAGCATGAGTATGCACATGTGCACATATATTACTTACACACACTATTAAAAGTCTGACATGACAGCAGCACTTGGAAGATAAAGAAGGGTCAGAAATTCAGGGTCATCTTCAGCTACATATCAGGTCTGATGCTTGAGTCTAGCCCGGAGTACATGAAACCCCATCTCAAAAGAAAAGAAAAATATGGAGGAAGGGAGGGAGGGAGAAAAGGATAGAGAGAAAGAGAGAGAGAAATATACAAAAATACCCAAATTAAAATAAACCTTTTTTTTGTCCCATTAAGTTGACAAAGAGTTTGAACATGCTTCATGTTGCTGAGTCTCCAGAAAGATTAGTGTCCCCACAATTTCTAAGGACATGTTATCTGGTAAACTGTTATCTGGTGTAAACTGTTTGAAAAAAAAAATTGTCATTATAAATGTCTCTTTTTCAGTGCATACATCATTTAATCTAGAAACGTAAGAAACACTACTATGGACCGTTGAAGCCGGGTACTTGTAATAACAAGTGTTTAAAGGAAACAAGTGATAAATTTAGCAACAGGAGATATTTTTACACAAAGATTCTGTGCCAGAAATCTCAACCATGGCAAGATGTAGTCATAGACTGGCAGACCTCTGAAAGCTTGTTGACCAGTTCGTCTGATCTAGGTGGTGAAGTTACAAACCTCACACACACTCATACTCACACTCTCCTCCCTCTCTCTCTATCTCCCTCTCTCTCCCTCCCTCCCCTTCTATCTCTCTCTCTATCTATCTCTCTCTCTCTCACACACACACACACACACACGCACACGCACACGCACACGCACACACACACATACACACACACCCTTAATGAGGAGTACATGCCTAGCAAGTGCAATGCCCTGGGTTCAACTTTATTCACCACAACTGATCTGATATGGCCTGTGGGAGGAATCAGCTCATTCTATAATCATAAAACTCTCTTGCTAATCTAGTGTGAATGCTTAGTCTCTTTACATTTAATCAGGGTGGAGTGGAGATTTGTTCTTGAAAAGAAAATATATTCCAGAGTTCTGTATACAGAGAACCAACTTAACTGTACATTTTTTTAAAACGTATAACTTTCCACATGCCTATTTCTAAGCTCTGAGGAAATGAAAAACAAACCTTGAACGTAAGATACAAAGAAGAGGAATTCATAATCCACTTCGTGCTATGAAACCCACTGCTCGCCACAAATGTCACCAGAACACTTTCTGTGACTTGTGCTGTCCTGTGGCCTGACTCTACCACAGACTAGGAAAGTTGCTGTGGGCTTTTGTGTTTGCTTGTGGAGTAATTCCTTTCACATCAGCTCTAATTTTTCCTTTCTAACCAAATAAGAACATTACATCAAATCACTGAGAGTCAGATGGCCCAATTCCAAAACTGAATATCTCTCTGCAATCCCAATGTTCCTTTGACAGGCAGTCCCTGCACTCTTTGGTGTATCTTGCTTATTGATTTCATATACAATGAGCCAGATTTTGACCTCACTCCTGTGGAGAATGTGAAGGAGACAAAAGGGAACAGAGTGACAACTAAAGCTCTCGGAACCAACGGGGAAACCAACAGAGAAAATGAATAACCGGGATATTTGAACTGTTGAGGGAAGGATGTCTCAGATCCAGGCGAGTGGGAGAAACAGACATAAAACTAGAACCAGAAGATTAACCACTAAGCTCAGAATGAATCATAGAGGGAAAAGATGGATTACTGAGCTCGAAGGAGTGAGTCAGGAAGCCTTGCACAAAGCTCCCTCAAAGGATCCTCCCTGCAAGTCCGAAACAATAGAAACTTGCCCTGTTTGCAGAAAGGCCTTGCTGGCATAGCAAACTCTACACATAAAGAAGAAAGAACAAATGAAAGAAAAGATGATTCAAATTGCAGGGAAGTATTAAATAGACGAGCCAGGCATTTCTGTGATACCTGATGCTGGTGAAGGCTGGTCCCTACTTACACTGGTATTCACGAGGGTCCCTCAGGAGACTGTTCACAGAAGCAACTGTGACAAGACAGAATGTACAGTGAAGAAATGGAAGCAAAGCAAACATCCATTAACAGAGAAAACAATCAATTTACTCAATGAAATGCAAAGCTAGAGCAAGTGAGTATTCTTGTCATTTCAGTACAGGACAGCACCAACAAAATCCTGCCCCTCGTACACAGGTTGAACTTTAGGAACTGGAGAGATGGCTCAGCACTTACGAGCTCTGCTGCTCTCAGGGTGGATGCGGATTAAGTTCCCAGCACCCTTTTATAGAGTGGCTCACAACCTCCTGTACTCCAGCTCCAGGACTTGTACAACACACATACACACACACACACACACACACACACACACACACTCACACACACACACACACACTCACACACACAATCAAAACAAAATAAATTTTCCTTGAAATTTTATTGGAGATAAATTTTGTTTATTGGAGATACCTAACAGTAGCACTACCTCTGGGTTCAGTCCTCAGCTGGGGGTGGGGCAGCAAAATTACAAAATAATTCTTTTTGAAAGTTGAACTTTAGCCAGATTCTTAATAAAAATTCCAAAATAAACTGGCAAAGTTAAACCTGTGCAGAAATAAAATAAGGAATCCCTCAGAGCCGATGCCACTTTCCACAGAAAGCAGGAGAAGTGGGCGTGGTTAAGTACTTTTTAAAAATTAGTGGCAAAATACATGAGAACAGCAACCTAATCTGGGCTTATTGCTCAGCCCATGCCATGAGCCTTCCTTCCTGTAGCTTGTGGAGAGAAAGAACCTTGGAGCAGAGAAGACCTGATGGAGATGCTCAAAAATGCAGGTAGACAAAATGCAGACAGGTTAATACCCCCAGGTGCCTACTTCTTCCAAGGAAGCTCCAGTTCCAGAAGTTCCCACCACCCCAACATTTTCAACTTCCGAGTCTATCTTGGACTAGGCTTTGATGAAGTCAGTGCCTTCTTCATGCTCCAATTAATTACCTCTCCCAAATCCCCAAACCACTGGCTACCAACCTTCAATGTATGACCCTTCTGGGGATACTTCATAGCCAAACCCTAACAGTGAGGAAGGAGCTATTACCTATTCCAAAGCAGTGAACTCCCTATGAAGTTGTATGCTAGTTTGATTTCTATGTCTTTAACAAATACTGTGGCCAAAAGGGTTTGTTTGGCTTACACTTCCATATCACAGGCCATCACTGATGGAAGTCACAACAGGAAATTGAGGCAAAACCCTGAACACAGGCAAAGGCTTGCTCCCCAGGGCTTAGTCAGCTTGATTTCTTATACAACCAGGACCACCTGACCTGTGGCATTGCAAACAGTAAGCTGGGCCCTTTCACATCAATCAAGAAAGTGCCCCACAAACCAATCTTGTGGAAGCAATTTCTTAACTGAGGTTCCCTTTTCCAAGGTGTCCCTAGCTTGTGTCAGGCTGACAATATCTAACCTGCACAAGAAGAGAGGACCGCATGTCCTGCCCTGGCAACACAGTGGCCTCTCAGGGCTCTACAAAAGGGACAAGTGTGACAACATCTGATTGTCTTTATCCTGTTAAATTTCAGTTTTAACTTGTAGCCAGTGGTTACCATATTGGTGACATTTGGGCTGGAGAGATGGCTCAGACGTTAAACCAAAAATATTGGGGGTATTTGGGTTGAAAAGGTTGAAGAGACAAACAGCCATGACAATGCACAGATTGGGTCAGGTAAGTCTTACAGGTTAACTCTATGACCTGAGTTAGCTGTTAACGCTGCTGATCCTGCTAGCATTATGACAGCTGTACGATAAAATCATTTCATAGATGCACACATGAGTGTTTAAAGAGAGAATATCATTTCCTTTGACATGTTTCCACCAGAGAGAGCAAAGAATCATGAAGGCAAGGCTAGCAAACCATGTGTATGATAGTTATGTCTCCGTGCCATGAGAGCCAGCTGTTATTGTCTCCTATCTGTGTGTATGTTGGAAAGACAGTCATAATAACAAGTTCCAAAGTCCATTCTGAATGAGAAGATGGAGCATGAATATGCCCACTCCAAATGGCAAAGACACTGGCTAGCCCTGTTACAATAGCAAGGATGCTATGACGATATCCAAGATTCCTACAGATTTTATATCTCAGTGAGGAGTGGAAGGTGGTTTAAGGTCTCTGGTCTCTGCGCTACTGACATGGGCCCTGTGACCTTAGACAAGTTACTTATTATCTTTAGGTATTAGTTTTGCTGTCTTGGAGATGGAGATAAAGCTAAGGGGTGTGTGAGAGTTCAGTATGTTACCAGTGAATGCTTAAGGCAGTGGTCACTATGTTAAACACCACAAAATGGCATCATTAAATGCACTGATGTCAGAGGGAAGAAAAAAATCGATTTGATTTCTAAGGTAATATGTATGTCCACTTTCCCCCATCTTTAAGACAGAATAGCCCTGGCTGGCCTGGGATTCCCTACATAGTAAGGCTGGCTTTGAACTCAGAGATCTGCCTGTTTCTACCTTCTGAGTGCTAGATTAAAGGTGTGTGCCACTATAGACCACTAATTTTCTTGATATTGTGTTAAACTTATCATTACATGAAATTTAATTGTGAATGTACTATTTTTGAGTAGTCTTGTTCTGGTATTTTCACACATCCTAAAATATGTAAGTAAGAAGAAGGTTTAGGAGAAACATATGTGTCTTGCTCTTGAGCTTTGGTCTGTTGCTGTGTATTGTGATGCTAAATACTGGCCCTAGTTGCCACAGGGATGAGATCCTTAGTACAGCAAGAGATATTATAAGTAACCTTGCCCCTCAAGTTATCCCTGACTGGTGAATAAAGATGCCTACAACCAAGAGCGGGGCAGAAGAGAGATAGGTGTAGTTTCTATTCCCGGGCTTGGAGTCTGAGACAGGAGACCACAAGAGGGAGAGGAGAAGTACTTATATTGGGAATTCGCTTTTAGACTATGTGCCATGCTAGCTCAGGTAAAGGTTCCATTGTCTTCTAGGTCATTCACAAGCAAGAATCAAATAAATCACCTCGACCTGACGAGCCTTCTCCTCATGAAGTCCAGGGCCAGTAGAAAGAAAGAGAATATTGGTTTCCCACAACATAAATTACATTACCACTTACTCTGAGCCAAATTTCCACTCAGTCTCTGCCCTTGAGGACCTGCTGTAGACCTTGACACCAGCTGAGCCAGGTGAGTCTACAAAGCTGACTGTCATTACGACCACACCTGTCACCGCAGCTCTTCAGAAGGAAAACGACAATTCCAAACCCAATGATATTGTGTTTATAACAACATCAACCCAGCCTTGCTGCGAAGTAAGGATTTCTATCGTCAACCTGGTGTTCTGGTACCTAGAGTGGGATCTGGGGGAGGTACATCATTTTAACTGATAATAAGCAGAACACATCTTAGTGGACACGTCTGTGGAGTACTGGGATCCCATCACGTTGCTGACGTATCCAGAATACTGCAAACTTGCAGTCAATTGTCAAACCTTCGGTTACAGGGATGAGAAAGGTTCCTTGGCCCTGTTTGACATGGCCTTGGGTAGCTGTGCTTGCTGGGATCACACGCTTCTATGATAACTTCCCACCTCACTGTAGTACCAGCTGACATTCCCATGGCCACTTTAGTCAACACCATACTCCTAATTTGTGGCTTCTTACTTGGCGGTGGTTTTAGAAAACATAAACTCATTCATGCCAAGTGCAAGCATGAGTTTATGAATGAATTTATAGACGTGTGTATCCCCAGCCTAGAATGCAGTCATTCATGCTATGCACAACTGTGAACTTGAAAATGTTTGTGTGAATTTATGAACACGTGTACCTCTAGCCCAGCATACACCAATTCCCTTCATGAGCAAACATGAATCGAGGTGTGTTTAAATGAATTTACAGACATGTGTATCTCTATCCCATCCTACAAAGGGTTAAAAAGCAGCTTTAAAACATTATGCAATTAAAAAGATGCTGGTTTCCAGGGAGAGTTTGAACAAAGGGGGAAAAATAGACAAAATAGCTGTGCCACAGGAAAATAATATACACAGACTACCTTGCCATAGCCCTTTTTAATTATTAACATTAGGAAATAGCACTTTTGCCCTCCCCAAAAAAATAGAAAGATGAAAAGATTGCCAATTAGTCACAATCACAATGCATAAATAAAAGCAAGCCAGCTAGTCAGAAAAACAAAATGCTAACATGGGTGACATGAAGACCTAAAAGACTATTCTTCATGGCAGTCATTTTTTAAAGGGACTGTTTAAATCATGCCTTTGGTGCCATTTTGACTACTACAGATTCCACACAGATGCCTTAGGAAGCCTTCTGTGCAAGCTGAAAGCAAAGTGCAGGCAACCAGTATCAAGAGTGAAGCCTCAGACTGAGGGTTAAGAGGCTCTCGAAGGTAACATGAACAGATTTTACCATGTGGGCTTTTGGTCGATGTTTATCCTGTTGGAATGCTATAGGTACAGCCTTTCAAATAGTCACGTATGTAGGTCAGTGCGCATCTTATGGAGTAAATGTTTTGTCTTATATAGCATCTATGCAGTAGGCAATAAATGACCACATCATTATTAAATTCATTTTCAGTTCCCTTTCATGGAAGGCAGCAAAGACATCTCACCAATTGGTCTAGTCAATTGTGAACTTTCATCCCAATATGTAAACCAGGGGTGTAGGGTGAAGATAGACACGGCACCAGACACTAACTAGGAGATACGCTTTCAGCCGGCTAGGAATGAGTCCAATCAAAGATTGCTCTGAGAATTTCAAAGCAAACTCTCCAGCCTACTTTACCTGCCACTTTACACTGCCCTTCACAAACGGATTTGCAGTCTAATGATGCCTCGGTTCTTTAATCACAGAGCACCTACTCCACGAGGAGAATGTTTGCCCGTTTGGGCTTTTGCAACAGCACAGTGAATTCCTCTACAACTCCACCGCACCGCGGAGTGCTCAGCTATCCAGCGAAGCTTTTTTTTTTTTTTTTTTAAATCCTGTTGAGTTCAAAGTTCAAAATTTATTCCTTAGCTTAATGCAATGCTATCGCAAGTGTGTTTAATGTATTCATTCTAAACGCCATCAGAGGACGGTGGTGTCAACATTTTGGCTTTGTTTGGACAGCTTTTGTGCCAGTACAAACACTGACTGTATGAAATCTAATGAGATTAGGGCTCACTGCAAAATTAAAGACAGGCAACCAAACTTCAAAGGCGCTGCCGCAGTGCAAATCCCCCACAATATTTCTTGGACTATTTTGGCAAACTAACATCTAAGAATCAACTTTACCGAAAGATTTTCTTCATAGTAAGCTTTTATTATGATACCAAATATTAAGTACCTCCTGCGGAATGGGTGATTTGTCTGTCTTTCTTTCTTTCTTTCTTTCTTCCTTTCTCCCTTTCTTTCTTTTAGGGATTTTTTAAGTCATAATTAAAGAGCATTTTAGTTAAAGAGAATAAAATAGAGAAAAGTAAGAATTAATCAAAAGGTTTCACAGACTCAGAATTAAGCATGAACTTTTTAGAAACTGTGGATTTGGCTGGAATAAAGATGGGTAACATCCCTGCATCATCTTGATTGGCTAACATACAAGAGCACCAATAATCACACTCTGTAAAACTTTAAGGGGTTTGGAGCACGAGGCCTTGGGAAGTTAATTGCTGGTCTTGGAAATGTTCAGCAGTCATACATTTTAGTGAATGATAAAGAAATCTGTAGAAGTATTTGTCTTAAGCAATGTACAAAGAGGCAGTCAGAGAGAAAGGATATAATAATGTCAGGCTGGAGAGATGGCCTAGTCAGTAAAGTACATGTCATGGAATAAGACAACCTGAATTTGTTCCCAAGCTCCCATGTGAAAAGCCAGGAACACACTTGTGGTCCACCCACTGGGGAGGCAGTGATGCCAGCAGCCATACCAGAGGCCCTCAGTCCCAGGTTCTTGCCTCAAAAGACAAGGTGGATGGCTCCTAAGAAATGACCCAAGGTTGACCTCTAGTCCCCATACATATGGATATATGGATATGCACTATGCACCTGCAGAGACTGGATACACACACACACACACACACACACACACACAAAGTATACAATGTCACTCTCACCAATGCCTCAGGACTTTATTGTCCAAAGGTACACATGAGCACACTGGCTCTAGTCATATGAACTCAGTACACAATATCAACTTTTTCTTCTGTGAAAAGCATCCATTTTTAAAACACAATGAACCCAAATGGCAGCTGTATTTCAAAACCTGATGCCATATATCTGTGAAACTATATCTGTCCAGACAGCAGAAGCCACAGGCATGATACCTGTCACCTGTCCCCCTCATATTTCTGTCAGAAAAAAAAAAGGAATTGCTCTTCAGCCCTGGAACATCCACTATGCGGCACCTCCCAGGTCTCCTGAATGGCTCTCCTGACACTTGAAAGCCTCACAGAACTGAGGCAGCTGTGTGGCAATCTCATTCTTAGGAGCAGCAATCTTCCACCCAGGAGGCTGCAATGAACAAGTCCTGGGCATTCAGGTGCCCTTAGCGTCAGAATTTAAGACCCTTGCCTTTTATATACTGAAGGGTGGATATGTGGGTTCTACTCTGTTGGCCCTGAGGGAGAAAGTCTTCCCCTCACATAGAGACTTGGCCCCTAATACAAAGCTCTTTCTTCTTCCAATAAAAGCAAACAATTGTATTTGGGGTAGAGGGGGAGGGTCTTTCACTTAGTGTGTACCAGGGTAGGTAAACCACAGTACTCCTCTTGCTTCTTGTTTTAGTCCTACCAAATATCTCCATGTGGTCCAACCCGCCAAATGCCTCCTTAAGGATCCCAAAGTCTTTAAAAATAATATATTCTGTTAAAAAAAAAAAAACCTCATTCATAAAGACGACGCCTGAGCACCAAGCCCAGCACTGGCTCTGGGGATGATGATGACAGGTTCTCACCTTATCCTCAACTCTGAAAAAGGAAAGAGGGAAAGAGGAGTGCTCTAAAAATAAGAAGAAGGAGAGGAGGGCAGAGCTCTTGCCAAAGCTGGTGCGTAGGAAGAAGCCTCCGCATAACCTGATATTCCCTTCCCGATCCACACAGGGGATGCTGGCCTGAGAATGTGGCAGGGTGGAAGAAAAACAGAGAAGCTGGCAGAAACATGGGGTACCATCCCAGTGGCCTGCTTTTAAGAGGAATTTTTTTAAAATGCATGCAGGGACTAGGGGCTCAGCAATTAAGAACATTTTCTGGTACTTTTCTCTTCATAGCATATAAATCGTCCACCTTTTACTAAGAGCATTTCCTGTTCTTCTAGAGGACCCAAGTTCGGTTCCCAGCATGCATGTCAGGCAGATGACAACTACCTAAAACTCAGCTCCAGGGACTCCAGGGGCTCCAGAGGCTCCAATACCCTTCTCCCTGGGCACCCGCATACACTCAGAAACATACATAAGGAAATAAATACTTTTTTAATTGTACACACATTGTGAAGATGTGATGGGTATATGTGTATAAGCACTTGCTCTGCAGTTGGTGACACTTTTGGGAGAGGTGAAGTGGGTCACGAGAGCAGGCCTTGAGGATCATAGCCAGCATGTGTCCACCTGTTTACACCACCAGGGGCCAGCTGCTACCAGCTTCTGTCACCAGAAAATAAGTGACCCCAGCCACCTGCTTTCCCCATCATTATAGGCTCTATGCTCAAATTGCGAGCCTAGGAAACTAGAGAAGGCTAAATAGTTCTACCCTACCTCCTCGCCTGTACTGAGTCCCGCTCTCATCTCCAAACCCCACTGCTCATGGGCTTTCTTCCCTTCACGCTAACGGTAAATTGGTCCTTTGTGCGATTGCATTTTTAATAGCTATGTAATATTTATATGTCACCTCCTTCCTGCACTTAATAAATTCTAAGACAGCAAGAACTGTCTCCCCTGTTGTTGGCCACTTGAGCATGATGGGAATACGTAATGTGATGCTCAGATGCAAATCTTCACGGAATGTCTACACCCTCCCATCAGCTCCTTAGCATTTTGGTCTTTCTGAAGGCTCTATAGGATAAGGGCTGGGAATGTTTCGTTTCTGAGGCAAAAATTAAAGAGGACCGTATCTAGTAATTAATGTTCTTGACTGCGAGTATGAAGTTGAGTGTTCAGTACTCCAGAACCCACTTTTTAAAAAGGAAGGAAGATGTTCCCACTCTTCCCTTCCTGGAAGCCCTCCCACCCCTGTCTGCCCCTCCCACCCCTGCCTGCCCCTCCCACCCCTGCCTGCCCCTCCCACTCCTACTTGCCCTCACCAATGTTCTCCCTTCAGGAACCTGAAGGCACCCATAGAAATCCTCACAGTTCTCTGGTATGGCTGGATGACTGTCCTCCATTGTTATTTTCTGGGAGAAAATCTAATGAAACCTGTAACTAAAAGCCCAAGAGCTGATGTGTTCAGCGTCCGGCTGTTCCCAGTGGAGGATCAAGCCACTCTATGGAGAACCGGATCTATTGTTAAACTGGCTTTTCTTATGTCCAATCTGGACCGCAAATATCAATCTTCTGACTTCCTGACTCTACAGGGTGATTTTTTTTATTTTTAAGGATTTTGATCAGGGTAAGGCTGTGGGCACACTGTGTCTTTATTTTTATGATTTCTTTGAAATAAAAAACAGGTGACTTTGCTTTGTAGGTAAAATTGGTTTGCAAAATGGCCATGCAACCATGTTTGGATAAGGTCGCCACAAGAGGGGCCATTGTCCATTGTAACAGACAACGAAGGGTGATCCTCAATTCAGATGCTAAAATGTTAATTCCTGGTACAACAATACCTCTCCATCATTCTTGTTCTATAAACAACATCAGTCTCAAAAAAAAAAGAAAAGAAAAGAAAAAAAAAAAAGAACGAAAAAGGGGCTGGCCAGGGTAACTAAACTCAATCCCTGGAACCCAAATGGTGGAAAGAGAAAATTGAACTCCTGAAGGTTGTTTTCTGACCTCCTGAGTTGTATGGAAACATGGACACATGCATGCTCATGTGCATACACACACACACACACACACATATGCACAGGCACTCATAGACACATGCACACACAATGAACAAATGTGTGAACAAAAACTCTGGGCATGGTAGGTTGCTCTTGTAATCCCAGCAAAGAAAAGGTGGAGACAAGTGGCCCCCTGTGGCTTGTTGGCCACCCCAGTCTAGTCTGCTTGATGAATTCCAAGCCAGGAAGAGAGACGTGGTCAAAAATAGGGTAGACAGACAACCCCTGAAGAATGATGGCTAAGTTGTCCTCTGGCGTCTCTCAGCACACCTGCTCACGTATGAACAGGCACACACAAAAATAGATAGATAGATAGATAGATAGATAGATAGATAGATAGATAGATAGATAAGGAACCGGGTTATAGAGTGTGAAATTCAAGCTGTAAAATAGTACAACAATCAAAGCTATTGTGATAACACTATAAATTTACTCCAAAGGCAAAATATAATATTGATTCCCTGAGTAGAGGCTGAGGGAAACAATCACCTGGGAAATCAGGATGGTCTACATTCAGGATAAATAAGGGCCTCAACTACTGAGGTAGGTGGAGATGAGAGATACAGCTGGATTATAACAGGTCTTGACAAACGACTGGTGAGACAATAATGTAACAGGGCCCCAGACTTTAGCATACCTGACTCCATGATGGAAGTGCCATTCAGGCTGTAAATCTCAGCAATAGACATCACCTCTGGCCAAAATGAAAAGCAAAGACCTAATCCATTAAAGTCCATAGTACTGGGAAAGTCTCTAAATGTACTAACCTTGCTTTTTGGCTTCTGTACATTGATTCTGGCTAGCTGTTCTTGTTAACTGACATATGTTAACCCAGGACATGGGTTTTGTGTTTAAAAGCTCACACTTGAAAAAGGCTTGGGGTGGCACTGGCTTCACTCTGTGTAGTTGCTAGCTGGCTAATAAAAGAGTTTCTATTGGCTTAAACCCTAGTCCAAGCAGACTTCTATGGTAGACACTTGTGGTGGTTTGAATATCCTTGACTCAGGGAGTGTCACTATTAGGAGGTGTGGCCTTGTTAGAGTGGGTGTGGCCTTGTTGAAGCAAGTGTGTCACTGTGGGGGTGGGATTTGAGACAGCGTCCTCCTAACTGCCTGGAAGCCAATATTCTCCTGTGTGCCTTTGGAACGAGATGTAGAACTCTCAGCTCTGCCAGCGCCATGTCTACCTGGACACTGCCATGACTCCTGCCATGATAATGGACTGAACCTCAGAACCAGTAAGCCAGCCCCAATAAATATTGTCCTTTATAAGAGTGGCTTTTGTGTCATGGTGTCTCTTCACATCAGTGGAAACCCTCAGACAATACCCCACAACAAGGTGGTGAAACCAGCCCATTGAGCGGGGTGGGGTGAGGAGAAGAGAGTGTGAACTACGACATCGAGCGCTTCCTTCTGCTCCCAATCTCTGTAAGTTTCTTCTAGCAAGCTCCTTTTAACCACAGAAAGCCTCTTAGAGGATGGGAAACATCAGGCTCACCCAGGTCTCCTCGAGGGGCAGCTGATGCCAAGGTTGACTTGATGGTCAATTCTAATGATTACATCATGTAAACATGCACAATAGAGCTTCACAGGAAGGGGTTCAGGGAGCTTCCAGTTTAATGAACACTTTGTGCCTCAGTCCTCAACTGCGACAAGGACAGAAGCCACAGGCTCTGGGACTCTCTGGACTTCCATGTCCCTCTTTACCTAACTGTTCATATATCATCTTTACTATTCACAAGAAGCCTCCTTCAGCCACACCTAAGTTTATTTGAACGAGATAAGTTTTAGAAATGGGGGGTACTTGAGATAGATTCCTATCCTGGTATTTGGCATTCTTCCAGCCTTCCTGCAAACTGCCAGACCTCAGCAGGAAGCTCAGAAACCTGATTTGTAGCGAGATCAGACAGAAGCTGACTAAACTAGGATGTACTACTCAGAACCAGGCTCTAGCATGGGAGATTGAGACCATGGTACCCTCCAGCTCCTAATGTCAGCCCCAATCTATAAGACACCTGTCACCCATCTGTATGCTGAGAAACGGTTGATGGGAAAGAAAAACATTTAAAAACTTGGTGTGAACATTGTAGAGGAAGAACACAAGAAAAAAGAGTTTTGTAGTTTGTTGACTGAGAGACAGGGAGTCACTCATAAACAAAGAATCTCTACCAGACAGCAGAGAGCAGAAAAGTCCTGGCAGCCCCAGTGCATGCTGGGAGGGCCCAAGATGACAGTGTCTATGAAAATGAGAGTGCTCCAGACCCTTGTAGACTTATGTCTCCCTGTGGACAGAGAGGCTTGTGTCTGTGCTGGGATAGAACTTCTGATCTGCCATACATATGTACGTTCATTATTTCTACTTGGTAGCCAACTATAGGCAGTCCAGTGGGGAGAAAGGAGCTGAAAGCTCGTTTCTCCCATAGAATCAAAGCTTTGATATTGTGGCAAAAAAACCTGTGAGTCTGCTAGAGGCTATTTTATCTGTCCTGTTCCCAAGTCCTACCTCCCCAGGACCACTTCAGAGTTGTCCAGAGGCAAACCTGGCCACAGCATCCAGACCATATATATCAGCAACAGTCAGGGAGGCAGTCTAGCCCTGTCTTTGAACGCTTTTCTTTTTGCCAGTAACCACCCAGCCTCAGAAAACTGAATGAGCTGCATCTTTTAAAACTTCCCTCTGCCTCAGCTGGGAAGAGAGCCTGGCTGTCTATGGCTACACCACCACAGAGAGAGCCCTGCTTCCTCTAGTGGGATCGTTGCCAAGGGCTCGATTGAATATCAGTGCTCCTAGAACTGCTTATGGGAACATTGTTGCTATATGGCCTTAGCCAAACAATCCCAGAGTCACCTGACATCCTCCAACCAACATTTAGGAGTCATCAAACTTAATTTCCCCTTTGTGCAATAAAACACCAAGAGGAAGCTCTAATAGACTGTATTATGTAACAGTTCTATAAAAATAGCAGGCCAGCGCTGGAGCACTTCCTTCCTGGGGCCCAGTAACCTATGCTGAAAGGATACACACTGGTTGCCCAGGCAACCATGAGAGATGACACTAGGGAGGAAAAGAAAGAAAGAAAAAAAAATCAGCAACAAAAGGACCCTTTTTTGGCTCAGTGAAATGAGGCCTGGTGTCAAGCTTGTGGCACACAGAGAGGAGCCCTTAGCAATTCCACTCAGGCTGCAGTAGCCTGCAAAGCCCTCTCTAACCTCCCTTTTTTAGAGAGGAGGAAGAGGGCCTTCCCAGAGGAATCCTCATCTCAATCTTAAAATGCAGTACTTCCATAGAAACCCGTAGTCAGTATTTACTATCTTCTCTCTTATCCCCAGAGCTCAAAACAATAATTTCAGTTTCATGCACTTGTCCTTTCTTATTTTCTCCTAGTTTTGTTTGGTGTTTGGTTATGCAGGAAGTACGTAATTTAAAGGCAAAAACCCAATAAACAGTCTCTAACTTAAGAAAGGGAAGCAGGGACACACAAGCAGTACCATGCTTTAAAAGTGGATAATACCTATTTCTGGGACCCTTCCAGACTGAATCAAAGGACTCCCTTCGTTTTCCTGGGTGGCAGCCTCCTTTTCCTGCAGCACTGAATTCAACCCCTCAGTGTTACTGGCAATACTCCGATATTCATCGCCTTGTAAAACGGACTCTATTTTAACTTCTGAAGTTTGGATTTCCCTCTAGACCAGGCGTAGAGGCAGAAGGTACCTACCCATTCTTCCTCTCATGAGGGAGGAAATGCTCCCTAGGGAACTTACAGATACAAGTTGGAGCCTCTGGAAAATAAAACCCAGGAAGTCTAAAAGAAATTAAACATGGATCACTAATATAAAGCAATCGCTTTCAACAGGATTCCTCCGATCCAGGCTCATAAACAGGCAATGAACTTTAATCCACAGATCTGTCTCCATCCTCAGGTAGTAACTTCAAGGTGAGGTGCTTGGCAACAAAGCACATCCCCCAGTCAAGTGGGAATAAGGTCTGTGGAAGTGAGGGATGGAGCTGTGTGCAAACCCAAACCAACATAAACATGCCTCGCCCACGAGCTAGCATGTACAAAGGAAGACACCATAGATGATGAACTCTGATCTGCAGGAGAGGTACCACCTCTTTCACTCTTCCCAGGGACATCTTAAGCTCACTTATGGACAGCAGCTGCTAGAAGGCAGTTAGCCAATAGCAAGCTCATCTCCCCTGACTCTGGGCAAGTGGTGGTTCGGGAAATCATTTCCTTGATTTTATTAATCTGTGTTCTGTGCTAGAGATTCCAGCCTCCAAAGGAACCACTTAAAGCCAAATTCCAGTCTTTCCCCCAGAGAGTTGGTCTGACCATCTATACACCCCATACCTCGGCTCTTCTCAAGACAGACCTGGAGAGATTAATATTTAAGCAGCAGACGCTGTGTGAAACACACATGCTCAGTTGCAAACCCAGGCTGGTGCCGTGGTGCTGTAGGACAGAGTGTGTTCAGGGAAGGCACACTCTCAAAGCTACCAGCCTTTGTTTTCTCCTTTTAGCTGAGGATTTGAAAGTCAACACCATTATGATGTAGATAGTCTAATTTTATCCGGATCTTAATTTTGACTCTGGAAAGTATTGGGGTTGGGGGGGACTTTGATGAAACAAACACACAGCATTTGCAAGAAGCTCTCTACCTGTGTTATTGCTGTCCACAGGTAGCCCAGAGTAGAGTCTAGCCCAGAGCAGATGGAATGTCCCAGGAGGTGGCTGGTACCTCATCTGCCCATAGCTGGCTAGTTCCACACTAGCGAATGATGTAACTCAGTGGTGTAATACTCGTCACGCATTTCTGAGACTCTAGGGTCAGTACTTAGTACTGCAAGAAACAAACAAACCAAACCAAATGCAGGAAGGTGGTAGTGTGGCTCTCTCTGGACCGTGGGACGCTTGAGCAGCGCAGACCTGACATCCATCAGGGTCCCTCCCCTCAGCCCAGTTCTCTCTTGCCTTTCAGGAATGTCTCTCTCCCTTCCTGCCTCAAGGAAAGGCTTTACTTGTGGCCCACTTCATGGTGTTTACTTAAAGATTTGTTTTCTTGATGCTTGAAAAGCCAGTGTGCATCTGGGGTTTGTAATTCTAAGTCAGAGAAAGACAGTTGTTATGTATTGTTTAAAATTTGTTTAATAGGGAGGAATTTCTTTGAAAACATCAGGCCAAGCTTATGATGTAAATTTACTATCTGTAAATTTACATAGTGACAGAAAGTATAACACAGTGTGCTAATTGCTCTATGCTTCGAGGGACATCCGCTCAGTCCTGAAAGTGTGTCTGGCATTCTTAAAAGCTATTAACCCAAGAGGGGAAATACGATGCTTTTCTCCTGGGTAATTCTTCCTTTTATGGTGCTTTTCTTTTTCCTTTCTGTCCATCTATGTTTGCTAATTTCACTATTAAAACAATGTAAGGATCTAACATAAAAAGAAAAAGCAGGCAAGAAGCTGGAATCGGGACCAACACTACATGATTCTCAGCTGAAAACTAGTCCATATCAAAAATCCCTTCCAGCACTGGCTGTAAAGGCAGGAGGCTGAATCCAGGCCTATTCCTTAGACTAGGCAGGGCTGAGCTCCAAAATGTTCCACTCCAGTCTCCCTGGCCACACACTGTTGGTTAATACCAATGAGAAATAAATCCCAGTCTTTCATTATAGCCCTACAAAAGGACAGTTGAAACTTTTAAAGAGTGAGTTTCTGACTCAGCATAGTAGTACCTGCCTGAAACCCTAACATTCAGAAGGCCAAGGCAGGAGGATTGAGAAAGGTCAATCTGTGTTATACAGTGAGAATTTGTCTCAAAGAAAATGCATAATAAATAAATAACCACGGGCTTTTCTAGTGTCCCAAAATTCACAGTGTCCATTTCCTGGGAAATGAAGAGGTGGGGGTGGGGGTCCTTTGAGATACCTCATCCTGGGATTTTGATCCATTGAGTGCATTCTACCTACAATCCTCCTGAGCAAAATACAAGTCCTAGGGCTGGAAACCTGAGCTGTCCTCAGCACCAAGAGGAAATGACCAGGTGTATGGTATGGTTAGTTGTA
Organism: Rhabdomys pumilio; assembly: GCA_030674055.1. Taxonomy (NCBI): domain Eukaryota; kingdom Metazoa; phylum Chordata; class Mammalia; order Rodentia; family Muridae; genus Rhabdomys; species Rhabdomys pumilio. Next base: position 107,424,984 of record JANHMN010000001.1, read on the forward strand.
AATGTCACAAGATAGAATAATCTGAGGAGGGTGTCTGGGTTGAGGAATTATCTAGAGCAGATCGGTTTGGGAAAGACCCCCCCCCCCCCCCCCCCCAATGAAGGCAGCAACACTTCAGGGCTGGAGTCTGAACTGTGAGGAAGGCTAACTGAGCAAGTAACAGCAAGGGCACGCTTGTCTCTCTCTGCCTAGACAGTGAATGCAATGCAGCTAGCGAGCTGCTCCAGCTCCTGCTTTGGCATCCTTCCCTTCCGTGATGGGCTGTAACCTCAAACTGTACAACAAACAAACCTTCTCTAAGTTGCTTTCTGAGCAGAGTATCTGTCACAGCAACAAAAATGGAACTAGAATATGGTGATGAACCAAGCACCTACCCAGGAAAACATTTACTGGAGACCTGTGTGTCCTCTATGGGATAAGGAGGACAGTGAAAACAGCCTGGAACTGGCTACAGGAGGCAGAGCCAGGCAGCATATGACACAGTAAGGGACACAGGATGTGTTGTGGTTTCCATGGGTGCCACCCCATACTCTGAGGACTCTGTAGGCTGGCTCTCTTTGGTCCACTGTGATGACTAAAGTTATGTTTTAAGTTTAAATTAATATGTTTAAGAGATTTAGAACCCAAAAATGCCTCTAGCCCTTGTAAGCCCCACTTGCCCAAGGACAGATAACTTCCTGGAATGCTGGTGGCTGTTCATGTAAGATAACAAGCCCAGTGTTTTCACTTCTGTAAACAAGCATGGTTGCCTCAATTGCACAGGATATGCTTGATCTCACGTAGGTGGGAGATATGTGGTCAGGAAAAAGCTCAGGATGTATGCTTCCCTTGATTGGATGAAGGTCGGGTGTAGCCTTACGGGGCTTGCCTTTATAAGCCCCTATCTATTGTAACTGGGCATCAAATTTTGGGAATCCTGGATATGGTCCTGGACAGTATTTAATAAAGCTTGCTTCAGATTTGGCTTAAGAATTGTGGTAGTGGTCTTACTCTCACTCAGTGGGATTAACACCACCTCTACCTTCCTACCCCTGGGAGCTGCTTTGTCAGATGATAAAAATCGAGCCCTTGGGAGTAGATATTGTGAATCTGTGTTCCAACCAGGCAAAGAGGACATGCTGTGTAAGCAAGAAATAAAATTGTCTAGCTTCAAGATGGGAGGATTTGGGGTTTGTTTTCACTGTATCAATAACCCAATCCAATCCTAAGCAATGCAAAGTGAGTCCTCACAACCGTTCTGTAGCATGAGTCACTTTCACTGCAGCTCAAGGAACTGAGCCTGATGCAGGAAAGAAGCTGTCCTTGGTAGCTCAAGTGGGGAGGGGGGTTATGTCTCTAAATTCCAGGAAAGTGAGCCTTATATGACAGGGGACTTGTCCAAAGTCACACAGACCACAAGTTAAAGGTCAAACCTGTTTTCACGATGTCTTGCCGTAACTGGTTATAGCCAGATTTTTTAGACTAGGGTTTCTTACCTGTTTTCACCTTGAAATCTCTTTTGGCTTGAAAAGTCTGTATGTGATTAAGGGTATGTAGATACATAAAGTAGATATACAGATTAAACATTTATTTAATTACGTAAAACATAAAGAAATTTATTTTAAAATGATTCTTTGGTCCACATACAACTTCACCATTTTTGGAGACAAAAATGAGTTTGCACAACAATGAGACAGATGTATGTTTTTTCCATAAAGAATAAACACTGGCTGAATTTTGATACCATAGGACACAGAATATCATCGATTTTTTTTCAAAGCTGATCAATAATTTGATTTTTTTCATCATCAATGTTGGCAACACTGTTTCACATAAGTAAATAGCATAAAATGGCCAAAGTGGTTTTAGGGCCATTTAAGACTTTGTTGGAAATACTGTCTAATCCCAAACCAAATTCACTTAACAGCCCATCAGTGAGAGAAGTCAAGGCTGGAACTCAAGGCATGAACCATGGAGAAACGCTGCTTTTTAGCTCATTGCTCAGTCATAGGCTTGTGCTCCACTAGCTTGCTTGCTTGCTTTCAACTTTATTTTTAATTATGTGTGCATGCGTGTGCATGTAGGCTTACACGAATGTGCATGCAGGTGCTCACCACAGAGTCCAGAAGAAGATGTTGCATTCCCTAGAGCTGGAGCTGTAAGCATCCAATCTGGGAGCTGAGAACTGAACCCCAGTCCTCTGCTAAAGCAGAATGCACTATTAACCACTTCTAATAATTCTTAAACCACTTCTCCCGGCCCTTTCTTACAGAGCCCAGGACCACGTTCCCAGGAAATGATATGATACCACCTACAGTAGGCTAGACCCTTCTGAATCAATTAAGACAATCAAAGCAACCCCTCATTGACACAGCCACAGACCAACATGACAATTACTCCAACTGAGACTTTGTCTCCTTGATTCTAAGCTGTGTCAAGTTGTTAACTAATGCTAACCAGGACAATGTCTAAGCAAGCAGAAACAGCTCTGCTGAGAGGAGGGCTCGGATGGTAGTGGTCAACGCACACAGGGGTGGAGATGTAAGCAGACCATTTGACAGTGGATCCAGACCTAGATAGAGGAGTATTAGTGGGAGATCCCACAACAGTCAAGGGAAACTGTGTTAGCATCTGTATCTGCAGCCAGTAGCTATGAGAAGCAACTCAGAGGAAGAAGGATTACTTTAGGGTAGACTCCATGGTGGGAAGGAACAAAGCCTGGTGCATTACTTATTCCATTTCCACGGATTACAAAGCAGAAACAGGACAGCAACAAGTGGGTGGGACTACAAGTCTCAAAACCCACTCACAATAATTCACTTCTTCCAGCAAGGCCTACTCTCAAAATTCCCAAACAGCCACTGCCAGAAAGAGTCCTTCCATGAGGGAACACCCATGTTAGCAGGCACTGGTACTCACTCACCAGAGACTTAGTGCAGGTTGTCTGATAATAAATCCTCAGGAAAGTACACAAAAAATATTCTACGTTGATGTGCATTTATCATTACACAGAACGTACATTGATACAATACATGTTTTAGTAGCAATAGGTAGTCATTACAAAATAAGCTTATTTTTACATTCTTTGGCAATGAAGGCTTTCGGAAAATATGACGCATCAGATATGACGGTCTTGGTTGCTTCTCCTGTTTCTGTGACAAAAGTAACTCAAGAGAGAAAGAGTTTGTTCTGGCTCACAACCCAATCATCATGGAGGAGAATCCTAACAGCAGGAGCATGAGGGAGCTGGTTTCACCGATTTTCAGTCAAGGAGCAGAGAGAAACAGGTGCGTGTTGCTAGGCTCACCGTATCTGTTCTGGGTAGTCCAGACTCTCCTGCCCTGGCAAGCTGTTCATCAGTTAACAGAAGCCCAACAGCCATGGCCAAAGGTAGTTAACTCCCCACAAGCTGCCCAGATGTCAGGTTCTTAGGGGATTCTGGGTTCTGTCAAATTTACAGAGTACTAACTACCACCACACCCCCACGACCACACCCCCACCACCACATCCCACACCCCAGCAACATTCACACAAACATATAACTTTCCTAAAGGCCTGAGAACGGCTTAGTTTCCAGGCCACAGCGTAGAATAGCTTCAAGAAATATCGGCAGCTTAATGCATATTTAAGTCATCGATTGATGTCAAGATACGGGCAATTAAGGAAGTGAGTCATTGACTTAGTGCTTCCTGAGATGAATCCCCAGCCACGAGTGAGAAGATGCCAACACGTGAGCACCAAGAGGCTCACACGCACCTCACTGCACCCACTGCCTCCCCCACTGGCCCTTGACACCCTCAGGAATGAAAAGCCAAGCGACGCTTTGTGAATACAAAATTTTATCCCACAGTCAGTCCAGTCAGCTGGGTCTGTAAACTCCCATGTTTCATTCAGACATCTGTCTCTTCGGTGCTTAAAAGAATTAAACCATCCCAACCTGAAATTTAAATGACAGGAAAAAAAAATTGTTCTGAGTAGTCAGGCCAGCTACCCAATATCCTCATTACAAAAACAAATAAGAGGGAGCTTCATTAACAAGGAGAAGAGTGTGTTCTTAAATTGTAGGATTCTTTTGGACTAAACAAACGTCCTTTAATGAGCTTTCTCTGTAATTCATTTTCACTGAATTTGTTATAAAAGAACATAAGAACATCTGGAAAATTCTCAGAGTCCAACCATTCTTATCTCTGACATGTCAGTTGTTTGTTATCATAAGCTAACCACAGCTTTTATTAAAGGTAACTGCAATAAAATTGGCTATTGAGAGACAGAGTGCGGAGAGATTTAAGTCACAGAGGAAGAGATTCCATCTGATTACGAGCACTGGTATTAACAAAGCATGCAGGACGGAGACCAGAATCTGTCCTTATTAACTAGAATCCCTTCCGAGCAAAACCTATCCAAAGGGTAACATGGGACCCTGCCACGGCTGCTTCATAATGTACACACGTCGACATGCCCTGTAGTATTATGTTTACATGCCTGTAGTATTTTCTAACGTTTACCAATAACTCCAAAAACTCTAGGTACGCACCCCTTCCCCTAAACGATCCAGTGGTAAAAAAGAAAATCTTAACTTTCAAGTATCCATAAAGAGGAGGAGGGGAAAAAAGAAAAAAGAAAAAAAGAAAAAGCCCAGCCGGTGGGCCACAGAAAGCCAAACCAATACTATGTGCTTTTGTCCCAGCCCCTGAATGTCAAAGGATTAGATAAAAACATCCATAAGTAGCCAATTGGGTGCTGTGTCTCACCTCAGAGACCTGTCTGGCCTGTAAACCCTGCACGAATGCCGCGGTTCTTCCCAATTGGTCAATGACCTACAAAGACCTATAAACTTCTTCCCAGCTTCTTAGATGAGAGAGACAAGCCGAGGTCGGAGCCACACCCTAGCCACTTACTTCCTGTCTTCAAACGCCTGCTAGTAGACCTTTGGGAAATGGGCCAAACGGCTGTGGAAACCCCGGGCTTCACCTTCCTTCTCCTCTGATGCAGTCATCGACCCGAGATGCCATCCAGGAGCAACCCACGCTGGTTGAGTTCTGCACTTTAGATCGTGCCTTTGTTGTGCGGTGGTGGCTCCGAGCAACTGACATGCTGCTCTCTTCAGACAATCAGGAGGCAGCAGAGAACAGGAACATGGCTTCCCACGAGAGCAGCAGGAGTACAATTGTAGTGGGGCGTGAAGCATGGTGGGAAGTAGGGTGGGGGGTGCAGCATAGCATTGGGTATCAGAAGGGATAAAGTGCCCACCTCTTCATTCTCGGAGTTCTTTGAAAATAGAATACCATAAAAAACACACTAGGATACTGGATTAAAGCAGAATGGAAACCTCCAATGAGCTCCAAAGAATGCAGCTCAGGACGGGGCACAGATAATAATCATTGTTCAGTATTTCAAGTCTCTTCATTTGAATGTTGGTTCCTAGCTGGTGGCTGATTGGGAAGGATTAGGAGATGTGGCCTTATCGGAGGAGGCGCATCACTGGAACAGGCTTAAGGTTTCAAAAGCTTCCCAGTATTCCCCGTGTACTCTTTCTACTTCCTGTATGTGGACCCACTCTTAAGTTTTCGGCTTCTGCTCCTACACCATGCCTGCCTGCCTGTCGCCATGTTCCCTGCCATGGTGAAGATGATGGACTCCAACCTTCTGGAACTGTAAGCCCCAAATGGACTCTTCTGTCTGTAAGTTTTCTTGGTCATAGTATTTTGTCGCTATGTAACTAAAAGTTTGCTAGCTGTTTCTGGAGTAGATGGAGAAAATCACCACTTGATTCATATCACGAGACAGAATAATGTATATGGAGTCCCGCTGCAGTCGCCAGCTTCCACAGACAGTCAATACATGGCACACATGCAGGATTTGCTCTTCTTACATGGAGGCTGCTGTCTGTCAAATGATGTCAGCCTTTTCTAGATACTCTGATGGATTTCCTTTACTTTTATTTATACAATACTGTCATCAAATGTGAAAGGTTGTCCCACTGAAGGAGACCCTGGAGAGCCTTCTCAAAGCAAGACCCAATTGAGAAAGCAAAGGCAATGTGTTTTGGACAATGTGTTCCCACATGTCATTCCCAATTGGAAATTCTCTTCAATATTCTCAGATCAGCTCACGAGTCATATGTCCTCATAAGGCCAACCAGGACCACCTCTGAGTGAAGAATTTAGTCTGACAAGAACCATAATTTATTCTCCCTTACATTCTCTCATTCCCACAGGTTAGCTCTAAGTCCAAGAGTGCTCCATTTCTGTCCATCACTGATTCTCAGCAGCCATAGGCTGTGAGACTTTTCACAGTCATCAGTGGCCCTTTAGAACATGAATTGGTGCCCTTCTCAAATTGTCCTTGTGCTCTCCACAGCAGCGGCAGCAGATCCTGACTGCCCCAATGACCATTTGACTCAGGTGAATGCAAGGACTGTTTCCTGGGTCACTGTAAATGCAGACAGGAAGAAACGGCACCTCTGTTCTCTGGGAGGAAATGCAGGTTTGTGAAAATTATTGACTTAACAAGATAAAATAATCTCCAGGTCACAGAAAACCTGAGGGATTTCTTACCTTAACTGCCACAAATCCATGGCATCTCAGAGTAGGAAGAAGAAAGAATGCAGATCCTTTTTCTGACTTATTTTTCTTTTATGTGCGTGGCATTTCCCCTGCATCTATGTGCAGCTGCTGCATGCCCAGTTCCCTCAGAGGTCAGAAGAGGGCACTGGATCCTCTGGAACTGGAGTTACAGATGGTTGTAAGCCACCATGTTGGTGCTGGAACCCGAACCCTGGTCCTCTTGCAAGAGGTTCTCTTGATGACTGAACTATCTTTCCATCCCCCTTTATCCAGATTCTGAAGCAGCAGCAAGTTAATTGTTTAGACTTCCATTTCCTCTTATCTGTGTGTGTAGGACTGGGAGAGAGGAGGAGGACAGAGAACAAGCAGAAAACAGATGTGAAAATAAATATTTATCAACAAAATCTTGGCAAACTTTGATGAGTATTTCTCCCTTGCGCTGTGTTTTCCTGATTTCCCCGAACCCCAGGATATTTATAGCTAGAGAAGACAAACCTTTTTGTTTATAACTTCATCACCAAGCCAGTGCAGCATGTGTGGGGAATTCCAATGCTTCCCCTATAACACAACATTAAGAAAAGGTTTTGGCACAAGAAATTTCTGCCAGAGAAGGGAGGAGGTTGATTGTGTGACCACCTGCCTGTGTTCCTGACTCTGGACCCAGAGGAATTGCCCCAGGAGCCTCCTACTGGGTAGGTGTGGGTGGGAATACTGAAGCTAAGGACAACCAAAAGAAGCTTGTCACCCTGAGAAAGAGAGACCAGGAGCTGAGATTATGACGACCACACCTTGGCCAGACTACTTAGTTCTGTGGGTCTCTTGCTTTCTATTTAAACAGTATCCTCCTGTCGGGACACTGGAGACTCCAAAGATGGATTTGAGGAAGCTGTGTCTCTGGATCTTTCTGCCCTTCTTCCCTGTGTAGCTACACTGGATAAATCTCCTTTTTCTGACTTTCATTATTAATTTGGCTTTTCCAGTTGGTGTATTGAGGAAGGGTTGCCAAACCTGGTTCAATGGGGCACAAGCTGTGACCCCAGGTCCTGTAACAGTTTGTCCTGTCCTTGGACTTCCAGGCAGAATAAACAGCACCTGTATCAAAGGCGGCCACACACTGGCTCTGGCCCAGCAGACACAGGAGACACAGTCTGTTTATCAGACAGTACATTGTCTTAACCAGGATGTGGTTGCCTTTGTAACAAGAGGTATGCAAATGAGTTTCCCAGAGACCCAATACCCTGCCCCCAACTCAGTCCTTCCGGAGACACATGCTAATACTCAGTCCTTCCGGAGACACATGCTAATAGGGGCAGTCCTGAGCACAGAATACTGAAAGATTGGATGAGAAAATATCCAGAATTAACCAGATTAGTCCTGCAGACCCTATGGAGAAATACCTCACAAATATAACTCCAAACCACTCCCCCCCAACCACCAAAGAAAATCATTTTAAAATTAGAGAGCGTATTTTTTTACTATTCAGTTAAAAATAAAATCTGATTCCAGTTTGTATATTCCCAGCACAGGGGAGAAAAAAGGAGACTTTAAAATGACTCGTTTTCTGTCCAGAAAACTGCAACAACAATGGCTTCATCCAGCCACTGTCAAGAGTACCCTTCTCAAGCACTGTTTGTCTCCTCCTTAAAAAGGCGCTATGACAGCACCTATGGCACTGGATGCTGGGAGAATTCAGGGAGATGTTAGTACAGTGGCCAGAACACGTCCTAGCCTCTATAAATTTAATGTGATTTTACATTATGAACATATTATCACAATAGAAGCACAAAAGATGAGAACAGGAGATAGAAATTGGGCTGGCAGGTCAGGGACCCCAAAACAGCAGTTCCCACCTTGTCTTTGTTTCTCTGGCCAGAATGGCAGATGGAGGTCTGGTTTCATACCTCCTCCTCTCTCCCCTTCTCCTCATTTTCTTCCTCCTCCCCTCTTCCTCCTCCTCTTTTTCTTCCTCCTCTTCCTCCTCCTCCTCCTTCTCTTCCTCTTCCTCCTCCTCCTCTTCCTCCTCCAGGTAGTACCTGGGTTGGAGACCAGAACTTCTGCCAGACACTGAGAACTTTCTGGTGGACAGACTTAGAACTGACCTCTAGGTTTTCATTATGAAAAATGATTATATTTGTTCCACAATTTCATCCCATCTCCTGAATAATTGAGGGATCACCTCCTCAGGGTAAACAACACAGCAGCAATGACTGACTGGATGTCACAGGGAGACTAGTTTCTACTCCACAAGAGGATGAAATATCTATTGTGGATGAAGAATTAGCATTCTGAGTAGGATAACCAATGACCTGGCTAAGGAACCCTAGTAAGGCAGGCTCGCCTTAAACCATGCTAGGTGAATGGAATTGGAGACCCCCAAACTCGGGAGACCCTTACTCAAGTCTCGGGAAATCACGGCCACCCAAAAATCTCAAGACACCGTACCTGGATGCAATTAGCAGAGGTTTATTGGGGAGAGAGTTGACTAGCCAAGGTCAAACTACATACTCGAGCAGGAGTAGAGTTTGACCTCGAGTGGCGGGCTAAGGGGTCTTTTAAAGAGGAAAACCACAAACCAGGGGAGTGAGGAGGGGGTGAGGGGGTGCCAAGGATACATAACATAAAAATAGCAGAACATTCCAGAGGAGCCCAAACCTAAATGATATAGGATCATGTGGAAAGCACTCTGAACTCCCATTCCTCGCCCAACCATCTCTCAGCTGTCGCCCTGTCACCCTGCCCAACTATCTCTCAGTTGCTACCCTGCCACTTGCTCTGTCATCATGGCACTACTAGCTTCTCAGCCCCACCCAGATGACTTGCATCTTTTTTGGTCAGAAATGTGTCTTCCTGCTTTGGGCCTTCTCCACCAACAGGTGGGTTCTTTTCCCTGAGGCTTGAGGAATGTTAATACTCTTCCTGGGATGTATCCCAGGGCAGTGAAGGCCTGAAATCTTACATTCAGTTCCACCTTCTTGGAACTAGTGAGCCTATATATTTTATAAAATGGCCTTTATAATTTTTCACTCTACAGAATAATCAGCCCTTTAATAAGATAATATGCTTTTCCTTCCCAGAATTCTCTAGTGCAGTCTTTACAAGCAGCCACGGGTCTGCCCACTTTTCTGACTCTGAGAGCCATATCTTTTCCTTTTTCTTTTTTCTGTCATTCTTTTAGATGCTCTGCAGAACCTAAATGTGCTTTTCCTGGTTCTTTGGACTTCCTTTCTTTTTCTCTGAAGTTCCTCCCCACTGCATAACTGCAAGCTACACCATGCTGTCTTAACACAAATGATGTTGTTCTCTGCTTGTAAAATGAGCCAGTTCAAGCCAGATCAGATTATATTGAACACTCATGAGTTCACTGGCCTCAGGGAAGTTGCCATAGGAAGGGAGAGAAAGGAAATGGGGAAGAGAAACAAAGAGAGAGAAAGAGAAAGAGAGAGGGAGGGAGGGGGGAGGGAGAAAGAAAGAGAGAGAGACAGAGAGAGAGAGAGAGAGAGAGAGAGAGAGAGAGAGAGAGAGCTGGGAGACTAAAATGTCTGGGTTATATATTGAAGAGTTTCTTGGGGTAAAGCAGCCCAGCCCCTAGGCTGGAAAAGTTCAGGGTTGGGGGCAGGATATGCCAAGTAGAGACTAAGGGATGCTGGGAGAACCTGGAGGCTGGGTCTGCTTTGCTATGTAAAACATGTACCTCAGTCCCTTGTCCCAGGGTCTGAAACCAAACATGAAACAGCAAGTTTTTCTTTTTTTTCTCTTCACCATTCTCCACCTATGAGATGCAAGATTTACAGCTTGCCTGCCCTGAAATTTTAAAAACTCTGTTATAAATTAAATTATCCTTCAAGCTTTCATTTGAGCCCATTCTTGAATTATCTTACTAATGAAACTAAAAACCCCAAGAAGGTATTACAGGAAGCCCACCAGAGATGACCACTCAGACAGTTTATAGACAATTGGAAGTCTTTATTTCAGCCAACTGGGATTACACTCAGGTATTCGAGACCCAAATGTAGCACCATGTGTTTAGGATGAGAAGTTTTAAAAGACAAAAATTACATGCTAGTATCTCAGTAGGCAGCCTCCAGAAGCTGAGGGGGAGGAGGAGCTGTTTATGAAAGCAAGCAGTTTAACAGAAGCTAAGATAAGCAGTTAGCTTGAGTTAGCAGTTAGTTTGGCACAAGCAGGCTGTTTAACAAAGCTAAGATATTTTAGCTAGGGTATCTTGACCTTAAGTTGCTAAAATAGAGTTGGGTAATTTTCCATAGTATTTGCCATGGAATATAGTAATCACTGGAAGTTTTAGACTGGCTTCTAGTGAAACAGAAGGTATCTCCCAGGAAGAGAAGGCAGGACCTGTGTTAGATCATTAGCTAGTGGTATAGAAGGTGACTCAATCAATAGCCTATGAAATGAGTGAAACCTGTTGGGAGAAAGTGGACCAGGTAATCACAGTGCATGAGCATGCCTCTGATTAGATGGGAAACAGATGATTGCTTTTTTGACTCAGTGGAGGGGTCAGGCAAGAGGGATATAAGTCACTTACTGACTCAGCCCACAGTAGATTCAAAAATAACTAGTCCTGGGGGTGAAGAGATAACTCAGTGCTTAACAGGAGTGGTTGTTCTTCCAGAAGACCTGAGTTCAGTTCCCAGAACCCACTGTATCTCTAGATCCAGACAATTCAATGCCCTCTTCTGGCCTCTGAGGGCACATTCACCCATATAGCATACACTCACCGTACACACACACACACACACACACACACACACACACACACTCACACACACTCACACATCCACACAAACAAAAATAAATCTTTGTTTTTGGTTTTTTTTGGTTTTTTGGTTTTTTTGAGACAGGGTTTTTCTGTGTAGCCCTGGCTGTCCTGGAACTCACTCTGTAGACCAGGCTGGCCTCGAACTCAGAAATCCACCTGCCTCTGCCTCCCAAGTGCTGGGATTAAAGGCAAAAAATAAATCTTAAAACAGTAATCCCAAACTCCATCCAGCACCCATAAAAAGACCCATCAAAGACCACTGGGCAGGCAGCACACTGGGATTCCTCCCTGGGAATACCTCCTGCTCTCTGTTTTCTTTAGTAGACCTACACTCACACTCACTCCGTTCACTCCTTGCCCATAAGTCATTTTTCTCCTTCTGTGTGAGATACAGGACTCAGTGATCACTTTGATGATCAGTAATTATCTGATCCTCAAGTTTTTTGAGTTAAATTCACCGGGATCAGGGAAACTCAGTGGTTCCCAAGCAAACCACGTGACCAGCCTGGAGGGAAAAGTATGATGGGATGACAGCCAGTACTTGATCGATGTAGTTAGTCTTGATTACTGATCTATTTTCACATGGTGTATCACAGTGGCTTGGTGGACCTGGGATCAGATTGATAACCAAGGCTTCGGGGATTGTATACTTTCACATGGTCCCAGCAACAAAATCATTTCAGAGAAAAAAAATGCATCTCTACAGACTTTCTTTGTTGTTTATTTGGTTTGGTTTGGTTTTGAGTCATGCTCTCATGTAGCTCAGGCTTGCCTTGATTTAGCTATGCAACCAAGGATGACTTTGAACATCTGATCCTCCTGCCTCCACCTCTCAAGTGCCAAGATTGCAGGCATGTGCTACCATACCTGGTTACACAGTGTTAGAGACTGAACCCAGGTGTGGTGGTTTAATTAAGAATTACCTCCATAGACTCATACATGTGAATGTTTAGTCACCAGAGAATGGCGATAGTTGAGAAGGATTCGAAGATGTGGTCTTACTGGAGTATGTGGCCTCGTTGGAGAAAGTGTGTCACTGATAGTGAGCTTTGGACTTTCAGACACCCAAGCCAACTCCAGTGTCACTCTTTTTCTGCTGCCTGTGGATTTCTCCAACACCATGCCTGCCTGCCTGCCTGTCACTGTTCGTCACCATGATGATGGGCTAACCCTCTGAAACTGTAAGCAAGCTCCCATTAAATGTTTTCTTTTATAAGAATTGCCATGGCTATGGTGTCTCTTCACAGCGATAGAAGAGTGACCAAGAAACCAGAGCTTTGTTCTAGGTAAGCACTCTACCAACCGAGCCACATTCCCAAACTTCAGTGTGTTTTATAATTAAAGCATTTGCCTGCTGCCTCCCTACTTTCCACAGAAATAATGCCAAATATTCATCTTAGCAAAAGCAGTCATCTCAGAATATGTGAAGACCATGTCAGTGTTTTCTGACATACTTTAATAGCAAGAGATTTTTTTTTTTTAATACCGTAAATTTCCCTGTTTCTTTGTTCTGTTAACCCTTTCTCCTATTTGGATGTGACTTTTCTTTCACTTGTTTCTCTCCCCAACAGTTAAACATTTGAGTTAAATACAGAGCATCTTGCCTTGCTCAGTCTGTGAGTGGGGCCCTCAAGCGCCCGACATTAGTTTGCCTGAACACAAATCATTTACTACCTAATAGCTGTTTGGGGCCTTGGAAAAGTCATTGCAACTCTTTGTGCCTTGATTCTGTCAACAATAAAATACGGATAATAACAGTCCTGACCTCCTAAGACTGCCATGAAGATTAAAGACCTAATCCATGAGAAGGCCGCAGGCCAGGGACTGAGGAATGGAGTTACTTTATGTTACCATGGTGACCATGACTATAATTAAAAAGCATAGTAAGTTTAAACATATTTACATATTTGCACATGCTTAGCAGCATATGTAAACATTCATGCACCTTATTTATCATTCTCAAGCAGAGACAAACAAATATAGTAACATGATTAATCAGGAAATAATGTGTGCTACGGTTGAAACAGAAAAGGGTATTGTGGCTGGGTATTGTGACTCAGTTGGTAGAGTACTTACTTAGCATGCACAAAGACCTAGTTTGATCCCCAGTTCTATAAACCACCAGTGTGGTGGAAGTGACTATCATTTTGGTACTTAGATGATGGTGGCAGGAGGATTAGGGGTTCAAGACCATTCTTGTCTACACAGCAAACTGGAAGCTAGCCTAGGCTACATGATAACTTACTTCAAAATGTACATTGTCCCTGAGCAGAGAATGTCAGTGTGCCTGGCTGCACAGAGAGGAAAGAAGGGACCCTGAAAAGGACAGTGCTGGCTGAGAAGCAGAGGCCAGGAAACAGTGCCAACCTTACCTCACACGTGAAGAGGCACCTTTGTTGGGTCTTGCAAATATACATGATCTCATTTACATTTTAAAATAATCACTCAGCTGCCATGAAGATAGGCATCTGGGAGATAAATCTGGAAAGTCCTGTAGAAATCCAAACAAAACAAACCGAGCAAGCAGGCAGCTCCTGTTAGGAAGGGAAGGGTGGAGACGAAAAGCAGACAGGGCCAGGACATTTTCCTAAAGATAAAATCAACAGGATGTGCTGGCGATCGGCAGCCCAGGTAACTGCAGGAAGCACTTAGTGAAGGAAGGTGTTAGCATGACATCATGCTTTAACACTAGGCTTAGACTCGTCTCTGATTTAAGGTACAAATTAACTACCAAAGTCCCAGTTTTTAAATGAACATAGAAAGGACCAGAGCTAGAGGATGGCCCAGGCAGTAAGGAAGACCCTGAGAACATCATGGTCTGGGATGGGCCTCAGCCTGCAGAACCATTCTCACTCCCTTAGGTCTAGGTCACATACCCTGGGGTTGGGGAGGAAGAATGGGCAACATGAGTTGACCAAGGGAAAGGCCTAGGCCCATGAACTTGGGGTCCTAGAAAGACTTTGGACCCTTTGGAAGACCCAAAAGACCTAAGAAGGCTAACAGAACACAGAGACCTGGCATCAGAAAAGACAGAGACCTCAGAATATACACAGCTCTCAACAGAAGGCCAGGGCATATTAGACCATAGACTTGTAGACAGAGGCCATGGAGGAGAGGGGACATAGGTCCCCAGGTGCCAGGTCAACCAACTCATAGAGCACAGTCAGCTTAAGCCATGCCAGAAAGGGAGGTAATCTAAACACCAGAGTCCCTGAGCAAGGAAGCCAATCCAGAAGCCATTGGGATGCCAGGACTGAACCCAGAATGCAGCCTCCTGCCTTCCTATTCCAGGAATAGCTTTTGTTGAAAACTGGCCTCAGAGTGAGTTTGTTTATTTGTTTTTTTAAAAAAAGCTTGAACAGGATGTTTTATGGATGGTGCCTTTTCTCTTTGTCCATCTAACTTATAATTATTGTCCCTAACATCACCAAAAATGTTGGTCACCATGTTATTGTTGGACATGCAAAATTACTAAACAAAACAAATAAAAACTTTGTGAGAATAAATGCCATCCTTGAGATAGGGATGTAGCTGAGTGACAAAGCACTTAGAGAACATGTGTGATCCTGAGTTTGAGCCCAGAACTGGAGAGAGAAAGGGTTGGGGGCTTGGGGGAGAAGAGAAGGGGTGAAGGGGAACAGGAAGGGAAGGAGGTAAAGAGAGAGGGAAAAGAATGCAAGGAAAAGAAAAACCACAGTGAGGTTATACCTACCTTGATGAACAAGATATATTAAAATCTACAATGCTCTGACAATATGGACATACAGACTAGAAAACAAGATTTACAGTCATAACTTTACCATGTAAAAAATTCAGTTGGGGCTAAAGAGTTGGTGCAACAGGTGAAAGTGCCTGCCACCAAGACTGCACCTAAGTTCAGTCTTTCAGGACCCATGTGGTAAAGGGAAAGAATAAGCACTTTCAAGTTGTCCTATGACCTCCATATTCCCAACACAGCACATACATGCCCTCCCACATTTACATACCTCCCCCAGTAAAGCACAACCAACAAACAAACAAATGAACGAATGAGCAAATGTTTTTAAAAGTAAAAATCAACTGGACACACATTAGCTAAAATTCTGGTGAGCAAGTGATGAGTGAAATTTGGGCTTTGGTTAACTGATGAACATGAATGCCAGAGACCTGCAGAGCTTGCCACACCTGCTCTACAGGAATTTGTGGTGTGTTTATAAAATGCTGACCATAAATCAAGACCAAAAAAAAAAAATAGAAACAACATAAGACACATTACTGGCTTTGAGCCTGATGTTATTAAACTATAATTAGGGCTGGGAGATGGCTCATTTGGTGAGGACCTGAGTTGATTCCGGGAACCTGGGGCTTGCCAGTCAGCTGGTACAAGACAGTAAGAGACACTGTCTCAAAAACAAGGTGGATGGCACCTGGAGAATGACACCTGTGATTGACCTCTGGCTTGCTTACCCTTACAGAGAGAGAGAGAGAGACAGAGAGAGAGAGAGAGAGAGAGAGAGAGAGAGAGAGAGCCATCATTACAAAAAACTTCATCTCAGTGCAAAGCCAGCACCCCAGGGTCCCCTAGATCTTCCTTGCTCTCCATTTTAGCCATTCCTTCTAGCCCATTTCCATTCCTTAGTGACTCCCCACCAACCCACAGATCAAATCTCTACTAGGGACTCACAGTTACCACACGTAGGTGGGACTCAGGAACAGTACAGCTATGACACTTGGCTAGGGCCCAGAGTGGGCAACAGCAATGAATGGAATACCTACCCAATAAAGGCAAGACCAGATCTCTACACCAAGAAATAATTCAAACATCGTAATTCCAGATGCCTAGATCCCGATCACAAAACACAAACATAAACAACCAAGACAATATGCCTCCTAATGCCTCCTATCTGGTCACCATGGATTAAAGCTGAAAGTACAAACTCATGAAAGCTGAGCAACTCACTACTGAATGAAACGGGGTTAAGATGGAAATTTTAAACTTTCTGAAACTGAATGAAAATGAGAACACAACATATCCAAGCACATGAGGCACAATGAAAGTAGTTCTAAGAGACAAGTTCACAACACTAAAGTGCTACATCAAAAGACTGGAGAGATCTTATTTTCATAACTGCGGCACAGACCTGAAAGCTCTTCAAATAGAAGACGAATGCTCCAAAAGGGGAGACATAATCAAACTCAAGGCTGAAATCAGTGAAATAGAAACAACACACACACACACACACACACACACACACACACACACACACACACGCACGCACGCACAGTGAAACAATGGATTGGCCCTTTGGAAAAAATCAACAAGATTGACAAACTTCTAGCCAAATTAATCAAAATGAAAAGAGGGAAAATCCAAACTGATAAAACTGGAGATGAAAAGGGAGACATTACAACAGACACTGGGGAAAAAATTAAGAGAATTGAACTCTGACATACCCTGAAATTTCACTCTCAATAACCTACTTCTCAATCCACACCACCACCAGTAGACAGGTCATCTAGAAAAGGTAACTCTGACCACTCTCTCTACAGGCACCCCTTTCCTAGTGAACACAATAATGAATACTCTGGGGAAATGACAATAAAAGTATATGATGACATACCGGGAAGTTAGCAGCAGGGACAGTAAGGAACCTTGTATTGCCAGTTTAGATGATATAACCCATAGAGCTTCCCCCATGACACACCTAAAGGCCACTGAAGAGCCTGACATCAAATAGGCTTGGCTTGTGTCCATGCCTTAACATCTCAATGAAGCTAATGAAGGGTTAACAGATGTTGTGTGTGACTATTTGAGCCAAATAAAAGCCACCATCTTGGGGAATTTAGTTGTGTCCCCTTGCAAGAGAATTGTCCCAGATGGACTTTCTGACAGTTTACAACCTCTCATGGAGGATTGGGGAGGGTTATAAGACCCTCACCTGAGTATCCAGGTGCTCACTTCTACCAGGTGTATCCAACTCTATCTTAATTACACATGGCCCATGGGAAGGTCTAGAGTACACAAGACAGGGAAGGCTGGGGTAGGAGGCTCAATCTATAATGGCTACAGGGAAGCTCTCATCCCTGCTGGGTAAAGACTTTGCAGGTGCAGCCTTTTGGGGGAGGAGCACCCACATTTATGTAAGCAATCCCTCAACTATGTGCTGTGAAAAAAAAAACAATAAATTCATATGTTCCCCCAGAGTGAACTCTAGTGGAATCTTGCCTTCCTTTTTCACTGAGACCTGAGGCTTCAGGATAGATGTTGTTTATGTTTCTCTCTGGGAATTTTTAGCATCAATGGGCAAAGAATCCAAAACTCTATGGCCTGTAAGTTCAAAGTCAAGTACCCTGAAAGTGTGTCTCACAAGTCCCCTTATCCCCAAAGCAATTTCACTTGTAATATTCTAAAACTGAAGAAAGCCAAATTACAGAGTCTCTGAGATTCTGATTAGACTTTCTTTTCACTTGGTGCACAATGAGAGTGACGGTGGTTATCTCTCTTCCTTCAGAAGAGTTGAGAATACCAGTACTTTGAGCTGGGGGAATCTGACTTCAATTCTCTGAATTCAGTAGGTGAAATTGGGCCCAAGCACACAACCACCACAGACTGAAACTGGATTAGAACTCTGATCTTCCTGTCAAACTTTCTTCACCGCGTCTTGGAGAGTCAGGTTTTTCTTCCTTATTGGATCCATCCACAGATGAGTTCTTGGTGAAGAAACACTGAAAAGGGAGGCTTTGCCTGTATTTTCTTTGTAGTCACAGAAGTCAAACTCTACATCACTAAGCCTTGAGAGAAGGTCCTATCACCCTTGATCAGCTGGTCAGGACTCAGGATCAATGGCAGTTCCCAGACCCATCCCCTGCACTGGCTTAAGCTAAAAGGAGTCAGGGCCATTTGTCTGGAAAGACACTGGGTTCTTTATGTGATGGCTTCCCCCACCCCTTGGCCCTTCTGCTCCCTAAAGTGTGTGTTAGGGAACAAGACATGGGATGCCTTCCATATAATAACTGTGGTCTGCCTGCAATAGAAAGAACATGCAGTTGTACCATCTTGATTTGGAGCTAATTTTAGCCTCATGGTTTCTTTTTAAGTTTGCCTAGCCCAACTGGACGCATCAGGGTTCGGTCTAAGAAGTTTTAAAAATAGAATTCACAAAACCACAGTGTTGAACCAAAATTGTTCGGATGATGGTAGGAAGCGATTGAGATGCTCTCAGTGACATTGCCAGGAAGAGGCATCTCAAGTGCACAGTGGCAGCTGGGAAACCACAGGGATGAATGGATTCGCTCATCAGCATGAGGGCAACAATGGGCCCTGTGTGGCGCCTTCGCCTTGGTTATGGAAGTAGCAAGAGTTTCCCATAATCCTTCATCAACGGTGGCAGTGTATTACAGCCACATGCTGGAGACAGGTGTGACAAAAGTTCCCTGCCAGCTTGTAGGTACTGTCTGCCCTCTCTTCTGTCTAGCTCTATACTCCAAAGAGTGTCTAACCACGCTTCACAATCTGCAGAACAGCTACTGAGGGCAGCTCAAGATTCCAGCCTGCTATTTCTCTTCAAATCTAGGTTTCAATCTTGGTTAATGTTTGCCCAGAAATATGTAATTGCGGACTTCCTCCTCATAAACCCTTCCAGCACACAGACTACCAAGCTAGCATGCTGTTATTATCGCTCTGCCTGAGGCTAAAGCAGGGCGTGCCTTTCTGGTTACAGTGTAGATAGCCAGGCCTCTGCAAGGGGGTCTGCATCGCTGGTTGTAGCTGAGTGGAAACGGCCATCTTGCCTGCTTCTCAGAATGTCATAATTCTTCTCCTTCAAATAAACAAAATATAACCTAGAAAGGCACTAACTGTTTGTGTGGAGAGTGCCTCCTTCACTCTCTCAAGTTGGTAGCTGTGATTCAGAAGTGGCTGCTCCCTCTTCCTCACACATCTAATTTGTGGGGGATGGGGATCCTCAATGAAGAGGCTCTCCCTGCTACCCTAGAACAGGAACCAACCGAATATAGTTAGAGCTCACTGGAAACTCTTCCTGCTGCCCTGCCTCCACCTCTGCTCACTCAGGTTCAGATGACTCTTGTAACATCTGCTCTAAAGGGACTTTGTTACAGATCACCATTTTCCCAGTGCTCAGTAGTTATCTCCAGTCTATGAACTTGAATAATCTGTTTGTGTTAAGGTATAATGTGCACATCACATTTTTCCTGTATACTATACTCTTCTGTGCATTTTGACAAACACATACAGGCACATAGCCACCAACTCACATAGCCACCACCTCACATCCAAGATTGAGAATGGTCCCATTACTCCAAAGTGTACCCACCCCACTGGAGTCAACTCCTCCCCTTACCACAACCCGGGACAACCACTGTTTTCTGTTCCCGAAGCTCTTTCTGCACTCACAGCCTTTGAAGTATAGCTTCTTCCACTCAGCACAGTGTTGGAGACTCTGTGCTGTTTGTTGCCATAACAGCATTTACCCTTTACACTTGAGCTCCTTGCACTTAAAAGTAGCCATCTGAAGCGTGTGGTGGCGTTAGTACCTGCCCTCTGGTGGCAGACGCTGTCGGGTCCGTGAGTTCAAATCCAGCCCATTCTCCCCGGGGAGAGAACGGGGAGAAACTCACTCTCAGTGAGTTTCATGGGGAAAAAAAAAAGCCGGGCGGTGGTGGCACACGCCTTTAATTCAGCACTTGGGAGGCAGAGGCAGGAGGATTTCTGAGTTTGAGGCCAGCCTGGTCTACAGAGTGAGTTCCAAGATAGCCAGGACTACACAGAGATACCCTATCTCGGGAAAAAAAGAAAGAAAGAAAGAAAGAAAGAAAGAAAGAAAGAAAGAAAGAAAAGTAGCCATCTGGTCTTTTTTATATTTGGATTATTTCCAGTTTGGGGCAACACTGAAGAAGCACCTCTAAACCATCTGCTTTACCGTGTTAATAAATTTGATATTATCAGTTACTGGAGTAGATTGGTCCACAAGGACCAAGCTGAGCTACTGCTGGGAGAAAACATCTTCTCCTGAATCACATTGACCTCAACCTGGGAAAGGTATATGAAGGGCTAGGCCACTGATCTTTGTATTAGGACACACGTATAGGAACACATGGGATTCTTAGCTCAAGGCTGTGAATCTAGTTCACCAAAAAGATTCTACAAGAATCAAGCACTCTCTATGCATTACTATGTAGGCAATGGAGGACATTTTTATCACTGTGTCTACAAAGATATGTTCTAATATTGAATAATCCCTGCTAGAATCATAGGACCCAAATATGACAAACAGCATTATATTTCTTTCTCAGGGGCTGGGAAGATGGATCCCTCAGTAAAGTGCTTGTGAGGACCTCAGAACCCAAGTGAAGAGTCATGAATGGCAGCAGGATTTTTAACACCATTGCTGAGGAGGTGGGAACATGAGGATCCTAGGAACACACCTAGGCCAGTCAACGTAGCCTAACTGGGGAGCTCCCTAAGTTCAGTAAGAGACCTTGTCTCAAAAAGTAAGGTTGGGGGCTCCTGAAGAATGGCACCTGGGGTTGACCTCTGGCTTCCATACACACATGGACATACTGCTTCACCCCATAGGTGCACAGACACATAATCATGCACACATACACACACATAAAAAATAATTGTTAAATAGTAAATTAAAATTCAATTTTTAAATGCAATTACTTTCCAAGCATATTTGCTCTCAAAGTTATCAACAAGCATGTGTGTCGTACACTGTATTGTATCTGTTGAACTGTACTTTGTGGACTTCACAGACACAGTTGCCACACTCAAGGGAATTTCTTCTAGTAAAAGAAACAAGAAAATAACATGAAATACTAACACCATTACAAAATAGTGTTGACTATTAGGCGAAGGCCAAAGGCAGAAGAAGAATGAACAAGGTATGAGATGAGACTCTCCATACAGACTGATTGCTGTTTGTTAAATATTCCTCTATTAACAACTCGAAAGTACAATAATGAGAACAGGAAATAGAAACGGGCCAGGCAGGGCAAGGACCCCAAAAGCAGCAGTTCTGAGAAAGTCCTTGCTGGAGGCAGGAATGTCAAGAACTGAGGCTCCTGCTTCTTTGAGACCTCCTAATGAGAATCTCGGCTGTTCACGTTCATGTTCGTGTCCAGGTGGGGCCATCTGGGCTGACCAGCTCATCCAGCTCCCCTTGGCTCACCTCGGTTTCTGCCATAAGTCTTTCTAAAAGCCTGACTGATCTGACCTGAAATCCTCCTCCCTGAGTACTAGCTCTAATAATACTAGAAGACATTGTGAAAGCTTCCAAGGGAGGAAAGCAAACAACAGTACTACCCAGCTATGACACATATGAACCACAAACAACCAACATGACACAATAATCCTAAGGACGCAGTAGTGGCATGCATATCTTGGCAGTAACCAACAACTCTCTAACAAGACCTGCTGAACAATAGGAAAATCATGCCTGGGACTGGAAACCTAGCAGAAATTACAACTACCACTGTCCTAAACCAGCATAATCCATAACTATGTTCCAAATATTTAACCCATTTGCCCACAGGTAGGCACAGCTCTAACTTCTCACCAATTAAACTTTTCTTTGTCACAGAGACAATTATAGAAAGTTGCAACCCATCAAAATGCAAAGAAGACTAGGCAAAATGCCTAGTCCCAAATAATACACCTACAATGCAGCTCCCACACCTAAGGCTCAGTTTCACTGTAGAAAGAAGGCAGAAAGGATGTAAGAGCCAGAAAAAATGGAAATTTTGCTGTGAGACTGTATCTCCTAGAAATGTCAGAAAGGGTGGATTCGCCATGGAGTCTCATCAACACGGCTACCTAAACAAGATTTGAACAATGACACCAGTGGAGATGCTAACATGGAAGGGTGAAGGCTCAAAACCCCTCAGCTCTAAATAAAGAACTCCAGCAACAGGAATTCTGTGAGTGGGAGAAACAATCTTACCCAGGGAAGATTCCCCACAATTCAATGATACTGGTGACATTATATGTGTAGATTGTATTTATATACTTAAGGATACACACACATACACACACACACACACAATATATATATACATAATTAAAGACAAAGAGATAATGAATTTGAGAGAAGCAAGAACAATGGTACATGAAAGAGATTTGAGGGAAAGGAAGGGGAAATGATATAATTATATGATACACTTATTATAAAAACTTAATATTAAAAACTTAGCCCCCACTAGCAGCTCTATGGTGTTCTACATCCTACTTCTGTCAGGTGCCTATTGCAATATAGAAGCTCTGCTCTCCCTCTTTTCTTCTGTTTTAGGGGAGGGCATAAGGGGGTGGACCTAGGAGTACTGGGAAGTGATCGGGATGAATTATGTGAAATTTCCAATTAATTAACAAGAACATTAAGTTATAAGAAAATGTTCTGACTCCTCATTCTGGTAATAGGAAATGCTCAGAGGAGGAATAAAGTCAAAGACTAGAGAATTCCAAAAGTTCCTAAAATCAGGAAGGTGGGTAGCTCACCACATTTCCATCCACACACAGGAAGCAGAAAGACAGTAAGATGTGGGATGAGCCCACCCCCACTGATTTACTTCCTCTAGCAAGGCTCCACCCATTAAAGGCTCCACAACCTCCCCAAATAGCAGGGATCAAGGGTTCAGAAATGTGAGCTTATAGGGATATTTCTCATCCAAACCACCACATGGGACCTTATAAAGACTCTCTGACTATTGGGGTGGCCCAACTGGTCTCTGCACTCCTTCTCTCTCCTTCATGGGCTGGCCTTGAGGTGAGTGGGAGGTTTGCTCTGCTGTGCAAACTCATCACACTCTCACAGCCCCAAATGCAATAGGGCCAACTGACCATAGCCTGAAATTTCCAAAACCATGAGCCCAAATTAATTGTTAGTTTGTCTCAAGGATGTTGGAGCCGCAGGAATCTGACTAACATATTCAGCAGTCTGTATGGTCACGTACTACACAGTCCCATCTTCCTCATCACTTCCTGTAACTTACTCATATTGTATCCATGATCGTTTTCATCCATTACTCTCAGTATGATTATAGAGTTTCTGCTGTGAGTTATAGGATACATGATCTGAAGGCACAAATTCACAAATTCACTGTCATTTTATATGATCCACACTTGTAAGTTTGTCAGAAATTGGCCCATTGACCAATTGGCCCTTTCTTCTAATGGTAGTTGTTTGCTGGCTAACTCCTCCCTGGTTCCCTCACAGCCACCCCCCATCCGCATCTGTCTCAGAGCTGGCCAGTACAGTTTTAGCAAATACTTCTGAAATGCATTAAAACGCATATAAGTCCTGGATCACCATTAGCATGCTGAAGTACTCTTCCACTAAGTTAGAGTTGCCCAGCATGGTAATAGCCCAATATATGCCCACCTACACCTACACCCACTGACACCCTGAATTGTTACTGCTTCTCTGACTCATGCTGTGTCCACCAGTGTCTCTCAGAGTCATCTTCCAAGGAAACCAACTGGACTCTATCAGAGTCTGTGTCCAGACTTTAGGAACCCTGGTGTCTGGTGCTAAGAAGCCTTGTGGCCTCAGACATATTATTGCTTAATGTCTGAGCCTCAGTTTCCCATCTACACAATGAAAATGGTGATACCTATGCTTCAAAGTCTTGAGAATAGAATTGTATATAAGTCGCCATATGATAGGAACAAACCTCTGGTTCCCACCATCAGTAACAGGCACAGAAGCATCCATTCTGTGACTGGTGCTGCCCCAACTGTAATACACACTGAGACCCCTTGGGATCTTTCTGAAAAGGCAGGCCATAAAATTCAGAATCAGGCACAGGGCCTAAGATCCTGCTGTCCAAACAAACTCCCACAGAAAACTTGGCTTGCTGGCTCTCAGACCATCAGCTGAGCAGCGAGGGCATGCTGAGTCCTATGCAAGAGGGAAAGACAAACCGTTGGTATAATCACTCAAGAGCTACCTCTCCAGCCACTTAACAAATTACGTCATCTTTGTTCTACAAGGTGAAGGTATTAGATGTCTGTAAGGGTTGGGTTTTCTGTAAGATGTAACACACGTGCATATTGGGTACACACACACACACACACACACACACACACACACACACATTTTCAGATGTTGTAGACCACGGGTACCTATATGAGGTACCTAAGCACCTCATGCTTCAAGTCTTCGGTAGTGTTCACCTCTGTTCTGGTACCTAATTCTCTTCTGCTTATCCATTTTCAATTGACTTCCAAACTTTCTGGTGTAGAGAAGAAAGCATTTCATCTCACATAGTTCCAACCCTCACATGGGCAGGGTTCAGCTGTGTCTTCCTGTTTCATTGGCATCATGCAGGTAATTTGTTGGTAGTCCTCTGGTGTCTGAACTTGTATAAAAAGTCCAGAGCAGTTTCCTTTCTTTTCATGCACCTTGGTGGGAATAGCCAGGAGGCTGAACTCAGCAGGAACCATCACCAGGACATTGGTTTGAGATGTGTGAGGAAAGATGGCCCCTGCTCAGCACACATACTGAAGTGAGCCACAACTACCAGGTCTGTAAGGAAGACATCACCTTGGAAATCACATGTTATTGTTTTTCTCTCACTTCAAAGCAATAATAGATAGCCCCAGACCAAGAAGAGAGGAAAGACCCATTCCTCAATAAACCATAACCGCATTTAAAACAGTGCCCGCTATGCCTTTGGTTATAATAGCTAATATTCCAGACATGTGAAACATAATCTCACTCCCAAGATCTTACCGGCACCACCAGTACCACCAGCACTACCAGTATCACCACCAGCAGCAGCACCAGCAGCAGCACTACCAGAAGCACTACCACCAGCATCACCATCAGCATCAGCACCACCCAGCTCTGAGTTCAGATCACTCATGAATCAGTTTCCAACAGGTAGCAAATAGACAAACTTCAAACCCTGTTTCTATGAAATCAGTGGAAAGTCAGGGCATTTGGCTGGTAAGTCAAACTGAGAACTCTAAGAACTGTTTTATGTGAGAAGATGGGAGACATTAGTAAGAAGCTTTTCATTTTGAAGGAATGCTTTCAATTCACTTCATGAATGCAAGGCTGTGCCTACATGAGACATTAGGAAATCCAGCCACTTTGCAGTCACAAGGGGGTCATGTATGTCCCCAGTCTCTCTTAACCCAGTACCCATGAGCACTCTTTATAGTTTTCACACTGTTGACTGTAGGTTAAGCAGAATACAGGTGGGTGGGGTTTTATGATTACTTTTTGGAAAGTGATACAGGATATATTTATTTTAAAAAAAATTTATTGAATTCCAAATTAATAAACAGTCCACTCAGTCCAGCTAAGGCAGGGGAGAGAAATGGCTGGAGATGGGTAGAGACACATCCTGAGTGAGTTACTTAGAATTTACCAGTGTGTGTGTGTGTGTGTGTGTGTGTGTGTGTGTGTGTGTGTGTGTG
>JANHMN010000001.1:107450737-107470737 GCA_030674055.1 Rhabdomys pumilio
GTGTGTGTGTGTGTGTGTGTGTGTGTGTGTGTGTGTGTGTGTGTGTGCAGTGCCTCCACAGACCATAAGAGAGTCAGATAGCCTGGAGCTGGAACTACAGGTGGTTGTGTGTCACTGGGCATGGATCCATCAGCTGAGGTATATATAAGCTCTGGTCCTCCACATGAAAAGCAAGGGCTTTTACCTGCTGAGCTACCTCTCCAGCCACTTTACAAATTATGTCATCTATGTTCTACAAGGCGAAGGTATTAGATGTCTGGATGAAGATAAAGGGTGGTTAGGTTTGGGCTAGCTTCAGTGCTCAATGAAAGCTCTTTCCAGATAAGTGAATGTTTAGTGATAAGTTCTCATAGCGACATGACAAACATGAACATGTGCCAAAAAATTTATTCCTCTCTCATCCTTGGAGTTAACATCAGCTCTCTCTTATTTTTCTCATTAATAGATTTACAAGAATCCATTGATGAAAAGTCATCTTATATGATGAGGAGACGGCAGGCTAAAGTCTCCACAAGAGTCTGGCATCATCTCAACCCAACGCAAAGCCCTTCCTTAGTCCAGACCACTGTAATAGATTCCTTACCAATGTACCCAACAGAGCCCATTGGGTTAAAATTGAACTTCTTCCCTGCCTAAGCTATGTGTGCTTCACTGACCTTGTTAAATCTGAACAATGCTTTAAGTCAACATTAAAACACAAGAAACACACACACACACACACACATACACACTCAAGTATGCATGCAAGCATATGTGCACACTCACACGTGAGCACATACATACTTGCGCATATATGTATACAAACTCTCACACACATGTATGCATGCACAAACACGTGTGTACACACATGCATGTACATACATGTATGCACACTCTCTCACACACACACATATACAAAGCTGTATCAAGAATGACAATTCTTCACACACACAGCTAAAGTGGTATGACAGGCAAGGCAGCAGCTTACAGACAGTTCTCAAACCAGGAAAATAATGTCAGTCTCTGTTGTAGACAGGATCTGCATCATTCCTGGCATAGAATTTGGAAACACTCCTGAGCCTCGGGATGCCCCTACACTGAGCATGTAGACAAAAATCCATCAACTGTGACAGCAACTGGCTATCTTTCATATACAATTCTCATCCCATAAGCGCAACCTACATAGAGCCAAAATACTCCATTATGTTCTTTTATTTGGTATTTTAATGCGAAACAGGTCCCTGAAAAGTCTATCCAACAGTTGTATTGCCAGGTCTTTGACAGAAAGACAACGTTGTCATTTTGCTTGTATTTCTTCTGAAGCCTCGGTTAAGCAAGCACTTGTTTGTTTACAGTTCTTTTACCGTTATAAAGGCTTTAAAAAATAATGCCTCTTGACATTATAAAGTGTGAGTAGAGTCCATACAAGGAAAAACAAGGTTAACGACCTACTAATCAAAGGCACACTGCCATACACTGCCCAATGCAGCTGCATTTCCCAAAATTTTTTGTTGGGTCTAAACATTTTCTTTAACATCTATTTGCTTGTCTGTTAGAGGGAGGCACATCACAGTGCAGATGTAGAGGTCAGAGAACACTTACGGAAGTCAGCCTCTCCTTGGGAGTGTGTGTGGCTCCCAAGGACAGAACTCAGGTCATCAGGTTTGGTGGTAAGCATCTTTCCTGGTTGAACCATCTTACCAGACCAAGCTCCAGCTGTTTAAAAGGATGCTAGGGCCTATGCAAGTGGTCCTTCAACAGAGGCTCACTGGGGAAAAGCTGTCCTTAGAAGCTTAGCAAACCCAAAGCCATAGAAGATGGTCACAATTAGAAACCATCTTCTGAAATGGTACAGAAGGTCCCAACAAGGGAAAACCCAAGGTCTTCGTGATGCTGCTCCCAGACTGATGCAGACCTTGGGAGATGGCTTCATCCTTAGAACTGAGATAACAGGAGGCTCAGGACATTCTGGGAGCCATTGGAATTCCCTGTGGAGACGACAAGAACATTCTTTGAGCATCCTTTGCTAACAGTAAATCTTCACCCTTCAGGGATGAAATCATAACCATGCAGAGCCAACAGCATCTGAACGGGTGAGCTAATAAAGCTGTCTTTGCTTTAAAACCAGATGTAGCTATCAATAAGGGAGATTGGAATTCTAGGAAACAGACCCTTGCTTTCAGAAACATGTTCACAGAAACTCAGTGGAGAAATCCTAGTCTCCCTAAAGGATGTTTACCTTAGTAAAGCTCTTTTTTTTTTGGAGAGGAATAACTGGGGGAGAGGGCCACATTTAGTAATTTTTCTTTAAACCAACTTTATTACTTTTAAAATGCCACCTCGAGTAGAACATGGTCTCATTTATATAGAACTTGAGAGTGAAGGCTTTGTGCAGATGAAGCCACACAGGAAAATTTACAAGATAGAAATCACAAAACCATTCACATTTCAATTAAGCAGCTGAAAGAAATGTCTAAGGGACATTTAGGGGTGCACAGAGCCAGCTCAATTGTGTTTTACCCTCTGTGGCCCTGAGCCAATCACAGCGAGCCTCCCCACAGGGTTGCTCAAAGGATGGCGTGACTTCATCTATGTAAAGCATTTTGACAATCTAGCACATAATAAAATCCACATAAGTGTTAGCAGCTATTAATCTTTATTAATATTTTCCTGTTCCTGGGTCTCAGAATTTTTAATGTCTTTCATGTGGTCTCGTTGCTCACTCGCCCCACTTATGTTAAATGTAGCTTCCCGTCACGGGGCGCACATACGTTTTTTTTTTTAAGGCTTGGAAAATCACACACATGCTTATGCCTGGTGTTCTTATCTAGACAGATGAGCGTTCATGCAAATCACTTGGTTTTCACTCAAGGGCCTGACACACGCACTAATTGCAGGATTGCCACATCCTTCTGGTTTCGAGAAAAGTCCTCTCTAGCATTCAGCAAAAATTTACTGCATGCTAACCATAGCCACGGCAACACGTCAGGAACTTCAAGAGAAAAAAACAAGGAAAGAAAAGACACAAGATCTTCAGGAAGATTGCCAACTGAAGGAGGAGGAGTGGCGCGTGAGGAAGAGTATTAGTTGAGAGAAGAGGGGCGGGTGGCCATGAGCTGCCCTGTGCCAGCAGCAGCATCCTTGAAGAGGAAGCAGGATGTGGAGAAGGCAGAGAAGGCCCAAGGATGGGTCACTGCACCAGCCCTTCCAGTGACTTGGAGCCTAATCACAGGGGAGAAGTAAAATTCAGGA
Source organism: Rhabdomys pumilio (assembly GCA_030674055.1). NCBI lineage: Eukaryota > Metazoa > Chordata > Mammalia > Rodentia > Muridae > Rhabdomys > Rhabdomys pumilio. The sequence continues at coordinate 107,453,969 of JANHMN010000001.1, forward strand.
TAAAAGGAGTTAGAAGGGAGCAGGTGGAGGAAGAGTGATGTATTTGATGGATACTGCAAGAGGTGCGCTGAGAAGAGCAGGAGGAGGGTGGAAACTCGCCCGTGGAAGAGGAAATGAAGGAAATCCCTGAGAGCTGAGGATGGCTCGATCAGATAGGTATGGAAAGCATGGTGAGACATCATTATAGTCCCAGCACTGTGGAGGTGGAAGAGGACCAGCCAGCCTAGTCTACTTGGCATCTCCAGACGGCAAGTTATAACGTTATAAAGTTACCCACTCTCAAAAGCAAAAAAAGAGAGATAGTGCATGAAGAATGTTTCATCCTGACCTATACACACACACACACACACACACACACACACACACACTGAATCTCAGCCTTTTAAGCTGTTTTCTGGCAGTGCTGGGACTAGACTTGGGTCTCAAGAATGGCAACCAGTGCTCTGCCGCTGAACTACATCCCCAACCTCCTCTTGAAAGTGATGTAATTAAATAGAGAACTTGGGGTTTTAAGATTTTAGATTTACTACAAGAATAACCGTAGCAAAGACTCCAGTAATGGAGGAGCCTGACCCAGCCATCTTCTGTAACAAGGCAAGGCCTCAAGTGGAGGGTGTTTGGTTTCGGACCCAAAATATGTACCCCTTGTCCCGGGTCCGAAGCCAGAGGCATTTGGACACCAACCCAGCCACAAAACCTTCGCCCTACATACAGTTTGTCAAGCCTTCAGAGTGTTCTGGGACTGCAGCCAAGCATAATCTTCATCAGAGAGACCAGTGAGACTTCATCCAGCAGCTGATGGGAGCGGATGCAGAGTCCCACAGCCAAACACTAGGAGCAGCTCAGTGAGTCCTGTGGAGGAGGAAGATGAAGGAATGGAGGAACCAGAGGGCTCAGGGACACAGGAGGAGAATATGGTCCACAGAATCAAGTGACCAGGACTCACAGGGGCTCACAGAGATCAGGGAACCTGTAGGGATCTGACCTAGGTCCTCTGAATATAAATTATGGCTGAGTAGCTTTGTGTTCTTGTTGGAAACCTAGCAGTAGGATCAGGGGCTGTCCTTGACTCTTGCCTTGACTTATAGGACCCTGCTCCTCCCACTAGGTTGCCTCATCCAGCCTTGATGCGATGGTATGTTCCTGGTCTTACTGTAGGATGTTATGCTGAGTTTAGTTGATGTCCCTGGGAGGACTGCTCTTTTGGGAGTGGGAGGGGCAGACATGGAGGAGGGGTGGATCTGGAGGAGAGGCAAGGTGGAGGGGAGAGAGACAGGGAGAGAGAAAGGAGGGAAAACTGTGGTCCAGATGTAATATATGAGAGAACAATAAAAAGTAGATTTTAGATTTATTTTAATTATGTATGTATGCCTGTGTCTGTGTGAAGGTTCATATATGTGAGTGCATGTGCCAATGAGTCCAGAGGAGGGCGCTGTATCCCACTGGTGCTAGAGTTGCATCTGGCTATAAGCAGAAGCTTATAATAATTTATCGTTCACGGTATTTTATAAAAACCCTTTGTAGACTTAAAGCCTTCACAGCCACTGTGACTGAAACACGTATAGATATGAGTATGTCTATGTGTTTTCAGGAGTTTGAGAATACATTAACCTGTGTTTCCAGTGCTTCTGGCTCACCCCATCCCACAGAAGGCTGAGGTACCGGGCATGGGGTCCACACGCCACCTTCTGCACAGACCTCATGCCCTACTATTTCTTCCAAGTGGACCAGCCAACTCCAAAGGCCTATTTTCACAGAAAATGACTGTCACTTTGTTTTTTCCCAACAGTAAAAGGTTTTACTGTTTTTTTTTCAGACTACTTAACTAGTTTGTGCTTATTGTAAAAAAAAAAAAAAAAAAAATCAACTTATGAGGAAGGAAATACACTGGGAATCCTAGTACCTCTGAGATAAGCCTATTAATATTTTAAGACTCCCCTGAGTATTAGTATTTATTATGTATGCACACATATGTGTCTTTATCACAATATCAGAAACATATTGATAACATAAATATATTATTTAGTCATTTCATTTTCAACTTCCTCTTTTCCATTTTCCCATTCCTCTGTCCTACATCTCTATCTACCTTTCAGAATTATATGCAAATACATATATAATTAGAGATCCAGCCCAATCTCAGTAAATAAAAATATATGTATATTATTATCATTATTATTAGACTGCCCTAAAGTGTGTCCATGGAGGAAACACCTCCAAGTTCAGTATTTACTGCAAGCCTACTATGTGCAGGCAGGTCACCAAATATGCTTGCTACCTATACACTGTCTCATTAAATTCTTACAAAAACATTATAAAATTCATTTCCCTCCTGTCCTTGCTTTATAAATGGGAAAACTTTCCCTAGGGTATTCATGGCAGATGCAGGACAAGCACAGACGAGAGCTGGCCAGTCAGCTCAGTCAGCGAAGCGCTCATGCTGCAAACACGGGGCCTCAAGCTCAGTCTTTAGAGCCCGCAGCTGGTGCCAGCACCAAGAATGGGATCACTGTCCTCAGATTATTGGTCAGGGGTGACCTTAAGATAGCCCCTTCTCTCCAAACAATACAGTCTATTGCCCAAATGCCCACTAGAACTTGTTAGTAAGACTCTATTGCTGAAGATACCACACTTTGGTCACAGAATATGAAGAAATCAAGCTGGTATTGACCAGAAAGCTTCCTCCCTTTGACTAGCTTTCATAGTAATGGAAAGAACTGGCCATTCAACTTTACCAATAAAGACTTGGGAGGCAGAAGGCTGGGGTTCGAGCCTGTTAGCTCAGAGAAGCAGAGAAAGCTTCCAGTTAACCGTCCTCCTTAACCAGTGTCTCAGCAGCAAATCCCCTCTCATGCAGTCTCAGAAAACCTCCTTCCAACTGAACATCGTTCCCTTCCACTTCCTGTGTGTCTCTCTGTCCATCATCCCGACTCCCTCTTATTCTTTATGGTTTTTTTCTTAATAATCCTATGTTCACTTCTTGTCAACTGGTTGTTTGTTCCACCTCTTGACCTATGGTAGACTTTATTTAATCCAGTTTACAAGATTAAAAAACAACGAGGCTGGGATTAAAAGTATGCACCACCACACCTCACTTCAAGTGAACATTTTTAAAAGAAGGCTGCAGACTTGGGGTGAAGCATTTACCTACCTTGTATGAAGCCCTGGGTTTGATCCTCACAGCAGCTTAAGAAAATTAAAAGTTTAACTAAACTGATCTTATAAAAGAAACTGAGTGAAGGTTGGGGAGTTACTGTGACTAAGTAAATGAAAGAGGCTACTATCAGGAAAAAAATCTCGTCAACCTTTGAAATGCTAAAAGATTGTCAGAAGTTTCAGTTAAAAGAATACCACCACCAAAAGCCAGGAGTTGGCTCAGCCAGCCAGGGGTGGCTCAACAGGCAAAAGCACCTGCTCCCAAGCCTGGTGACCCAGGTTCAGTCCTGAGACCCACACGGTAGAAAGAGAGAATAAAGTCTCCAAATCTTCCACTGACTTCCACACATGTGCTGTGGCACACACACACATTCACAACACATAAATAAATGTTAAGAAATAAAAGAATACCCCCAAATGTACCACCCATAGCTTCTAAGGTCTGACCTTCCCACCACATCCCTTCTCTGCGTTGGCCCTGCGTGGCTATCACAGGTCTTGGTAATGCTTAAGATTTAGAGAACTCATAAATACATACAAGGCAGAATCACTCCCAGCCACCTGTGAACAAGAATTCCTGGAAAGAAGCCTGAGACTAAGTGACCGACCAGAGCTGAAGAACCGTGGAGAGACAGGAATGTTACAGGTCCAAAGGCTAATTACCTTATCCTGGGCTAGCTTTAGCCCCCTGAATTCCTCACCCACCTCTGTGTCAGAACTAACAAACATCCTGTGACTAATAGACAAAAATGTTTGGGGAAATCTATTAACATAGCAGACCCCTGGATTCCACCAAGCCGAAAGCTAAGAGTATCATCAGATAGCCTCTTCTAGCTAAGCGGCTCCCACCTAGCCACCTCTCTGACATGCCCACTAATGTATTTTAAACTTGCCCTGATTTATGACTTAATTTGTAAAACTATGAAACTTCATGAGATTGACTCTATGTTGGAACGTTGTATTTGAGAGAGACGGAGCTGGATGCTCAAGAGTCATATGCTCTAGAATAAACCACGTCTTCCATTCTTTCAGCACAAACAAAGACAAAAAAGGAGGGCTCATCTCCTGGCTCTTCCCAGTCCTCAGCCCCTGGAGCCAGGCTGGAGAAGGAGGCCAGCAGACTGCATCCTTGCCTGCAGCATGCCTGTGGAATTATATAGCTTCCACATCTACATCAGTCGCTCGCGCTACATATCCGCACACTAGACGTGTTCAGGAAAGAAGGTTTTAATTTAATGTGTTTCATAAGCAAAAGCTGTGGAAATACTTCCATGCCTAACCTTTTCAATGTTTTTGTTTCTCCTGAGTTTGGATTCTTCTGACAGAGTTCCTGCTTTCCTTTTCTTAATGGAGCAAGATTTATGTCTGAGATTAGAGCACTGGCTTGGAAAAGTCATTTCAGTTTTAAAGGTGTATGGGTTTTTTTTTTGTTTTTTTTTTTTAATAATAATAAATAGGACAATCTCGGAAGAAAAGGGCATGTTTGGAATGTTAACACAGACACTGAAAGAACTTGCTGCCTCCGCCCCTAGTTAGCAAGCCAGGTATTAAACATTTCAAAAAAGAAAACCAAAGGAGGGCTGGCCAGACAGCTCAGCATGTAAAAGTGTTCAACACTCAGGTCTGACAACTTGACTCAGGTCCCAGGAACCCACATTTAAAAAGCCAAGGTAATTGAGGTAATGGAGAGACAGAACTGAGTTGTTTTAGATGACAGCCCAGATGTATAACTTTTAGGCTAAGCTATCTAAGGTCATTTTGGAAATACAGAGTAAGGCAGAGGTCATTATGAAAGAAACAGCTTTACTGGAGGAAGCATGCTCTGCACAGGCATGGCCCTCCACGCCAACACCCACAGGCATGTTAGAAGAGGGACCAGTGACCCTCCTTTATGCAACTGGGTCATGCCACGATTCAACTGTACTTTTCAACTTATTAGGAAAAGTCATTTTCAATGAACCTATGATGTCACACTTGGAGGGGGATGACAGATGCTAAATCCTCTGTGCTGAGTGGAGGCAGCAGAGGAGTCCAGAGCTCTGCCCTGAGAAGTGTACAAGCCTCCCTATAACTGCCCTCTCAAAGTCCATGAGAACTAGAGCTACAACTCAATGGTTCTGAGCGTCGTCTACACAACCAGGTGTCTGGAGCACTTTATGTCAGTGGTGTCAGGAGGCTTGAACAGTGTGGAAAGTATCCCTTCCTTTCCATCTGGTTGTCAGGATGCCTTTGAGATCTTGGATTAAAAGAAAAACAACAGTCAGAATGGCTAAGATCAAAAACTCAGGGGTTAGCAGATGCTGGCGAGGATGTGGAGAAAGAGGAACACTCCTCCATTGTTGGTGGGATTGCAAGCTGGTACAACCACTCTGGAAATCAGCCTGGTGGTTCCTCAGAAAATTGGACATAGCATTACCTGAGGATCCAGCTATACCACTCCTGGGCATATGCCCAGAAGATGCTCCAACATATAACAAGAACACATGCTCCACTCTGTTCATAGCAGCCTTATTTATAATAGCCAGAAGCTGGAAAGAACCAAGATGTCCCTCAACAGAGGAATGGATACAGAAAATGTGATGCATTTACACAATGGAGTATTACTAACCTATTAAAAACAACAAATTCATGAAATTCTTAGGCAAATGGATGGATGGTACTAGAAAATATCATCCTGAGTGAGGTAACCCAATCACAAAAGAACACACATGGTATGCACTCACTGATAAGTGGAAATTAGCCCAAAAGCTCGAAATACCCAAGATACAACACACAGACCACATGAAATGAAAAGGAACTTTGGAACACTTCTCCCTGCACCCATGGGAGAGGCCAATTAACATTCCTGTCAGAGGACACTTGCTGGACTAACAGTCAGAGGAGGAAGGGAGAGGCTGATTACACATGGAAGGTAACCCACCTGCGGGTGGGGAAGGCCCAGAGCACATAGACACATTCTACAGGATGGACCAACTCTTACAGACAAGGGAGGTCCTTGCTGTCTCATTCCTTAAAGACCAATCAGCTTAGAAAGTCGCTGTTCTGCCAATCACATTGTGCCTAATGTCTGCTACCCCTAGAGACTGTATAAATGTCCTCTGAACAAGCTGTGCTGGGTAGACTCTCCTTTTGGGATGCAGGATGGCCCCAGCATGCTGGAACATTAAAATTCCTCTTGCTTTTTTGCAGCGATCTCTTGTCTCCATGTGGTTCACTCAGGGAGACTCTGGTAAACTAAGGCTCTGCTCACTAGAGTCTATAGAAGTTCGTGAAGAAGGAAGACCAAAGTGTGGGCACTTTGGTCCTTCTTAGAAGGAGTAACAAAATACTCATTGGATCAAATATGGAGACAAAGTGTGGGACAGAAACTGAATGAGGGGCTGTCCAGAGACTGCTCCACCTCGGTATCCATCCCTTGTGCAGTCACCAAAGACAGACACTGATGTGGATGCCAGAAAGTGCATGCTGATAGGAGCCTGATATACCTGTCTCCTGAGAGGCTCTGCCAGAGCCTGACATATACAGAGGCAGATGCTCACAGCCAACCATTGAACTGATCATGGGATTCTCAATGGAGAAGTCAGAGAGAAGACTGAAGGAGTTGAAAGGGTTTGTGGCCCCATGAGGAGAGCAACAATACCAAATAACCAGAGCTCCCAGGGTCTAAACCACCAGCCTGGGAGCACATGGGGGGACCCATGGCTCCAGCTGTGTAGGTAGGGGAGGATGGCCTTGTCGTCAGGCAAAGGTGTGAGAATAAGTCCTTGGTCCTGTGAAGGCTGAATGCCCCAGTGTGGGGGAATTTGTGGGTGGGGAGGTAGGAGTGGGTGGGTGGGTGTACATCCTCATAGAAGCAGGAGGAGGGGGGATAGGATAGAAGGTTTCTGGGTTGGGGGGAAATGGGCAAAAATGATTACACCTGAAATGTAAATAAAATAGCCAATTTAAAAAAAAGAAAGAAAGAAAGAAAATGAAAGGAAGAGATGGGATAGATAAAAGGTAGAATCGGAAGGCTGAAGAGATGGCTTGGCCCTTCAAAGCATGTGTTGCTCTTGCTGAGGACCTAGGTTTAATCTCCTGCCCCCACACCGCAGCTACCAACCATCTATAACTGTGGTTCCAGGGGGCCAGTTACCTTCTTCTGACATCCAGAACAGTGCACTTGGTGCACATACATCCACACAAGCAAACACCTGTACACATAAAATAAAAATAAATACATTCTTTTCCGTTAAAATAGAGTCATCAGTAATGATTTTGCACAATGACCTCAGTTGAAGATCCAAGAGTTGATTCACACTCCACAGTGGAAGTGTGACCTGACCAGCGTGCCACAGTCACCCCTGCAGGGAGGGAGGCTTCCGCAATGGGAATAATCATCTCCAAATGCCTTTGTTTCAAGAGGGTATAGAGGAACACAAATGCACTGGAGACGGAACTCAGGGCCTCGAACACACTGAACACACTTCTGGTGTCACTTCCGCTCTCTGGGTTGTTCTAATCGAGGCTTATCCAATCCTTGAGGTGGCTGCTTTCTGCAGTTTGGAGAGGACAGAGAACACATTGCTTACGTCACTCTCAATGGTGTATATGTAAGTGCTGAAAGCCTGTGACTGATGGTCCTTATACGAAACAGGGAGGAAGAGTCAGTTGTTACAGTACGGTTGTCTTCAAAATATTTTCCATGACACCCAAACATAAAAACGATAAAAGCTGAACACATGAGTCCAGAAGTTCCTCTGACATCGAAACTCTCCAACCTCAGTGTAGTCTGAAACATCCTCCACACTGTGTCTGAAATGTTTGGAAGTATATTTATTTTAAAAGCCAACTGACTCTTCAGCCTTTTTAATGCATCAGTGAAATTTAAAATATGATATTGAAAATTGTATAAATATAAAAATACTTTTCCCTCAGAACTTTGATTTTCCTGAACTTTCACGTGTCATTCTCACCATCCTCTTGGGGAACTTTTGGGGAGGGTTGGGGGCTCACAAAATAGCCAAATGTTGCTCTCTTGGCAGGAGTTTTATAGCACCAAGATGTGTGAAGAACAACTGAGTCTCCTGGGGTGTTGTGGGGGAGGGGCAGCTAACTCACAACATAAGGCACTTTCTCAAGACTGAAACCTCAGAGTTTCTGACCTCATGGAGACTAAAGACTATCATGGCTTCTTTGAGGATCGGGGAAGCAGATGAAACTGTCAGTGCTGTTTGCAGAAAGATCTAACCACAGTTAGACTCCCAGTCGTGGCCACCAACAACAATCCACAGAAGTGATATGCGCACTGCTCCATCTTCACACCCGAATTTTGGGGGGAATGCCTGGGTTCTCTTGCAATGGTGTATATAAGAGCTAGTTGGCTGTGTGTGGGGAACCATGCTTGAAGAGACTGGACCTGTGATGACAATCTCTGTCCAGTCTAAATTGGTTAGTTTCATTTCATCATAATGTATACTGACATTTACCAGAAGGAGGCATGCATGCACGTGCATGTGTGTGTGCGTGCGTGTGCACCTATAGAGACCAGAAGTCAATACTGTATGTTTTTCTCAGTTCCTTTTCATGACAGAGTCACTCACGGAACCTGGATCAGGCAGGCTGCCTGGCTAGGAAATTCTAGATCTACCTGTCTCCACCTCCTCAATGCTGGGATTATGTAAGTGTGATGCCTACTGCACCCCCTTTTTCTGTGAGTGCTGGGAATGCAAACTCAGGTCCCCATGTTTAGGAGGTAAGCACTTTATCAACTGAGTCATCTACCTGGCTCACTGCAAAAGTTCCAAAAGCATCGTCCCCAAGATTTGCCTACAGACTTAGTTAGCCAGGCACCCGGGATATTTTTTCTTTTTTTTAAGAAAATTAGTCACAAGTTCTGTTTTGTTTTGTTTCTTTTAAAATTATAACTAAAGGTTAGAGAGGTATTTTAGACTGTGAGTTCATAAGACATGTTTAAGAATAACTAATTCTCTTATATAAATTGATTTTTGTTGGTTTTGTTGTTGATTTATTGTTGTTGTTGTTGTTGGAGACAGGGTTTCTCTATGTAAAGACCTTGGCTGTCTTGGAACTCACTTTATAGACCAGGTTGGCCTCAAACCCACCTGCCTCAGTCTCCTGAGTGCTGGGATTAAAGGTGTGCCATGATTGCCAGGGTTAATGTAAATTTAAAAAAAAAAAAAAAACCAGCTTAGTAAAGAAGAACAAAGTCATATAAGCCATTGCTTAATAAAAGCCATACAACCAAGAACTGTTTTTTAAAGCTTTAATGGGCTATTCTGGCATTGTACAGTTAGTTATTTATGTGGTTTCAGAAAGTACTGACCTCTGATAAAAAATATTTAAGTAATATTTTACACCAATATGGTTTTGTGATTCTTAAACAGATAGAAATTCCTCTATGGGAGGAGGTCCCCTCAGTCACCACCAGCAACCCTAACTGCCACAGAAGACTGTTACACAGCAAAATCACTGGAATTGGGTTTCCAGGTTGGAGGAAAGACCACACAGAGACAGTATGAGATTTGCAAATGAGAAAAATGTGTTGTAGAAAGGGCTGGTAACACAGTTTGGGGTGGGGCTACCTCCATACTCTCTTCTGTGCTCCCACAGTGGCCTTGGGATACCTGAGGCAGGGTCTCTGATTTAAAGAGGCCACTTCCCTGTGTTGTTCAGTGGCCTAAGACTGTCCTTGCTCCATGTCAAGAGTGACTCATCCATAGCCAGAGAAAACACAGTTCATTAAAACACTGTCCCTGTGTGTCTCTGCCTGATAGAAAAGCCACTGTTCTCCAAGCACTCCTCTGAGGTAAGGCCCGCCATTACCCACCCCTTTGTTTAACAAAGGTTCACTCCCAATCATCGGGATGTTCTGAGACACAGGGAAGCTTCAGGGTGGAGAGGAGGTGTCCTCAAAGCTCTAAGAAGGGGTAACTGTAAGGCAATAATGTAAGTCGAGTTTCATCCTAGGCTAGGCTCCCATAGCTGGATGGGATGGAAGAGCAAGGGCTGGGATGGCCTGAGATGGAGAAGGCCAGTCAGCCGCAAGAGCCAAGAAAACAACCCTAGCCACCAGTGAGCACCTCAACTACCTTCCTTCCCTTCACAAGGAACGACAGCAATTAGGAAATATTACTTGGGCTTGCAGGCTTCTGTCCTGGCCCAGTGAACCCACAGAGACGTCCCCACAAATTACTGGAAACTGCACTTTGAACTCAGGCTTTGGCAAGGAGCCCAGGCAAACAGAAATGTAGAAGTTCCCTTCCTCTGAGGCCCCCTGCACCAGGGTGTCCCACAGACAGGCCAGAGCCAATGGCAACAGGTTGGAACGAGGCCACACCAGCCAGGAAAACAAGCCTGAACCGGCATCATGTCCTACTGCCTCTACTATTTCTGTAAAGGGGTTGGGTTGTTTTTGTTTTTGTTTTTGTTTTTGTTTGGCTTCTTCTCCCTCATTTGATTGGACTGGATGAAAGACACGGGTCCCATCAAGGAAAACACTGCCACCATTTTCAGAAAACTCTTGTGTGGTCCTGAACACAACTTTATCAGCTACACCAGTAAGTGTCCAGGGTTTGGTGCACCAGTAGCAAGGACCAAAATGGGCCAGGGCAGTTGCTAAGCAAAGTCTTAGAAACTGCCAGGAACCACAAAAACGAGCTTGTGAACTCTGCCACTGACAGGGATACAGAGTTTTTTCCTGCCCACCAGACCTTCCTCACATACTGTTAAAATAAATCAGCAATGATCAGCCCAGAACGGGCAGCCTCAGCAACACGGGTCCCAAGCCTGTTCCTGCTTCTTCAGAAGAAGAAGCAATCAGATTCTGCTGTTGTGTGTCTCCCTAAGAACATACAATGTGGACAGACCTAAGAGGCCAAACCCAGACAGATAAACTGAGAATTGGACAGCTAGAACAGCAGGGCCCTTTCCAGCTTCAGGGCTGCAAAGCAACTTCCCAGAGATCCTAAGTCATTAGCCTGCGCTAGGAGGAGAGGAAAGGAGAAGCAGACTGCTCAAAGTAGGGTTCTGCCAGACCAAGCATTCCTTCGAGACTGACTGGAAACCCAGCGAGACCTCTCGCACTTAAGCCTTCTCTCACGAGTCATTTCACCCTATGTTTGTACTGCTTCATACACAAGGTGTGGACACAGGAATGACCACTTCTGATGATACTATAAAGAAATATATCCAGAGGGTATCTTTTTAAGCTCCACGTTTCCTCTAGGGACACATGTTTCCTAGAACTGCTCATTTTGTCCCTCAGCCCCCAGCTTCCTCTTTTCCCCACTTCCTGCAGCTCACCCAGTTCTATAATAATTAACAGTCGACGAACAGCACACAATTTGTATGGGTCTGTGTTAACGGAGTGGAAGAGGCCCTTGCCTGTGTGACCATGAGTGTGAAGCCTGAAGCCCAAGGGTCAAACTTGAGTGTCACTCGTCAGGAGCCCTCCTGTTGTTGAGACATGGTCTCTCATTGGGCTGGGGTCACCAATTCAGCAAAGCTGGCAGGCAGCGAGGCACATGGATCCTCCCTGCCTCTCGATCCTCAGCACTGAGACTACAAGTGCCCCACCATACCTGCCTTTCTTTACATGGGTTGTAGGTGCTGGGGCTCAAATTCAGGCCCTCAGGTTTGTACAGCAAACACACTGCTCACTGAGCTTTCTCCCTGGCCCCACAGAGTTTTTCTTAATACTGATAATCTGTCTCGTTTTAGGGCACCCCTGGCTGGCCCTATTGTCCTTTCCAAAGGTTCCCATAGTACAGCTTGTCTGCTTTCATCAGCAAACACAGACCCTACCCTTTATCTCTTCCCTCTTCCCACCCAGGGGTCCTAGTAATGTAAACAAACAGAAAGTCCAGGTTTCCCATGAAATCTACAGAAATCCTGTGCCTGGGCAAATCACTCTCTTGCCCACACATCCCTTACACGGGTATCATGATGTCCTCCAACAAAGGCTCAATGCCTGGATTGCTCTTAGGCTATGTCCTCATTTATCAAATATGCAGGTAAAAAAATACTTAACTCAGGATTTGGGGTGTTACAACTGACAGCTAGTAGGAAGGGTCCTTCCGAGCACGTGGGGCCTTACAGGGATACAATTGGGTAGAATGCCAGATAAGAGGTCCAGGCTGAGAAGTCTCTGGGTAGCCTGATCTCAAGACCCAGCCCAGGACAGGGCAGATCCTCGTGGGGCCTTCTGAAGCCGAGCAGGACCACTAAGTGCTAGAGAATCCTTAAGGAGGGCTTACACAGCCAGAGACCCCTGAATCCCTTCACCATCCCCTACAGGTTCTGAGTCTGTAGGCCTGGCCAGTCTCTGGGCAGTCCTGATGCTGATACCCACAGGACATGGTGGAAAACATGGGATGAGTGTGGAAGAGGATGAAGAGGAGTAAGAAGAGTGAGGTCAACAGCTCGGAAAGCAGAAGAGGCACCGAGCACCAGAAGATCTGGGGGTGGGGCAGGAACAGAAGACCACTGGACCTGCTGTGGGTGTAGGTTAGGTTGGGGCTGGATCCTTGCCTAGGGGCCATTCCCACCTACGCCCTAAAAACATTGCTTAGTACTCAGTGCCTGTGTAGCACCGTGGGAGAAAAAAAACTCGAGGGGGAGTGAGTTCGGCTTTGGTGGGGTTCCGCCATGCTTCCCACACTGCCGGCAGAAGGGTGGTCCCACATGCACGCAGCCACTGCTGGACAGTGGCTGCAGTTCAAGGTTCCAGAGTTCCAAAAGCTAGCAGTCTGGCAGCAGGCACAGGAAGGCCCAGGCAACACATAGAGTTTTCCAAAGCTTTTATTGCCCATGGCTGGTGAATGGGTGTAGATGGTATGCACTTCCCCCGCCAAAAGTCAGGGGGTCTAGCTTTTTATTGGGAGGGGGAAAAGGGGCGGGAATAACTTAATTAGCCACACCCCCTTTAGATAACTCATTAATATTTAAATCTCTGGAGGTGGAGACCTCTACCTGTGTCCTACGTGATTGATAGTGCAGGTTAAACGGAGTTACCTCGTCCAAGGCCCGACATTGCACTGGTGCACTGGAAGATTATTTTGGTTTATACTGCTAAATACTCAAACTTGATTAAAATATATAATATGCAGACAATCATCTTCAGATTTGTGTTATTCTGACTTATTAGCTGGGACGTTGAGGTCATGTTTCCTACCACCACATAGGCAGGACCTGAAGGTAAGGGGAAGGCAAAGAGGAAGGACATTTTCAAGAACATAACTTTGCCCTGACTCTCAGGACCCTTAAGAAAACGAGGCAGCCCTGTGTCCTTCCTCTCACTCAATTAAGAGAACCCTAACAATTTATGGAACCCCAAAATACATGTGACATGTTGAGACATCCTACAAACGTTAGAATGTTTTTAAATAGATGAGTTTAGTATTCTTTGGAAATGTCCACCCCAAAAGCTCTGAGCCCCAGCCGCAGGGCAGCCCACTGGACACAGTCAGCAAGTCTGACTCCTAATCCAGGATCTTCTTTCCTAATGTCAACTGGTGACATCACCGTCTACTTTTGGCACTGTTCCCGATTTCTCAGCTCAACTAGAAAACCTTGTCAGACTCCTCCCATCTGTTCATGGTCCCTGCAGTCTAGGTCTTCATTCCCTCCATCCAGCCCCCAGTGTTTCAAGTAAATGAACTCAGTCCAGAGTTCTAAGGACCACCCCTAACACAGAGACCCTCACTACCTCTCACTATCCGGCCACGTTCTCTTTAAAGAGAACTCTTCCAAATGCATGGTGCACTGCCTAGAATAGAGGCTGCATCATGCCATGCCGAGTCCTGGCCAATGGCGTAACTCATAAGGGACTTCTGGTAAGACTGGCCCAGCTGGGTTGCACATCCCTCTTACTGTTCCTTCTTCCTTCTTTGCTGAGCCTGCAATGCAAGTGCAATGGATGGAGTCTGGCAGCCACCTTGGACTTCAAGGCAACTGAGAATGAACTTGATGCTTTGGAACACAAAAGCCAAAGTCTGCGAGAAGCCTGGGTCCCCGACCATGCTTGGAGCTCGAACACCTGCTCTGAGTAGCCCTTCCCGAGAGTCTTATGTGAAGAGATAATTTCTGTATCATCAGTCTTTATTATTCATAACTGCAAGTGAGTCAGAACTGCAGAATCAGAGCTGCAAGTGAATCTGCTCCCCAAAACTATTGATGGCTCTCAAATTCCAATGAAACAACAGCTCTTTGATCCAACAGCTATGGCAACCCAGTATCTGGAGGCAAACTTCATTTCCATGTTTTTTCTTCTCTTCCTGGCTACTTCCTAGAAGCAGGGCCCTCAGTGAGAGCAACTGGCAAGTTCCTGGAGCTAAACAAGAATGGGTCTCAGTAGCCTATCTGCAACCTAGTCATTCTCTCTGCAGAAATGGGCTTGCCATGCAGCCTCCCCTTTTGATTTCAACCTAATATCTTGCACAAAAATCCCAGCAAGACCGAGCACCCAAATCAAAACAAAATTATTCAATAACTTGCAAGAGTTGCTCTGCTAAAGCCAAGTTTTAGTTTGTTTCCTTCAAGATGAGGTATTTGAGGCTCACAGGGGTGGCTGTGCTGTGACAGTGGCTGTGGCTATGACAGTGGCTGAGGCTGTGGCTATGACAGTGGCTGAGGCTGTGGCTATGACAGTGGCTGAGGCTGTGGCTATGACAGTGGCTGAGGCTGTGGCTGAGACTGTGGCTATGACAGTGGCTGTGGCTAAGGCTGTGGCTGTGGCCGTGGCTGTGGCTGAGGCTGTGACTGTGGCTGAGGCTGGGATGAGGTTGGTGAGCACAGACTCCTGTTCTTTTTCCAATTTACTATGTGATCAGAGGTGCTCAGTGAACCAAGAATGAAAACCCCAGTCTCCAGGTACTGAACTGTCAATTAAGAGGGACTGAGCCTAAGCTGCAGTGTCCAGGAGGTCTCGGTCCCCACCAACTAGGCTGACTAAAGACACAACACAAAGAACAAATACGATGGGATTAGTTTTTAAACATCAGAACATTTCTTATTCATTTCCATGCCCAAAGGAACTGCCGTAATTAGGCCAGTATCCAGAGAAATTTATATACCAGGTCAAAGGATGTGTCTCCCTGTGATACTCATAAAACCCTATTGGCTGGGGCTCCACGCTATTAAAAAGCATCAAGATGTTGGCCTACTTGAGAAACCACATCCTGTCAGTCTCTTGAGGTATGGTGCAGGAGTTGAATGACCAGATGTGGCAAGTTGAGCAAAAGATGCCTGGACCAGCCTTAGGGTGTCAGTGGGACACAGTTTTGTACATGACTGTCTTTCAGGAAATTGGCTACACAGGGTGTCATTGACATCAGAGGAAGGGATTTGGGAGATCATCTGGTGAAGGCTGGCTTTGTAGATTTCACAATTTTGAGTGAGACCCCTCCTCTCCACCTCTGAAATAAAAGCAGAGAGAGCAGGACAAGATTGCCTGTTGCCTGAACAGAAGAAATTCACTGGGATGTGGCTGCTCAGCACAGCCAAAGTAGAAGAAACAGAAGTAGGGGCAGGGTTAGGGACACGGTGACTAAAGAATGTTCTGCCATCCCAGCTCAGAAGTGAAATGGGAAAAGAATGTTCTGGACCGTGACCCCAGACAAGGTCTCTATCTTCCAGAGAGAAAATCAGGACAAATTGGTGTGGATAGAAGCAGGCCAATGACTCCGACATTTGTGACCTCCACAACTTGATGCCCACACTGAGAACCTCAGCAAATGACCTCTCTAAAACGCCTGTAGAGTGGAGGTGATAACCAATACCTACTTGACAAGGTGTCAGCAGGAATGAAAGAAGGTACCACGCAGTCCTGGCACTGGGGAGCGCTCACAGATGGTATCAGTTTCCCTAGTTCACAGGTTCCTCCAAACCCTTAGCTAACCCATAAACACTGGGCGGCGGAGCCTGCCAGCCTTCTCCCAAGCTCTCAGAGTGAACACCGGGTTCTTTACGTGTTGGCTGACTGACTAATGGGCGCCGGAGCAGCTGAGCTGTTGGGTCACGTGTGACAACATGTTCCTACCGTCAGAGAAACCTCCACCAGCCCTTTATGTAGGGAAGAAAAAGCAGCAAGTCCTCGAGCCTTTTAAAGCAAACCAAAATGTCCCTCGAGGCCCCCCATTCGGAAGATGAAGGATGCGCGTTGTGGGGCAGGCAGCGGGGCGCTCTGGCCTTCGTGAGACTTGCAGTGCCCTGTTGCTCTGTACCTGCTGGGGTCCTGCGGTTCAGCTCCGTGAAGCTGAAATGCCAGTCCAGCCTTTCATTTGTCCCGATCAAAGCAGCAGTGGGGCGGTGCAGACCTGAGTTTGCAAAATGTATGCTCCCACCAGGGTGCAGAGCTCACCTGTCCCTGCTGGAGCAGGGTACGCCCTCACCAACACAGTCACGTGGCCGCCCAGCCCTCCTCGAGTTACCTGGAATGTCTGGGCGGAGGCCGGAAAGACCTGGAGCTGCGCGCGCAGGTGGTGTGCCCCAGTTACTCTTGTTTGTCTTGAAATAGAGTGTGGGGGGGGTGGGGGGGTGCATTCAACCCTCCTTTTGGTGGGGAGTAAAGAGGGGCTGCAAATACACCCGAAGTGCATACCTAAATCTGCTGT
>JANHMN010000001.1:107475737-107511599 GCA_030674055.1 Rhabdomys pumilio
ACACTTCCATTGTGACAGACCCAGAGCTTAGAGTCTGTCAGCAGAACTGTTCCCTGATCCCCAGTTTCTTTTTGTTGGCTCTGGGCCCTCCCTTCTCTACCATGTGTTTCTGATAGTCTATACACCATACCCTGTTCTAAAACCACCTCCAAGATTTGCATCTTCTTTTTCTAACTTTTGGAAATCCTCTCTTTTAAGCCCTATGACTCTTCCCACATACAAACTTGGCATTCCGTTTCTAAAACCAACCCCCACTTCTCCTCATCTAGGATGGAATCATTCTCTGTTCCACTATGGTTCTGAGACAACATGCTGCTTTTCCAAATTACCAAGGGGACTTTCACTTTAATGGGAGCTAACTTGTGCGAATGCAGAATACAACTGTTCTCCCACTAATCTGCCTCTTGTGAGTTAATTCACAGGCACCAGTCATGAACCTCAGAAGATCTCCTTTCCATTTCTGTACCTACATAGCTTACAGTGGGCTGCGGCAGCACCTATGGATATGACTTGTAAGAAATAAAATGGTTTCATTTAGAAAACCTTACTACTCGGCACATCCACCCACTCGAAGTAGAAATCTTCCAGCACTTTTAGCAAGTGAATTCAAATTAGACTATTTAGAGCCTGCAAATGGATTGGATTTGGATATTCTGATAAAATATTAGCTGAAATTAACAACCCCAAAGAGGAGACGGTACGCAGGGAGTGTGATTCCAGATGGATAGAAGTTGTGGAAAGTGATAATGAAATGTATACAGGTGTTTTAAAAGAGGTTCGTGGGCTGGAGAAATAGCTCAGTTGGTAGAGTGCTTGTCCAACATGCACAAACACGTGGTCTGAGTCCCCAGCCATAGAGCTCTAGGCTATCATTAGCCACATAACAAGTTCCAGGCTAGCCTTAGATGAGACCTTGTCTCAAAAGTAAAATAAACAAAAAAGTATCCAGGTCATTAAAATGATATTACCAAGAAACTGCTTTCCATGAAAGTTAGCTGAACGGATCTCAGACACAAAGACGACCCATGCATTTGCTAAGTGACAATATGCAGTTACAAAACAGTAGATATTGTATTAAATACTTTGCTAAAAATATATGAATGGATGTGGGCTAGAGAGATGGCTCAGTGGTTAAGAGCACTACGGAGAAGTTAGAGAGAAGACTGAAGGAGCTGAAGGGGTTTGCAGCTTCATGGGGAGAGTAACAATACCAACCAACCAGAGCTCCCAGAGTCTAAACCACCAGCCTGGGAGCACATAGGAAGGGCCCTAGGGCTCCAGTTGTATATGTAGGGGAGGATGGCCTTGTTGGGCATAGGTGGGAGAGGAGATCCTTGGTCCCATGAAGGCTGGACCCTGAGTGTGGGGGAATTCCAGGGTGGGGAGGAGGGAGTGGGGGGGGTAGGTGGCGGCACATCATCATAGAAGCAGGAAGAGGGGAGATAGGATAAGGGATTCCTGGGTGAGGTAGGGGGAGAAATGGGGTAAGGGGATAGCATCTGAAATGTAAATAAAATATCCAATAAAACAAAGTTAAAAAAGAGAACCACTGCTCTTTCAGAGGTCCTGAGTTTAATTCCCAGCAACCCTATGGTGGCTCACAACTGTCTATAAAGGGATCTGATGCCCTCTTCTGGTGTGTCTGAAGACAGCAACAGGATACTCACATAAAATAAATAAAATTAAATAGACATATATATGAATAGATGGATTAATGAATGAATAAATGAATGAAGACAATACAGTTTTAATGATAACTGTTGTTCTAGGCGTTAGAAATATGAAATCCTTGTCTGTGGGCAGGGTCCAGTTGCATACCTGAATCCCAGCACTCAAAAAGAGAAAGCAGAAGGAATGCAAATTCAGGGCTACTCAGGGCTACATAGGGAGTTCAAGGCCAGCCTGGACCCTGTCTCTAAACAACACAATAAATTCCTATATTTTCTCATTTTTTGATGTTATGTAAAATTTACAAAAAAAAAAAAAAACCTCAAGTCATTGATCTGGTAGTTTTAAACAGGCTCGTGTTCCAACTAAAATATGACCCCTATTCATTCACCTTTCTAAATAAGTTTCCTTTAACACGGCAGCTCATCTTTCTTCTCCTTTCTCAGCCCTGGGACTTGAGCAGAAGGCATTTTATAGGGACAGTTAGTAACTATCACCTTCTGCCAGCTTAGTTACGACCAAAGAAGCCAAACTTAAAAGAAGCATTTTTGATCCAGATGAAGTCACTGGTAACTCTCTCATTATTTTTCTCCATAGCAACACGTATAAAATATGGGGGAAAAAATGTTTATTCAAGTCTTTTACTCAATTTCACAACTACTTCAAAAGCTGTTAAGTGTGGTTTACACTTCTTAAAAATTTCAACCTAGAGCTGGGGTTTGTTTTAACACTAAAGGCTAGAGCTTTGTGCCAGTGAGCTGGCTCTTGACGCATGCCTGATGAGACACACTGGGAGCTTGGAGTTCCTTTGTTGAATTTTTTTTTCTCTCTCTCTCAGGAAAATGCCTCTGAAAGCTTTGTGAGGTGTCTCTACACAGGTCCTGTGATAAGTGGGCCTTTCATTAGACTTCGACCACAGAGGAATCCCAGGGACTTCTCTCTAATATAATTTAACCCCCTCATTCAAGAACTTGAGAGGTGGAACATAGTTTAATAGGTAGATTTAGAGGTTCCTGTGCCTCCAGTAATCCTCCTTTCATCAGAACAATGGCTATAATTAATATTTATGATTTGCCTTTCACCTCAGAGGACTTCTACAAATTGTTACCACAGGACTCAGGACGCTCACTAATAAAGTGCTACTGCAGGGCCCAGAAGAGAGACTTAGAGTCATCTCAGGTTTGCTCCATGGCCATGTGGCCACAAAGGAAGGATGTGGGGCACAACAACTCTATGCCTGCTACTCTAAGAAAAGAGTCAGGAGTGGGAAATCAGTGAGCTCATGCTGTCCCTGCAGCCCCCTGCAGCCCCCTGCAGCCCCCTGCAGCCCCCATAGCAGAAGCAGGTTTTTATTTTGATGAGCAGTTCTATTGGTTTTGCTTGGTGCCTTGGGCAGATAGGCAAATTATGGCCCAAGGGCCTCAGCCTCTATCTAATTTTATGTTATTTTTAAGTTCATTAGTTTGTTTGTTTTGAGACAGGGTCTTTGTATGTAGTAGCCCAGGCTGGCCTGGATTGCTCCATCTCGAATCAGCGTCTGAATGCTGGATTTACAGGTGTATGAGAACTCCTGGTTCTCAACCTAATCTTATCTTCCACTCTCTCTGTCTCCACCTCAGCCACAACGTATATCTCTGATATTTTCAGAGGGTTGGTTAGGCCAAGGAGCATGACAACATCACCGAGACTAGATAGGCCATTCAGAGTATTTTTCACTGCACTTTGTTGTTGCCTGGGAGCCTAAGACTGAGTAAGAGAGGTTCAAGGGTGCTGCCAAGCTTTTGTCTTACCGCTCTAGAGTGTCATCAGAAACTCATTGCAGGTGTCCTTGAACTTTCTTGGAGTCAGCACATTGATCTGGACTGACAGGATATGTGCTTAACAAAGGCCAAGTTCATGTAGCAACACGCACAGAGGAAATACTCCCCACACCCAGAGTGCTCATCCACAGCAAGTGGCTGACATCAGTCCAGTATACCTGCTGGACCATAGTAACCCCTACAGCAGTGCTCAAATTGGGGGAGGGGGACAACAGGATGAGAGCAGAGCTGTTGACATCAATCTGAGAGACCCTGCAGGCAGAGGCAAGCCCACCCTAGTCATGATCAGACCAGGCAGAAAGCAGCTATAGACATTGTGTCATGGTCTTGGTAGCTACATCACATGCTACTGGATAGTAGTTACCAACAATGAAGACAGCAATTTAAATTCCCAGTCATGACCTACAAAAGTTACAGTCAGGCAGCTGTCTTGAAGCTACTGCCTACATTGTGCCCGTTAAGCTACCAGTAGACAGATGTCACAATCCTAGCTTTACAAGGTGAAGAGAGTAAAGCCCACAGGAACTGCCTCTGAACTAAGACAGTCTTACTGTTCATTTATGGGACACAGATCCTATGTGGCAGATTTTTCATCAAAAACCCAGAAACCACTTGGAAATGGAAACAGAAAGTGGCCTTTGTTGTATTTCCATCTTTTAGAGAGGTGGTTTATAAAGCTACACACACACACACACACACACACACACACACACACACACACAGACACTATGGTAGCTCCTTTAGTCCTAGTAGGTACATCCACATGTATGCTCTGCACACAGCTGGATAACACACAATGATTGAAGACCTGTTCCATTTCTAAATCCAACCATGCCAGCCAGCACTTCGGCCATCACAGGTAATCCATTCATCAACAATCCTCCAATAACATTCATATTTGGAAGTTGGTTCCCCAATCGTATTTAACCTGAAGGTTAGCCATGCAAGTGAACAAAGAATTCACAAATGCACAGTTACTCTTTTCTCATATTGTGAGACCACAAGCCATGTATCCCAAGCTAGCATAGAACTCACTGTGTTTGGCACAGATCTCCCTTAAATCCTTGAAATCCTCCTCCCTCAGCCTCCAGAGTGCTGGGATTACAGGTGTGTGCTAATCTGGCTCTGGTTCGAGAGAAAACAAAATTTAAAAGATCAAGTTATTCTTTTTTTTCCTCTCCTTTTCCTGAGCATTAGACTAGTTCAAAATTCATGATGGGCAAAGTCTACTTGGCCAGCAATATTGGCTTCCTCCAGTCTCCTGTTCCCTAGAGACCAGAACATGTTCCTCTTCCTCGGCCTGCATGCTCCCCAAGACAGCTGACCCTTCTCACCACATAGAATGTTCCAGAACAGGGCCCTCCCCTGTCCATTCACGCCTCCTCACACCTACCACAGTCACACAAGAACACAAGAGAACTCATCGCCATGTCTGTCCTCACAGGCATGGCCTATGTGCAGCCAGCCGCTGAGTCCCTTAGCATTACACGTGGGGTGAGCATTTTAAAGCCATTCTTTATTAGTTACCCCTTTTTCCTCACTTTCTTTTTTTAACAAGCCCTCATGTAGCTCAGGCTAGTCTCATCTCTGGTATTGCCAAAGATGACCTAGAAATTCTGGTCCTCTGCTACTTTCTATGGGCCTGGTGCCTTACCTGCCTTAGGGGGCAAACCCAGGGCTTCTCACATGCTAGGCAAGCAATCTGCCAACTGAGCCCAGCCTCAGCCCTCTTTACTTTTGATTATGAACATTACACACACACACACACACACACACACACACACACACACACACACGTGCACGCACACATACACACAAGAAAGGTAACCACATTACAATCCCATTCCACCAAGTCTTATATGGAGTCTCAGCAATCATCTGCCATATACAATACAGACAATACAACACTCTGCCTGTGACCTTTTTCTCCCACTCTCTTCAACATTGAGGGATTTAAAACAAACCCCTAAATGCCACGTTGTTTTACCTATATTTAATTAACTTCCTAATTGCTTTAGGAAGTATCTTCTTAATTATGCATCCATTCAGCTAAGTACAAAAGTCATTCTTTCATTGCAACTGTTGCAAATTTGTTTGTTTGTTTGTTTGTTTGTTTGTTTGAGATAGGGTCTGGCTGACCTGGAACTTACTGTGTAAACCAGATTGACCTTGAACTCACAGACATCTGCCTACCTGCCTCAGAGTGCTGAGAATAAAGATTTGTGCCAACACACCCAGCTCAGGTATTAGGAATTTTTAATTAAATGAAAGCTCAGTTTCTTGTCATTCCTGTAAGAGTAAAGATATAGATATTACATGCTGTCAGTAAGAGGAGCAAGGAGAAGATTTCGCTGATGTGTGAATTCTTAATTCTAGAACATTTCTCGTCCTCTTACCCCACCACCACCATGATTATGCGTTAGTTTTAAGGCTAAATATGATATATATATATATATATATATATATATATATATATATATGTGTGTGTGTGTGTGTGTGTGTGTGTGTGTGTGTGTGTGTCTCAGGAAAGAAATAAGCATA
The DNA here is from genome assembly GCA_030674055.1 of Rhabdomys pumilio. Classification (NCBI taxonomy): domain Eukaryota; kingdom Metazoa; phylum Chordata; class Mammalia; order Rodentia; family Muridae; genus Rhabdomys; species Rhabdomys pumilio. Next base: position 107,481,767 of record JANHMN010000001.1, read on the forward strand.
ACAAAGGAAAATATACCTTAATATGCAAAACTTAATTTTGCAGCCCATGTAATTTTCTGGAGGGAAATCCACCCACTGAATTATTAAAGTCCATGCTAACTAATACATTTTCACCTTAAAAGATGAAATAAGAAGACATGGACAGAATTCTTTTTTAAAAAATTATTTGTGTGTGTGTGCGCGCGCGCGCATGTGCTAGAGCTTGTGATTCTGGAAGCCAGAAGTGTGTGCTGGATCCCCAGGAACTGGAGTCCCAGGTGGTTGTAATTGCCTGGCCCTGGTGTGTGTGCTGGGATCTGAACTCTGGTCCTCTGGCAGAGCAGCATGTACTCTTAGCTGTTAAACCATCTCACCAGCCCACAATAGCCTCTTGATCAAATTTTAAAGCTTATCTGTACATTCAAAGTCAGAAGTCTTGAAGGTCAAGTTAAATTCTGCCATGTTTTACATTTGTTTGTCCTTACACTTCGAGGGTTCTCTTTAAAGGCCAGCAGCTGTTTGTTATCAATATACATCATTTCAAATCACTTATGGGGAATTGAACCCAGGGCCTCTGACAACCTAAGCTCAGAGCTATACTCTGAATTCTAACAAATATACCCTAGCCACTGGTATTTGCTTCTCTTATGTTTGCAAAAGGGGAGAGATCCTCAAATGAGTGAATCTTCCCCCTCCTTGTACCACCTCACCCATATCCCCACCCTCCACCCGTCACCATGTAACCCTCAGAGGTGTGCAGACTGGGACCCAGGCCTGATCAGGTAACATCTGGTCTTCACCCTGATGCCATGTCCACCTTCCAAGAAACTGCCCATTTCTTTAAAGTATCGTTTCTGATCTCAGTGAATCACCCGCACAAGCTACTCTCTTCCCAGGTCTGCTCTTGTAAACCCATCCCACTTCTTAGCAGAGATTTTCTAGGAACCCTGAGTTTATACCAGCATCAGCAGCTGTGACATGAATTAGCTCAGAATTCCACATGGCAGTCGAGACGGCCACATAAGGATGAACCACACCTCTACAAAATCTTCTGGAGATGGTCTGCACCTTCAAGGCTCAACAGGAAGGAAGAACAGCCCTTAGAAACAACAGTGCTAAACAAGGATTTAAGATACAACCTAAGTTGCATGTGGTGACACACCCCTGAAACCTAAACACACAGGAAGCAGAGACAGGATGATCCCAAGTTCAAGGTCAGCCAGGACTATATAGAAAGACTCTGGCTCAAAAAAAAAAAAAAAAAACAAAAAAACAAAAAACAAAAAACAAAAAACAAAACAAACAAACAAACAAAAACCCCACAGTTTTTCTCAGGTATTTGTCACAGCAGTGAAGATGGGTCTGATACACAAAGTTCTGCACATAATTTAGAAGAAGGGGAGGCAGGAGAGGAACCAAACTAAACCACCCTCTAAACCTTACAACCTTGAAATATTTTTCAGTTGCCACATCTCCTGGGTGGCCAGAAGCACCTAAACTGAGGGAAGTGGTGGTCCCTGGGGCCCTGCTGTGTTGCCTGACTCCTCCCAAGTCAGCTATGAGAATCGTGTGTGCGCGTGCGCGTGCGTGTGCGCGTGCGCGCGTGTCTCTGAGCAGACAGGGACTGTCAGGTTGTGTCCAGCAGCCACTAAGGCTCCTGGGTGGGACAGGGATGCACTGACGTTAAGTGAGGGATATGAGGAGACACATTTTAAATTTTTCATTTATTTTTTTCCCTACATTGTATCCTATCCTTTATTTCATGTATTTACTTTCTTCAAATTATATCTTATTTCAAAAACAGAATAATATTTTTAAATCAGAACTTTATTGAATATGGTTCCCATCATTGGCTTACAGTTGTGCCAGATGTAGAGAAATTGAATGAGGTGGACCAGAGTGATGTCTCAGTGGTTAATAGTACTTCTTTTTATATACATGTAGATGTAGGTACGCATGTGAATGGTAGTACGTGTACATGTGTGTGGAGTTCAAAGCACAACTCTGGGTGTCATTTCCTGGGAGCCAATCACCTTGACTTTTTTTTTTTTTTTTTTTTTTTGAGACAAAATGTCTCATTGACATAGAGCTCACCAAGTAGGCTACACTAGATGGCCAGAGAAATCCGGGACCAGCCTGTCTCTGCCCCCTCAGCACCCAGATTGCAAGCGTATGTCACCCTGCCCAAACTTTGCATGTGGATCTTGGGGATGAAAAAGAGGCCAAGCACTTTTCAAGCTAAGCAATCTCTCGGGGCCCTGTAGTGTTCTTTATAGTCAGGGTTGTATGCTTTCTAAAAAATAAAATTATGTTTGTGCCGAATTTCCACATAGTTTGCCTCTATAAAATTCTGTACCATCTAATAGGCTTGCATGGTTATTCTAAAGCTTCATGTCCAAGTTTCAATTCCATTCAAAATCAGGATGATGCTTTAGGGGCAGGAACGTGTCAACAGGGGTTTGGGGTCTTTCAGTCATCTTTCACATTCAGTGTGTCCCTTCTCCTTCCAGCCGCCGAGCAGCCACAGAACAGGCTTTCTTCCGTTCCCTAATGAATGTTCTTACAACTTTGGCCAGTTCCTGTCAGATGGTGGGGTGCAGAAGTGAAGGTGACTCACTCACAATCCGGCCCAATCCTCTCTTCGCATACTTTTCTTTCTCCCTCCCTCAGAGTTATATGCACACATAAACACACATAAGACTTTGTTCTCCTTGAACCTGATTGCGATTCCCACCATCGAAGACTCCCTAATACCTCCGAGAGATGCAACTAAAGAAGACATCCATCCAGATGGAGGAGAAGGGGGAGATGGAGATATCCTGTTCTGGTTCAACCAAAGAAGTAACATGCCACAGAACATGAGCCCTGGAATGCTAAGGCTTGGGTCTGTTAAGGATCAGTAACTTCTGTGTCTTTGCCAGCGAGTCTGGCTGAGTGCCTGGCTTAGGAACGAAAGCTGAGCAGAGGAGCTCATTCTCCTGGCCCAGCTGTGTACTCTTACTCCCCAGGCAAAGCCCCACACTATAAAACAGACCCTGTCCCGAGGGTCTCGAAGGAGTATCACTCTGATCAATTTCCCTCCTTGGGGTTATATCCTTCTTTCTAGGCAAGAGAAGTTTACATTTTTAAAAAGTGCATTTTTCTTACTATTGACCCTCCCTCGTGGAGTTTTATTTAACATTAACCATGTCTTATGGATTTAATTCCCACTCATACAAAAACCAGGCCTAGCTCATTGGAAAGGAGACTAGCAAGTGTATCTCCTTCCAGCAGGCTCACCCAGGCTGGTGGGGATTAGAGATTAGCCCTCCACATCCTCTGATTCCCCAGGGCTCTGGATCTGATGAGACCTGTGCCAGTGGACACCAAGGCTTTCTAAAGCACAAGTGTTTCCTCTCTGCTTCATAGAGTTTAACTAGTTGTCCGTGTGTGTTCCTGACCCCTCTGATACCAAAAAGGAGCAAGAAAAAGCCTGAAAACACTGAACCACTTTCCAAAGCTGCCTTAGCTACCACCACTGTGTACAGTACATGGAAGATCACATGACCATGAAGAGTGACAGTCAGGAACAGAAAAGGACAGACTCTAAGTAAACAGTGCTCTGCTTGAGCTTCAGTTCATGCGATGTATCAATGACATGCTTGCCTTACAGACACATATAACATAAGAGAAAACTCCATGGGCTCCCAGAGTTAGCTAGGTCAAATTACAAATAGTCACCTGTAGGAGACTCACTTTGAAGAAGTCAATAGGCGATCCTGTGCCCTCCCTGCCCTCCCACACACACCTCTTGAGACTTACAATCCTAGTCTGGGTTCCTGTTTCTTTCAGGCTCTTGTGTACAGTTCCTGACCGACTGCTTTCCACTGGAGCTGACAGCAAACAAATTATGTGTGAGGGTGGTAGAAAAGACACTCGGATGCTTTGTATTGATTGTCAACTTGACAGGACTTAGAATCACCCCAGAGATGATCCTCTGAGCATCTCCATTGGGAATTTCTTGATCAGGTTAACCAATCTGAGAAAAGCCACTGAAATATAGATGACACCATTCCATGGTCTGGGGTCCTGCTATGAATACCAGTTAAAAAAAAAAATCAACTGCTCATCTCTCTGATTTCCTGACTCTGGAACGGTGTGACTAGATGCCTCCTGCTCCTGCTACCACAGTGACCTCTCAAACTATGAGTTGAACAGCCCTTCCTCCCTTAAGTTGCCACTGTGTTGTTACAAGAACAGAAAGAACTCTAATGCCCACATTCCCTTGGGCCTTTCTTGCTTTGCATCTTCCTAATGTCTTCTCATGACTAAACAAAGAAGAGTTGTTATTTAAATGACCAAGAAGCCGCAAAACTGTTAGGTTATGTGACTTATTTTCAAAGCCAACGCTTCCCTGAGGTTTGCTGAGTGTACCTGGAGTGTGATCGTGGTAAGATCTGCATCAAGCACCCCAGCTCTCAATTGCTAACCTTATCAACTGAACCATGCTAACTTATGCCCATTAGCCTGATAGCAGGTGCCTAGGAATCTCAGCTTCCTAAAGGATCCTTTTCACCTGTAGATAATGGTTAGTATTAGATTTTTAACTTTGATGCAGATTTATTACTCAAATAAAGTTTATTTTGATAATGTCAGATGTTGTTATGCCAATGGGCAACCATTACTTTAGTGACTGTGGTGATTTTAATACACTTGACCCAGGGAGTGACATTATTAGGAGATGTGACCTTGTTGGAGTAGGTATGGCCTCGTTGGAGGAAGTGTGTCACTCTGGGGGTGGGTTTTGAGACCCTCCTCCTAGCCAGGCGGAAGACAGTCTGCTCCTGGCTTCCTTTGGATGAAGATGTAGAACTCTCAGCTCCTCCTGCGCCATGCCTGCCTGGATGCTGCCATGTTCCTGCCTTGATGATAATGGTCTGAACCTCTGAACCTGTAAGCCACTCCCAATTAAATGTTGTCCTTATAAAAGTTGTTTTGGTCATAGTGTCTGTACACAATGGTAAATCCCTAACTAAGACAATGACTGTGGATCAAAATACATGGACCCAGCTCAGACACTTTGTGGCTCCATTGTCCTTACAGTAGCTTTTGGTCATTTCAGCCAAAATGTCCCCTCATGTGGATCTATGGGTGGAAAGTATGCATGGTTCTTTGTGTCGTGGTTTCACAGCCCCAATGGCTCCTGGATGAGGCTGTTCTGTGGATGTTCAGAGCCCACACACCTCAGGAAAGACATGCCTACCCAAAAGCTGCCAAATGGGCTAACTCTTCTTTTGACAATCTACAGAAGATTTGTATTAGCTTTGTCACTTTGACTTGAAATCAACACAAAGAACCTCTGCAGGGTCCCCACACCTGGCTTTTTCAGGATTTCTCTTGTGTGGCAGACTGAGTCACATCCCCACAGTCCATTGTTGTGCGGAGGGGTAAAGTAAGCACACTCATTATGACAGAAACGCAACAATGTCTGCTTTTTCTCTTCTCTGGCCAACAGCACACAATGGGATTCCGCAGCCTCAGCAGTTGCCCTTCACTGGAAGAGTCCTGCTTAAGCACAGGCTTAGCGCTCAGCCTGATTTTCCTGCCCATTGGCTCTCGGTTGTTTATAGCTGCATACCGGGAGATCCTACTTGCCTGCAAACCAGCATTGTATTCTGCATAGCGTCCGAACAGAACAGAACTAATAGGACGTAGAGTTTTGACCATCAGAGTCTCGACTGGTCACCCAGCCCCCTGCTTTCCAACGTAACCTACATAACCAATGAAGTCAACTAGACTCTGCCACTAATCAAGGAAAAAAAGCAACCACAGTGTGTTCTTCACATTGAATATGTGCCGGTGTTTTCCATGTGATGTCTAGGGAGGATGCTTCAGCATCTGCTTATGAACCAGAATACTAACGTTCAAGCAGAGCTTCTGGTTAAGTCCGGCACGGCGGCCACACCTTCAATGCCACTCTTGGGAGGCAGAGGCTGGTAAATTTGTGTGAATTCAAGGTCAAATTAGTCTAGGTCATGACTTCTAGGCCAGCAAGGGCTACACAGTAAAACCCTGCCTCAAACAAATGAAAAAAAATAGAGCTTCCAGGCCAGAAGACAGAAAAGAGAAACAGGGAGAGACCACAGGAAGGCAGAGGCCAAACAGATTTGTAATGCCCCTCTCAGGTCAGACCAGACAAAATTAAAGTGGGTCAGAAACCTACATGAAAATTCAAAAACTATAAATTCTACTTTCATGTATATGTGCATATGGTATCACACGTGTGTGGGTACCCACAGAGGCCAGAGAAGACATCAATCAGGTCCTCTGCAGCTGGAGTTACAAGTAGTTTATAAACCATCTGATATGGCTGGAAAATGAACTAGAGTCCACAGCAATATGCACTCTTAAATGAAGATCCAACTCTCTCTCTCTCTCATTCTCGCTCTCTCTTCCCCACCCCACCCCACCCCCCAAAAAAACTATAAACTGGAGGAGGGAGTGAAATGCAGGAGTAAATCTTTGTGACCTGAAAATTGCTTCTTAGATGTGACACCCAAAGGACAAACTACTAAAGAAAAGATAGGGTATGCTAGGCCAAGCCAAAAATTAACCACTCCTGGGGAAGCAGGGATGGAGTCAAAAGAGGAAACCACCCCCAATCATGTCCCTTGTTCTAACCATAGAGCCATAGAGGGAAGTAAGTCTTCCCTAGGAGTTCAAGTTCACAAACACTTTTGCTTAAGTTAGAAACGTTGGACTCTATTCCCAGTCAAAAAGGAGGCTATGGTTTTAACGTAAGCAAAATACAAAGCAAAATATCTGTGGGTGTCACTCTGCAACTGCCAGTCTGTATACCAGACACTAGCCTCGGAGATCTGTAGGGGCTCTGGCCAGTGGTACCATTCTAGCAAAGGGGAGAGGGGGGTCAGATGGAGGTTCTCTTCCATGGCTGCTCCTATGGCAAGACTTTGCTACACAGGGTTGTAGTTGGCAGGCTGGCAGCACAAGCTGGGAGAGGGAAGTACAACCACCACCACTGCTCCCAGTGCCCCGCCCTGCTCCAACCACCCCACCTGGTGGGAAGTGACTGAGGTGTGTCCAGGCAGCTTCTAGCAGCCTTCAGGAGAGAGCCCTCTTCCCCAGGAAGTGTTACAGCTCTCATGTGACAGGAGCTCTTTATTCCTCAGGATAGGATCTTACACATATTTTGGGATGGGTTGGGGTCTGACAGCAGATGCTTTCTATTGGCTTGGTCTAAAATGTTAGGGATGCCTCATCTACATGTGAAGGGACTTGGGGCACAGCCCCTATGTGACTGGGGTGCTGTGGTCATGTGACAGGATCCTGGTTAGAAGCAGGTGGAGCTCCTCCCATCCTCTGGTATGAGGTTGCAACCCACTCAACCTTACCAGGTTTCCTGGCACAGTCCACTGCCCCACAGGAAACTCCAATAAGAAATAGAAGACGCAGATGATACAGTGAAGACCAGCACGAGTCCAAGGTCAACGCTCTCCATCCATGGTCTGTTTCAGGAAGCATGTGGCATCTCGTGTTCCATAAATGAAGGTGGTTAGTTGGTACAACATGCCCAGAGGTTTGTGAAAACACATAGGGCGTTCTCACAAAACCCAGTCTTAGACAAACCCAGCTAAAGATGTATTTCGCTGTAAAGAGGTTCTCAACCTGTTCAGACCTCTTTTGGGGAGCAAAAGACTCTTTCACAGGGGTCACTTATCGGATACCCTGTGTATCAGATATATGCACTATGATATACAACAGTAGAAGTTACAGTTATGAAGTAGCAACAAAATAATTGTATATTTGGGGGTCACCACAACATGAAGAACTGCATTAAAAAGCCACAGCCTTGGGAAGGCTGAGAACCACTGGATCAGAAGAGGAATCCATGAAAGTGGGCTGCCAGGCAGCTTCTTTTTATCCCTACCAAAAAAAAAAAAAAAGTTAAGTTTGTTTTGAAATATGACAGTTGAATGACAGGAAGTAGGCTTTGGGAATGAGACAGAGAAGGTGCTACATATATCCACCTCAGCATGTAAAGTGCCGTAGAGTAGGCTGTCAGATGGCAGACTGGATGACTGGGAGATGAGCCGATGCTGGCCCACGGAACATCAGTCGTGAGGGAGTTGATGGATGGACTCTGATGCACTGCTCTCACGTGGTGACATCCTGTGACAGGTTGCCTTCAGTGTTCCCAGAGAATCTTAAAGCAACTGGCAGCAACTGGCCAGTACCGTGATGAGAACTTTAAAATCAGGAACTTGGGGGCTGGGAGGTAGCTCCGTTGGTAGTGTTTGCCTTGCCATCATGAGGACCTGAATGCAATCCCAGAAGTTTCTTGGCTAGTTCAATTGTGAGCTTCAGGCCAGTGAGAAACCCTGTCTCAAAAGAGGTGGGTAGAATTGCTGTGGATGAGATCCCTCTATCCACACACACAAAGTACAAATGTACACATGCAGGCATGTGTTGTGAGTACACACACACACAAACACACACTCACAGACACACAAAGTTAGAATGTTTCCTTTAACTGGGGTTTTATATTCAAAAGCAAAAAAAAAAAAAAATCAATAGCAAAATGTATTTTTTAAAAAATAAACATGAACAAAGCCCAAAGAACAGTCTATGGAAAATATATCTGACAGAGTTACTAGTACAGACACAGGCAGATCAAATGGAAAATAGAAGTCATAATCAACTGTTTCTAAAAGTCTAATACATGGAAGAACAAACTCCTCAATAGCAAAAGGTTGGTTAAAATGGTGCTGTATAAATCTTTGCAAACAAGAAGTCATTCAGACCCACACCTGATCCCGGGAGAGAGGAGATCTGTGGGTTAATTCAAAGCAACACGAAGGTAAGCTGAAATAAGAGGCCCCCTGCCTCTTCTTAAGTATCATGGGAGAGAAAGGCAAGGAGGCAGGAATGACAAACATCTGGACAAACCAGGAAGGAAGTTCACACTGAGTTGATAAGACAAGGAAGCAGGCGATTTGTAAGACAGCACTTAAGAGGATAACTTTTCCCAGATATGCCTAGGAGGTTTGAGGAGTCAGAGGAGAGACTGGTGGCAGCCTAGAAGCCTGAACAGAAGCCCTGCTACTCCACAGAGCCGGAACTGTCTGTGGCCGCAGGGCCGGAGACCCCAGACTCAGGCAAAACCAGATGTATGGTTCCTGCATAGAAAATAATTTCAGGATGAGTCAGTATGAAGCAGAGTCGGCATTTGTTAAGAACAGAAAGAAGGGGCTCAGGAAAAGACGAAACACTGAGATGAGGGGTGTGGGCTTCTTGAAGACAGAGCTGCAGACACACTTCTTGGCACTGAGTAACAATACCACTTTGCTGGCTCTCAAATTACTCTCAAAGAGTTGCTAAGAAGTTTTGCCCCAGGTCCCTCCTCTCTCAGACCTCCTGGATCCCTGAGGAAGAGGGGGAGGGAAAAGTTGTAAGTGTCTGAGGGGATTGACAACCCCAGAAGAATCCTGCTCACTGAGTCCAGTAAGCAGGGCTCACATGAGCTCAGAGACTGAAGCAGCATGGGGCTGCACCAGGTCCTCAGCTCACGCGTTCTGGCTGTTAGCTTGGTGTTTCTATAGGACTTCTAACAGTAGGAGCAGGTGTGTCTCTGACTCTTCTACCTGCTCTTGGAATTCCTTTCCTCCTATAGCCACCTTAGGAATGAGGGCTTTTGCCTTTTGTTTTATTGAATTTGGTTGTTGTTTCTTGGAGACCAGCCCTCCAAGCTGGGAGTGGATCCTGGAAGAGAGGAGATGGGGCGTGGAGAGCTAGGAGGAGTAAAGGGAGGGAAATTGTGGTCACGATGTATTGTAGGAGAGAAAAATCTATTTTTAACTTAAAAAAAATGTTCTAGGGATCTAAAAAGACAGTTCTCAATATGAAAAATTTTTAAAAGGCTAAGATATACTAAGAAAGAAAAAAATGAAACTTTTCTCCCTTTTCTCTCTTCAGGTCTGTAGTGCAAATGGAGACTCTGGAGGGCAGTGGGAATCCTAGAAAAACAGAGGCTTAGAGCTGGGGGGTGAGAAAGGCCTCACACATACTCTAGGTGTGCTAGACTTCTTGGGTCTTGCCTGGAATGAGTCACATCAGTGGGAACCCCAAGGCTGTTAAAACAGGAGTTCCTGAAAGCCGTGGTTCAGAAAGCTCACTTCACACCTACATGGAAAAAGTTCTGAAACAGAGAAAGGCAAGATATTAGAAGATGCTCTGGGAGGCAAAGAAGCTTGTACGAGATGGAGAGACAAAGCTAAAGGGCAGGAGTTAGTGGCTGAGCATCTTAGCCCTTCTTACTGTTGGGTCTCAGACTCCTGGGCCTGTGACTGGGTACGTATTTTACATATCAAAGCAGACCTGGCCTCCAGGTTCTCCCAACAACCCCAGTCCCTTCTTGGCTTACCCTGCCCCCAACCCTGAATTTTCCAGCCCAGAGGCTGAGCTGTCCTTCCCCAGAGGCTCCTCCCTATATATTCCAGACATTTTGCTCTCTCACTCCCCTTCCCTCCCTCTCCCTCCCTCCTTCTCTTTCTCTTTTCTCTGTGTTCGAGCACATTTTCTCTTCCCCTCACCCCACCTCTCTTCCCATGGCAACTTCCCTGGCCTGAGTCCTTGGGGCCAGTGAACTTGATTTTGGGGAGGGCAGCTTCCCAAAAAACCTGTCTTTAATATATTCTAATCTGGGTTGAACTGACTCATTTCACCTGGGGAGAAATAACCTATCGCTTACTCAGCATCAAGGTGAGGAAGGCAGAGTGTGGAAGAGGAAGGAAGGGGAGAGGAGAGGAAGGAAGTGCGTCAGTTACTTCTCGATTGCTGTGATAAAACACCATGATCAAAGCAACTTACAGAGGAAAGGGTTTATTCAGGCTTATGGTCCCAGAGAGAAGAGTCCAGTCACCATCATGGTGTGGAAGTGTGGCCTCGGGCAGGTATAGTGAGTGGAGCGGCAAGCTGAGAGCTCACAAAGTCCAAGCAGGAAGCAGGGAGGGGGAAACTGGGGGTAGCATGCAGCTTTAAACCTCAAAGCTTGCCCCAGTAACATACTTCCTTCAACAAGGCCACTACCCCTAAATCTCCCAAAGACAGCCACCAACTGGCAACCACGTGTTCAAGTGCCCCAGGCTATGGCAGACACCTCTTTCAAATCACCACAGGAAGTGAAACACAGAGGAGAGAGGAACTGGAGTGAGATATGGAGAGCTTTGGAAGCTTGGAGAACAGCTATGGGGAGAGATTAATTCACAAATCTTGTTTCTGTGACTAACTACAACTCATAAATAAATAATGTCACTTCTATATTAGGTTCACTTGGCTATAAGTTTATTTGCGTACCCAACCCAGAGCTCTGAGTTGCTCTAGGCTCTGAGAAAATAAAGAACAAGACTCAGGAGAACTTGAGCTGGGTCCTCAGAGCCCATGTAAAATGCTGGGGTGTGGTGGACACACTTGTGAGACCAGACTGGGAGGACAGAGATAGAAGGACCCCCAAGACTCATTGACTTGCTAGCCTAGGCTACTTGGCAAGCCCCAGGTCACAGTGACTGAGTCTGTCTCAAAAACACAAGGTAAACAGCATACACACACATACACACACACACACACACACACACACACACACACACACACCACAAACTGAATGAATAAGTAAATAAAGGTCCAAAGGGCAGAAAAAAAGCCAGATGTGTCTTCCACTGTGGCCACTAAAAGGACTTTCGAAGAAGCCATTACTTCTCTTAACATATTGCAGCCTGGCAAGACCCAGTAGAAGTTTTTGGGGTTGTGGTGTCTTTGGGGAAAATGTGGAGTAGGAGAACCTTGCTGACCTGAATGGAAACTCAACTCCCTTCTAGAATAGAGGGTCACCATAATTACCTTCATCTTGGACAAACCCAAGCAGATAAAATGACACCCAGGCTAATACTTCCTGCTCAGAGATCACATTCGACAGAAGACCTAACCCAATGAACTCACATCCCTGCTGGCCAAACTTGCGCCCTAACCACTGTGAGAGCACAAAATGGCCCATCCTAGGGGGTAAGCAACTCTGTTCTCTCATCCTTCCTGGAAGCTAATCCCAGATTGGTTCCACAGAACACACTGGCCTCAGGAACACCCTGGAAGTTTTTCACCTGAAACATGTATCTCCATCCTGTCTCCCTGGATTTAAGAATAAGCATTGTTTCTTAACTAACAGTGAACTCACAGGCCTCAGTTCAAACAAAACCCAAACTCTGCCAAAATTGTGCTTTCCTCTGAACTGCCTCCCGACCCTCTCAGGAGTTGTGGCTTCAGAATTATGTCACCAAAATTAACTTAGAAGGTGTGGTAGTTTGAGTAAAAACAGCCCCCATAGGCTCATATATTTGAATGTTTAGTCATCGGGGAGTGGCACTATTTGAGAAGGATTAGAAAGACTAGAAGGTGTGGCCTTGTTGAAGTAGGTGTGGCCCTGTTGGAAGAAGTTTCTCACCGGGAATGGGCTTTGAGGTTTCAAAAGTCCATGCCAGCCCCACCCCCAGCCCCTGCCTGCAGATCAGGATTTAGCTCTCAGTTCCATCTCCAACACCAGGCCTGCTGCCATGCTCCCAACCATGGTGATAACAGACTAAGCCTCTGAAACTGCAAACCAGCCCAGTTAAATGCTTTCTTTTAAAAGAATTTCTTTGATCATGATGTCTCTTGGCAGCGATAGAACAGTGACTAAGATGGGAGGCAAAACAAACTTATAAATATTGGTGAGAATGTGGGGTTTTGTCGTCAGTCAGCATCAGAAGGAGAGATAACAATTTCTGTGAAAGCCCAGCAAATACTCATGTGTAAAATCAGAGGGGAGCTGAAGGAACCTACAAGCCCAGTGTTCACATAAAAGGCACTTGGCCATCCCTGTCATCGGTAGGAAAGATGACAGTAGGAAAACAGACGCAGATGAGACACTGCTGCTCACAATGCAGGCATCACCTTTTCATTGGCTGGAGTCAGTTGATGCCTTCTTTAGTAACAGGAAGCTGGTTGGTTTAATGGTTCTTTTCCCAAACACCATCCCAGAATGTGCAGTGGGAAGAGGTAGGAACGGATGCAACATCATTGATCATATCACATTGATCAGTTATCCACTCATGTCATCAGCCAGTTTGTTCTATTCAATCAATAAGCCAAATTAATGATCCTGGTGGCTCTAACCTGTGCCCAGGTATAGCTATGAACATGGCCCAACACAAAATCATAAGGCAGATTTTTTTATTTGTTTGTTTTCTTCAAGAAGTTTAGTCTTCTGTTTGGGTTTGTTTGTTTTGATGTTTATAGGGTTTGGAGGGGTTTGTTCGTTTCTGTTTGGGGAGCATTTTTGTTTACTCAGTTGGATGGTTCTCAAGAAGGAATTCTGTCTAGGACATATCAAGTTACAATGTGGTGATACCTGATAGGCAGAGTTGGGGCTCAGAGCAGAGCAACCCCATCTATACTGCTCCTCTTAGAAACCAGAATTCCTCCTTCTCCAGGTGATCCACAGAGCCCATTCCTCATTAAGGAAGACAGCCTAGAAAGGCCATTCTGTCTTCTCCCTCGTCCCTTCAAGACTGTTACTTAGGGTTCTGACCAGGAAGACATGGGCAGGACCCATGGCATTAGTAACAGAAGGTAGAACCTTTAAGAGGCCAGGCCTATGGGGAGGCCTTCATTTACTGAGGGCACACCAACAAAAGAGATTGTGGGCATTTGGTTGCTTCCTGTTTCTTTCCTGTCCCAGCCAGAAGAGCTTGCTTTGTTCCACCCTACACTTCCAATGGGCTATAAAGCAACTCTGTCAACTAGCCAAGGCCTGAAGCCTCCAGACTCTGAACACCAACAAAAACATCTCCATTGTGAGCCCATGGTCTCCGGTATCTGCACACAGCTGTTCTTACTTCATCTAGACAGGGGTGGGGGTGGGATGCTCTCCTTAACTTGCTGGGATTTATAACCACCATAGAAACAAATCTATGGGCATGCTTATCAGGGATTGATTATCTAGATTCAGTTAACTGAGATGGGAAAGCCCACCCAAAATGTGGACCTTTCAACTCCATGGTGAAAGCTAGCTAAAAACCAGGATTTATTGCTTTCTACACACAATGTGATCAACCACTTCACAGTCCTGCCTCAGTACCTTCCCCTACATGAGGGACCATACACTCATACCATAAGCCACTTACTTTTGTCAGGTAGTGTGTCATACCAATAAGATAGTGTTAGAGCCCAAGAATCAATTGAAGGAAGACATCAGACTCAAATAGTACGCAAAGGCAAAGAGTGTTTTTCTGCAGAAATTACCAGCAAGTAGGTGTCAACCATTCATCAAAGTGGTGATCACTGGAGAGGTTTGTAGGCCTCCTTTTATGTAGGACTAGGGGAACTTTCCAGAAGGATTAGGTAGGGGCAAAGCAGTGACATTAGTACAATTTTGATTGGTTGCTTAGTTAGTTTCATTATATTTGGTGAGACCTTGAAGAATTTTGGAAACCAGATCTGTTCCGGCCTTGTTACCTCCTCTGGCCAGGTGTCCCAGGAGCTGACTCAGCTCTGGAGCTATCCTTCCAAGTTCAGGATTGTCACTGACTAAAGACACATTGTCAGTGGGTCCTTCTGAGGAGCCCAGTCTGCTTCCCTGGGAGTTTAAAGTTTTTATTCTCAAGTCCTTTGGACCTCTCAATGGTAAGTAACAAGTTTTCTTTCTCTTCTTTGTTTTTGAGTAAGAGTCTCCTTCCTAACTCAGTCTGACCTGGAATTCACAGCAATCCTCCTGCCTCAGCTACCAAATGCTGTGATTGATTATAGATATGTGTCACCACATCCAGCTATGAGTCTTCATTTCTAAAGTTTTCATGTCATGTAAAACTTTGATCAGGAAAATGTGTACCGTTCTCCTGTTATAGATAACTAGCTGGAAGCAGCATCACACCCTGAGCCCCATAACAGAAAGGTTCCACACTCCCTCCGGCACTAATCCTTGGGATTGCTTAAACCTTGATTTTAAGTAAAACATATAACATTCTAGAATTGGTTTTTTCAAAATTTCACACCCATGGAGAAGTCCAATAAACCTAAAAGAATGAGCAAAAGGCCTGTTCTCACAGGAAGGAAGGGCATCAAAAGAAACTCCACTAAGATAATGTACAGTTAATTTCCCATTTGATAACTAGTGTTTGTTTTCGGTCCCAGAGAAACTGAAACAGAAGAGACTCAGCCTTCTGGGATGTGAGCGAGTTCTGCCGGCCCTCACGTTTCCCATTCTCATTTCCTGACTCTGATGTTCACATGGAGCAGATATGAACTTCCACCCAAATCGGGTGCCATCTTACCATCTCTTTGGGGTGCACTGTCAGCAGGAAATCAGGGTTCTTATTTGTAGGTTCTTAGCAACACTGATAAAAGAATTTCAATTAATAACCATCATTAGTGCTTCAAACTGTTTATTTGAACCTAAGAAAAAGTTTAAACTTGTTTTCAGAAAAAAATGTGTCTCAGTCGCCCCGTTTTAGCCCACAGCTACATTCCTGCTGCTGTTTTTATTTTAAAAATCTAAGAACAGAGGATTTAAATATGGATGAAAATTAAGAGAGGCTGCTGTTCATTTTTCTGCCTCCCACTCTGTTGTTCTTGGCTGTGCTGTCGCTGTGCCCCTGAAAGGATAGGAAAGGCATGCCATTGGTTCTTGGTTCTATAAACACATCGTTCCTTCCCTTCCTGCTGCAACATCCAGCACATCTGCTTTCTGTTTTCATATCATAATTACTAGTACTGTCTGGAAAACTCTACTCTTCCTATAAAACTCCTCATCACTAACAGGAAATCACCTACAGCCACTGTAGCCACCCAACTCTCACCTGTGGACTCTCACCTGTGCCCCACCACCTGACTCTCACCTGTGGACTCTCACCTGTGCCCCACCATCTGACTCTCACCTGTGCTCCACCCACCTGACTCTCACCTATGCTGCACCCATCCTCTCATCTGATGTAGAAAACAGTCAGGATGTTGATGGCTCCTTCAAAACTGTGAATTCAGACTATGAATCCTGTGTCTTGACTCTTCTACGATATAGACTTCTACGATATAGACTAGAAGATAGACCCTGTGTTTCCCCTTGCCATACGGGGGTCCATACACTATCTGGCTTCTACCCTGAGCAACCCCCCTTCTAGTAGAACAACACCAGACCTCCCTCCTATGGGTAATTGTGGTCAGACACAACCTGATATGAGATATAAAATCAGCAAGCTTGGCCTATGAGATGGCTCAATAGGTAAGGCACTTACCACCAATTCTTACACAGATCTTCATGCCTAAAACCAAGATGGTGGACAGAGAAATTTGACTCAAAAAGATTTTCCTCTGACCTCCACATGCCCACACAGATATACACAGGTAAATAAATAACTAGCATGAAATCAAAAATATAAAGGCCAGTTTAAACACAGTGGATGTAAGCAAGCTGCCAGCCAGTCTATCCTTAACGCAAAGGGTCAAGAGGAAACTCTACTTACCATCTCATGTGTATGTGTGGTGGGGGGTGCACATGCTTACAGTCATAGACCGTACAGCCAATGCACACAGAGACCATCCAAGGTTATACACTAACCCCTCAGTCAATCTGGGCAAGGATCTCCCACTTCCTTCCCTTGAGGGATAGTGTCTTCCATCCACTAAACTCGTAAAAGAACCCTCAGACAGTTTAGGGCTCTTGAACCACCTACATGCTGAAGCCACTCCCACTGTGGAGTGCACACTGCATTTCCCTCTCACTTTAGTGACCCATGTTTCCACTGCTACTGTTCTCTGCCTGGTCCTACTACTTGAGACAAGAAGAACCTGGATGTCGGGTCATGGAACACCCCAAGAACCCTCCAGTAACAGTCCCACTTGGTGAATTAAGGTAAGATCTTTAGCCCATGGCTCCAAGGGCAGCCTGAGCCAGACAACAAAGCCACATCCAAGCAAAGACCCATGAAGGTTGTTGGCTCAACCATATGAGCAGCAGAGGTGAGGAAAGAGACCCAGCAATGAGAGTCTATGGCGGCTGTGATGGCAAGGCTGGGTTCAAGTTTCTAATCATGAATCTCAGTACCTGGCATGTATGGTTCAAGCATCCTTAGATGTCCCATAAAGCTGCTGTCTCTGTAGCTAATGACTTTATAGCAAGTCTTGTCTAAGTGTGACCTCATTTCTGGGGCAAACTGGTATTGGGAATTACACATTTGTTCTGAAGTCATCGACATTGCCACCATCCTTGGTAAGTTTGCTTTCCCTTGTGCAGTGATTTAAAATGAGACCAGCCCTTATAGGCTCATATATTTATATGTTTGGTCCCCAAGTAGTGGAACTGTTTGAGAAGGATTAGGAGCTCTGACCTTGTTGAAGGAGGTATGTCACTGACGGTAGGCTCTGAAGTGTAAAAAGCCCACACTAGGTCCTCTTTGTCTGACTGCAACTTGCAGGTCAGATGTGACCTCTCAGCTACTGCCCCAGAGCTGCGCCCTGGGCAAGCCCTCCATTAAATGCTTCCCTTTAAAAGTTGCCTTGGTCATGGTATCACCTCACAGAACTAGAGCGGTAACTATGACACCTTTCAAGGTTTAGAGCTATAGTTTATTACCTCACCTCAAGGCCACATCAACTGATAGCTTATTCTACTGAGGTCCAGGACATCGCATTGCACAAGTTGTCCTTTGACCCACTACATCAATGACAGTAGGCTTTAGGACTTGCACTTTGAAAGTCTAGACACCTCAATGCCCTAGAAAGACAAGAACATCCTATGAGGAGTTTTAAAACCCAAGTAGATACAGACATTCTCTGTGCATATTCTGAGTTTTCAGAGGCCCATAATGTTAATATCTTTGTTACAAAGAAATTATTTCCCATCTAGTAGGCCCTCAACACAATGCTTAGTAGGTTCCTTGTATGCAAATATATGTTACTGAGGCCTGTATTTTGTAAATTTAACACATTTACAAAATAACTATGGCTTTGAGTGAGAGTGCGGTGGGAGAGATTTCATAGCTCACCCAGCCTAAAGAGAAATAGTCCTGTCCCTTAGCACTTACAATCTTGTACACAGGGATATCCTACAAGGCCAGTGGCAATAGAATGATTGTCATTTTAAAAACTGAAGGTTTTTGGACAAAGTCTTCTGCATGTCATTGTTATCCTTCTGAGGCCATAGAGATCCAGCCCTCGCCGGGCGGTGGTGGCGCATACCTTTAATCCCAGCACTTGGGAAGCAGAGGCAGGCGGATTTCTGAGATTTCTGAGGCCAGCCTGGTCTACCAAGTGAGTTCCAGGACAGCCAGAGCTATACAGAGAAACCCTGTCTTGAAAAACCAAAAAGAGAGAGAGAGAGAGAGAGAGAGAGAGAGAGAGAGAGAGAGAGACCCAGCCCTCTTCGGATGGGACACTTCTCCACTGTCCAGTTAATAACTTATGTCTAAGACCCTGCCGTCAGTGCCACATGACCCATTGACTGAGGAAGAAGCTCAAGATTGTTCTAGAATATGTACTGGTTCTAGCTCTAAGCCTATCCCAGAACGCCTGGGAAGAAAAAACAATTATAAGTGAGCAGAGTGTTGTAACACAGATGTCTGTGTTTTCTGATGGTCTTAGGTGACCCCTGTGAAAGGGTCATTTGACTCCCAAAGGGGTTGGGACACAGAGGTTGAGAACCATTGCTCTAGAGAAGCAGAACTTATGGCATGATAAGTACATTTATTAGATTTATTAGAATTAAATTAGCTAATTTATTTATTAGCTGTGGTTCAGCTAGCTCAGACATATGACCAAATAATTTATATCTATCATTTGAAGAGATATTCACCTGTGGTTCTCTCACATATGAGGCAACTTAAACAAGGTGTCTTTGCTTCCTGGGACTTTTAGACACCAGGATTAATACACATATTTTTCATATCATAGTGGCTTCAGTGATTTTTTTCAAAATGTAAAATGAAAAATAAAGATGTCTGTTACATAAGGGGCATGAAATATCTGAAGCTTGCATCAATTCCTCAGAAGATACACAGAATATATTTCACATAAATATCACCACCAAATGTCTAGACTTGAAATGAAACTCCCAGTGAATGAGCATCTAAAGAAGGAAGACCCAGGCTGGAACAGTACCCCAGGCTGGAACAGTGCCCAGAGGTCCAGGCTTTGACACATAATCTCTGCATGTTTGTAGGGTTAGGAAGAAGATTGACTCTACCCAATGACTGACCTGCTTGGGCACTGCTATGGGCTATCAACATTTGTCACTGTCCTTGGAAAACCACATGGAAAATGGTCTCTGCCTCCAGTAGAAACAAGGAGTATGAAGACATTAATTCTAGTATTAATGGAAAATTGGGGAAAGAGGGATGGGGCAAAAAGCATTTAGTAGAGAAATAAAACAACACAAAAGAAGAAACATAATAAATACCAACAAATAAGCCCTATAAATAATTGTGACTGGACTGGAAAGAGGGCTCAGTGGTTAAGAACACACAAAGTTCTGCAGTGGACCCAGGTTCAGTTCTCCACACTCATACTAGGTGGCTCACAACCACATATGACTCCAGCCCCAGGGAATCCAACACCCCATGCTGAACTCTGAAAGCACTACATACACAGACACATACCTCCTACCGTGTTAACACACAATTAAACATAATTTTAAAATAAAGAACTACTGTTAAAGATAAATATAACCACTATCACCAAGGACAAATATATTAAATTCATCTGTTAAAAAGTGGAGACCATCAGGTTCCAGAAAAGTCTACATACAATATATCCATTCTAACAACCATCCCTATAAAGTAAGAAGTAATTTTGTGGAAACCCTTTAGCAAGTAAATATTGACACAGTGATATTGTTAGTAAACAAACAGTCTTTAAAAACAAAAGGAATGTTTAGAAATTAAGACAGATACTATAGGATAATAAACATTATTTTAACATTTGCATTTGGGGGAAACAATGAATGAACAAGTTGCCTCTAATATGTAATAACTTTAAACTTGCATGTGCTCAGTAGTCAGCCATCAGAAGTATGAAGTATTTCAAAGGAAAATCTAACAATCCTGCCATTTAGTGAGACTGATATGTTTACACAAACACCCTTTAGAAGCTGGTGAATCAGAGATACAAGAACCCATCAAGAAGGCTGGGATGTAGCTCAGTCAGTGTGTCTAACATGCACAACTACAGATTCAGTGCCTAGCACAGCATAAACTGTGACTCCACGGCTCTAGAAGTGGAGCTTGTGACTTCAATTTTTTAAAAGTCTACTCTTAATGATGGTTCTTAAACACTTTAACTTTCTTTATAGCCCACTATCCAGTAGAGGTAGTGGAAAGAAAAGGATACATGGGAAGTGGACTTGTTTAGAAATGGATCTTTGAAGCAGATCCCATCTGTGTTGTCAGGAAATCGGCAGTTCAGTTCACAGGTCAGCAGCAGCAGCAACTCAATCCACTCGCAAACACTTCGCAGATACACCAGCAGTCCAGTTCAGTAGAGGTGGGATAGCAAACAAGAATCAGCAACACTATCTAACAGAGACAACCAGGCCTCAGCCTCTGCTTGAGTCAGCAGGAGGGACCAGGGCCAATAGGAACATAGGAAAAGTAAACTGAAGATCAGTGAAGACTCGAGACTAACAAGCATTGCACAACTAGCTCTATCACCAAGCCCAGCTTAGCCTCCATCACTGTCCGTAGAGTCCTATTTATGCCGTCCAAACATCATGTGTCTTCCACGAGTCTTGCCTCAACAAGTGCTTCTATCTCAACTGATGTCACTCTGCCTATCAGCCCATAGAATTGGCCAGAAACTGCAGCACACCACCAGAAGGTTTTTGGTGTGTTTATCTCTATGGAGTCCTGACATATGGAGCTCAATAACACAATGTAAGGTGGACCAATACCTGTGTTGTTAGCAAATAATCCTTCATCACATGTCCTTTCACATGCTTGCTTTAGCAGAATATCCTCTCTCCTGTGTCTGCTTCAGCAAAATGTTCTTTCACATGTTTGCCCCAGCAAAGTACCATCCAACACAACTGACTTTCCAAAGAACCCTTAAGTTTCCACTCAGGAGCTCAAGGTCATTCTTACCCTCATGGAGTTTGGGTCCAACCTGGGAATCATGAGGTGCTGTCTCAAAACAAAACAAAACAGGAAAGAGCTTTTGTAGCAAAATGTTTTAAATCTGACTGCAATGAGATTCATACAGTTCTTTCAGTTTTCTAAAATTTTAAATTAAAATTTTTAAAAAGTAGATTTTAATATTAAAAAGTTAGATTTCCACAAAGATTGAAGTTAAAAACAATTCAACGTGAATATGAAAATTGTGTGAAGCTACAAAGTAGCCTGAACCTTCCAATTTAAAAAAAAACAATCAGCTTAAACACAAATGGACTATTTAACACAACAAGTCTACTTCACAGGGACCACCAACTACATCTGAACTGATAAAGAACTGATATCAGGTAGATCAGATGTTCTAAACACAATTAAATAAATGAGAAGGTTGAAAGTAATTGAAAAAAGAGGTACAAATAAGAAAGGAGAAGTCAGGGCTGGAGAGATGGCTCAGCAGTTAAGAACACTCGTTTCTCTTCCAGTGACCCAGGTTCAATTCCCAGCACAGACATGGCAGTTCACAACTGTCTGTAACTTCAGCTCTAGGGGATCTGACACTCTCACACCTACAAGTAGGCAGAACACCAATACATAAAATAAAAATAAATAAATCATTGTTTTAAAAAACTTTAAAGAAAGAAAAAGTCATGCTGTACAAATTTGCAGGCCCTAGGATTCTATACTTAAAAGACCCAGAAGACTCCAGCATGGAGTGCTGAGACCTGACAACTACTTTCAGTGAAGTCGCAGAACATAAAATCAAAATTCAAAAATCAGTAGGTTTTCTATAATTGATATTGAACATGCAAAGAACAGAAAAGCAACCCCATGCTTAGTGGCATCAAAAAAAAGTACAATAAAAAGAGCTAGAAATAAATCAAGGAGGGCAAAGACTTCTATAACATAATAAGACATGGAAAGAAGAAATTACAGAAGGCACTAAAAGATGGAAACATCTCTCATGCTCATCTATTCCTAAAGTTAACACAGTAAAAATGGCTAATGTTCCGGTCAATACAATTCTCACCAAAATTCCAATGACTTTCTTCACAGAAATAGAAAAATAAATAAACAAAACCAAGATTCATGTGTAAGTACCAAAGACTGACTTGCCAAAGTCCTTCTGAGGAAAAAGAGTAACCCTGGAGGTTACAATCACACGCTTGATTCTGACTTAGAATACAGAGTCATAGCAACAAAACCACCATGGTACTGGCACAAAAACAGATACACAGACCACAGAAATGTAATGGAGGATCCAGAAAGAAGTCCATGCAGCAGCCTGGTTTTCAACCAAGGTGTCAAAAACATCATGGGAGAAAGCACAGTATCTTCTACAAATGTTGCTGGGCAGACTGAGTAGCTGACTGTTAGAGAATGGAACTCAACCTCTCTGGGGTCTACACAAAAATCAACTCAAAATGGATCAAATCTTGTAATGGGAGCCCCGAAATTCTGACAGTTGCAGAAGGAAGACATGAAAATTAAAAGCTCTGGACAGCAAAGGAAACTATTGTCAGAGGATGGGGAGACAGTCCATAGGGTGAGGAAGGCACAACTGGATACATATCAGAAGGAATTAATGTCTAGAATGTATAAGGAACTCAAACAATTAAACACCCAAAAAGCAAATAATCCAAATCAGTAAATGGAAAAATAAATTGGACAGTTCTCAAATGAAGGAATACAAAGAACCAGTAAATATACGAAAAACAAAAGTCCAACATCCTTAAGCAACATGGAGACACCAATCAAAACTATACTGTATGGGTGGAGGTGGGGGCTGGATTCATGGGTTAGGAGTACTGGTAACTCTGCCAGATGATCCGGGTTTGGTTCCTGGTATCAAAACAGTGGCTTACAACCTGTAACTCCAATCTTGGATACTCTGAGTCCCTTTTCTAGCCTTTTCTAGCCTGAGCACAGCACACACGTGATAGACATACACACTTATGGATACAGACAAAATACTCATCCATACAAAATAAAACAAAGGGAAAACAAACAAACATCAAGACACACCCTTTCCCTTTGCACTCAAGATGGCTGTCAGTTGGTGTCTTAGTTATTTTTCTATTGTTGTGAAGGGACACCATGACCAAGGTAACTCAGAAAGTATTTAATTTGTGGGTTCACAGTTCCAGAGGGTGGGGAGCATAACAACAGAAAGATAGGCGTGGTGCTGGAGTGGTAGCTTAGTTCTGATCCATACACATAAAGCAGAGAGTTTACTGGGAATGGGGGCTTTTGAAACTTCAAAGCCCACCCACACAGTGACACATCTCCTCCAATAAGGTCCCACCTCCTAATCCTTCCCAAACCATTTGCAAACTGGGGACCAAGCATTCAAATACATGAACCAATGGTGGCCATTCTCTCCTTCAAACCACCACAGTGGTACTGTGCAGCCACTGTAGAAATCAGTACAGAGGTCCTCAAAAAGTTCAAAGTAAGGCTGCCTGATGTGTCCTTCACATACAGTCCTATCAATTACACAACAGGGGCAGGGTGACCACTGCAAGTTCAAGGAAAGTCTGAGCTACATAATGAGACTCCGTCTCAAATTACTTAATTAGTCAATTAATTAAACTTACCAGATTGTCGTGTTATCGCTCTCTTTGGCAGACACGGGCAGGAATCTATTAATGTGCTAAGGGATTGCCTGTACGTCCACGGTGATTGTCACATATTTCCAATAGCTAAGATACAGCATCTGCCTGAACATCCATCAACAGATGAGCCAAGAAAGGACACGTGGCACATATGCCCAATAGAGTTGCATTCAGCCATAAAAATGAAATTATTTCATTTTCAGAGAAGGATATGGAACTGGAGAGCATGGGAAGTGAAATAAACCAGACTCTGGAGACAACTGTTGTCTGGTTTGTATCATGAGCGGAATTTCGATTTAAAACAAAACACATATGTATGTATTTACACATATATGCATGCCATCTACAGGGCATGGAAGACGAAGGAGAAATATTTGGGGAGTGAGGAATGGGAAGAGGAAAAGCAAGAGTCCTGTGGGGCTTTGGGTGAGTACGCACATGACACAGCAAAAGGAAAACCAGAATTCTGCACTAAAACACTGTGAAATGCTGTCTGAAAGCCTCAAAATAATCCAACTCATGGACTGAAGAAGAAATACCAAGACAAATCGGTAGACTTGGAGCTGAAGGAGAAAACAGAAGCCACTGGGATAACGTGCGGGTACCAAAAGGAGAGATGTGCTAAGTGCTGATGGTTACAGTAGATGGAGAGGAGGCGGGACTCTAAGTGCAGTGAGGGGCAGGTAACGCTGGAGGAAATTATGAATTAAACCCACTTCAAAACTTACACAAAACTGTATAGAAAGCACTGTGTGAGAGAGAAGCTTGTCCAAGATCTGTGAAGGAAATGGAGCTAAGTTAGTGTCCCTCTACAAAACAAACACCAGGCTCACATGGTCTTTTAGAGCAGTTCCACCAGACAGTTAAAAGATTCATAACTCCAAAGTTAAACCAACTTTTCTCAGAAAAAAAAAAAAGGAACTAGGGCCTCACAGTATTTTTATAAAGCTGATATAACCGAAATATGTCTGAGTTAGACAGGCACGATGCGAGAAAGAGAAATTACAGACCAATCCCACCTACAAACCTAGACTCCAGTACTCTGAGCAAAGTATGAGTCCACTGAATTCAGCCGGAAATTAAAAGAAATGTCAGTGAGCACAGTTTACTGACTCATTACAAGTTTAACGTTTAAAAGCCTCTGGCCATAGAGCAGATTAGAGAAGAAAGCCGCTTCCACAGATCTAGGCAAGTGTCCAATATAATTTATCACTAAGTCATGAGCTCTAGATAATCTAGGAAGACCTAGAAAGCCAGGGAGAATCTCTGAACTTAGTGACAGAGTCTAACAAACCTAGACATAACATTAATTCTAAACACTCCTGCGTTTCCCTTACTCATAAATCATAAAAGATGGCTCTGCCACCAGCACCAATTACTGCCTTCGTTTCAAATTTTTGATTCTGAAGAATCAAAAGTCTCTTCTCAGTTTAGAGAGACTTAATTGTTCCTATTCACCTCTTTGGGGAAGCAGAACTCTTTGTGGAGAAACCTTTCTGAGAAGATAACAGTCTACGGAGTAACCAGACACTTAACCAGACAGGTTAGCAAACACTGGCTGGCCCTTTCCTGGTGCTGACTTACCTGTGACCCAGCCCTCTGCACCCTCAAAAGTGAGTGATTTGATTAGAATTCTGAAAACTAGGATCCAGGCTGAGGCCACAGACGCAACAGTGGAATCAAGGAACACATGAGCAGCTGGGCAGACTGTCCAGACCAGTGAGCCACCTTGTGCAGAAACCAAACAGTCTCAGTGCACCCTCAGTCTGAGCTCTAGCCACAGTGTCTAACTCAGAGTTCTCATCACCTCTTCCCTACTTTGCACAAGACTTTTAAGGAAAAGAAGTAAACTATCTGTTCTGTTCCCCAACCTCTTAATGTCACATCGAGGACACGAGAAATACAATTGACCTTAAACGGTAGGGGTGTTAGGATGTCATCAAAAGTCCATGTGACTTGACTCCCCTAAAAATCCAGTCTGCTGTTGACCTGAAGAACTTCCCAGGGCACCAGCAGTAGATTGGCACATGCTCTGCTCAACATCTTCATACGTGCATGTGGACGGAGAACCACAAGACAGTCATGACAGCCTCCTTCTTATTGAGATGAGCAATGTGTAAGGAGTAAATCGCTCATGTGGCTACAGCTGCAGCATCCGCAGACTTTAAAGGTGGGGCAACATTCGAGGACATGGTTGTACTCCACAGCCCATCTGCATATTTGTTTACATTTTTCCTGTCCAGGACTGGCCTAACTGCATCTGTCAGTTTTAACTTTTTAATGTGTATTTTATCATAGTCACAAAATTGACTCTATATATGTACTAATATTCCCCTAGTCCTCAGATAACAGAACCCAAGAAGTTCAGATCTGGGTTGATCAACTGTCATTTTTTTCTCCAGCTGTGTCTAATTTCTAGTAGAGAGCCTCCCATCAGTATGGATCACCCCTGCAAGTCATCAGAAGCTCAAGAACCTCTTATGAGTATTGTCTACAGATTAACTGTCTCCCCAACCAAGATGGCTGAGGATTTATCTTCCCTGGTGAGAAATGTGGAACCTTGCTACTTAAAGTAAGGAGCAGACAGGTGAAGACACGAACTCATGTCAAGAGTCACTGGTATTTTTCATTTTATCATTGGCCAGCCAGATGGATGGATGGATGGATGGATGGATGGATGGATGGATGGATGGAGAGACAGACAGATAGATGAATGAACCCAGGGCCTCGAGTATGTAAAAAAAAGACACTGAATCACTGAGCTATGCCCACTACCCTCCAAGGGTCCTTTTTCTTTAATAACTTTCATTTGGTAGAAATGTTGGCCTTCTGAAAATGGTCATCTAACAACTTGTCATGATAGGCCACAGCTTTGGATGTAGGAACTCCCCAGCAATTGTCCTGTGGGGATCCAAATGAGGAGATCTGGTACAAACTGGTGCTGAGAGCAGACAGTTGTGTTCATCAGCAGGCAGATGTGTGGGATTCATGACTGTCAGCCAGCAGTCCTGGACCATGGCAGAAGGCATCCCAGAATCTCCTGAGCTCATCTGCTCCCATCAAGGTTTTGAAAACTGCTCCAAGTGGTTTGGGTTGTAGACTTAGCATCCTTCTTCTGACATTTGGGGCCATTCCCTGACCATGAGGGCCAGCTTTCTGACCTCTGCACTGGGATATCCCTTTCTTGAGTACCTAATTCTAGATTAAACCCTATGCATCTAAATACACAGGCGAATTCTACTTTTGCTGGCCTGTCTGTCTGTCTGTCTGTCTGTCTACTTGCTTAAAGAGTGTCATTCACCTAGCCCTACAGATGGCCACACTCATGTAAAAAGCTCATATCTATGGGGTTTCAAATGACTGTTCCTACTGTGCAAAAGAAGCCGGACTTCACAGAGAAAGGGCTTCTCAGCCGCACATTAAGCCCCAAGAATTTCAGCCAATTATTCTTTACAATATCAAGCTAGCTAGTTATTTGCAACTATTCTGCTCTTATAAAGAATAATACATCTTAGATTTATAATCACATTTTTGTTGGCATCTCCAGTAACCTTAAATGAATCCGTATCTCTAAGCGGGTATCTTAAATTCCCATTTACAAGTGGAAAGGCTGACTGAACGGCCCTGGCTGACATTACAGTCCTTACTTCAGAATACCATTTTTTTTTTAAATCCAACACCATTTGAAATAGAAAGTTTCAAAAAATAATGGCAATATTTTATAGCCAGTCCTATGAATGTTATAAGGGGATAAGGGGCCACACCTTGAAACTTCATTTTTAACTTAAAAATACAAGCCACACATACTCAAGTGATTAATTTTAATTTTTAGGAACATTTTATTGTGTTTTCCTGAGGATTTTTACTCAGATTTTCCACGTCTGGTTTCTCCCACTGCGTGTTAGCTTCAGTCTCTGACAAGCTTTCTAAATGTACTCACAGATAAAGGGAGGCTGGAGGAGGAGGGTGGAGTGAGTGAGTGATTGATTGACTGAGATAGAAATTGTGAGAGAGAGACTGGGGAAGACAATAGGGCCTCACGTTTTGTTGAAAGCTTCCTTTCCAGGATGGTCTGCTTTTCTTTCTGTTGTTGTGATAAAACACTGACTAAAAGAGGAAAAGTTTATTTGTCTTACACTTCCAGGGCACAGCCCATTACTGAGAGAGGTCAGGCCAGGCACTCAAACAAGAACTTGAAGCAGAAACTATGGAGAGACTCTGCTTGTTGGCTTGTTCTCGGGCTCACATTCAGCTGTCTTTCTTACATAGCCTGGGACCACCGGTCTAGGGATGGTACCACCCACAGTGGCCTGAGCACTCCAACATCAGTCAACAGTCAGGACAATTTCCTATCGACAATCTCACAGGCCAATCTTATCCCACAACTGATGGCTCCCTTCTCTGGTAAATCCAGGCTGCACCAAGTTGACAGGTAAATCTAACTGGGATGACCAGACTATACCAGTCCGGGTGTCAAGACTGCAGGAGGCATTGACTGCTCCTTCTTACATCACCCTCAGAGTCTGCTTTCTCTGGAGTTGGAGCCCCTGTGCTCACTAAGGACCATCCACGTCCTCTCTTCTTGCTTCAGCTGCATGGAGTGACTCTGCAGGACTCTCGGCCTCATATGGAAAGCCCGTGGCAGCCACACCATCAATGTGTCACACACGTGCCTCTCCTCCTCTCCCTCCCTTTCTCTGTCCCTCTTTCCCTCTTGTCTCCTGTGCCCTGGGCCTGGGCCCATCTTAGTAGGAGATATGGGAAGGAGGATGTAAAAACCATTGTCCCTGGTGTCCTGTAATTGAAGGACACTTGGACAGAAGTCCTTCCTCTCTTGAGTCCTGTGACTTTATCCACCAGTGACCCTTCACAAAGTCTGTGCTATCCCTTGTGGACTGCTGTGGAGCCTATGTGAGTTACCTCTGACTCCAGGTCTGCTTTGGTCTTTAGGTGGGGGCCAGACACAAAAAAATTACTGTGAGGTTCAAGTGGGGAGTGGTGACCTTACAGAGTAGATTGAGTTTCAGTGATTTAAAGCAACTCATGTTGTAGACTTCAAACTTAAAAAGAATCAAGGCATTAAAACTGGCTTAGAGCTGATAGCACTTGGATTTCCAGCACTTGGAAGAGAAGCAAGATCACAGACTCAAGATCACCCTCTGATACGTGGTTAAGTTTGAACAGAGGAAAGAACCAAAGACCAAAGACTTGGCAGGAAACAGAAGCGAACTCAAGTACTACTGCCTGTGCATAGCACCTCATTCCTGGGGCGAGCACAGAGTGAATGAGAGTTCTTGTGGCAAGATGCAGTCCCTTCATGCATACCATAATAATCCAGTTCTAGAATCTCCTGGCATCTCCCCAGCCCCAAAGCTATGCACACTTAATGCATGCTCAGTTTAAGCCTATGAGGGAGAAGTCTCTCCTGGACAAGTTCTGAACGAGTCCTTTTAAGGACTTGACAATGGGTAAAATTCCAAGAGGAAGGAGCGATGTCACCAAGATGCCTGAGAGGAGGGCAGAGGGTGGGCAGGCAGCTGTGCCGACCGGCAGGCGGCACTTACACAGGTAATCAGGTTTCTGCCTATGGAACGGAAAGAAGTTTCGGTTGGACCCGGTTCAACAGGACACGAGCCCGGAAGGGCGGCTTTAGTCTTCTGATGTAAGACGTTATGTAAGTCAAACAAATGCGCCGGTCTTTCAGGAATGCCCCACACAAGCTGCACGGACCTTCGGGAGACAGCCAGGGTGAGAATGTTTGTCCACGCTGGGTTGGCAGTAGCCTTGCACAACCCTCCCTGGAATCCATTACCACACCCTGCCCCCAGCTCTCACTGCACTCCGTGCAGGGCACTGACCCACATCAAAGTGGAGCCTTGCGGGTCCCTGCGTCCCCAGTGTGATGGGGGCAGCTCAGCTTGCTGCAAGCAAGCCCACCTTGTCCTCACTCCTGTCTCTAATTGTGATTCTTCAGCCTATTTGGAGGGAAGAAATTCCAGTGAGGATGAGCAAATAGAAGACACACACACACACACACACACACACACACACACACACACACACACA
>JANHMN010000001.1:107517746-107529553 GCA_030674055.1 Rhabdomys pumilio
AGGGGCAGACTCTGGGTGATGGAGAAGGGTTGGGTGCAGGGGCAGACTGAGTGGAGAGGGGGTAGATGCAGGTAATGACCACTTGAGTCATAATGACATAAAGTTCATTGTTTTTTCAGTTTCAACTCTGTCATGGCTTTTGGGGGAGGGAGCTTATGGTGAAGACATGTATAAAAATATAATTGAGAGTGAAAGTATGAAAAAATCCAACGTCAAATTCCAGGGCTTCAGCATGGCTGTCTAACTATTTGAAGTGTGGTGAAATGTATGGCCTTTGATTGGCTAGTCTCACAGGGTTTCTCATTTTCATGATCTTTACAATAAAATTTCATTTTTTAAAAGTTGAGAAATGATGATTTAAAACTCCAATATTTACAGAAAGACAGAAATCTACAAGCAAATCCAAGCAATATAAACATATAGAAAAATACACTATGTCAAAAATATTACAAACCAAAGGTACAGAGAAAAATCACAAAAGCTGAAAGAAACACACACACAGATACACACACAGACACCAACAAGATGAAATTATCACATCTCATCAGAAACAATTTGAGACCAGAAGACAATGGAACAGAGCAGTGCTGGGGGGAAACATTAATTCCCCCTCCCACACACACCCCAACACAATGTCTAGCACTGGGGAGTTGGCTGAGTCACTTGTCATAAAAACATGAAGACTTGGGTTCCATCACTAAGAACCCACGTAAAACTACCAAGTGTGGTAGCATACACTTGTAACCGAAGCGTTAGAAAGGCGAACACACAAAGCTGCCTGCTTGCTGCTGTGGCCAAACAGCCTAGCTGCTCTGTGAGTGCAAACTAGGAGACAGCCTGTCTCAAAAGAGTGGACAAGCCCTGAGAATCAACCCTGAGGCTGATTCCTGGCTTACACACACACACACACACACACACACACACACACGTGGAAGCCACCTGCACACATGCACAGACACGTGTACACAACAGAAACCAGTGTGCATTATAAAAAAAAAAAAAAAAGATGACATAGAAGCTATCAGGTAAGGATGGCATAGCTACAAAACAAGACACAGAGAGCACTCAGCTGCCCTTCAACCCAAGAAGCCAGGAGCTGAGCTGCAGGTAGAGATAAGAGGCCAGAAAGGTAAATGACTGTCCCTTTAACAAAACCGCTTCCCTTCTTGTGGTTTCCTTAGAAGGCAACCATTTGAAACACCAGCTTTACAGCCATGAATAATGACAATTTACATAAATAGGTGGAGGGCTGGGATTTAATGAGATCAACAGAAGGAGAAAAGGAACATCAGAGAGCAGAGAAGGGTCAGACAGACAGTTGTCAGGAAAGTGACAGACAACTCCACCAAGCAACAGTCAGAGTAAATGCCAGGAGATTAGAAACCCCAGCTTACAGGCACACATCACATAACAGACAAAAAAAACCGCTTCAGAGATCCTGTCTAGCAAAGATACATTATATAGAAATAGATACTTAGAAACACAAAAATGAGTGACAACATCCAGTGCAAATAGTGAGTGGCCTTATGAATATCAGGTAAGTAGACTTTCATAGAAAATGAAGACCTTAGCTGGGCGGTGGTGGTGTGCACTGTTAATCCAGGCACTGGGGGGCCAGAGGCAGGCGGATCTCTGAGTCCCAGGCCAACCTGGTATACAGAGGGAGTTCCAAGACAGCCAGAACTACACAGAGAAACCCTGTCTGGAAAAAGAAGAGGAAGAATATTCGAGGCTGGAGAGATGGCCCTGTGGTTAGGGCGCTTGCTGTTCATGTGTAAGGACCTGAGTTCAGATCCCAGAACCCACATATAAAGCTGTAGTCACGCACTAAAGGGCTGGTGACGGGAGAGGCCCTGGAATTTGCTGGCAGCAGCCTTGCTCTGGGTTCAGGAGAGATTCTGTGACAAAGAAATAAGGTAGAGAGTAAGAAATCAGACGAGAAACATGAGTCTACAAAATCCCTTCAGAACTGATGGCTACCTAAGCAAGAAAATAACCAACTGCTCTGAAGAGTACTAGGGCAAAGTGTAGAACACATAAAGACAAAGCCAAGGAACTCTACGCAGGGCCTCATATCAGTGGCCACTAAGTGTAAACCCAAAAGCCAAAGTGTTTCAGGCTTTCAGCTGTGTCCCTCATCCAGTCACAGTTACTGAGACAGCGCTCAACTTTGCCCAGTGGCTTGCAGACACGAAATCGCAAGAACGGTTCCTACCAAAAAGAGACCACAGTAACCAGAAACCGTTATTTTCCTGGGAAGATGATTTTTTTAAAAAATAAATAAATTAGTTTGAAAATAAGTTCAGATTGATCGCTATTTGGAAGGAGCAGTCAGACATAGAAAGAAAAAAGTGAGAGCAGTTCAAAGAATATCTGCACGCCCTGTCCTTACCTGGAAGTTCAGGTGTTAACATTGCGGACCGTTGCCTTCAACTGGTGGAGGGCAGGCAGCACTCTGACGCACTGCGGTACTTCCAGCCGTATACCAACTCTCTCAAGTCACTCAACTCTTCTTTCAGGGTCTCACTTCAGCCCTGAAAGGTCTTCAATAGTCTGTAATTTTGGAATTTTCCTTATATCTTATGATAGTAACATTTCAAAATAAATAAATAAAATCGTTCTCTCTTAAACTGGGACAAGCTTCATTTACAGTTGCCTGTGTTTGAACTCGGATTGTGCACTCCAGGCAGGAACTCGGCAATGTTACATCCTTCCTAGGATATGGTATGGTATACTTGCTAATGATTTGTTTATTGTTTATGTGTATGTTTGTGGCCCGTGTGAGTTTATATGCATCATGTACGTGTTGGAGTCCACAGGTCCCCGCTGAGGACATCAGGCACCAGGAAACTGGGGCTGCCAACAGTTGTGAGCTACTATGTAGGTACCAGGGCCAGAAATCAGGCCCTCTGCAAGAGCAGTGCTTGCTCTTAACTACTGAACCATCTCTCCAGCCCAGGAATGGTATTTTTAAAGTTAAAACAGTAACAACAGCAAAATCCACTAAAGTATCTTAGTATTCTCAATGTTGGTTCAGCAGTTTTTGTACCAACTTTGTTGGTACAAGTTCCTGGTAACTTAATATGCTAATTTTTTCAGAATATGTAAGCTGTGCACATGTGTTTGGTGGAATTTCTACAAATTTCTGTGATCTTGTGCTTTGGTCAAGCCTTCACTCCAGGCTGGAGTAGATGGGGGAAACAAACATCCATAGTCCCGTGGATAATATTCACTAAAACATTTTAAATGGAATTCCCAAAGTTCTCTGGTGTGTAAAATATATTTGCAATGCCGGGCAGTGGTGGCGCACGCCATTAAAGAATCCCAGCACTTGGGAGGCAGAGGCAGGCGGATTTCTGAGTTCGAGGCCAGTCTGGTCTACAGAGTGAGTTCCAGGACAGCCAGGACTACACAGAGAAACCCTGTCTCGAAAAACCAAAAAAAAAAAAAAAAAAAAAAAAAAAAATATATATATATATATATATATATATATATATATATATATATATATTTGCAATGAAGTGATACCCCAAAAAGAAATGTGTCCCCTGTTTTAATCTAAGCCACCACTAGAGGAAATCAAGGCAGTCACTGTTTATCTGAACATTGTGAGAGCCACTATGGGGGAGGTGTGGCTTCGATGACTCTGGTTACCATGCTTCCATGAAAATTAATTCTAGAGAAGAAAACTACACTGATAGCTGTTTCCAGTTTGATAGGCTTCTTCTTTCTTTCTTTCTTCTTCCTTCTTCCTTCTTCCTTCTCCTTCTTCTTTCTCAATTTATCTATAAGCAATAGAAGAAAACACAGCTGAGGGGCCCAGTGTGGTTTTTATAGAAAGTTCATTTTTGGAAATCTGATAAGCATATAGCCTCATATGCCTAAAACCATTCTAGTATAAAATTCAGAACCTGAGGTAGAGACTTCTACTTGTCCAAGAGTCAATGTTTACTTTATTCACATAGTGCTGGGGCCATTTGTCAAACATTTGAGTTTTCGACATTTTAGAACAAGAGTTTTAATTACACATTAACCCTGCAAGTTGACATGGTAATGTTGTGGCAAGCAGAGGCCGACTATACTTGGAGACTGCCACGACCCAGGCAAAGAAGGTGTGAACCACATCAAGATGTGAGGGTTGACGCTTGTGGAAGCATGGCCGCACAGGCGCATGCGCGCACACGCAGGCATAAAGATGTAGAGATATTTTGTTGTGACATTCTGTCTCAGATTATTCTTCCAGAAGGGAAAAACTTAGGCAAGCAAAGCAAACACAGGAGAATTTTTAGATCTTGAAGGTGAGCGATGCTGTTCTGTCTGGGGACAGATGGACTGATTTGTGTGTATACATTGTAAATTCTTACCTAGATAACAGTTCCTGATGGATGCCAGATGTGATGTTCTGATCTGGGAACTCAGCAATCACTGCAGGTGAGTGTGCTGTGCACGCTAATTGATCTGTGCTAGTATGAGCAATTAAGTCCTTAGATGAGAATAAACTGAATCTTTAGTGCTGGTTGAACTAACAGCAAGAATTTACACTCTAGTTTTTAGAAGCCTAGGAAAGTATTATTCTAGGTCAGTTTGATTAGTTATGCCTCTTCCGAGTCTCTGACCTTTTGATATCACAAGATATTGCCATCTGCCAAGATCACATTTGAGAATTACAAAATTTTGCAAAACAAAACAAAAACCCAAATCCTCAGAACACTGAGTTTGTTTGTTTGACTTATACATGGGGGCGCGCCTGGAAGAACAGACTTAGAATCTGAATTTTACTTTCACTTCAAAACAGAATCTAAGTTTCTCTTAGTTGTCTCTGAATGAGACATTTAGGACAGGAAGAAGCCTTAGTATGTAAGAGTCAGTCACACCAGACAGACAGGCCAGCCTCCCTCTAACTGCTCCCTCAAGCTTTTGTGCCTTGAGCACACACACAGTGGAGGCTCCCGGATAACTGTGTTCCCGGTAAGTGTGGTCCACTTCATTGTTCTTCTCAGAAAGAATTATTCACAGTGATCATCAGATTGGCTCGGTCCCTCTGCTGTTTATGGGAAGACAGGAAGACAGTCTTTGTAGTTTGGAACATTTTCCCCTAAGAAAGTAAGTACTGGGATACACACACACACACACACACACACACACACACACACACACACAAGAAAAAGGATTTCCTTCAAAACACAGTTGACAGCACAGGTGTTGAGTGACAGGGAATTTATCTGATGGCTGAGGAAAGACACACTGTGGACACATTTCTCCACAAACCCAGAGAAGCTGCCTGCACAGAAAGCCCAATCTGGTGAAGTTGGCTCCGTTCCTGAGGATCTGTGAGGTGTTAGCAAGAGACAAGTCTGAGAGCCAGAAGGTCTCCTAGGGGACTAAATCTAGCCTCCTGAAGCAATACTGACTTGGCCCTCAACATTCTCCTTGGTTACATCCTTCCTCCTCAAATTTCTCACCTTTCTAAACTGAAGCAGAGGCTAGATTTCTCCAACTTTGGTGTTTTCTGGGCTTCTAGAAGCCACAAAAGTCTACTGCCTGTACATTAGACAAGTTCAAGTTTATTCACCCTGGCTAGACCCTTGACTCCACTCAGTGTTTTCCTCTATCTCTGAGCCCAACAATGCTGCATCCTTGGTACATGGGAGACTGTATGGGTTTTGCAGTCAAGAAACCTAAATTTTTACTACGGTCTTCTATGTTCACATCTATTTTTGTCAGAGTAGCAATGGCAACTTGGTGCTACTGTGAGCTTACAGGGATTGTGGGTAAAGTGTCTAGTGAGTAAACTGACTCACAGAAAACACCAGTGTCTCCCAGGCCCTGCCACTACCCTATCTGGGGAAAGCTCTCAGATGCCTTGTCCCTAAATTGATGGAAATTATCTTGCAAAAGGGGAACCATTCTTTGATGACTCAACTTCTCCCCTCTCTTCCTACCTGGTAGAAAGATAATCTCTCCTGTCTAGAGCTAACCTTCTGCACCCTTCCTCAATTATCAGGTGCTTATTGTGTGCCAGGGGCATTCAATGCAGTTAAGTCTGCTAGTGGAACAAGGGGCTATCAGCAGGATGAGCCTGCTAACACAAACTGCAGTGTCTGCAGAACAAAACCCAACCAAACTGGGAGGCAGGGAACGCTCTGCCTTGTGACTGGCCCCTCTGGCCACAGCTTCATTGTCTTCCTGAACTCAGTCCAGGTGTTCCTTCTACCAGGGTTCTCCCTGTGACTCATCCCCAGGTTCCCTCCCTTCTCCTGTCCCAGCTCCAGGCTTCCTCTGCACCTCCGGCATTCTCCCTGGGCCTATGACATCATGCATAGCCTCCAGCACACACACACCCCATTTTCTTTAGCACATAAGCACTGTAATTTTTTAGATTGTTGCTTCCACCTTTGCAAAGTCATTTTCTCCTGTCACCTGTGCTGTGACTTCTTTCCACACCTTCAAACACTGGTCCTCTGCCCCAAGCACAGCCTGCCTTCCTTGTTTGTTTCACAATGGTTGTAAACTCTTTTTTTTTTTCCTTCACTTCTGCCCTCTTCTCTTCTCTCAGCCCACCCTCACCACAGAGACAGTCCTACCTCCCTGGCACCCTGCCTTCCTTTATTTCTAAGCCTTCTCATTTTTCCTAGCTCATAAATGCAAGAACTAACCAAACCTACACCATTTTGCAGCATTACCATGCCCAAACCAGCACTGTTAAAACCTCAAAGGCACATATCTAGTTTAGAACTTGAATACCCACACCCTTCTGCACACAGTGAGACAGTTTCAGCAAGATGACCTTAAGCCCTCCACATGCATCTAAGGCCATTTACTCCAGCTTTTCACAGCCTCCCAGTTTGGAATCAGAGGTGATCTGTTAATCCAATCTGGTAGCTAGCCAGTTGGTTTCCAGACCCCATGAGTCCCTCCTTTGCAGTGTCTCATTGTTGCCGCCCTCTTCTCATTACTTCACCGTAATCAAGCCCTAGATCGTGTAGCTCTGGTCTTCTAACCAGTTTCTCTGAGGAATCTCCACCCAGCTACCCCACCCAAACTGCCCCATGCATTTCCAGGAAGCAAGTTTTTCTGGATAATATCTCCACCCTGCCCAGTTTCATTTGACTCTTCAAATCCGAAGGACAAAGATCTGGAGCTGAGAGTCACAACCCAGTCGCAAGTCCTCTCCCTCTCTGATCCTGCCTGCCAACCAAACTGCTGTGCTCCCAGATGCCCGGCTGTGCTACCATCTGCCCGGCTGTGCCCCAGACAATGCTTTGTCACCGGCTGCCTTGATGTGTCTTCTGGTCAAATGTGGTTATTGTATTTTCAATGTGCCCAGGGCCATGCTCAAAGTCCTGCCACAGTCCTTCCATTCCGTGTATATATGTAGCTTTGGGATTGGAGGTACTCAGAGTGTCCTGTTCTCTCCCAGGAAGGCTCCTCTGGCAGCACGTGAGACATGTGGAAATTAAAGTTGCAGGCAGGGAGACAGGATCAAGAGCTTAGATTAAGAGAGAAGAAAGAGATTCTGATCAGCTGCACCCTTGCCTGGATTTTGGAGCCTGACGCAAAGTGAAAGATAGGGGCTGGAAAGATGGCTCAGGAGGGAGACACTTCCTGCTCCAGCTGAGCAACCGGAGTTCAAACCCTAGAGCCCATATCCAGTCAGAAGGTGAGAGTTAACTCCACAAAGGTGTCCTCTGACCTCAACTCATGTGCTATGGCATGTGCACCCCTCCCCAACACTGTAACTGACGAAATGCAAAGTGAAAGCTAATATACGCTTGTGTTACAATCTGAGAGAATTTTGCTTTACTAGGATAAAAATGGAAAAGTGTGATTTTAGGAAAGACAGTGAAGGCATCAATGTGGCTACATAAGACCCTGGGGGTTTTTGTGATGGACATGACGTAAAACGGTTGATCCTGAACTTCATGGTTTTATCACTTTGGTCATGAGTTTGGCTCAAGTGACAAGTCACAGGTTCAAATCTGCCTGTGAAATTCTCTACTCTCTCTGATGAGGAATTACAGCCAGGCAGCAGCGTGGGCCAAGAGCTGTGTCCACAGAACAGGAGATAAAACAGCCAAGTATAGACATGAAGCCTTACTGGTTCAGACTGTCTCCATCCAATTACTGTTTATTCAGATCCAGGAAGTATAACAATTTGGAATTTAACCATAGCCACTGTGGTCATTTGGAGGACTCCAGGCTGTTTACACACACCCCTTGGCTCATGTTAGAGGGCCTGTGGCAAATACATTTCACATATTCTGTGCAGTTTTCTTCAGTGCCTGAGCCCTGGCAGCTAATTCAAGGGTGTGCTCGCCCTGGTATCTGGAGTCTTGAAATGCAATGTTCTTGCACTGGCCCACCGGCTCCTTTCAGACTTGCTTGTTTTTGTGTTTATTTTCTCATGCCCTTTAAAGTTTACCAAATTCCCAGGTCTAGAATGGTTTTCTGTCACCACAGCCAGTGAAGCATGGTATTGTTTGCCATCCGGAACATCCTCTAGTTCTCCTCAGAGGGGAATGAGAGAGAATAGGCGAGCAGGTGCAGAGGGGCTATTCACAGGGTACTGACCCTCAGCAGGGGCGTGACGAGCCTTTAAAATGAGATTAGACACCCAAACAAGAAAAGGCCACACTCCATATTTCCAGTGGAAATGCCAACACAGATAGAACTGAACCTAGGGGAGTCTCATACCCTGAGCTATTCGCTGGTTTAAGAAAAAAAAAAAGTGATAAATTTCAATGTCCTGCTTCCTCAAACGCTCAATAAAGCAGTTACTGAAAAAGAAAGCCTGGCAGTTACAAGCCTGAGTCATCGCTTCAGAAAGTCCTACTGCTGTTATTATTTCTTATCTTGTCAGAGGGAGGGTTGGTGGGGGAAGACATAGTGATGTAAAGATATATAAAGGAAACTCTGTGTCAGATGCACACTCTCAATGTATTTTTAAGCCTTACTCCTTCCCTCCATAAGCTTCCTGCACCTGTTTTCCATCTGCATCTCCGCTGATGAAGACCCTGTGTCTCCCGACCTATTTCCTGTTCAAAGGCAGCTGACCAGAGGCTTCAGGTCAAACCAAGTTTAGAGGCACCTGAATGAGGAACTCTCCTGTTGCTTCAAAGTCCACCAGAAGAAGTACTGAGTTCCTGATTGATCACAAACCAGAGAAGGTCATCCGCTGGATTTTAGACCCAGTCCTGAGCATTCCTTAGGCTTCTGCTTGCAGTGTTTGTCTCTTCATTAGCATTGCTGAAGTGAGTCCAGCAGCAAAGGGCTAAGTACGCCAGACCAAAGTAGGTTTGTTTCGAATGTAAAGAATTCCAGAAGGAACTGGAACTGTTCCAGAGACCTACGTAAACAGTCCTATAGAAAATATCCCAGGAGCACATATGTTTGTTGGCTCAGATTTTAAAACATTAAGAATATATGAGATATAGATTCTACACTCAAAATTGTTAAAGTTCTTGAGCATTGACTATAAAAAAAAGAAAAAAGTCTACTTGGGCATGGTGGTACACATAATTCCAGCACTCAGAAGACTGGAGTTCCAACTAACCTGGGCTACAAAAAAGACCCTGCTCTTGGGGTGGGGGGAGGTAAGTCAGTTTTACTATAGAGAAAGCAAAATTCCCTTATTGAAGAATTGAAGGACATATATTTTGGTGGGATTTTTTTTTCATGTGATTGTTTATGTAGGTCTGTGAACATCTCCCCATGCCTTCTGAATGCTGACTACTTGGCTTAGTGGGACACAGAGTTGGGGGGGGGGGCGCGGTCAGTGTGTTCAATCTCCCTCCCCCCTGGAAACTCTCAAGCTGAAATGACAGATTTATAGTCGTTTGTTTACAGACATGTATCTTGTTAGGGGTCATTGCTGTGATGAAACACGGTGACCAAAGCAACTTAGGGAAGAAAGGGTTAATTTCATCCTACACTTCCAGTTCATAGCTGAGGGAAGTCAGGATAGGCACTCAGACAGGGCAGGAACTACCACAGTGGCTCTCAATCCTTGAGAAAGTGTCAGCCAACTTCCTAGGGGTGGGGCCCCCACAGGCTGAGAACTGCTGAACTAAAGGCTACAGTAGCCACTGGTATTCTTTATAACTAACATTGTAACAGTGATGCTTTCTTCAACTATTCCCATTTCATTTTCTTTCTTACACTCTCAGACACATCTTCCTACCTAACTTATTCCATTGCATTTGCAACATTTTATTTTGTTTTGTTTTGTTTTGTTTTTGTTTTGTTTTGTTTTGAGACAGGGTTTCTCTGTATAGCTCTGGCTGTCCTGGAACTTATTCTATAGACCAGGCTGGCCTGGAACTCAGAAATCCACCTGCCTCTGCCCCCCAAGTACTGAGATTATTTAGAAGTCTGTCTCCATCTCAAAGGTTAGTTAAATACCTATCTATTTCTAGATTTTTTTTGGGGGGGGGCGGGGGTTCTCCAACTACTAGGTGAGATGCCAGCAGGAGATACTTTTGCGGCTGCATGGACCCAGCATTTACATAGAGGTACCCCTCCACAACATTCCTGCTACATATCCACCCTTCTGTTTTTAGATTGTGACAGCCTAGTGGAAACCGGGGTGCCGTTGCCTCGACATTGTTGACCCCACCTCAGAGGATCCCCAGTATACTAGACTGTGCCTGTCTTAGGTTATCCTGTCTTCCAAGATCTTACCTGGAAGTCACTGACTACCAGCTCTCAAAGAGATATCTCTCCAGAGGCATGTCACACAAAGTAGAGACGAACAACAGTCTCATCCATGCTTTGATCACTTTCTTAGGGGGCCACAACCAGAATTTGAGAGCCATCAGCACCTGGAGGGTTACCTTATTTATGGAATGCTGCCTGGTGATAAGCTGTGTGAGACACTTAGACAAAATAATTATTAGTATGACAATTCTTCCCAACATAGTGTAAGTGGCTATACATGAGGGATCAAACAGTCTCTTAATATTGTCCCACACTTTTCCCAAGAATCCAGCATGTAGGGAGAGCAGATACCCTGGTCATATTGAGGTTGGCTATGTTCTCCCTTAGCAATACAAAATAGTTAAGGAATTTGTCTGACCAGGTTCCTTTAAAGATATTGAGCCAACTGTTGTCAGGCTTCAGTGGTACTCCATACCTGGTAAGGAGTTAGGCAGATTGAGTGAAATCTGGGGTCACATGCGAATAGAGACATGTCCCTAACAAGGGCAACTCTTCTGCCAATAAGTCAGTCTGTTGCTGTAAAATGTGGATGGCTTGATAAAGATGTTGATTTAGTACCTCCTGTGCCTGCAGTGCCTCAGCTGACTTACAGACTACTGCATTGACGATCTCTACTGTAGTGACTGTCAGGGTCAAGGCAACAGCAGTTGTTGTTGCCCCGGCAATGCCTGCAATGATGGCAGCTGTCATACCAAAATCCCTCTTTCCCCAGTGTAGGGGTGGTAAATAAGTCTGGGCCATCAGAGTGACAGAATGAAAGTGAGTGGTATTTAACACAGGCATCCAAATAGTGGCTGGTTCCCTCATCAGGATGGCTGTTGTAGAATACCCATCCAGCAGGTGGTCAGGAGACATTTCTCATTAAAGCAGTCAAGGCTGTCTCTGACAATTGAGATATTAGTGACCAGAAAGAAAAAGACTGGGGTGGCTTTCTAGCTAACCTGGCTGCCAATGGTCACATTCACTGGGGTTGCCCCAGTCCACATTTTCGCTGACTGGTTGATGTGGAAATATGTCCCATTAAAGAGATGGCCACCTTTTAGGAGAGTAAGGGGGTGTAAATCAAGACAATTAGAGGGGACACATAAATC
>JANHMN010000001.1:107529563-107575349 GCA_030674055.1 Rhabdomys pumilio
AGAGAATAATATTGAAAGCATCATGTGACGTAAACCTCCATATAATACTGGGTAGTCCCCGGTAAATTTTACACCTAGTGCAGGCTGGCAGTGTTCCCAACAGATAGAAAGACCATGAAAGTGGGCATTTGAGGGACCCTTGGACAGCGAGACAGGGTGGACATGATATGCTTAGGGAATCCTT
Source organism: Rhabdomys pumilio (assembly GCA_030674055.1). Taxonomy (NCBI): domain Eukaryota; kingdom Metazoa; phylum Chordata; class Mammalia; order Rodentia; family Muridae; genus Rhabdomys; species Rhabdomys pumilio. Next base: position 107,529,748 of record JANHMN010000001.1, read on the forward strand.
TGGGGATTTTTAGTCAGTAAAGGGAATATGACGTTTCTTGCTTAACATGGTACCATAAGTTAGATTACCATGAAAGTCCTCTTATATCATGCCAGGGTAAGCTCCAGTGGGGCAGGAGCAGAAGGACTAGTAAGTAAGGGGCTTAGACAGTATCACTAGATGCCGGTTTGGAGCCAGACAGCTGGAGAGCTGGAGCAGAAATGCCCTCATTCCCATTGCTATAATCGACCTATTTGCCAGGAAAGAGTAGGGTGGGATCAGTGATGGAAAGGTGAATATTAGCCTGATCCTGGCAGTGTCTGTTATGGGCAACCACCATTTCCTCTGGGGAAGAATTCTTAAGACTGCCAATAACTCCAAGGAAGAGGGGGACAAAGAACAAGGGAGGGGTAATCCCAGACTGTACCTCACCTTTTCGGGCAAGGAAGAGAACACGCATCCAGAGGTCAGGGTCCCACATGTTCTCTGAGGATGTCCAGGGGGCCAATACAGCAGCCTCCTCCCAAAATTAGTCCAGGTCATGAGTCTTAACCTTGAGACCACCAGTAAGTAACCAGAAGGGTTTTCAGAGCCCTAATATGAGATTCCTTGATGGTGGAGGGAACCCATGACGACAAGCTCAAAGGAAACAAATGGCGAATAGATATGACATGACAAATTCAACAGAAGAGATGAGGAAAGTCACAGCGTACTAAGCAGAATATTCTCTCCGGTACAGCTCACAGGCCTTATTCCTGGACAAAGTTCCCAGGAAGGAAAGACGTTCGGGAGCTTATCCCTGGTACTATCAACTGAGAAAACAGCCCCTATCCAGACCAAACGTGAAAATGAGCAGACAAAGACAAAGAAGACAGAAAAGATGGCTGCCGAAGGCTTATCGCAGCACACACACTCAACGACAGAGCAAAAATGGCCGCTGCACATACTACAAGCTCGCTGCAGCATACTCAAAGACAAAGATGAAAAGACGAGTGCTGCACACTTGCCTCACACTCGCTGCACACTCACCCTTGAACCGAACTAAAACCAAAAGCGCGATTACCAAGACGGACAGACAGAAAAGACAAAGAAGAGAGAAATGAGGTCCGCGCGCTCACCTTCGCGGGACCGCAACATAAAACACTAAGGGGCCAACTCACCTAAAAAGGGGGCACAACAGCAGCACTGCAAGAAGAAGAAGAGCAGATCAGGTCGAACCACAAGCACAGTCCTTGTAGCAACAGGCAAAACACGAGCCCCCAGTAAAGTAGGTTCGCAAGCAGCCACAAAACAATGATGAAATAGTTCATCGACCAAGCTGGGAGCCAGATGTTGCCTATTCCCTAGCTCTCCATCCAACCCTACCTGCCCTTGGGAGTTGGGGGTGAGCAAGTGAGTGGGACTGTGGGAGCAAGTGAGAAATGCCACAGCAAGCTCATCCAAGCACCACTGTAAGCTCCTTTAATAAGCTCCACCGAGCCCCCATTGGTCCCAAGAAAGCATCACTTCTAAACAGCAGTTCCTGATTGGCTGGCATTGTTTGCACTAGCAATCCTTGGTCTCTCGGGCAGCCCTCAGATAGGTCCTGCAGGAGACACTTTTGTGGCTGCTCGGCCCCCAGCGTTTACACAGAGGCAACTCCCGCTGTTCCTGCTACACCCCCCGCACCTATAAAGTAGCTCATAACCTTCTGTAACACCAGTTCCAGATGCACGGTGAACATACATGCAGCCAAACACCAAGACACAAAAGATAAAATAACCGCAAATTCTAGTACTCTCCATTACTCTTCTGGAAACATGCGGCCTCCTACCCCTCTCTGCTAGTGAATGTGAAGTCGAATTAGAAGGAGAACCCAGACACCCAATGTCATACCAATCGGAGGTGTGTGTCGATATCCGTTTTCCCTGGTCCTTCCAAAACTGTCGAGCACAACTCAGGAAATCGGCAAAGGACAGGTTTGCTTCAAACTGTTTATCTTGCGTGCTAATAAAACCTAACAACAGTATCCACTGCTTAAAGTATATGATCGACAGATGATAGGAAGACAAACGATAGAAATACGATAGACTGGTTAACAGATGATATATATATATATAAAGCTATTTGATTGATAGATGGCAGATAAACAATAGGCACACACATTTCTGTGTCACGATATTCTAAAAAATAGGTGTAAATTTTTCATGTTTCATGTTGATTTTGGAGGGGAGAGAAATATATTTATTCAATAAAGCACGAATGGCAAAACCTAAAAAAGGTAGAGAACAAAAATCATTTTTTATTTTTTTTGGTAACTTCCACACATGTGTAATATTAACGAAACTGTCCATTCTAAAGGAAAGGCCATCCAGAGACTGCCCCACCTGGGGATCCATCCCATATACAGATTCCCCGGAGCTCCCAGAGACTAAACCACCAACCAAGGAGTACACATGGAGAAACCTTTGGCTGTGGCCGCAGATGTGGCAGAGTATGGCCTTTGGACATAAGTAGGAGGAGTGGCCCTTGGGCCTGAGGGGGTTCGATGCCCCAGCATAGGGGACTACCAAGGCAGGAAGGTAGGGGTGGGTGGTGAAGAGGCAGGGGGAGAGGGAAGGGGGATAGGGGTTTCCAGAGAGGAGACCTGGAAAGGGGATAATATTTGAAATGTAAATAAAGAAAATATTCAATATTTAAAAAAAAAAGAAAAAAATAGAAAATGTCCATTCTTAGATGAGGATAGGAAACAAGTTAATCTGGAGTTAGGCTGGATCTCCAAGAGCCCTGCCCACCTGTGAAAGGAAGCTGGAAGTTCTCTCTCCCTCCCTTTCATCTTTAACTTCCTTCCTTCACATACCTTCTAGCTGCCTCAGGGGACACCAGGAACTAACTCTCTCACCTCTACAGCAGGCTTCTCTCCACACACAAACCTAGGAAACCAGAGACAGCCCCACATACCAGAGTAAGCTTGAAAAGTCACATTCCTTTTAAGCCACCACAAGGAATAGGGTGCTCACAGTAAAATCAGGACAAAAACAGGATCTCCGAGGAGCTTGGAGCCGAGAAGACAGTTTACCTCCAGATTAGAAAATGTCTAAACGAAGACGGTAATGTGATAACCAGCCTTACAGCCCTCGGATCTGACTATCACAGAGCAGCAGCGTATCCACCGGGAGAGTACAGTTTAGAGCTGGAAAATTCAACTCTCCCCATCTTCTCCTGTACCAGTTCTAACAAATATATCCATGAATTTGACACCACAGGCACCTAAGAACTGTTGTGAAAGACACAAAATCACTGGTCCTTCTTTATATCCAGCAGGCAACAAAGTCCCCCATGGTTAGCATCTATAATTAAGAAAAAGAAAATTCAGAGTCATGTTTCAGAGCACACTCAGCTCGTTTCCATCCTTTGCCTTTGGACACATTTGACTTAAAATAATAGGGACCGTCTAGAAAATTGTTCTTGGAGGAACTCAATAGTGCTTTTGATTAATACTCCGATGCAGATCTATGCAGTTTATGTTTTGATTACTAGCTTGACGCTGTGCTACAACAGTTTATAGTTTATCTGTACGCTGTGTGACATTGCAAAAACCACGGTGTGAGCTCCTGTCCTTCTGAAAGGCCTGCTAAGTAAACAGGAGGGGTTTAATAAGGACAAGTGCATTTTAAATATGTCATTGGTTTTTACGGCCTGCTTACTCTCACCCCCATCTCCTCCCCCACAGATCCCCTCCCCCGACATTGTACTCCCTATGACAGCATCCCACACAAAGAAGCAACTGCCAGCCTCAGAGCAGCCAAGACACAGCCTGGCCCTATCTAATCAAGGGCAGAAGGTCACTTCCGAACAACTAGGCAATAAAAGATTATTTCCAGGGACAAAACAGAGAGGCCCAGTGGTGGAGTGCAGGGATGGAGGAAGGGAGGGAGGGAAGGAGGGTGACTGAGCTGGTTGGCTGGAGGAAGCGCATTGACTCTGGGCAGCAGACGGGAACCATCTGCCTCCCTCCAGACCTGTGTCGAGAACAAGAGAGAAAAGCCCCTTTAAGGGGCCAATGACTCTGCGCTGTGCTGGTTCAAACCTGAATAACGCAGAACCAGCTTTCCCAGACAAAGGAGAGAGAGAGAGAGAGAGAGAGAGAGAGAGAGAGAGAGAGAGACAGAGAGACAGAGAGAGACAGAGAGAGACAGAGAGAGAGACAGAGAGACAGAGACAGACAGAGAAAGAGCTCAGCTAACGGGAGAACTGTTGTGTTTGGGGGTCAGATGGGAAAATAAGATTTTGAAGAGGAGCCGGCCAGCTGTCATTTGAAGTTGACCTTCAGCTAATACACAAGCATGCACATGTGCGTACATGCACACAGTTTTTGAGGAATAGGATTCTTCATTAATTACACTGTGTTAACGTCCTCCCAGGTCCCACAAGAGTTAGTGCTCATTCTCCACACCCTTCCTGCATCTCTGGTCCCCTAGCTTTGAGTCTTCTCACTTGGTATTATAAAGCACCTTGGAGCCCTGGGAAGATGAAGGAAGTTAAAGAAAAATTGCTCTTATGCATCAGCTAGGGTAGGTCTGGGAAAAGAAGACTGCAGCCAGTGTGCCTTGTTCTCTCCACCTCTCCTTCCTGTCTGTCCCCATATGAGTTGTTCCCAAGGACCTCACTTCTCCAGGCTGTAGATTTTTTCCTATAGAATAATTACCAACTGCAATAACAAGTGCTTAGGCTTCAGATTAACTGATTAGGTCAGTTGACCATGGGGCTGTAAACAGCAGGCTCTAATTACAATAATCTTGAATTCACAGGAAAGGAAGCCTGGCTATCCTCAGACTTTTCTGTTTCCCTTGTGTGTGTGTGTGTGTGGGGGGGGGGGTTATAAAACTTGGGATTCTAGTATAGCAGGAGGGAGCACCTCTGTGGACCCTGCCAAGGTGTTCTCCTGAAGAATCAGCCATGTGACAGACCTGATATGAAGAAGGTTTATTGGTGGGGTGTGAAGGGCACCTGGAAAAGGGTTAGAGGCAGAGAAAGGAAGGGGACACAGAAGAACAGAAAGAGAGAGGAGACAATGGAAGAGGCTGGCAAGGGATAGGCTCACACCTGGCAGGTGGCAATGCAAGCTGTTGCTAGGTAACTGTTGGGCGGAGCCTAGAGGAATTTCTAAGGGAGGGGGCGGGTATGCATGGACGGGATGCCACCAGAGATGACCACTCACAGTTTATAGCCAGTTAGGAGTCTTTGCTCCACTTGTTTGGGAATACACCCAGGATCTAAGTGTAACCCCGAGTGTCCAGCACACATGGGCAGAAACCGTTTCCTGGCATCTCTCGCAGCAGCTGCTGCTTTGCACAAGTAAGCAATTTACCAGAAGCTAAGTGGTTAGCTAGCCAGTAAGGGTTGGGTCGAGGGTGGGAGAAGGTAGCACAAGCAGGCAGTTCCTTAACAGAAGCTAAGATAAATTAGCTGGGGCACCTTGACCTCAGGTTCTTAGAATAGAGTTGGGTAATTTTCCATGAGACTCTCCATTAGGAGAGATCAAATCTAGTTAAAACTGAAATGGCCTCAGTAAGAGTACAAGATGGAGGGTGCCTCTACATTGTCTTGCCCTGTTAGGTTAGCACACCAGCTAGTGGGGAGGTACTATCTCTAAATATAAGCATCTTTTGAAAAATAAAATATGGGATATGGTTTGAATATCCATCAGGCCACCCAACAGCTTTGCTAGGAAGGAAATGGCATTCAAATATTAATTTGAGGACAACTGAACCTTTGTCCCCACAGAACACACTGGGAGAAGATTGGATGGAGCAGGTTTCATTTAAGTAGGAAACAGAAGCACAGAGACCAGAACTTCCTGTCTGGTTTTCATGTAAGAGAAGGAAGATGAAGAACTTTATATGTCACCAATGCATCTTATGAATAAACAACAAGAACCGTTGCTCATCAGTAGCTGACCAACAGGTGCGGTAGAGCTGACAACAGTTGGTCTCTCATGAAGGAGTTTGTCTTCATTTGGGCAGAAGGCATAGCAGGTCAGATAACCCCAATTCTGGTTGTTCCTTAATGCTCAATGAACAGTCGAGAAAACACACTCGGACTCTTGTCAGGTTACTGCAGGGGTAGGCTAAGATGGGTGTCCAACACACTCTGGCCAAGAGGAAAGAAGGCAGCAGTCTGTCTTCATCAAGGGATGCAGAAGGCGGCTGGATTGGAGACTCTGAACTGAAGACCTGGAAGATGGGGCACAAGGTGTGAATGGGCTGAAGCTGGAAGATCAGGTGGTCCAAACGCACAGTCAGGAAACACCATCCGTGGGGCAGCATCCAGAAAGCAAGGAGACAAACAAGACCTGGAGGTACAGTGAAACCCTCACACACGCTGTCAGATGGTAAAGAGGAATAGCCACTCCAGAAGAGTGTGAGGTTCGCTCAAAAGAAAGTATGGTTTTGTGATATGACCCAGCAACCCTACCCAAAAGACCCAGAAGCAAGACCTCAGGTGTTTACCTGAAGCCGGAACTCCGATGGTGTCAGCTCTGTTCTTGCAACAGTATTCACAACAGCCAAACTGCCCCAAGCGGTACTCGACGAACAAATAACCAGAACGTGATGTCCACACACAATTCAATACCACTTGGCCCTTCACAGAGGAGATCCTGGCTCCTGCAACCACAAGGAGAACTTGGAAACCATCAAATTAAATGAAAGAGGCCAGATGCACAAATAAAACTATTGTCAGATTCTAAGTGTGTGACACCACCAGATTCGAAAAAATGAAAGCAAAGCAGTGGCTGCCAGGGGCTGGGGCCACTCTTCAGAGCTGACGTTTAGTAGGTCCGCGCTGCAGTTGCAGATGGCTCAGTGTTTGGTTCTTTTGCAAAAGGACCGGAATTTGGTTCCCAGCACCCACATCAGACACCCACAACTGCCTGTAACTCCAGCTCCAGGGGAACAAATACCTTCTTCTGGGTCTCTTCAGGACCCTCCACACACACACATAGTTACACACACACACACACACACTAATAATAACAATAACTAAAATTTATTTGATTACTTATGCGTATGTGTGTGTCTGTGTAGGAGGTATATGGAGGTGATACAGGTGGCCATGGAGGCAGAAACACCTACCTGGGGCTGGAGTACAGGTGGTTGTGAGTCACGTGACCTGGGGGCTGAGAACTGAATTTATATCCTCTGCAAGAGTAGTATATGCCATTTATTTTTTTAGAAATGCTGCAAGATGTAGCAGTGTAGACTCAGAAGGTAGAGACAAGAAGATTGCAAATTTGAAGATAGCTCTGAGTGCATCTAACACCCTGCCTCAAAACCCATAAGGCAGCTAAAGAACTCTCGTGTCCAAAGGTCCACATTAGATACAGAGCCCAAAGCAGTGTCTGACGTGTAGGAGACCATCTGGCTAGGAGACTGTTTTACTCTGGAATTCTTGAGTTAGCTTATATTTTGCCAGATCTCAGGCAATTTAATTTTAAGTCTGAATATTTTTTGATTCAAATTCTTAAAATATTTTTACTTTTCCTTCTAACCTGGCTGAAATTTTGAATCACATTGGAAGTGCGACGTGGTGGATGTGTTATCTGTCCAGAGGCATGTGAGCTGGCCTCTCCTGCCCTTCTGCTCCTGCTTCTGAGTAATGGTTGTTGTTCCTGTTTTTAGCCACTTAGAAACACCTTCTCTAAGAAAGTGACCAGCAAATCAAAGTGGATCCTAAACAGACATCCTTTACAAGATTAAACCAGGGATTTAAACACCAGATGACAGTCAGTTAGTTCTGTGAACTGATACTGTGAAACGAAAAATAGAGTCACCTCTAAAGTGACAATTCCTAGTAACCCTATAGTGAATATGGAAAGAAAACTTTTAAAAGCAGTCTTTGCTTTTCCTGACTGCTGTTCAGTAACTATTTGCTCCTTTGCAAAATCACAGTAGGGCTTAATCTCCTGAGCCACGGGAAGGATGTGGCTTCCAGGCTGACCAGACAACTTCTGCGCCCAGCTTTGTTGTTTGCAGTTCTAGATACAAATCTCGTGGCCACACAGGGAGACTGTAAGATAGAACTCCACAGCTGCAAGGTGAACTTAACTTGACAGTAAAGCTTGGAAGGCAGGGAAGCCCACTGCAAAATGAAAGACACTTCCTTCAAAGTAGACAATGAAAAAATTTCATCACAGCAAAATTCATGGACAGTTGGAGCCATCGTGGGTAAATGACCTCTTTGACCCTGCAGTCATTGGAAAGTGAACCTGCATCTTAGCTAGCACTCGTTGCTATGGCAGGGGGAAGCTGGAGAGAAGTAAGGTCTTGGCTTTAGAGGACTGGAACTCTTTTGAGTAACTCCGGATGCATGATGGAAGACAAGGAAGGGCCAATGATCAGAATCTCAGGAAAACAATCAGCTGTTCTAGTCACTGATTTGTGCGGTATTTTTATTGCATGATGTTTTTATTTGCAAGTTCTTCATCATGAAGTTTTAATACATTGTACAACAGAAAAATCAGGTGTGTTTAGGGAGACACACCCTGAGAACACCAGTGAAGAAATAGAATGGTAGGGTTCCCTGGATTCCCATCTTCCCCAGTCCACACCCCACCCCGTTTCCGTCCCCCCAGGAGGCAGAGAGGGTACCTAGAAATCAGTGCTATGGAATTGCCAGAAGAAGAGCCAGGGCCTCCCCAGTGGCTCCTGCATTTCCCTTGTATGTTATGACATGAAAGACAGAATGAGGAAAAGCCACGCTCATGTGCTCAGCGCCTCACCTCACGGCCGTGGTGCTTCTTGTGAGGGAGAGGCCACACTGGGTCATCCTGAACAGACATTCATCAGTGAGTCAAATGGAGAGACTCAAATCCAGATGCAGAGAGGAGGACAGCCCTATCACTGCAGCCACCTCATCCCAGTCACCCAGAAACCTAGGTCCAAGTTCTATGACCCAGTTATCAGCACCTCGCGTATTAATCTTTAAGGAAAGTCACTGTTCCCATTTCAGTTTAGAGTGGCCAGCGCTAGGATTAACACAACGTGGTGAATTAATACAAGTATGTATTGTATCTATACATCTAAATACATATACACACATGTCTGTACGGCCTGATTCAAGACACTGGTATACAGTTGGAGCTAAGAGACCCATTCACAGGCCATAGAACCCACTGCAGTACAAATTTACACCAGGAACCAGTACAAGCTTTTTCCTGATTATGGCAGGAAAGATCATGCAATGCCATCAAGTATAGTTTCCCAGACTCAAATCTTATTAAAGATCACAGGAGGGGCCATAGTTCAGTGGTGGAGTGCTACCCAGTACACCTGAGGCTGGGTCACTAATATGACAAAAGAAGAACAGGATTATATTGTTTAGTATCAACAATATCAGGATATCAGTCATTTGTATCAATGAAGTAGACTTGAAGGGTGGAGAGAGAGTCAGGTTGCCTTGTAAGCGTGAAGAACTGAGTTTGGTCCTCTATAATTCATGTAATAAAAGTTAGGCAGCATGATTCATTCACGTAATCCCAGAGTTGAAGAGGTGAAAGCAAGTGGGTCCTGATGTGTTGACCTCCAAAGAAAAAGGTGGGGTTGGAAAGATAGATACTAGCCAGCAAGCCTGACAACGCAAGTGTGGTCCTCTGAACCAAATGGCAGAAGAAATCCACCTCCTCTGACCTCCATGACATATACAGGCCCACATACAATGACAAAATAAATTCATAAATGCACAATTAATAAATTAGTTTAAAAAACCAAGATGGATAGCACCTTAAAGAGGCATACTCCTATTGTCTCACATAAACACACATAAAATGCACAGATACACACACACACACACACACACACACACACACACGCATGCACACAAACATGTACATAGTCATATGTGCATGTACAGACACACACACACCAAAGCCAAATTATTGCAACTTACAAATTTACAAAAAAGTGCTTCTTTTCTCTGTGGCTCTCAACTAATCAGGCCTAATTACACAGGTTTCAAAGAGGGCTTCTGTAGAGGAATGTGTGGTTTGGCTGTTTTGTAAGAAGTTTTGTATTGTTATTGTTGTTGTTTCTTGTTTGTTCGTTTTTTAGTGTACAAGCATTACATGTTGGCCAGGGAAATAGTTTGGCTGCAAAAAGCACTAGACACGCAAGCCCAGTGAGCCAAGTTTGATCCCTGAAATCCACATACAAAGTTGGATCCAGTGGTACACATCTGTAATGCTAAAACTTTTACAGTGAGATGGGAAGCAGAGACTGAAGCTAAGGGCCAGCTAGCCTGCAGTAAGCAATGCTGTTTTCTGTACAGCAGGAGAGCCCCGCCCTCAGCAACGACTGAGTCCCTACACATGCCTTCTGATTTGTTCATGCACACTGTGGCACAAGTGTACACACGCAAATAAATGTGATGTGTAATGCTAATTTTTAACACTTGCCATGTACTGAAAAAAAAGTGTCAGCATTTCCCCCATATTTAGCACACTGTTAAACGCCGTGGATCCATGGCCATGATCACTGCTAGACTCTAACTGCAAGAGATCAATCAGCTGCAGAGCCAAAGGAGCCGTGAGTCCCCCTTCTGATGGAGAATATGAAACCCAGTTTCACTAAGGCATGAAAGGCCATGCTAGTTGTGATGAGGAAGGAAGGTCTCTAGAAGGCCCAGAGCTCTTGTGAGTGACAGGCTCACCCAATGCTTTCCACCCTGCCATCACCTGCTTTAGTTCTTCTTCAGGGAAGGGAGGAAAAGGGAGGTCTACTTTTTTTCGCCACCATAGTGACTTTAATTCTCTTTTACAGCCAAAAAAACAAAACAAACAAAAAAAAAAAAACAAAAAAACCCCAGCTCATTAGATAGAGTCAAAATAGGGCTGTCCATCTTACCCCTCACCCCGCATTAGAAAAGGGAAACGGTTTACCTGAGTAGCATAGTAAGAGGTCACGTAGCTTACATCTGAAAGTTCTCTTAATGTTGGGGCAGCGGTAACAGAGTTTGATCTCAAAGCATCACAGGGAGGAGAGAGCAATGTTTTGATACTGATAAGTTGATGTTCCTGTGACCACAGAACCAGTCAGAGCAATTAAGGCATACAGACTATTTCTTGAGGCCTTAACATGATAAACACACGTTTGCTATCTAAACACTAAGTCCTGTTTCAAATGGGGCTCTCCGCAATTGCTTCCTGTGCAACTGGAATGGGCTATGTGGTGATTTTAATGACAGAGATGATAAAGTTGGTTATGTAATTCCAAGCGGGTTGCCCTGGTAAAGCATGGGCATTTGTCTTCAGAGACAGTGTTTCCTAAGGAAGATTATTAATGTGGTTAACATAAAGTGGGGGCAGGGGGCGGCGCTCAGGAGGGAACAAGCCCCTAGGTTCTAAAGCTAAAAGTCTTTTGGGGATCATTCATTGCATGATATTCAGTGGGAACACTAAGTGGTTATAATTTCTTTTAAGTAAAAATTGTATATTGCAGCCGGGGCTGTAGCTCAGCTGGTAGGAGACAACACTGGAAGATGGCTAGAGCCCTGGGTTCGATCCACCATGCTGAGTAAACCCCAAGTGGTAGCAGGAGGAGCAGAAGTTTAAGGCGACCATTGACTACATAGCAAGTTCAAGGCCAGCTTGGGACACATGAGATCCTACCCTATGAGCAGAAAAAAGTATATTCTTGCCACTAAGCTCTTACATACTCAATACCAACCCGCATGCTCTGAGTTATCATTTATCATCCATATATACATATATATATATGAATATATATGTATATACATATATATATACATTTTTTCCGTGTGTGTGTGTGTGTGTGTGTGTGTGTGTGTGTGTGTGCGTGTGCGTGTATTTCTCCAGCAATACTTGTGATTAGCTGAGTGGGAATGAGAAAGCGGTGCAAGCTGAGTTTCTACCTTCTCAACTGATTCAATAAGACCATAGAGGGTGAGGGGAAACTTGAAGAAATAAATACAAACTCATCTTCCTAGAGTGGCTGCTCTCCAGAATATACCCTGCTCTGTACCATATTTGGGGAGTGTATGCAAGGGGGAATAGTAACAGAAGCCTTTTCCCAGGCTCTCTGTTACTGAAACCGGCGAGGGAAAAAAAAAAAAAAAAAAAAAAAAAAAAAAAAAAAAAAAAAAAAAAAGATTCTGGTTGCCTGTTGCCTGTTTTCTTGTTCAGATGTTAAAGACCCTAGCAGACTGGTGAAGCACATACCCAAACACAAAACGTGAAAAGAAACATGTAGTCACACCCAGAGAGACTGTATTTTCATCTTGTGCTTTTCTGTGGTTCCCCAAAATAATATTAGAGCCAACAGCAGGTGACTTTATCAGCAGAGAGGGAACTAACATCTACTGAGGTTGTGGAGTGAGTCTCCTAACTGCAGAGAAAAAGACATGAGCCCTTCACCCCCATCCTCCCCTGCTCTTAAAACATGGCTCTCCACCGTGTCCAAACACACTTGGAAGGAGCCGCTCTGTCTCTAAACAATCTATAAATTCTCTGCTGAAGCACCTGCATGAGTTCCTCTTCTATCCAGAGCTCATGGCTAAGGCCAGCTAATAGTAGCCTGGAACGAGAGGGCTGCTAACTTCTACTTAACATTTACTCCAAAAATAAATTACGGAGGGGTGACAGCCAGGACCCAGTCTTGACATTTTACCAAGAATGTCACCTACACATTTCAAATGGGGGGTAGATTTATATGGTGATTATTTTCTGCAATGAAGAGCTGTATTTGCCCTAAAGCCCAGCCTCTGTCACACACACACACACACACACACACACACACACACACACACACCCTCACCCCCGCCCCTCAGTCATCAATTCAGATACTTGGCAGAGCAGGCACCCAGTGTTGTTGAAGGCTAGGGGACTATGTTGGACCACCACCATGGCCACATACCCTGTACACACCTTGTTACAAAGCAGGGATGTTATGTTGAGGAAGAATTATTTACTCAGAACATTGCTACCCAGTTGCCACCAAGACACAAAAGATTACAATACAATTGTTTACATGTTGGGTACTTGAGGCTGCTCCATGAACACCCACCAGCGACTGGTTACTTAAAGGAGATGGCAAATTAAAACCAAGGCCACAGAGTTCAAACAGTCCTAGAACACAAAATGTTACCTTGAATAAATGTCAGCAGGTTATGTCAATTTTTTATCACCTAAAACAGACGCAAAGGTATTCAAGGTACCTTGGATCAAAACACATGGCTTAAGGGACAGGTTCTTAGCTACCTTTCTGGCCCATCTAACAAACTTCCTTAGTTATCTTTTAAGTATTTTACCACATACGTTTTCTATTTTTTTAAAAGTTCTGTCAGATATGTGACCCAGACAATCAATGTCACCTTGCTGTAACAAAGATGGTTCTTGTACATATAAAGTCACCATAGTGTCTACACCAGGAGCCTAATGCTTTCTACCTTTTATCAGTTATAAAAAAAAAAAAATGTAGAGCAAACATTATCTATTGTTAATTACCTGTAAAGTCGGGCCTTAGCCCCTCCCCTGTTCCTAAGAGCCCTGAAGTGAAACCCAAAAGAAGCCGCCCATTGTTTTCTCTGGTGCAAGGGCCAGGAGCAAACAGGGCTCAAATTGCAGCTGTGAAAGCCACAGGAAATTGGTCTAGCGTTAATCTGCACTCAACTATTCAAAGAAACAAAGCCCACATTCCTACAGAGAAACCCCTACAGAACACGGCCAACCTGTGCTGGGGGCCAGCATGCTGACCACAGGACAAAGCTGTAGAATGCAAGTTCGTCATTGGGGTAGCCGACTCTCTCTCCCTTCCTGTTCTGAGCACAACACAGGCAGTTTAGACTTCTTCCTTGGACTTCCCAATTTTCCCTGTCATAAGACTATATAATTAAACTCTTTCTGCTCAGTAATTTGGGCAGGCCTAGGGCAGGAGGGGACAGTTTAACAGGATGTCAGCTGTTCACTGGAGATACAGCTAAGTTATGATAAACTAAAATAATAATTAAAAAATTGAAGACAATTTAAACTTATCTTTGTATATTTGGGCTATATATACACTATAATACACTGATTCTACGCCGTAAGAGTGGAATGTGATGTAAAAACTGCCCAGGTTTTCTTTCAAATTTAAGAATAAGCCCTTTGTAAAATTCAAGTATAAAAATAGGAATTATGTGTGTGCAGGTGCATGTGTATGCGCATGCGCATGGAGGCTAAAGGACAACCTCTGTGTTGCTTTAGGTGCCACATCCACCACCTCTTTTGAGACAAGCTCTCACTGTCCTGAGATCATTAAGTAAACTAACCTGGCAGGTCAGGGATCCCCAAGAATCTGCCTGCCTCTCCGAAATGGGAACGACAAAGGAAGGGAGCGAGGCTACACATTGATTCCAGAAATTGAACTGAGCCAGTCCTCATGCTTGCAGAGCAAGGCCGGCTACCGCTTGAGCCATCTTCCCAGCCCGGGGATTATTTTCCCACAGAACGCTCCCTCACAGCACAGGTCATGGATAAAGTGCGCATGCCTCAGCAGCAACTCAGCTCTTTCTGATTCACATCCACAGAGCAGCGGAGTGATCCGCCAGCGCCAGGAGTTCTCAGGCTAGCTGAAAACTGTTTTATTCATGTCAAACTATGCCAACCTCGCGGCACCTTATTAACCTGCAAGTATGTTGAAATGCTAAAATTTAGGGGAATATTAATTATGTTCAATACAATGGTTCCCCTTATTCCTAGACTACCGCGCCCCCATCGTAGACCTCATGTGCTGCCTGCCTGGCAGATAGGGAGGGACCATCACAGACGCTTGGAGATGTGACCTATCCAAAAACCAAAGTGTTTATAGCACTAGTTTACCTGGTAAAATCAGTCTGAGGAGTTCTGCTCCTTGTTCAAAATCGTGAAATGCGGTAAGCCAGCAGCTGAATAGCTCAGATGGCCATTGCCAAGAGTCTTTGGTTCCTAGATGACGCTCCAGTTCTAGTCATCATTCAAGGATACCTAGAGTCCTAACCGGAAGGACTGAGTGATTTGCTTTATGAATAACCCAGCCAAGAAAAGGAAGAGGGAGGTAGTTGCAGTACTTGCCGGCCAGGCTCTGCTGCAGGCAGGTATCAGAGGGGTCCCAAGGTAAGCTGTTCATAAAGCTTACTGCCACAGTTCTTAATGTATCCTCCTCCAGAAATATTTGATACGGCCAGTGATCTGACAAAAATTCTCTATAACAGAAATTAGATATTAGGATTCTGGGGCAGTGGTGGCGCACGCCTTTAATCCCAGCATTTGGGAGGCAGAGACAGGCAGATTTCTGAGTTTGAGGCCAGCCTGCTCTACAGAGTGAGTTCCAGGACAGCCAGGGCTATACAGAGAAATAAAAAAATAAAAAAATACATAAATAAAAAGAATTTCAGGATTCTGTTTATGTTTGAAAGATCAAGATGATTTTAAGTTGAATATATACCATATTCAAATATGGACTTATTAATGTGAATAGCCTTCTGGCCAGAAAAAAAACAAGGAATCAAATTTGTCTTTTATGACTCAATTGTAAAATGTAAGAAAAATATCGATGAGTATGTATTGAATGACTGCTATGAACCAAGCAACTCTCAGGGTGCAGAGCCCTAGCCACAGACTGTCCCAGTGCAGGACAGACTGGAGATGATTCTATGGGTACAGGAGATTGCTGGACATCCCGGAGAACCTCGACGTAATCTTGGATGCCACCACCCACCCAAAAAGCTGGGCGTGGTCCCATGAGTGCCTGCAATGCCAGCGTTGTGAGAGTAGGAGACTGGAGGATCAGTAGGAGAGCCTGCCTCAAAGAAATAAGGCAGAGAGAAAGTTCTAGAACAGGACACCTCCTCCAGCCTCACATGCTCACAGGCGTCCTCACACACTGATGTGTGCACACACATTTGTGCACACAAATAAACACTGAGAGTAATGAACAGTTTACAGAAAAGTAGCTACTATTGAAGACTTTCTGAGAGAAATTGGTTTCTCATGAGCCAATCAGAGTGAGGTTCAGACTTAACTAAGATTAAAGAGACACTGGTGGCCTCCGACAGCTGGATTTAAAGGTATGGCCGCTGTAAGGTTTAGGAGTAAAACCAATCCCAGTAGATTTACACGGCAGGCAGAGAAGTGGGAGAGAAAACAGAAAGCAGACCGGGGAGCCTGCGAGCCCAGCCACCAACACGGGGGGGGGGGGGGGGGGGGGGCAAGCCGGGCAGGGCGGGAGGCAGAGAAAACAGCTGGTGGTGTGAAGTGCTGGAAAGACTGTTTAATACGTCTATTTGTCTTGCAGCCATACCTTGAGCCCGGAACATCTTAGGAGAAATGACACAAGTGTTCCAAGCGTCACCCATCTCTTTCCACGGGGCACACATTTTCCACAGGGTCAAAGGGACCCGGGGTTTAGTTTGCACACAGAAGTACGGTTGCTTGCATTGTGTTTTTCCCTCAGTAGGAGCAGAGCAGCCTGTCATCGAATCTCTGATAGGTTCCCCAAGCCTGTGGTTGCATTAGTCATTTGTCCTGCCCTGGGGGTGGGGGTGACAGTTGCCTCTGGGATCTGTTTGTAGGGCACTAGCTCAGGGGAACTTCCTCACACTCAGTAGTAGAAAGGAGTGAATGTTTGTTTTGAAAGATAAGCTTGGTTGAGTAGGAAGGACGGCTCCAGGGCAAATACTTTGAAAAAAAAAAAAACTGCTTCTCAAAGGAATGTTGGGTTTTCTTTTTTCAAGACAGGCAAGTTGGAACAGACTGGTTTTTTTTAAGAGCCCTGCCAGCTTTTCTTCTTTCCAAAATTTGCCTTCATTTACAATCCACACAAAGGACATCTCCCCTGAAGAGGCTCCCTGCCGCATGATAACACCCACCTGAGACCATGCACCCACTCAGTGTGGAGGACAGGACAGAACTGCCCACGGTCTGGGCCATCGGAGACAGTACTGGCCCTTGCACTTTGAGATCCACCAGCCCACTTTCTAATGATCACCTTCCACATGGGGTTTTCCAGCTCTCCACGTGGGCCTTACTCCTTCATAAAACCTGGAGACATCCCAGCTCCAGACAGCACTTAGAAGCATTTCAAAGAAAAAGTGACCAGTTCTAAATCCCAAATTATTTTGCCTTTGTTAGAGAGCACGCGCACACACACACACACCTGGCTGTCCTGCATTCACTTACTGTGCCATGGTGTACCCCACTCAGGAACTGTCATGTAAGCTCCCTGATTCCAAGCACAGGCAGGTCTGTACAATGAAAGCAGCATAGCCCAAGGGTAGAGCATACAAGTACTGGAGGCCAGCTGTCAACACCGGATGTCTTCTTCTATAGCTCTCCACATCTCTTTAGGGGTCAGGGTCTCTTACTGAGCTTGGAACCCAGTTCAGCTAGGTTGGCTGACCAGCAAGGCCCAAAGATCCATGTGTCTTCACCCTACCCAGTGCCAAGATTTCAGACACACACTGCTTGGGTACTGGGGATATAAACACAAGGTCTCATGCTTACCCACCCAGCAAATCCACTGGGCCTGCTCCCAGCGCAGTCCAGGCTTCTGAACAGCAGCTTTTGTCACTGTATACCCATTTGGTCAGTTCTCTTTCCTACCAGCTGTTTGAACACTGCAGAAAGAATCCAGGTTGGTTTTAAAGGCCCTCCAGGGTTTAGTTTGAGTAACTTCACGCTGTCTTAGGATTCTGGTTTCCAATAGCCTTGTAGACCTGTTCTGCAGGCAACACCACCTTCCCTTACTTTACCAACAGACCGAAAAACAGCAGAATAAGGAAAACCAGGACCCTGAAATACTGGTTTTTATGATTCTCCAGAGGTGTGAAAAACAGGGTGAAGCCCATGGAGATTCAGCATGAGGGAAGGAGTGGTTTCAGGAAACGGAGGGCAGAGTTGACATGGAATGTCACAGTTCTAGCATTCGGCTCTGACAACAGTGTTCACGCTATTCTGTCGATACAAGGCATGGGAACGCTGGAGAGCTGGGGTGGAAGGAAGCATTGGTAATTGTGTTTCTGTTTGGTGTTGGCTGCTCTCCTCTGCCTTCTGGCTTCCTGACCACTGGATTACTTATTAACAGTTTTAGGAGTAGAGTGGGGAGAAAACCATTGGCCTCAGCAGTCATCAGCCTCAGCGAGAATTCACCTCACTGTTCATTCACCGCCTATTGGGCCACTCCATCCATCTCTAGCCCCCGCAGCTTTCTCCTGCAGCCTTCTCCAGCACTGCCTGATGAGCTACCCTGAATAGTGGCTCTGAATTCCCACAGGACAGAGCTCACTTTCTGATCTTACTGGAGTCAAAGCTGAGTCCTCCTCAGGTCCCCTGGTTGGTATTTTGGTTTTTTCATTTTGAGGGGGAGGGGGTACTTTGTTTTTGTTTGTTTGGCTGGTTGGTTAGTTTGGTTTGAGTTTTGGGTTTTGTTTTTTAAGACAGAGTTTCTCTGTCTAATCCTGGCTGTCCTAGAACTCTGTAGACCAGGCTGGCCTCAAAGAGGCCGCCTGCCTCTGCCTCCCAAGTGCTGGGATTAAAGGTGTGTGCCACTAACTGGGGAGGTGATACTTGACTGTATAAGAAAGCAGGCTGAGCAAGCCATAGGGAGCAAGCCTGTAAGCAGCACTCCTCCATGGCCTCTGTTTCAGCTCCTGCCTCCAGGTTCCCAACTTGAGATCCTACCGAGACTACCCTCCATGATATCATGTGACCTGAGTTATAAGCTGCAATAAACCCTTTCCTTTCCAAGTTGTTTGAGTCATGATATTTCTCATAGCAGAATAAACTTAAGACACCAGGCAGTTATGGTCCAAACACACCAAATTTCCATCATGTTAAGGTCCTCTCGTCAGAAGCACATTGGTAATTCTCTACAGCTCTCTATACCTCTCTCATGTCTTCTCAGGGAAGCCGCCCCAGGTCTGCAAAGTCCAATCATCCCCTCCTCCAGGGTGTTCACATAGCCCCATACTCCTATTGCCACAGCACCAATGGTGATCCAAGAACCTAACCAGTCACTGCTCAGATGCTGAGACCCTGAGGATGTTTGTAGTCTCTGGATAAGCAAAGCCACTGCCAGCAAAGCCAAACTATTTTTATTCATCTAAAAACTGCTAATGTCCACATTAGGAACATATTCAACTTGGTCATCAGTCTGGGCTTGTTTCCTTATGCTGAAGTTTTTAAGAATGAATCTGAAAGTCACTGAAACAATAAGTGTGTGTGTGTGTGTGTGTGTGTGTGTGTGTGTGTGTGTGTGTGTATACAGCAGGTGTGTTCACATGTGTGGGTGCACATGTGTTTCTGGGTATGTAGAGCCCAACATCATTTGTCTTCCTCAATCAATGATGTGCACCCATAATGCCCTGCTCCCTACAAGGGTTCTAAGATTACCTTCTTGTCCTTATTCTTGTACAGCATGGTGCTCTTGACAGGCTAATCCATGTCCCAGGGCCTACTAGCTTCTCCTCTACAGTAGAAGAAGCACTATTCCAGGTCCTGGAAGTTTGACTGCATAGTTTTTAGCATCATTTGTACTTTCATCTCCTACTGAACAATATTTCAAGCACCAAAGAGCAAAACCATTAATAAATAAATAAATACCAACCAAAGATGAATAACAAAGACAAAGACAGGCAATTTCAAATTGCAAATTTCGATTATCCATTAGAAATCATGAGGGAACTGATCAAAGCACCTGATCTCTGGAGAGAAGTCTGATGTCATAGAGCAGGGTCTGTCTTCTGTTCCCAGCATCCCATAAAAAGCAACTGTTCTTCTCATGGGGAATCAGATGACTGCAGCCCCCGGAAACCAACTAGGAGGGGATTCAGCTAGAGCTGCCACACCCTCTGCCACCCTCTGCTGGCACAGGAATTCCAGAAGCAAGTCTTTTGCTGCCTGTTACCCTGTCAGTCTTCATGGCGGTACTTTCTCTGTTTAGTAAGGATCTTATATGTGGCCCTTATACATAAACCACACCTTACTTGCCACAGTTTTGCCCTTGTTTCCTCCTGAAGACTATCCTTTAGGAAACCATATATCTGGGACTGGAGATAAAGCTCCATCCCTATGTTTGCCCACCATGGATGGAGCCCCAGGTTCCACTCCAGCACCACATCATCTTAGATGTAAGCATACGCCTGTAGACCCTGCGTTTGGAAGAGAGCAGCAAGAGGATCAGAAGTTCAAGGTCACCCTCAATTATATGCTGAGATCTAGACAATTTGGATTCCATGAGATCCAGTCTGAAAAGAAGCAACCTTTTATCAGGTCTCAGGCACTTGTATTGGTTACTATTTTGTGGCTGTGATACAACCTCAGGCCAGGGCAACTCATCAAGGGGCTTATCTGAGCTTACAATTCCAGAAGAGTAAGAATCCATCATGGTGGGAAGCTCAGCAGTTATGGGCAGGCATAAGCAGAAAGCCGAGAGTGCAAACTGCAATTTTCAAACTGCAAGCACAAAGTAGATGGATGGAGAGATTCCCCCAGTATCTCCTCCAACAAAACTACACCATCTAAATCTCCCCAAACAACAGCAACCACTGGGGACCAAGCTTCCAACACCCAAGACCGTGGGGGATGCTTCACATTCAAACCACCACCTCACCTAACAAAATCACAAGCTTAAGACCAAGTGAGAGCAGGCTGGAGAGGTGGCTCAATGGTTAGGAATTCTTGTTCTCGTAGAGAATCCAAGTTTGGTTTTTAGCACCCATCACAATTATCATTAACTCCAGTTCTAGGGGAGCTGATGCCTTCTGACCTCTGAAGGGAAACAGGGACAGAGATATTGAACATACATACACACAGGCAAACCACTCACTCATACACATGAAACAAAATAAACAAGTCACACATGCAAGCATATGTGTGTGTGTATATATATATATATATATATATATATATATATATATCTCCTCAGCCGCCTGCCAGGATTCTGAGTCAGAGCTGTTCTGTCTGTCCACAGCTGTCTTTCCTGCTCCTCCCTCCCTCCCAGTACACCTGTGTCACACTCACCGGAACCACCCAGGCTTCTGACCAGTTGTTTCAGCAAACTCCTTGCTAAGTCACTTCTCACTGCCCCTGGGAACACGCTGCCTCCCTTTCCTGGCTCTAAGACCCTTAGCACCTCAAACACTCGTAGTCCACGTAGTCCACGTAGTCCACGTAGTCCATGTAGTCCACGTGAGCGGAGGTTCTCCTTCTCCAAAGTACCCGTCCCGTCCCGGAAGCACCCCATCAACAGGTCTTACCTTTTCTGTAGCCTGCCTCTCGATATCGATATCGATTTCTTCTTTCTTCCGTCTTGACAAGTTACTTCTTATTGGGTTTTTTTATTATTATTATTTACTATTTATTATTCCTCTTTATTTGTTTAGTTTGCCACAGCTTCTGCTGTATATTACCAGTTTCCATCTGAAAGTCTTCAGATCCTCAGTAGCTATAATATCTTTTCCCCTTTGTGCCGTCTTAATACCTAAAACTGTAGGTAATTCCCAAGACTCTTGGGATTAAGGGTGCTCCACTCAGTCAGGACAGTGCTTGGCTCACATGCAAGAGGCTCTGGGTTCAATCCCCAGCACTGCACAAGTAGAGTGGTAGTGCACACGTGTGATCTCAGCACTCTGGAATCAGAGGCAGGAGGATGGGATGGTCAAGGTCACCCATGGCTACACAGTGAGTTTCAGGTCACACTGGACTACATGAGACTCTGCCAAAAACACAACAACAAAACCTACAAAACCTACAAAAACCAAAACCAGAACACCTCTCAGACTATCGCAGCTCTGCCCCCCAGCCCCCACTCTCTCTTAGCTAACCTATCACGGCACTGCCGATAGGATAAGCCATTACTTACTACTACCCACCCACAGTGAATCACACCCGTTCCTGAGAGCTACCATTTTCCCATTTGCTCAGGGCACCAGACATGTGTATTATTCCCAGTTGTTTCCAGCGCATACCCGCATCTAAATAGCCTCACAACCCCATGGGTTCCTGTTCTTCACGTTCTTGCATTTCCGGTTCCATTTCAGCTTACCACTTTAGGATCTTCCTTCTCTGACTCACTCTCCTCACCTGAGTGTGCTATTTCTCTCACAATTCCTAAACACACACCTGCAAGCTAACTCTAGAACATTTGTAGTCTGGGTAATGAGATCATCTGGGCTGCTTCTGAGCCAAAGTCAAGGTCCCACTCAGAGATTCTGGGCAGAAGGGTTCTTTCTGCGCATCAGTGGTATGGCTGGTGGTATGTCCTCCCGGGGGGCTGGAACACCAGCATCTTCGGCTAGCAAATCTAGAGTTGGATTTTCTCCCACCCTTACGTCTAGCTTCTGGTGCTTGTCTTTCCCAAACTACCACTTAATTCACTATTTAAGAAATTTGCTCAATTTTATTGTGAATTAACCCAGAACATCCGTCAATCCCCCATCTCCCTTGATTAGCCCCGCTCACCTTCCTTCCAGCTATATTCACTATGAAGACAAAGGCAGAAAGCATGGCTATGTTTACTCGTTTTTCAATAAAGTTTATTTTGACTATCAGATCATGACTGTAGAAGAAAAAAAAAGAACCAACTTTTCTTGCAAGTGGTATTTGTTGCTCCTAAAACAGACTGGGTTAAAAGACTGCTTATTCTTTTCACATGAAAATTAAGATTCTGTGATTTCTTTCTTTTTTTCTTTTCAAATAGTTCTGATTACCAATATGTGGTGCTTTCAGGAGATTTTTCTTTCTTTTTTTTTTCTTTTTTGGTTTTTCGAGACAGGGTTTCTCTGTGTAGACCTGGCTGTCCTGAACTCACTCTGTAGACCAGCTGGCCTCCAACTCAGAAATCCACCTGCCTCTGCCTCCCAAGTGCTGGGATTAAAGGCGTGCGCCACCGCCCAGCTCAGGAGATTTTTCTAAATAGCCAATTCAAAACAATCAGGGCAGAGGCAGGTGGATTTCGGAGTTAGAGGCCAGCCTGGTCTACAGGGTGAGTTCAGGACAGCCAGGTCTACACAGAGAAACCCTGTCTCAAAAAAAAACCAAAAAAAAAAAAAAAAAAAAAAACCAATCCGGGGCTCTCTACTGGCTTTTGCAGTTAGAATTATTAGCATACCTAGTATGGAATTACTTGAAAAATAACATCAGTCCATTTAAGGATTCAGAAAAGGTCTATTAATGTAGATTTTTGGTCACTGTTGTCCTAAAAAACTCAGAAAAATGACAAGAACCATCACCTCTCAAGTTCGCAAACCTACAGACCAAGCTGCTGTTGCCTCTTGCCAACAAATGAACCTGCCTGATCTACTATCATCACAGAAGGCATGAACAGGAAAAACATAAGGCTCCGTTTGAAGCTAATTTTAGTGATAGCGCGTGAAAAATAACCACGGCAATAAAGCCATTTGCTACTTGTCCGGGACACCTGAGCAAACACACAGAGAAGATGGGTCCATTTCTTAACTCAGTCAAGTATATTAGTTATGAAGCAAACACTGATAGAAAGGACGAGACAGTAATGGCAGCATGCAGCCAGAGGGCAGAGCTGGCTGCAAAAGGAAGGAAACATTCTGTACCACATGAAACAGTCCGCCGGCCCAGTCCCCAGCCAGAGTCCTGCTTGTCTCCATACGAAGAGAACAAGCTATCCAAGCCACACAAGTCAGTTCCTGACAAACTCACCCAAGAAGCCTTTGGAGAACAGATCAGGTCCCTCCGTGAAGGTTCTTGAGGTAACAGGTCTGACATATGACTTACACCTATGGATTTCAAAACGTTTAACCAGCAACCTGTTTTCACACCTGATAGAGAATCATTAAAATTCTGAGTGTGGAGGGGATGCTGTAAGACGCTCCAGCCCTTGCCTCCAAGCCACATGGCTGAGTTCAATCTGAACTTACGTGGTGGAAAAATAGCAACTCCACAGTTGTCTTGGTGTCTCTCCACCTGTGCACTGTGGTGTGGTTGGTCCCCTAACCCTGGCAACACATAGAGTAATGTAAAACTATCTTTTGAAGACTTAAAATGCAGCTCTAACATCCTGCTGTTCATAAGCACAGCAAGAGGCTTGGTAATCAGAGCCTCTGACTGTAACTGCCAGGAACAGATAGACAGGGGCGTTTCAGTTGTGCTGTGTATGCAGGCAGTTAGTGACAGTGAGCAACAAGTCAGCCATCACTTAGCCAAAAGAATTTAAGGTTTTAAGATGCCTTAAAAACCCTCATGCATCTAAAAACCAAAAAACAAACAAACAAACAAAACACAAACTGGGACTGGGGAAGCTGAAGGAAGACTCACCTGGACACTTCTGACCAATTCAGCAATTGGTATGTTCCAAAGAATTTGTTTTTCTATAGTTTTATATAAAACCGGCCACAGACTTCACTACTTAATTTTTTTCTAAAGAAATATTTCGGAAAACATAATTCCAAAATAAAGCCTCTTGCTTTAATATTTCTTGATGTTTTCCTCTCTGCTCAGAAAGCAGAGGTTCTCCACTGAGAATCTGCGTTCAACTCCAAATCAGGTTTAAAAACAAACAAAATTAGGTGATAAGTTTCTAATTCGTTCCCTTTTCCATTAAAGACCACTGTTTTTAAGACACAATAGCATGTTCTGTGATGTGGACTCTATAAAGATTCACCTTGGGCCCTCACAGAACCCAACTTGTCTACTTTGCCATTACTCCTTCCTGATGGGCTGCCTTACAAGCTCTGGTACAGGAAATCCCACATGGCTTCTACTACTCACAATTAATTTATCTAAATAAGCAGTAAGTCTTTAAAAATTAAAAAAGTGGCTGGGCAGTGGTGGCGAACCGCCTTTAATCCCAGCACTTGGGAGGCAGAGGCAGGCGGATTTCTGAGTTCGAGGCCAGCCTGGTCTACAGAGTGAGTTCCAGGACAGCCAGGACTACACAGAGAAACCCTGTCTCAAACAACCAAAAAAAATTTCAAAAAGTGGCATTAAAATACACCGTTAAAATGAACCACATCTCAATACTGAGTCAGCACCATGAGTTATTAGTACATCTATGACCCTAGCATTCTGGGGCTGAGGCAGGAGGAATGGAAGCTCAGGGCTAGCCTGAGCTACACACTTGTTAGTTTGTTTTAAAAAAGTATCCAGTCATGGGTTCCAGCTGAAATAGAATGGCCAAGTTTGAGAATGAAAAGCTTATGTATGCCCTTTCCTGTCAGCAGTATCAAGTGCATAGCAGTGGTCAGGGCTAGTTAGGTTCAGAAGCCTAGGCCTCCGGAACTTACCAAGAGAGAGCATCAGACACGAGGCTGTCTGAGCGGGGTGTCAGATCTACACTTTTCCATCTGACAGGCTTGTTAAAAGGGCCCCAGCTGCTAATCTATGCTACCTGAGCGACTGACTCCACCAGAAAATAAATGGGTGCCATCTTGACACCAGACAAGCAACAGGCTCTGCCAGCACACAGTTGGTGCTAGAACATTACAGCACACTTCCTCCTAAGACTGCTTTTAGACTAACCCAATGCTTCTTAGTCTGCTTACTACAGCTCAAGATGGAGTCACACCAGCTCTTAACTATATGGTATCGAAGAGCAACTGAAAAAGCCAGTTTTGAGCAGCTTGCTGCTAAGATTCTTCAGTCATGTGCCAGCTCTCAGGAAAGTACTAAATACTTAAGACACCAGTGAAATGAATATCCACTTTCATATTTTGAAATACTACAGATTTCAAAGTAATCTTTGAACACGAGTATTCACTTAAAATTTCCCCTAGGGGCCGGGCTGAGAAAATATTTAAACTATGAAATATCATGATGCCAACTGGCAGCTTTATCAGCCTAAGAGAAAACCACCACAAGTTTCTCCCCATTACACCTTAGCTGATGCAAGAGGACAGCTTACTTTTGAAGAAGATACAAGAAACCACATGACAGGAAGCTGGGCAGCTTCCAGTGCCCTGGGTTTGAATTACCACCATCCTCCTAAGGACAGTGACCTGGTGAGAATGAAGTCTTCAAGCAAGCATAGGATACAAACAGCTCTCACACCTCATGATTCCAGGTCCTCAGTTGCTTTACCAGTCCCAACTGCAAGGCATCAAAATATCCTGAGTTTTCCCTGTGCCGCTTTCTGAAGAGGCCAGGCTGCCACAGGAAGCTTACTGGAAGAGCTCTCTGGCAGGAGCGCTGTCTCTGGCACATCCTAATTATGAAAATGTTTGTTAAAGTATGTTTACATTACTTAATCGTTTAAGTCATACTGCTGAACACTAACCTCTGAACAACCAGAGTTAAGATAAACGCTCTTAAAGAACATTTAGTATTTCAAGGAACTACAATATGAACAAAACTCCTACTTACAAAATAAAGTGGGGACATTTATTTTATAAAAAAAAAAAAAAAAAAAAAAAACCCTTCACTTAGTACGAAGTAACCCACTTGGGTGTCTGATGAAACAATGCAGACCATAAAACTTTGACTACAATGCTTTCCAAAAGTATCGTTTAGAACGGGAAGGCACCTATGCCTGGACTCCATAACTTAAAGTCTGAAAAGGTTGAATCACGTAACAATTCCACAACAGTACAGGTTTCAAAAAAAAAAGCAATCAAGAGACAGTTAGACAGTTTCATTAATTAATATATTTTCTGCATTGTAGTTAACATATATGTACTTCTCTTCGAGTCACCTTGTTTTTCTTGAAGTAGTGATACGTTATATTCAGACACGAGTACATTTCAACAGTCTTTTGCAATAAATATCATAAAATAATAGAGATTCGCATAATAAATATTCTTTACAATAAAAAAAAGTTTAACAGACCTTTGTCTTAAAAATAGCCAGGATTCAACTTTGTGATTTATACATAAAATATACAAAAAAGCACCACAATTTGTGGTTAAGGCAATGAAAACACAGGAAGGGTTGGAAATACTCAGCTGTTAAGAGTTGAAAGGCCAGCCAGGAACCAAAGGCACTCAGGGAGCTGGGATTGGGAAGGGGGGGAAGGGCAGAGCAGACAGGAATTTCAACTACAGTTACCAAGTGTCCTCAGTGAAGAAGGGGTGTGAAGGGAGGTCCTTCACAGATACTGGGGGCTGGAGGAGGAAAAAGGAGGGTTAGCCAACATCATCTCTGATGTGAAGACCAACACCGCACAGAGCTATCCCAAAGGGGTGTGCATGGATGACCCATTGGCATCTGTGCGGTGCATTGTGGGGAGATTTCAGAGGGCTGTAAGGTCAAGGCAGTGAGTAGATGCAGAGAAAACCGTGTTCTAAGGAGTAGCTTCTCCCATCCGGCTAGGAATAGGACGCTAAGATAGCTATCAGAGGCAGATTAATACATAGCTTATTTAAGCACTTACATGGTTACTTTTTAATAAACCAAACTAAGTCCATGATCCCACAGTACCAGACCCCAAACAACTCTCGGCCAAGTCTGGGCATGCGTACATCTTCGTGGACGCAGCTGGAAAGCTGCTGCAGCACACAGGCACTCCCAGCTCCTAGAACCCTCGAGGTGGAATGAGAACAAGCTGGGTGCAGTTTCACAGTCCACTCCTACTGAGGATCATCCAAGGCAGGAGAGACTCGAGGAGGAAATCTGCCTCTAATACCACGTTTCTCAACAGCCAAAGTTTAGAAGCTAGCATTCCGCGGAGGTCCAACCCACCTCCAGAAGTCATGACGGCTTGCCCTGAGCCCTCGAGGGGCAGCTCTCCAGCTTACAATAGACAGTGTTGGAGTTTCTACACCTGCAGCCAGGTCGGTGGGTCCAGTCGTAACAGCCCCTGCACAGCTTCAGGCAGCCCTTGGCAGGAGGGTAGCAGAGCAAGCAGGGTAGGCACAAAGACAGGGCTCCCATGCACAGGTATCTGGAGCAGCAGTGGGACTGTGAACAGGAGCAGGGGTTATCCGAGTAAGAGCCTCCATCATCATCATTGGAGCAGTGGTAGAAAATGCCCTTGACCAGGCACATGCACGTCCCGTACTCCACCATGCTCTCTGCGGAGCAGAGGCACTGCCGATCGCAGGCCAGGCAGGAGGGCAGAGCCCGGGGAGCTGTGCACTCTCCACATTTGCACCTGCCACACTGTTCGCAGATGAACTTGTGCTGGGTGGGGCCCTCTTTCAAGGAGGCCTTCAAGTCCTCCACAAGCAGCTGCTTGGGCTGGGTCCGGATGACCCTATCTGACCTATGACCTGGGATGGGCCTGGTGGGCGGAGATCTTCCTAACAGGCCCTGCTCAGAAGACACACTGCTGCTGCTCCCTGAGCTGGCGGCGCTTCCGGTGCTGGTGGACCTGCTCAGCACAGAGCCCCTGGCATTGCCCGAGTGGCTGGCAGGTCGGTGCTCGTAGCTGCTATTCACATTGGCTGGTATGATTTCATGAGTCCTTTCCTGCTTTTCGGGTCTTGGTGCAGTGCGAGGAGCCGGTCTTCTCGATACTGAAGGTCCCTCTGTGTATTCATTGCTGCCTCTGATGGCTTTGATCTGGTCTAGGGACAGAATCGTAGCAGGCTGAGTGTCCCTGTCATAGTCTAACCTCTGCCGGCCTTCCACAGCCGGTGGCTGAATCACCACTAGTGAAGTGTGGCTGCCATGCTGACTTGGGGAATCCATGTGGAGTGATCTCCAATTCCAACAGTCAGCGGAAATCTGCCATGCATCTGAAATCCTAAAGAAGAGTGAGAGAGAAAATAAGCCACAGAAATCAGATTTTGGGGAGAAGGGCTTCTGTCGAGTAACAAATTTCCCAAGCCACCTGGTAATGATCTCCTTAGTCGGTTGATTTCAATGATGCAGAATCCTGGCCTGAGTCCCAACTCCAAAAGAGACTGTAGAGGACCATATCACAGGAAGAAAGCAAAGACCTCATGCCTTAAAAATTAGAAGCTGCTCTCCAGCTTCTAAAAAGCAGAGGAAGTCATGTCTTCCTGTTTGCAAACCTAACAAATAATTAAAATGAAATATGCCTTCGAGGGGAGCATTCAGTGTGCGCCCTGGAACTGTCCTCCAAGCTCACTATCAGTCCACTGGCAGTTCACGGAAGGAAAACGTCAGCTACTTTTTAAAGATTAAGAATGGCTTTAGTGCTGTGGCCTCTTGGCCATTTATATGCTGTGAGGAGCTTTAGATTAATGAGAAAATTAATCAAGGCAATTTCCAAAACCTTGGCTATTCCAAGCTCACTCGGAATCTCAAAAGGCCATTTTCAGTAGAAGTCAGGGTCTGAAGCTAGCTCATCACACACAGATCTGTGAGATGAGCAACTTAAGCTGCAAAGAATAAATAATGCTTGGGCCCACATACACAACCCATAAGGTGTGTATTTAGCTTTCCTTAAAGATTAAACAAGGCTCACCCAAACAACACGGATAACTTATGCACAAGTGGCAGCCCTTTAAAGCAGGGAGAGGAACCCTGGTCTTTTTACATGATATTTCCTTCCATTTATCTGCACAACAAGCCTTGATTTACACAAGCCCTGAATAGACCTGCTTTCTGTAGTAAAATAAATACGCTGATATACTGATATAACAAACACGTTTCCATGTCGAAAGTTAGTAACTTCCATTTTATAACGTTTTCTTCCTAAAACAGACCAAACTCTTTCGTTTCTGTGCAATAGGTATCTAAGATATTTTTCACACAAATGCCTCCGGAACTCATAGATGCACCTTAATTCAAGAAGGTACCCCATGCACTTTCCTAGCATCCAACGAAAATCAAAACAAACCAGAAAGTTTCAAGGAATACGTCAATTTACTATGGATGCTACTAACTAATGTACCCAGATTACATATGTGTTAGCTTTTTGGAGGCCCCTCTAACTTATAACTACCTTCTCCGCACATGAGAAGCACGCCCATAACAGCATGTTGTACTGCTGAAACCGTAAACGATGCTGGAAAACTGCCCATTGTTACTCCTGTGCCGTATCTATGTCTTAACCACTTGAAACTCCATAACGAAGACTTTAAATGTGCCAAGCCTCATCCACCAGAAAGGAAGACGTGGGAAAGGCTTGTTTGAGCTATGAAACCCCTAGGCACGGCTTTAATTCGCATTTTACAGAGCATTCCCAAGCAAGTTCGTTCCGGCGGAGCACCTAGGCGCCCCGCAACCGCCCAGAGCAAAGCCGGAGCGCGCTCGCGGACAGTACCGTGGGTTACACTGCCGGGCGCTTGGGCCCCACGCCGAGACCTCAGGGGCACCGAGCCGCGGCAGGTCCAGCGGGGGAAAGTTATGAATGAAAACAGCTCGCGGGCGGGAGGAGGCAGCGCCCTCTCCCCGCGTCCCGCGGCACTGCGCTCCGAGCACAGGCGGGCGCTGGATCCCCAGCGCCATCGGGTGCCGCGCGCTTGGCACGGGCTGCGCGAGGACCGCCAGGACCGCCCGGCCCGCCCCGGCCCGCACCTGCCGCCCGCACTCACCTCGGCCTCCGCGGCGCCGGCCGGGGGCGCCGAGCGGGCGGAGCGCGCGCCGCATCAAGCGCGGCGGGGCGGCCGGGCGCGCATGGCCCGCGCTGCGGCCTCGGCGGCCCCCGGGCAGGGGCGCTTCTCCGCGGTTGGCGGCGGCCGAGGGCGGCTCGGGGACATCCGCCGGGTGCGCGCGGCGCCCGCTCCACAGCACCGTCCGGTCCCGGTCGTCAGGCGCGCGGCCCGGCGTCGTCCCGGGCTCTCGGATCCCCGCAGGTCCGTGTCCCCGCAGTCGCCACGCCGGCTGCAGACGAGCAGAGACAGAAACACGTGAGTCCCTCGCCAGCCCGGGACGCTGCCCTGCTCGCCGTGATGGACAGCCACGAGCCCCGGACACGCGCGGCCGTGCACGTTGTGCCCCTACGGAATGCCCCGCAGTCAAAAGCGCGTCTGAGCGACGCGTCTGCGCGAGGCAAGCCCGCACGCAGGGACGGGAAAGTCAGGTCTGGCACGAGCGCCCGGCGGGTCGGTCGCCAACAATGCGCACAGACACGCGGGTGCGCGGCGGTGCCAGCCCGCGTTCGCACACGCGTAACTCGCTGCCCGGCTACGGAACTCGCTGCAGGGTCGACCGCCGAGCGCCAGGCACAGAGTTAGAGTCAGCTCAGAAAATGTCCAGTTCCTTGAAAATAAAATAAAATAAAAGCACCATTCTCACCTGATCTCGCCAGGTCCTCGGTGGTAGGGAAAGGCTCTTACCTACTGCAGAGCCTGGGGCCGGCCCTCCCGGCACATGCACGCCGCCAGCAGTCGCTCCTTAGCCCGCAGAGCTCTGGCTGCGGGGCCGCCGCAAACCCCTGCGTGCTGAGCACTTGCGCGCGGGCTCCGCAGCATTTCAGCGTCGCCGCCACCTCCACCTCCACGCCGGGACCCGCCCCCGGTGATATCATGTGTCAATCACGCGGGCTGCGCGAAAACCCGGAGCAGGATTTTAGCGATCGTGGATGTGGACTCAAGGACGCTCTAAAACCTTGGAAGTCTTGCAAGCGCAACCGGGGAGGAGCAGGCATTCCAGGGCCCCTGTCAGTCTTGAGCTGTCAACTTCCGATTTAAGGGGACTGGTGGAGTCACCCTTAGAGTTGAGTTAAAAAAGAATTGTGAAGAACATTTAAAAAACAAACAAACAACAACGGGGGGGGGGTGTATACCATGCCACTGTGCCCCCAGATAGAGGGAAAATGTGCATAGTTCAGATCGGGTAATATATAAAAATTCCAGAAAAAAACAGTCACTTTTGAAAATGTAATATAATTACACATTGAAGGGTGGGACTTCCTGCCGTGGGGCTTCAGTGATTGCTCCATTTGGTTTGGGATATGATCCCTTAAATTACATGGGGGAAAAAAAACCCAAGTCCTTCCTGTTTTGTAATGTTTGTATAATTTTGTCAAAAACACCAGTGCATTTTTTAATCAAGTAAGATAAGCATAACTCATCAGGAAGTTTAGCTTTAGTCACTTGTCTGTCACGGGGTGGGGGACTTTAGTAAGCAGGGAATGCGTTTTGCTTCTTTACAAACTATGGACTTTGGTCATTTATTATAGGGACAACATAACTAGGGAAGAATGAAAGGGCTGTATGTGGAATTAAAATTTTTATAGAGTTTAAAAAATAACCTAAGACTCCAAAAAATGTTTTCCCAGGGAACTTTTATCAGGAATAGTATTTGATAAACAACAGAACTCCATGATCTAAATCACCTGTGAATGTGAGTTTGGATATTTTGGGTTCAAAGTAACTTTTTAAAGTCTTAACAATTGCAGTGGATTTTTATAAATAGTTTTTGTTGTGGTTGACATACTGCATTTCCAAGCTTTTGAATGTTT
This sequence comes from Rhabdomys pumilio, assembly GCA_030674055.1. NCBI lineage: Eukaryota > Metazoa > Chordata > Mammalia > Rodentia > Muridae > Rhabdomys > Rhabdomys pumilio. The sequence goes on from JANHMN010000001.1 coordinate 107,562,018, forward strand.
TTAGAATTTATGGTTATGTGTAGAATTATATGCAAGAAAGCCAGGACACTCCCTACAGAGAACATCAGCAGTAAGAAAGTACACTAGAACGTAACAGAACGTATTAGAAGTCAAAGTCCAGAAGCTGTCTGTTCACCCTTCATGTCAGGGGATGTGTTGAAGTCATATTTTCAAGTGTGAAGTTAGTGGAGCTTTTGGAGCTTGTCTATTTTTCACAGATGTAGCAACATAATGAGGTTTCTGGAGTGGATCTGTGTGTGTGTGTGTGTGTGTGTGTGTATGGACTGAAGTGTCGAGTCAGAAATACCGCATCACATCAGAGTATTTTATCTGGCTCTTCTCAGCTATCTGCACAGATTTGGAAGCCAATTCTCCAATGTAATAAGATGAGGAGAGGCAGCAATGGATAGTTTTAACTACATTGTGGGCTCCTTAAAGCCGGCAGGTCCAGGTGAGGGAGGAGAGTTCCCGGGGCTCAGGGCTGAGCCGGAAGGTGAATGACAACAACCCAAAAGAAACACACCTGGCCAGGAGTCTTGTCAAAGCAGGAACTCAACTTTAATGTAACAACCTTTTGTTTATATAAACTTAGAGCCTAGGGAGGAGGAGTTTTGGTGGGGTGAGATGAGTAGGGGCCGGGGAAGGGTGATGGAGGGTATGGGGTGACTGCCGGGGCCAATTGCAAAGCAGCAGAGCAGAGACAGGGCCAAACAGATCCCGTTGAGACATCCCAGTATGGAAGTGTCTAAGACAGGTCTCAAACTCGAGCTGGGCTTGGGTTTGTCCTCAAGGCCCAAACCAGGGCCAAAATGAGGCCCAGCACTACATAACACCTATAAAATATAATTTCAAAGATTCCTATTTACATTTCAGAATATTTCAGCTAGAGATGTGCTCAAACAAATTTTTTAAGTTTTAAAATTTTTAATAATAATAATAATTCATAAAATTTTGTCAGAAATACTACCTTCAAGGGTCATGTTCTATTTCAAAATCAAATATATTGCACAAAATTGATTCTGATTAAATGCTTCCATTGTGTGTTTCTTGCAATCACTCATCACAAGGTTAGGATCTACTAACCTTAAATCTGGAAGACATTTAATGAAGTCAGCTCCACCTTTTTAATTGCCTGCAATCATGAGACTTGAGAGAAACTATAAATTTTTAGTTTAAAACAGATCTTGTGTATTATTCAGTAAAGTCGATTGCAGTTAGTCTAATCTAGGAATAAACAACTGCAGTAGGAAATGTTTTTGAAAAAGATACAAGACTCAGTAGGAAAATGTCAGTAATTTCTAGTTCCCAGTGTAAGATTTGTCTAAATAGAATCGGGTAGGAAGGGAAGCCCAACACATTCTTCAGTTTCATGAGAAAACACAATTATCTATCTCTTTTGTTGAAAGAGAATAAAGTGAAAAACTTGCCTGGCAAATGCTTCAGAAGTGACTGTGTGACTTAAAAGAAATTAAAGTACTCAAAGACTTGTTGCTTTATTTATTTGCCCAAATAAAAACATCAGAGCCGTTGTGTGTCACTTCCAGGCTGACAAACAATACTTTTGTCTGCTTCCAGGCTGACAATCAATACTTTCTAAATTGCCTACTATTTCTGTGATGTCATGATAAGTTACATTAGTAATTGTGAAATTAACTATATTATCATTCATAGCCTTGCATGCTGTTGAGAAACAAAGTTGAGACTAAAGTATCACAGAAGTTGATGTTTTAGTGGATTTGAATCCATCTGTAAGGAGCCAGTAATGGAAATTAACTTCTTTCCTTTTAGGGCAATAATCCCTGTATTCTTGAACATCCTCAGACAAGCTGCAAGGATGGGCCATGTTATTTTCAGTTTCCTTTTATGAACGGTCTTTGTAGAAGACTGAAATAGACCAACCTATTCTGTGAGATTTCTATAAACATTTCTCTCATTTTCAGAAGCATGGTTCTTGTCCTCTAATATTCTTCATGGTTTTACATTCTGCAAGTGGGAGCCGTGAAGTCCTGCCCTGGGTAAAGGACTCTGATTGTTTCACAGACTCAGCCCCACTCAGTGCTTGGTTGCTAGTGATTTGGTTGAGTTAGAGACTCTCTCTTTATATGCAGCTGACTCCAAGTGATAAGTGTTCACACAAACTGCTGCTGGACTGTCACTGTCCAGAACCTTAAGCTCATACAAGGAAGCACCTCTGCCTCAGTACCAAATGGGCATTTCTTGCCTATCTAACAGCACACTAAATCCTGCTCCCCCGTCACCCTGGCTTGCTCATCATTTTCATAAGGAAATAAATGGAGCATCGTTTCTACTCATCTGACTTTTGAAAAGAGGAGCAAAAAGTTCCTTAAAGTAAATCCTGGCCAACAACAATTGCTAGTCTGAATACTTCCTACCATTTTCATCATAACAGATGTGAATAAGAAGCTCATCTGGTTTGAACCTGAAACTATATGGCCTTCAAAATAGAACTGTAAGAAAACCAAATTATGTTTTTATTAAAATGAAATAAGACTTAGACACCTCCTAGGGCTTGTCTACTTTAATGTTTGTTTCCTAATGAAGTAACTGTCAGAAATTGCAGTTTGTTCTTTACTTATGAAAAGGTAGCATATTGTAGGCAACTGTAGACATGTCATTTAAGAATGTTTAACACTGAAAGAGAAAGCATAAAAAGTCACAAGAACTTTAATAATGTATACTTAGTTTCCTTACTGTGTACTTGTCAAGGCCTTTAAAATAATCCCATTAACAACAACATTTCAGATGCTGTATGATAACTGATCACATACAAGCATCTAAGAGCTGAGTTTCTACAGTACCCTCCCTCTGTGTTATGGTCTCTTCTCTCTAATGTGCCCTGTTTCCCATAAACCCTCTGTTCAGTATTACAGGTAGGAACACCTTGCCTTGAAGCAAGCCTGATGAAGGAAGGACCCAACAGAAGAAGTCTTCCTTGCGCTAATAGCAACACTGTAGCCTTCTCATACCCTGATGCTCCCGAGAGAGTCAAGCAGATACAAGTACTTTGGGAGCTGGGAAAATCTATACAAATAATTGGCTGGTGTTGTATCCAAAATATTGTATAAAGAAGAAATGTGAAAAACCCTCTTTTCTGGAGTTCTAGCCCTGAATGATAAATTTAATTTGCCTTATAACTTTTGTTTGTCTGTTTTTCGGCTGTCCTGGAACCCACTATGTAGTCCAATCTGGTCTCAAATTCACAGAGGTCTGCCTGCCTCAGCTCCCCAGTGCTGGCATTAAAGGCATGAACCATTACTACCCAATAACTACTTTCAGGTCAGTTGGTTTCATTTTCGTTCTAAGTCAAACTGTTAGGTTTGACTGATTGCTTTGACATATTCACATATAAACTTGTGTGTGTATGTGTGTGCACACATGTGTACATGTGTCTCTCGACTGAGATTTTGCAACGGTTTTCCTCTACGTTCAGGTTGAGACGTGTAACTTTAACATTTATCTGGAGGCTTTTAGTGATTAACTTTTACTTCCAATTAAGATGAAGAACGTTGTAAACACTAAAAAAAAATACCCACGGGGTTAAGGTGACAACCCATATTGCTTGCACTTGTTTTCCTTCCAGATGACCCAGGTTTGATTCCCAGAACCCGTGTTAGGGGGTTCACAACACCTGTAACTCCAGCTTGAGGAGAGCTGAAGTCTTGGCCTCCCTGGCCACCAGTATTAATGTACACAAACCCACATAGAGAAACATATAAACATATGATTTAAAATAAAGCTAGAAAATTGTAAATACTTATTATAAAATTTTTAAACTCTTATGATAATTAAGAGTTTAAAAAGCAAATAAATATTTAAAAAATAAATTGAATAGCTTTAAAAGCTGAAAATAAATATGTATTTTTTAAAAGCCTGAAGATGCTTCTACTTGTTTTCATAGTTTGCTGAGGACTTTTATGACTTCTTAGAATGTTAACTTTGGTCCTCCGTAACCAATATCAGAGGTAGTAGTAGTTAAAGTCTATCAGTTATGGAAGTATTTTAGAATCATGAATATTTTGTGCTAATTTTGACAGCAGCAAGGTCAGTGGGTGGAACATTCCAATGTACAAAAACTCCTCGAAGCGCCACCTATTGTTGGAAACAAGTAATTTCAAACATCAGTGAAGCGTGAAGGTGGAAAGAGCGAGGACTTTGGTTTTGACAAAAAACCCACAGTATTTTATACTTAAAAAAAAAAAAAAAAGATCACGATATGACTTTGGGTGTTAGCCTTCAATGCTCTTACAAAATATCAATCTGTCTGCACCAATGGCTTTTTGAAAAGTCTATGTGAGACTCTGCATTCACAGAAAGTCACGAGATTGATATAAAGGAAGCAAAGTGGCATGTGACTCTTAACTAACACAGGAGAAACACTGTAGCCAAGAAGAGGATTTCCCAGACACCGCACTTTCTCCAACAGTGACCTAATTGTACAACGCCTCCCTGATTGGGTATTGTCAGTCTGACCCAAACCTAGACTATCAGAAGAGGAGGAAATAGCAATTGAGACAATGCCTCTGTCAGATTGGCAGTAGGCAGAACTTGTGGGTTATTTTCTTGATGAATTATTGACATGGGCCTGGCCCAGATCACTAGTAGTGTGGTTCTCGAGTACATGAGCAAGCCATAGAGAGCAAGCCAGCAAGCAGCACCCCACCCCAACCCGCCATGTCCTCTGCACCAGCTCCTACCTCCAAGTCCCTGTCTTGAGTTCCTGCCTTGACCTCCCTGGGTGACAGACTACAAACTGTAAGATGAAATAAACCCTTTCCTCCCTAAGTTGCTTTTGGCAGCGCTATTTTATCACGTCAATAGAAACCTAACTGAGACAAAAGCTTTTTTTTTAAACAATCCTAGTCAACAACACAGTCTTGAGAGATCTAGCACTTTCTATATGGGTGTTGTATAGACTGACTAAAATCACTATTGGGAGCACTTCTTCCTTGTGAGTCTGGGCTGGGCTTTATTAACAGATCCGATAGCATCACTTGATGCAGAATTATCAAGGCTGTCAGGCCAAGGAACGGTTTGGGAACATGTCAACAGAAAAATAACAAGATCCAGATTGTTATTTTGATTCTACTAAAGCAACACTTTCTGTAGGATGGTAAGAGGGCTCAGCAGGTAAAGGCACTTGCCACCAAATCTGATGACCTGAGTTCGATCCCCAAGATCTCTTAAAAGAACAATAGAAGAACCAACTCTCACACGTTGTCGTCTGAGACACACACACACACACACACACACACACAGAGAGAGAGAGAGAGAGAGAGAGACAGAGAGAGAGAGAGAGAGAGAGGTTTTATATTTTAAATAATGATTGTGTCCTACAGTAAGCTTGCTGCATCTTGGAGGGCACGAAGGGAGCTGGGATGCCAGTATCACAGTGTCCATTTTCTTTAAGAATTTCCCCACTACAGGAGAGAGTGGTTGGGGAAGTAAGGCAGCTAAGAATGGCAAATCTCTCTTTCAGATTTTCTCTTCACTGGCGGAATGACTGCTTCAAATCTCCTTCCTTGTATACCAAAGGGCACTTGTGACTTATACCTCAGACTTTAGGGGCTGGGGAAATAGTTCAGTAAAGTTAAAGCTTTTCAAGCAAGATGACTCAAGCTAAAGCCCTCCAAACCACCGTTTAAAAGGATGCTGGTCATTGTGTGTGACTGAGGCAGAGACAGGCAGATAGATCCCCGGAGGTTCACTGACCAGCCAGCACAGTACTGGGCAAACTCCAGTTCAGCGAGAGACCCTGGCTCTAAAAGCAGGGTGGCAGCTCCTGAGGAAGGACCCCCTAAGCACACATGCATGCATGTGCACCTGCACACATGCACACATTCTAACATTAATTAATTAACCAATTCATCTATTCATCTATCAAATATGTATGGATGCATATATGTGCATGTGTGTGTTGTGTGCTCGGTGCCCACAAAAGGCATTGGAGCTACAGGTAATTGTAAACTGTTATGCAGATGCTCACTCATTAATTCTAAGATAGCTCAGCCATTAAGAGCACTGGCTGCTCTTCCAGAAGACTCAGGATTTGTTCCCGGTACCTATGTGGTGGCTTACAATTACCCATGATTCCAGTTCTATATCTGATGCCCTTTCCTAAAATAGAACAGGGTACAAGTTACATATTACCACAGAATATAAGGCATTCTTGTAGGAAGAAGGTTTTGAACCTCATTGCAGAAAAAAAGAGGACTTATGGGACAGGAAAAGAAATGAACAACTCATTAGCAGGCTGCGGTCACTTTAGGATTGCAGCCATTCTGCCAGAGCAGCGTGAGGGCACCGGAAACTCTCTTTTGTAAGGTTGTAATTGTCAAAATTGGGTAAGTAAGCTAAGGACAAATTACATCAGAATTTCAAAGCCACATTGAGGATTTGGGCTCCATCCCAAAGACAATGAAATTTTAGTATAGCACAAGGGAGTCAGCCTGTGCAAGGGTCTCTTCCCAGAACACTCATCTGACCACAGGATTGCACCAGGAGGAGACTGCTGGCCTGGAGCTGGCCTGCAGATATGGTGGCAGTCCTACTGGGTTGTAGAGAAGGCTTGTAGCAGCCATGGAAAAGGAGGAAAAGGGTTACATCTAACCTAACTGTTTCTTTCCAAATGATGCATGACAGAAGGCTGAAGCCTTTCCTACAGGTTCTACCGAAACCTAAAAGAAACATTAAGTTTACCTACATTGGTCAGGCACATGAAGGGCCCTGACTGGATGTAACCAGCTACATGAGGAGACTTGAACATAGAGGACTCAGCACTGAGGTCTTTAGAAAAAAAAAAAAGGAGACTCTATCCATCGAAGAGAAAGATACTGTTTGTCTCTTCAGTCAACCAGTCGTTGTGTTCAGGGAGATTGGTGGTAAAGAAACACTCTTGATATTTGCAACTGCATCCGACCTATTCAAGGAGTCCAAGTTCAGTATGTCAGGCTGTTGCACTGCATGAGTCAAGCAGTATTAAAATTGATTGGATTAGGCAGGGGATCAAAATGATTACCTCAAATTCTCTGAGTCGGGACATGAGGGTGAAGGAAACCTTCAGCCATAACTTAACTCAAGCCCTACATTTACAGGAAATCAAAGCCAGACTGATACATGTCTTGTAAACTAAGAGATGTTACTGTGGCAAATTTATTTTATTACATGTGTGTGGGCACATGCACTCATGTACAATGTGACACAGAGTGCATGCGGAGGTCAGAGGCAGTCCTTCAGCACTGTAGATCCTAGGGCTCTATCTCAATGTCAGCCTTGGCAGTAAGTTCCTTTACCCACTGAGCCTCATCTCTGGCTCCTAAATGTCTTTTTAAACTTTTATAATTCATTACCATTTTTTTAAACTTTTTAAAAAGATTTATTTTATGTATGTGAGTACATAGGGCATCAGACCCCATTACAGATGGTTACGAGCCACCATGTGTTTGCTGGGAATTGAACTCAGGAAGAGCAGTCAGTGCTCTTAACCACTGAGCCATCTGTCCAGTCCCTATAATTCATTATCAAACTGTGTGAGAGCATCATGAACCCGCTCGCTCGCTGGGCTCTGTGAGGCACTGTGCTCTAAGCACTGGGGATACGAACATGAAAGTGAGTACCTGACCCAAAGGCTCATCTCCATCGGTACAGTGCTGAGTCCAAATGTGCAGAGCCCTGGGTTCGAGCCCCCAGCACATCAACTCACTTCCTGGAGGGACAGGTCTAGAATCCTAGTACTCAGAAGGTGAAGCAAGATGGCTGGGAGTTCAGAGTTGCCTTTGACTACACTCACTGTGCTCAAGACTAGCTGGGACCATATCTCAGATGAAAGGAAGGGGAGGAGAGGGGAGACAAAGAGAAACAAAAGACAAGAAAACACAGAAAGAAAAGTTGGACAAAGACACACAGCTCCATCCCACAGCTGTTGATTTAAGAAAGGTGGAGAAGGTAGTAGAGAGAATTAAGTGGTCCAGGCAGGAAATTATATAAAAAATAGGCAACTACTGTAGGCCAGTCTGAGGCTGCCAAGTAACCAGGAGGCATGTCATGCTGCCTCACTGATCACTGCTATTCCCTGCCTTCTCATACTGGTGCCCCCATGACCGCCATGGAACTGCTGGACAGAGATGGTGTCCATGAACCACCCAGGTATGGGAGAACTCACACAGGAAGAAACAAGATGTTGTTACCACTTATCATTGCAGAAATTAGGGAGAGGATGGGGAGAACCACGTCTGTTCCGTGGGAGACAAGTTTGAAGAACCTGTCGCCAATGGCAGGTCTGTATGTACTGTTCAGCCGTGTGTTGGATGGACACCTAGTGTGGGGCAAGAAAGAAGGGTTGCGACGAGGGAATTGAGAGAGGATAGTGAATAATGTCCCGTGTACCTGAGTCTGTGAAAGCAGAAGGTAAACCCACCACAAAGCAAAGCGGAAATTAGCTGTGAGCAGATGTTATTTCACACCGCTGCTTATATCTCTTATTGGGATCAATTATCTTCACCACAAATAGTTTACATGCCAGTATTGGTTTCTTTGGTAAGTAAATAAATGTTTGTGCTATTAAAAAAAAGTTACAAAGAACAGGAATAAGTGAATGTTGTGAGCAAAAAAAAAAACCATACTAGATTTTAAAAAATTAATCATCTAATTCACTTACATTTCAAGTGATATCCCCCTTCCTGGTTACTTCTCCACCAACACCCCCATACCATCCCTCCTTACCCCTCTCCCCTTTGCCTCTATGAGGGTGCCCCTCCACCCATTCACCCACTCTCACCTCATCCCTCTAGCATCCCTCTATACCGGGGCATCAAGCCTCCCTCCCCTCCCACTGACGTCAGATAAGGCTATCCTCTGCTACATATGTATCTGGAGCCACGGGTCCCTCCATGTGTACCCTTTGGTTGGTGGTTTAGTCCCTGGGGGATCTGGGTGGTCCTCTTACTTGACATTGTTCTTCTTATGGGGTTGCAGTCCCCTTCAGTTCCTCGGTCTTTCCCCTAGCTCTTCCACTGGGGCTCAATTACAGCATACTTTCATTTTGTATCCATAAGGAATTTTCCAATGACTGACCTATGAGAAGTTTTCTTACGGCACAGTAGTCTCTTATCCTAGCCATATGCTTTCTGAAATGACTTTTAAAATGTTGTAATCAATTAATTAATTAGAATTGTATGGGTTTGTGCGTGCGTGTGTGTGTGTGTGTGTGTGTGTGTGTGTGTGTGTGTGTGATGTAAGTGTAGGTGCTCATGGAAGCCAGTAGAAGGCAATTAGTCCCCTGGAGCTGGGGTGATGGGGCATGAGCTGGCCAACATGGGTGCTGAGAGACAAACTTGGGTTCTTTTCAAGAGCAGCATGTGCTTTTAGCTGTTGAACTGTCTCTCTCCACTCTCTTGAAATGACTTTCTAATTCTGACTTAAGCATAGATTTCCACCATATCTCATTGCTGTGACGGCCTAAAAGGGAAACTATAGGTAAAGCAGACTGATCAAGAGTCCTGTATGCCTGGCCCTCAGAATCTAGTTCATCAGATTATCTTTGGGGCAAGGTATCATGAGGTTGTTGCATTATTACCTTTTCTGCTGGGACTGGGATATCTAAGCAAAGCGTCTTAAGGGGAAGAAGTGTTGTTTTGTCTCATGGTTTCAGGAGGAATTAAGCCACCATAGTGGGTGGCAGGAGTGTGTGATAGAGGCTTCCTTCCATGAGAGTGGTCCTGGTTTGAATATTATGCTTCGTTCATGGGAAGTGGCACTTTTAGGAGGTGTGGCCTTGTTAGAGGAAGTGTGTCACTGTGGGGGTGGGCTTTGAGGTCCTATGCCCAGGCTCTGCCCAGTGTGGAAGAGAGCCTCCTCCTGGCTGCCTGCAGATGAGAGTCCCCTCCTGCCTGCCTTGGGATCAAGATGTAGAACTCTCAGCTTCTTGTCAAGCACCATGTCTGTCTGCAGACTCCCATACTTCCTGCCATTGATAATGGATAGAACCTCTGAAACTGTAAGCCAGCCCCAGTTAAACGTTGTCCTTTATAAATGTTGTCTTGATCATGGTGTCTCTTCATAGCAATGGAAACCCTAACTTAGACAAGGGTTAACCAGGAATCAGGGCAGATATTTTTTTAAAACCCAGTCTCTGTGAGCCAGGCCCTATCTCCTAAAGGATCCATAGCCTTCAAAATGAGATCACAAGTCAGGCACCAAAGTTCAAGGATTGAGCCTGTGTGGACAGTTCAAACTTGGACTGTGGCAGCCATCAAGAGCACTGGGCCACAATTCCGAGCAGATCCAGCAATTCTGGAAAGGACTGTCTGTACACTTTTCAAACCTCTAAGTTTAAATGTGAAGATGTCTTGTTATCAAAAGGTATCAGCAGGTTCTCAGACACCATCCTGAATTCGTATCCCTCTCTCAAATGGTCCTCAAATGGGTAGTTTCCCAAGTCAGACACAGTGGGGATGCAGTTGTCCACACAGGCTGGATAGATGAATACACAGGAAGACAATAACAACTACCTCACCTCTCAGTTCTGACTGACAGGTAGCCACAGTCAAAGGATTGTATTAAGGATGACAGTGTGTACCACAGCTCTGAAGATGCTTCAGGAGCCCCATAGAAATCTCCTGTCCCTCCTCAGATGATAATGATTTAGACACCTATCAAGTAGCAGGACAAATGTGTGAACTGGTAGGCAAGGCGAGGGATGAGGAAGTCTGTTGTGAGGAGATGACAGAAATAGATCGTTGGACTATGGTGATAAGGTTGGTTTGAACCTGGGAAGCCAGCAGCAGCCAGTGCCATGCAGAGCTGAGTGTGGTCTGCTGAGCTCACAGTTGCCTAAGTGGTACAAGCACACCATAGATCCAGTTTGGGGTTCATGCAATCTCTACCTTTTTTATTGTTTCTCTCTCTCTCTCTCTCTCTCTCTCTCTCTCTCTCTCTCTTTTCCTTTTTGCTTGAGGCCAGATTTGGTTCCTTATAACCAGTAATCCTGAGATACATCAAACATCAAATAACAACAAATCACCATTCATTTAAACAACCCAGTCCTAGTCTTGAAGAAGAGAAACGACGAGTTCCCATTGTGAGTGGATCTCCCTTCTGACTCGAGATTTGATGGACCTGATTTTCCACTGCCCTTAGGGTCCTTGCTTCCCAGAAAGCCTACTTGTGAGGCAACACATGTTGGAAGCCACTGTGTCCTGAGAATGGCAGATGTCTCACATTGAAGACCTTGCACCTGGGGCCTCTGCTGTTCCTGTCATGTCCCTGTGACTCCTCTTTCTCCACTGCCCATGACAGGGGATTTGGGGGACTTTCTACACGCAGGTTGTCATAAGGCCAGAGGTCATAGTTACAACTCACACCCTGGAAAGTCCCATTCTTTCTCAGGGTTCATGGTATACATGCCTAAAGCTGAAATGCTATAAGGTTCCAAACTCACCTTCAAGTTCAATACTGTCTGTTAGCAACCAGGCACCTTCATGGTCAGCCGTGAGAGACATGGTGACAAGACAAAATCAAAACCCACAGAGGTAGAAGCAAAGGTGGGTTTTGTCAACCCTTCCCCACACACAGGCCGAATGCGAAACCAGGGTTGTGTTAGCACTGTAATGGAGCTCAGTGGTAGCATTCTCGCCTCGCCCATGCAAGACCACAGAGCTAGGACAGAAAAACAAAACACAAACAAACAAAAGAGAAAAGAATAAGTCAACATTAGCAGTGTGGTTTCAATCTGAAATGTCCTGCAAAGGTCCATGATTTTAACACTTCGTCTTTAGCTGCTGGTATCATTTTCGAAAGCTATGGGGGCCGGGCGGTGTTGACACACGCCTTTAATCCCAGCACTTGGGAGGCAGAGGCAGGCAGATTTCTGAGTTCGAGGCTAGCCTGGTCTACAGAGTGAGTTCCAGGACAGCCAAGGCTATACAGAGAAACCCTGTCTCAAAAAACCAAAAAAAAAAAAAAAAAAAAAAAAAAAAAAAAAAAAAAAAAAAGAAAGCTATGGGACCTTTGGAAGGTGGAGCCTAAATAAGATCAATGATTAATAAACGGGACGTCAGGAAACTGAAAAGCTTCTGTAAGGCAAAGGACACTGTCAATAGGACAAAACAGCAGCCTACAGAATGGGAAAAGGTCTTCACCAACTCGGCATTTGATAGAGGGCTTAAATACAAACTATATGAAGAAGTCAAGAAAGTCGACATCAATTAACCAAATAATCCAATTTTAAAATGGAGTGCAGATCTAATCAGAGAATTCTCAATAGAGGAATCTCTAATGGCTGGGAAACACTTCAATGTTCAACATCCTTAGCCATCAGGGAAATGCAAATCAAAATGACTCTGAGATTCCATCAGAATGGCTAAGATCAAAACCACAAGGGATGAGGATGTGGACCAAGAGGAGCACTCCTGCATTACTGGTGAGAAGACAAGCTTGTACAACCACTTTGGAAATCAATTTGGTAGTTTCTCAGAAAATTGGGAATTGATCTACCTCAAGACCGAGCTATATCACTCCTGGCCATTTACCCAAAGGATGCACCACCATCCCACAAGGACACTTGTTCAACTATGTTCATAGCAGCTTTATTCATAATAGCCCGAAATTGATAACAACCTAGATGTCCCTCAACAGAAAAAAAAAAAAAGAAAGAAAATGTGATACATTTACACAACAGAATATTATTCAGCTATTAAAAAAATAACATGATGAAAATTTCAGGCAAATGTGCAGAACTAGAAAAAAGCATTTTGGGTATATTAAATCAGACTTGAAAAGACAAACATGGTGTGTGCTCACTTATAAGTGGATCTTAGCTGTTAAGTAAAGACAATCCACAGACTCAGAGAGGCTAAGTAACGAGGAGGGCTCTAAAAAGGATGCAAAGATTTCCCTGGAAGGGGACATAGAATAGATTTTGTGGATAGACTAGGGGGAAGGTGGGGATCAGGTTGAGAGGGGACAAAGGGAGAGAGTTCAGGGAGAGACAACTGGAATTGGAAGGCATTTGGGGGATGACATGGAAATGCCCAGGAATCTATGAGAGTGACCTATGAGGACTCCTAATGGCAGACACAGCCTGAACTGCCCATGTCTTATAACCAGGCAAGACTTCCAGTGGTGGGACAGGGACACCAACCCAGCCACCAAACCTTTGACCTACACTCTGTCCTGTCTGCACGACGTGCTGGGGCAATGACTGTGCAGAACTTCTGTGAGTGGCCGACCAATGACTGGTCTACTTTGAGTTCTGTGAGTGGCCAACCAATGACTGGTCTACTTTGAGCTCTGTGAGTGTCCGACCAGTGACTGGTC
>JANHMN010000001.1:107575359-107628271 GCA_030674055.1 Rhabdomys pumilio
CTTTGAGCTCTGTGAGTGTCCGACCAGTGACTGGTCTACTTTGAGCTGTATTTCAGGAGAGGGAGTCCATTCCTGGCGCTGCCTGGATGACCAGGAACCAGAGGCAAGTCTCTAGGGTAGGAAAAAAAATCAATGAAATGATTCCTAATGATATTCTGCTATATTCATGGACTAGTCCCTAGCCCAGTGGTCAGAGAGGCTTCCTCCTGCAGCTCATGGGAGCAGATGCAAAGACTCACAGGCAAACATTAGGAGAGAGAGCCCAAATTGGAGATCTCCACCAGGTCCCTCCCCTTGGTGCCAAGGGAACCCTGCAAAAGAGAGGGAGGAAGAATTATAGGATTTTTGACCCAAGGGGTCAAAGACACCAGGAGAATATGTCCCACAGAATCAACTAGCCTGGCCTCATAGGGGCTCACAGAGACTGAAGTGTCAATCAAGGAGCCTGCATGAGTCTACGTTAGAGCCTCTGAATATTTGGTATGATTGTGTAGCTTGGTGTTTTTGAGGGACTCCTGACAGTGGGAGAGGAGTGTCTCTGACTCTATTGCCTGCTCTTGGGATCCTTTTCCTCCTGCTGGATTGTCTCACACACCCAGCCTTGAAATGAAGGTTGTTGCCTAGTCTTATTGAATCTTGCTATCCTGTTTGGTTGATACCCCTGGGAGGTCTGCTCTTTTCTGAAGGGAAACAGAGGAGTGGATCTGGGGATGGTAAAGGGAGAACTGGGAGGAGTGGACAGAGGGGAGACTGTGGTTGGGATGTATTATATGAGAGAAGAACAAATTAAAGAAGGAAGAGGAGGAGTTGAGTAAGAGGAAGCCCGTCCATGTGCTCCAGCCACACTCAGCTTTCCAGTCTACCATCACGCAAACACTCCTGTCGCTATGAACTGTACCACATCCTCTGTGGTACGATGGTGGACTGAAATCCCTCTCTGAGGGAAGCTGTGAGCTGAAACAAAGCTTCCTTCCCTGAGTCATGTCTACCAGTATTTTGATTACAGCAGTGTAAACACTAACCGATGCAATCAGATATAGATGAAATTTAAAACCTAAACCATACATTACAGACATCTGCCCTCACACCATTGATGGACACAAGCCAAGCTTAGTTACTGGAACCACTGGGAGGAAAGAAAGAAGCAAACACCAAAAGTCATCTTCTTGGGATTTTTTGTTTGTTTGTTTTGTTTTGTTGTTTGAGACAGGTTTCTCTGTGTAGCCTTAGCTGTCTTGGAACTCACTCTGTAGACCAGGCTGGCCTCAAACTCAGAAATCCGCCTGCCTCTGCCTCCCAAGTGCTGATATTAAAGGCATGCGCCACCACTGCCCGGCCAAAAGTCATCTTCTTATCTACACACACACACACACACACACACACAGAGAGAGAGAGAGAGAGAGAGAGAGAGAGAGAGAGAGAGAGAAAGAGAGAGAGAAAGAGAGAGAGAGACACAGAGTCTATTGTGCATTTGCCTTCCCCCAAATAAGCAAATGTAATTAAAAATAAACAAGGTTAGGCGTGGTGGTGCATAATTTAATTCCAGCCCTTAGTAGACAGAGGCGTATGAATCTCTGGTGAGTTTGAAGCCAACCTGGTCTACATAACGAGTTCTAGATCAGGCAGAGCTTCATAGTAAGAACATTTTTCTAAACAAACAAGCAAACAAACACCAAACACTATGTGATTGTTCATCTGGCTATGTCAGCTCTCTGAAGTAAGTTGAACAAACCAATATACTGTACTTCAGAACAAAGACATAAGACAGGCACTGGAAGTACATGTAGGACCCATGTGGGCATAAATCTGCAATAAACCAATCACCAGCCATGTAAATGGATGAACCCCCCCACCCCCTGAGTCTCATATGTTTGACTGATTGGTCCCCATCTGGTGGTGTTTTAGGAGGACTTTCTGAAAGTGTAACTTTGATGAAGCCTCTGGCCGTGGGTCCTGGCTAGCACCTTCTAATCAGCAAAGATGTGGCAAATACCTGCCACCACCATGCTCCCTCACCATGGTAAACTATAAGCCCCTGATACCCTCAGCCCAAGTAAATCCTTCCTTTCTCGTTACAAGTAGTAATAACCTCATCGAAACCTGATCAGCCACATGTGGGAAATGCTAATTCTTTATGCTCATCTGGCTAAAGCTACACAAGCCAGCCAGCCAAGAGAACATGAGGAAGAGGGGAACAGAATTCCTGTGTACATACAGTAACTTGCTGTCATTTACTCGTGTGTGTGTGTGTGTGTGTGTGTGTGTGTGTGTGTGTGTGTGTAGTGTTTGAGTGTGTCCCCACACACAAATAAATAAATGTAATTCTAAAATGAAATGGGAAATTGGTCTGGCTACTGGCCTATACTTTTCTTTAACCTCAGCACATACAGAGTTTATAGCACCCACAAAGGAAGAAAATGAAAGACAGTCTTCCCCAACATTAAGGAATCTTAAAAGTACATGGAGGAAGCTTCATGGCTTATGACTGCGGCCTGTGAGGCAGGTGAGGGGCAACGACCTTAGAAACGGTCGTAGAGGCTGGTAGGGAAGGGGATCCAGAACCTTATCATGAGAGAGAAGAAAAAGAAGGAAGAGGAGAAGAGGGAGAGGGGGAGGAGGAGGAGGAGGAGGGGAGGGGAGGGGGGAGGGGGAGGGGGAGGAGGAGGAGGAAGAGGAGAGGAAGGAAAGGGAAATGTGACTATGAGAAGTTCAAACCTGTTGCAGGCTGACTAAGGAACCAACTGGTGTGGCATTGAACACCTGACACTAACACTGTTGGTTGTTTTGGGGTTTGTTTGTTTGTTTTTGTTGTTTATGCAGGGTCTCACTATGTAGCGGAGGCTGCCCTTGAACACACAGAGACCCACTTGCCTCTGCCTCACCGGTGCTGGGATTAAAGGTGTATACCACAAAGGTTCAGATGAGGCTAACATTCTTAAATCTCTCACTTCATTTGCCAAGAGAAGATTGTCTTCTTTGTAAGTGTTGGAGCTCTGTGCACTTGATGTTTTCCATAACAATTACTTGGCTCTGGAGCCAGGCTGTCCAGTTAGGTCCTATCTTCTCACCCCATGTCCCTCTGCTCATGCAAACATACACAAGCGTGCACGCGCGTTCACAAGCGTGCACGCGACACTGCTGAGCTGATGAGCCACCATGCTCATCCTTTATTCTTTCTGGAACTCAAGTGAAATTCTGAGGGGAAAACTTTGTACAGGAGCAGTCTCCTCTACTACCTTCAGCATGGTCAGTTCCTTCCTTTTGACTTTCGGAACTTGCAACTTTAAATTCTGACACGGCTCTGCGTCAGCCCTAAACAGAGTTCATATGTTCACGACCAAGCTGCCCTTCTCTAAGTGACCCCACCACTAATATGGCTTCTCTCTTTACGGTCGTGGTGCCATTGCTTCTGGGCATTGGGCCCATTCGGTGAGTGCTGCTCCACCTGAAAGGGATGTCGGGTAACTACAGAGGAGATGCCTCCTCTTCCCGCTTGCTCCATCAATGCCAACAGCCCAACCTTTCATGCTTCTCCTGAGCTCCTTCTTCACCCTCATTCTGGAGACCTCATTCCCTAAAGACATGGTGCTGCCCAAATTCAAAGTGGGTCTTCCTATCTCAATTAACTTAATTAAGAAAAAACAAACCCAGACTTTGGGCGTGGTCCCAGGCTTTGGGCGTGGAGGTGTGTGCACACCTTTAATTCCAGCACTCAGATTCACTTCGAGGTAGATCTCCAGAGCTCCAGGCTAACAAGGGCTACACAATGAGACTATTTTAAAAAAAAAAAATTCCTCACAGGGACACCCACAAGCCAGCCAACATAAGACTGTCCCCAGGCTGTGGCAAGGCGGCATGAGGGTCCATCACAGTCTGACATGTATGTGGGTATGCTTCCAAACTCACATTTGCTCTTTGCTTTAAATCAGAACATTTTTCAATTGTGTTTCACTGTGCAAAGTGTCTGACTCCAACCTTGAATATGGCTGGGATCTTGGAAGTGGCCCGTGTCCCTCTCTTCTGCCATATCTCAACCCATGTAGCCACCTAGAAGTCACTCCTCAGGGTTTTGTAACCTCTGAAAGTTTATGTATTCTTTTTTCCTCAATTACATACGTTTTTTTCATTCACTCTGTACTTTTTTTTCACACAATTGTAATTACTTATTTAAAATAATTTGTTTAAGATCCACTTTCCTTTCTGATCTAGAGCTCCACAGTATCTGTTAATGTCCACAGCTCATCCCCAGAGTGGAGGGATGAGCAAGGCTCATACAGTGAGGCTCAGTAAGCCCAGGCTTGCTAGCTCTCTTCCCCTCCCCAACTCTCTTAGGAAAAACCTATGCACCAATGAAGTTCTGCAATCCAAAGTACTTATCTTTTGCAGCAATCAATCCAACAAGCTCAAAATAAAGATTGTTTTTCTATCCAAGTACACCGTTGGGCCTTACTTTTAGTGTGGACTCATGCTCGCACCTGAGATAAAGGAGAAGTCCAAAGCACTTCGGCTCACACATTGTCTGCTCATGTGTAAGCAACAAATGAAAAATATAATTTAAAATAATAATAAATTAGTAAATAAAGTGAAAGCAAAGAGGCAGAAATGAGGCAAACCACAGTCACGGATCTGGGTTCTGGACTTTCAAACACAGGAAGAACTAGACTTTACCCGGTGATTTACATCCGGCTGTTTCCTCTCAGAGCCAAGGCACATCACAGGAATAAAAGGCCGAGAAAAATTTCCAATCAAACATTGCTAATCCCATTGATTGCTAGATTCAAAAAACCCACAGTGGGGCCCTTTGTATTTCTCCTCTAATGAGTATTTGGCAAAACAATGAGGTGGAGAAGACGTCTCGCAGGCAGAGACTCCAACGCCACCGGCTCACAAAGCGATCATTGGGACGTGAAGTAACTGAACATCTGTTTTCAATCTCGGGTCAAAATTTCTTTTAATCCAGGATGTAATTAAAGCCCTGTTCTGTACATAGATACTGATTTCACATATACAAGTCCCTAGATGCTTAATTATAAGCAGTGGCAATCGCTCGCACAGATCAGTCCCCATCTTGACATCCTGGCATCGAGTTTATGTTTGGGCCTAGGCGGCAGTGGAGGTGACGGACTGGTGCCCTGTGGCCTACACTGTTGTCCAGCCACAGGGCCGGCTTCCTGCGGTGCTGCTTGGGGGCTGGGGTGGGAATTCTCAACTCTCTGAATTCTTTATCAGTGAGTGATCTCACTGGGACTTTATTGTAAGAAAGTCTTTTCAGTTCTTTGTTTAAAAGCATGACTACTCTCTTTAACCTATTAATTACATGGAAACAAATATTTGCTTTAAGAACAACACAAATACCTTAAGGCAGGAACCACTAACTGCTTGTACCTCCGAATCGCCCCTGGTGACAGACCTCCCAGTGTGAGTCAACTTAATATCCTGGGTTCTTCCCAACTGAGATCTGGGGCTGTTCCTTGACTCCCGGTTTTGCACATCTGAAGATGCACAAAGGGGGACACGCCCTTTCTTCCTCCCCAGGCTCCATAACAATGCCACTGTTCTATACACGGGCCAGCCTGTTCCCGCGATTGAGGAAACAGAAGGAAGACATTTAAAGTGACCCATGCTTGTAATGCTGAGCACGTGGGTGATATACCTCTTCCACAGATGAGTCTCCATTTGAATGTTTCATAATGACATTGCTTCCTACTATTGACTATATTGCCTTCACAGGTAATCACTGCAGGGCTGTAATCCAGGCATTCGGGTGGCAGGAAGCAGGATTGCTGCAAGTTTGAGGCTAGCCTGGGGTACAGAGTGAGACAGGGTCTCTCTCCAAAGCAAACAAACACCGTTTTATATTTTAAGTTAAATATAGAATCCAGAACAAGAAATGCTTAATGTTTAATTCTCAGCAGGTAAAGAGACCTAGAGGAAGATGTTAGATTACAGGTGACTGGGAGCAGCTGTAGGTGCTGGGAATTAAACTTGAGTCCTCTACACGGGCAGAAAGATCCACTGAGTCAGGTCTCTAGCACCAAGAAAAATGACTTTTTTTTTGAGACAGGGTTTCTCTGTGTATCCCTGGCTGTCCTGGAACTCACTCGGTAGACCAGGCTGGCCTCGAACTCAGAAATCTACCTGCCTCTGCCTCCCAAGTGCTGGGAGGCGAAAAATGACTTTAAAGGATGCAAAAGTGGAAGAATTAAAAGACATGAGTCACTTATACTGTCACTAAGCAAAGTCAACACCCTAGTTCCTACACCCTTAAAACAAGAACAAGGAAACCCACAAGCAGCTTCACGCTTGTGGACCAGACTACTTGAGATAGACATATCACTTTCAAAAATAAAACTAATAAAATCCAACCAGAAGGAAATAGACACCTAAACTGCCTCGTGCCCTTAAAGCTAAACTTACCCTTTAAAAGCCCCACAAAAAGAAATCTTTGCAGTACCAGGAAGCTTAAGTAAGACTCCTCACCATTACAGCATCTCTCCCAGACGGAAAGACAGACAGACTTTCCCTACTCATTTTATGAGGCTAGTGTTTACTCTCACTGCAAAACCTGACACAGAACAGGAGGGCAAACCATAGCCCAACGTCTCTCATAAACATAAAGGCAGAAATCGTCAGAAGAGACTGGCAGTGAGTAAGAGCGTATAAACTAGGACCAAGCAGCTTCTCAAACTTTGAAAATTATTCAATTGTTATAACCTTCATTAAAGAAGAAAGGATATACCATCATATCAGCTGATCTACACAGAACATTTGACAATATCCAATATCCATTTACTGTAAACAAATAGCGTTAAGATCCACGCATTCATGGTAGTGTGAAGCAGAAAGCAAGGGTTGGTGCTGAGAGGAGGAGTTTTATTCAGGACTGAGACTGGAGGAACCGTGGTATGTACAGAGAAGGACTCGGAAGACCCAGAAGTTTCTGCTGGCCAGAGCAGGACTGGAAACAAAGACGAGCATCCTTCCCCAGGGAGCCCTTGGCTCAGCTTGCAGAGCCTTCCTGCTTGATTTCTGTTACTGTAATTGTCTGAAATATCACAGATGTTCTTGACACTTGGTGTGGTGGCCTCTCCAGTTACTGTAAACAAAAGCAACAAGCTCTCCAGGGAATCTTAGGACAAGAGTGGCACTGGAACCATTACTTGTGGGCCAAAGACATCACTGGTCACTTTTCATATTCAATGACTATGATAATAGCACAGAAATCCTGCAATAACATCATTGACACCAGCTGTTACTTTCCTTTGGGCTAGTGATGACCCAGCAGGTAAAACTCAATTGCTACCTGGCCTCAGTTTGAATCCTAAGACTCACATGGTATAAAGAGAGAACTGACTCCTGCAAGGTGTCCTCCATAGGACATAGGGTACTGGCATGGATGCACATTTCATAAATGAATAAATAGATATAAAAGAGAGGTTTTTTTTTTTTTTGTTTTGTTTTGTTTTTTTGTTTTTTTTTTTTTTAGAAGCCTCCTTTGTACTTCTTTTGGGTTTTTTCCCCCTTTTGCTTGCTTTTTTTTTTCTGTGTTGGTGGTCAGACCTGGGGCCTCATACATGTTGGGCAAACAGTCTGTTACTGAACTATCTTCCTAGGTCATCTGTTGTAGGGTTTTATTGCTGTGAATAAGGCAACTCTAACAAAGGAAAACATTTAATAGGGCCTGGCTTACAGTTTTAGAGGTTCAGTTCATTAACATCATGGCAAGGAGCATAGAGGCATATAGGAGGGCATGGTGCTGGAAAAGGAACCAGGAATTCTGTATCGTGATCCTCAGGCAGCAAGGAGGAGACTGTGTATGTTTCAAACTGGGGTAGGTAGCTTGAGCATTTTAGATCTCAAAGTCTGCCCCCCACAGTGACACTCTCCTTCCTACAAGGGCACACATCCTTCAACAAGGGAACATCTCCCCAACAAGGACACACCTCCTCCCACAGGGCCACACCCCTTCCAACAAGGCCACACCCCTCCAACAAAGCCACACCTCCTCCCACAGGGCCACACCTCCTAATCATGTCACTTCCTGTAGGCCAAGAATTCAAACACATGAATAGGCTGTCCCTGTTCAAACCACCACAACATCATTTGCTATTTTGTTGCTTGTTTTGAGACAGGATGGCCTCCTACTTACTTATTATGTAGCTGAGGATGATGGCCTTGAACCCCTGATCCTCTTACCTCCCCCTCTGAGGTGATGACAGATGGGCCAGCACACCTAGCTTAGTCCTATTTCCTGTGACTGATGAAGGTAACAGATGAAGAAAACCATCCTCTGGAATGCAGTCATTCATTCTGCCCAGGAGACCATAAAGGACACATGTTACATTTATTCTCTCTCTTGTTCATTTCAAGGACAAACTCTCTCAGTGTCCCACTGCCCTTCAGTTCATTCTTGTTAAAACCAAGACGATTAAAACATATGCTTAACTAAACTATTACTTAAGGCTTCGTGAACATTTTATTTCCATGGCCCAGTAACACGGGAACATTTGAATTCAAATAAATAATAAAAGATTACTCATCTAGGTACAGAACTGCAGCTACTCTCTGGTTACTTCAATTGTTAGTGAGGAAGCATTCATTAAAGTTATATGGACTCTTATAAATGAAGAACTAAGTCTTTGAACAAATGTGATTCTGTTGTCTATGAATGGGATTACAATGGCTGGGAAAAGTACAGCTGATGGTCTTCCACCTACCATTACAAAGAAAATTTAAAGCTTCATAGTTTCTTTCTTTCTTCCTTTCTTTCTCCCTTTCTTTCTACACTTTTGAGTAGATAATACTTTTTTAAAGTAAAGGGGGGCTGGAAAGATGGCTCAATGATAAAATGTACGGCTAATCTTCTAGAGGATCCAGTTTTAGTTCACTGCACCCAAACGGTAGCACCTGACTTTCTGTGACTCTAGTTTCAGAGGAGGGCATCTGGTGCCCTCCTCTGGCCTCTTTGGGAACTGCAGGCATATGGCACACATACATATGTGCAGGACAACACTCACATACACAAAACAAAAAGTTTCCAAGTACCAAAGTGTCTATCTGCTTTGTCCTTGTAGAAACCACACTCTCTACAGTCAAATTTACTAGGTAGGTTCTTGGGTAGCTTTGCACACAGAAAGAACTGTAGAGTGAAAAATTATAAAAATCATTTTATAAAATGTATATAGGCTTTTCTTTAGGCCTCAATTTAAAGGACATGGAAATTTTTCTCTGAAGCAAGCTAAAAATGTAGACTGGCTGGTTTCAGAAACCGGCTAACCACAAAGGGAAGAGAGGAATGCAAGTCATCTAGGTGGTGCTGAGAAACTAGTGACTGAGATGACAGGGCAGGGCCGTGTCTGGAGCAACTGAGAAATAGTTGAGCAAGTGACAGGGCAAGGCCACAGTGACATGGCAAGACCACATTTTTGAGAAGAGTGTGTATACAGAGTGTTTTCCACATGACCCTGACTCACTTAGGTTGGGTTCCTCTGGAATTTTCCGCTATTTTTATGTTATGTTTTCTTAGCAACCCCTCACGCCCTCCTCACTCCCCTGGCTTGTGGTTTTTCCCTTTTTAAAAGCCCCTCGGCCAGCCGGTCTTGGTCAATTCAGCTCCTTCGTGGGCAAATGAATTGACCGTTAGCCGACTGACTAACTCTTCTGAATAAAGCCTCTGCTGTTTGCATCCAGATTCGGTGTCTTGCGAGTTTTTCAGTGGCCATGACTTCCTGAGACTTGAGTGAGGGTCTCCCCTGAGAGGGGGTCTTCAGAAAAATGATGAAAGAATATTCTTGTTTCCCTGTAGTCCATCACCTTGTGTGGTGGTAACCTGTCTACACATCATTCTTTATCTCTCTTTTCAGGCAGTATCATATCTTAGGTGTATTTTTATTAATTATCACATATCCCCCCTCAATCGTAAGCTCTGTTTCCTCAATGATTATAGTCACAGCTGACCCAGCCTTCTACTTACATACCCTTGGGGTCTTCTCAGTCTTCTGCTGGGACAAGTAATGCTTCAGAGAACAGACCTGAGTAATCTCTGGACAGATGCATGGGTTAAAATCCTAGAACTGTATTGGCAAATAATCACAAAGTTGAGATTTTTCTAGGTATTTCCAGATGCCCACTCATAACTATGACAACCCTCCATACATGCTAGAATTGAGAGAGAGAGAGAGAGAGAGAGAGAGAGAGAGACAGAGAGACAGAGAGAGACACACACACACACACACACACAGAGACAGAGACAGAGACAGAGACAGAGACAGAGACAGATCAATTCCTTCACCTCAACTTACAGCACAGAGGCAAGGTTTTGAACCTCCACCAATCACCTGTGGTTTTAATTTATAATTTTCTGTTCGTAGAAGGCTTGGATGTCCTTTTGTATTATAGATAATAAACATTTTATTTTGAAAAAAAATGAGTTGTCTGTTCACTTTACTGTATTTTCTAGAACTTCTGGTGCACATTATATATGTGTTATTTTTCTGTTTTGCATTTTTAAAATTTAATTGAAATTATATTATTCCTTTCTTATGCATCTTGTACAAGATACTGAATTTGCATTCACTCCCTTTTGTTGATTAATAATAAGCGTTTAGGACTATGGAGTTTCCCTCTTAAACTGCTGAGCAGCAGGCACACTATGACAGGAAGAGTGTGCGTTGGCAGGTAGAACCTACAGCATGCTGCCAACCATTCAGAATCCAGGTCGTTCTGCACAGATTGCTACCCACTCACACAGCCTCTGTACAGACCCATCTCTGTCGTTGCTTGGAGCCAGTCAAATGCAGAGCTTCCAGAGACAATCCAACTCATCCCTGCCATACACACACAAATCATGTGTGTGCAAATGAAACATTTGCAAAGAATGTTACATTATGGGGAATAATTACCCCTAATCTTAGTCTCTTTTCTTTCGCACCTGTTTAGCTGTTGAAGGTAGCCTGTGGGTTGACTGCAGGTTTGCACTGAGACTGCTCGGTTTGAGCACTTCTCTGGGGATCACACCTCATCCTGGACAGAGTAAATGTGGTGCTACAACCACAAGGTGGCTCTTGGCAGCCTTTGCTCCCAAGTGGCAACTGTCCCTTCCCTCACACATCAACAAGCTTCTCCACCACATCTGAGGCCTGTGTGGTGGGAAGTATCAAACATAGACAGGGTGGTTCTACTAAAGAAACACAGAGGGACTGGTGTGTGGGAAAGAGACAGGATGGAAGATCAGGGGATACTCAGGATGGAAGATGGGGGACCAGAAGAAGACATTGGATCCCCAGAAGCTGGAGTTACATGCATTTGTGAGCTGCCCAACAAGGGTGGTGAGAACCAAATTCTAGTTTTATGGAAGAGCAGTGAGCGCTCTTAATCACTCAGCCAACCCCCAGGTCCTGTATTTTGTTAGCTTTTAATGCTGCTACCATGGACATCTATCTCAGACACAATACTCAGGTTACCCTGCATCTTAGTTATTGTTTTATTGCTGTGACAAAAACACCAAAACTAAGGCAACTTATAGAAAAAAAAATTGTTTAATATGGAGCCTCCAGTTATAGAGGGTGAGTCTACAACCCTCATGGTGGCAAGCAAGGCAGCAGACAGGCAGTCAGAGAGCTGGAGCTGAGAGGTGACATTCCTCTCTGTAAGTAGAGGCAGAGTGAGCTAACTGGAAATGACATGGGATTTTGAAACCTCAAAGCCTGTCCCCAAAGACACACCTCTTCCATCAAGGCCACACCTCCTAATCCTTCCCAAACAGTTCTACCAACTGAGGCTCAAGCATCCAAATATATGAGCCTCTGGGGATCCATTCTCATTCAGACTTATATAAAAGAATTACCTGTCTATTTCAAACTAGCTTCTGGCAGCTTCATGGAACAAAGTATCTGCTCACAGGATTAGTCAAGATTTTACAGACATGTGGAAAGAGACGTTTCCTGAGGCTGCCATGATCTTGGAGGCTGAGGGATCCTGTGGCCTGCCATTTTTCTGCAAGTCATAAGCCTCAGAATCTGATGCTGAAATTTGTCCAAGCCCAAGAGCCCCAGAACCAGGCTGGACAGAATCACAGGCACAAGGAGATAGATGTCCCACTAAAACAGAATAAATGTGTCCTCCTTCCATATTTTTGTTATAAGCAAGTCTGGAGTCATCTAGATAATGGTCACCCACATGTGGAGGACAGGTATTGTTTACTCTGTCTACAGCTTCAAGTATATATCTCTTCCTGAAACACTGTCACAGACACACTCAGAAAGAATGTTCTAACAGGTATCTGGACATCTCCCAATCCAGTTCATTTGACATGTCAAATAAGTCACAACACACATAACACCCCTGACCAAGCCTGCTCAGTCAGTCAAAAGGTTCTCCAGCGCAGGAGTGAGGGTTAAAAGAAAAGAGATGACTAGACAAAATTGCAGCGTGACCCCAGCCAGTTCTGAGGCTGAAGGCTGAGGCGGGTTTGTTTATTCCCTCTTTTCTTTTAAACCCTTTTAATTACATGCAAGTATTTAGGTCAGTTCTAGGTTGAGGAATCAACAACACAACAGATCTAAACAGTCAAGGAACAAACAAGGCAACAGACAAAGTCCCGTGATCACCCCGTGATCACTCTGCTGCTTCTAAGGGCTCATTGGGATGACAAAAATGTCTGAGCCTACTTCCCTGTCCTAGCCCACAGTCATATTCATGCCTGAGGCCTACTTCTTTGTTCTAGCCTAAGACTTGGATTCCTGACTGAAATTACTTCTCTGTTTTAGCCCAAAATTAGATTCCTGCCTGAACTTACTTCCTTGTCATGGCCCAATGTCAGATTCCTGCCTAAAGCCCATTTCCTTGTCCTTGGTCAATGTCAGATTCCTGCCAAGCAGCCCCAAGAGCTCTCCACACACTCCCTTTCACTTGTGTGTAAGTGCCAACGATGTTAACTCAGTTGTGTGACTTTATCACGGCATAATCATCCTAGCACGCACTGGGGCGGATCGTTAGGATGCAGTTGGGGGAGAGGCTAAGCGGGAGTCGTGTACAGCTGCTGGAGATTCTGTCTCAGAACAAGAGGATACACTAAACAGTACAGTACACAAAACGCATAGCCAGCAACTGTTCCATCTCAGCAACGCGTGCTGGGGATTGTATGTAACTGCCCATGCTCTGCAACCCCAAGGTGGGCTACACAGGCTCATTTATGTCAACACCACAGGCATGCAGGCAGTGGACTGTGCTGTGATGTCCTGAAGCTCAGATGTCACTCACAATATAACAGGTGTGCTTCAGCTCCAGCATGATGTACGGGACCCAGCACGGGCTGAAATGTCTTTACCTAGTTTTAGATCCAGGCTCCCTCTCTGTGAGGATGTTACTAACAGGATGCTTGGCATGCTGCATCATGCAATAGAAGCAATGCTTGCTGAACAGTATTAGTGAGGTTCAGATGTTTCCTATCAGAGTGCTAGGTTCTGATTGTGGCTATTCAGACTGTGGTTGCAAAGGTGGAGTCTTAACTTTTCTAAAACGTGAGGTCAGGCCACCTTCATTAACTAACACCTACCAGTGTAACTGATGTGGCCTTTGGGGTTTCTATGTCAGCTCTGTTCACAGTGAGTGACAAATAACTGGGAAAGTGGCCCAAAGAGGATTTACTCTCCCTCACAGTTTTAGGATTTTGTTCCAAGGTCCTTGGCTACATCCATTCTGGCCTCATATGAGGTGGAGCATCATGGGGAAGCAAGTCACCATGGCAACCAGGAACAGGAGGGGCCTACAGTGACTCCTGCCTCCAACCAGCCTCTCTTTCCCCAGCTCCACCTATCCCAACAGACTGAAACTGTCAGTCCCTCACTGGATGGAACCTCACTAGTTCAGAGTCTTAGCATCTAACAGTGAACAGAAGCTCCTGTGTGCACTGGCCCAGTGTTGAGCTTTACTGATTTTTCTGGGTGTTTCTCAGTCCAGTCAGGCTGACAGCCAGGATCGGCCTTCTAAGCAGCCTTACATCTGTAAGACTGACTCCAGCTCACGTGGCTGACTGGTTTGTGTTCTGACGGCCTTCGCTTGGTCCTCTCTGGACAAGCCTTTTCAGATTCACACCGTTTCCTGACTTGTACAATGTAATTATGATAACATATGTTTGGTGTTTACTTATCATTGAGTCATGCAGCATGATGTTTTTGTCCAGTTCACTTTTTGTTTGTTTTTGAAGTAGAAAATGTTCAGACAGCAGGAACTTTTAAGTTCTGTTTTTGTTTTGTTTTGTTTGTTTTAAATCCAAGGAAGTTCACACACTGAGGCAAGTCATTTACAAATGACCCTGGTTAAGGAAATGCTGGCTACTCACCCTGCCTGGATCTTGGCTAGATTTGGGGACTCTCCTGTGGATTGTTTTGGGAAATTGAGAATCTGGATGAGGACAGTCAAATGCATGGCAGTGATACTGCAGAGGTGACATCAGTTATGGGGTGCTGCTGTGCACACGGCCCTCTATCAAGTCCACAGGGGTGTAGGTGTGTCTGTGTGTCTCTGTGTGTGTCTCTGTGTGTGTGTGTGTGTCTCTGCGTGTGTCCGTGTGTGTCTTTCTGTGTGTGTGTCTGAGTGTCTGTGTGTGTCTGTGTATCTGTGTGTGTGTGTGTGTGTGTATGTGTGTGTACATGTGGAAATAGCCCATGAACACTTACCTGGGAATGCCTAAGTAGAGGCCAGAGGTTGATGTAAGGTGTTTTCCTCAGTTGCTATCCTTCTTCATTTTAGAGACAGGGTCTCTCACTGAGGATGGAGATTACAGGTTTGTACATACTGTTTGACCAGGGAGCCCCTGAACCCCATTCTCTCTACTTCCCCAGCCCTGAGGTTACACACTCGGCCTGCCATGCCTGGCTTTTACATGGGTGCTGTGTCGACCATGGTCTTCTCTGTGCTTGAACGGCATCCTTACTGACTAAGCCATCTTCCCAGACCCCACAAGGGGGCCTTTAAACCCTAATGTTTTAATAGAGTTGCATCAGCAGCCTACTTACATGCTTCCAACAGCCTGTTCTTCAAAAGCCTTCCCCCCGCCCTCGCACCCTGTCCCCTCTCATACTTGATCCCAGGCAGAGATGTCTCAGTGGGAAAGAAGCCAGGAACCTCCAGTCTATTATCAAGCTCAGAAACGCATTAATGCCTGATATATCCCCAAAGTCACAGGTCTAAGAAACATAAGGCACAGGTAGAAAAGCTTCGGCACCACTGGAGTTAGAAATGGAATGTTGGCAAGTGTGTGGTCAATGGCAGGCAGACAGCTTGTCCACCCTTGATGTAGAAAATTAAGGAGAAGTCTGTTAAAACAAACAAACAAACAAACAAACAACTCACGTTATACATTGAGGGGATTTTATCCCACAAGGTCAAATGCATTTCCCTAATGTGGTTTCCTGTGGTTTTTAGAGCTAACCACTGCAAACTGAAGCACCTTGCATGGTTTGTTCCTAACACAGCCTTGGTTAATGATGCCAGAGCTACAGACATTCTGGAAATATCTCCAGCTGCACAGGGAAGGAGAAAGTGAGAGGAAGTGAGCCCAGGTCAGAAGGCTTCTACACGGACAGATCGTGAATTCTGCTCCTGCCCACCATCTAGGCTGTGTTCCTGTGGACCACAGACAAAATGTCCATAAGAGGACCATGCTGTTTTGTGGTGCTCCGCAGTCTCTGTGTTGTGGTGGCTCTAGGGCAGCAGCTATGAGCACATGCCAATGGTGGACATGACCTGCATACACATATCCTGTACCTCACTGCACAGTCTCTCTTTTCCTACTTAGACCATCTTGTGACTTATGTGTGAGAGTCTGTGAGGTCCCTGTGGACACACTCTTGCTAGAATTCTTGCTAGAGTCTTTAGTACCAGCGTCCATCAGGGCCAGGTATGCTCTAGGAAGGGCAGGCATGCTGTGGGCGTGTCCTGATGGCATACAGTGGGAACCAGTTAATGTTGTCTCCTCCCAGAGAGACAGAGCCGCTGGGAAGCAGTGGTGTGGGAGGAGGCAGTAGGCCGTGCTGATACAGAGTTTTGATAGTGGACATTTGAGTCTTCCTGCCCACTTCTCTGTCTTCCAATCTGTCCTCATGCTTTCCAGGACCGTGCTCCCCATGAAAATGCATCTATGTGACCTTTTGCCTAACCCTTTCCTAGAGCACTGGGCTAAATCAGTTACCTGTATTTTCCCCAGAAAAGCATACCCAAGCAATTCTGAGATATTCAGTGGCCATCATCCCCATGCATATGGGTGATAAAGATGAGCCCTAGGTGTGAATAACTATTCACACTCATCAGACTGCACTCAACCAGGTTTACCAAATTCAGAATTACCTTTTAAGTTCAAATTCTTCCACCTTAGAAACGGACCCATAAGGATGGGGTACAGCGTACTCGGCACATTTTAACAGAGCCTCTGTGTATTTCTTCTCCATCACTGTTGACATTTGCCTTGCCAGTTGTCCATACAGACCAGCATGTAAGAAATACTTTCCATGTACTGATGCACAACTTGCATCATCCATGACAGAAAGCTAACTCAGAAGAGCCTGAGAGTCTGCCCTGTGAGTGTACCCAAGTGTCCTCAGAAGACTTAATCAAGAAAGGAGCCATTGCGGGTGCTTGTAGGATTTTGTCCCTTCTGGGTAGCCTTCAGCTCCTTGCTGTGTGGAAGCTGGTGCTCACTGCAGGCACACGGTGTGACTTGATGTCGTAAGGGAATTAGTCACAGGCCATGAGGGACACACAGAAACAGTCCCATTGTTTTATGATTCAGAAGGGTCATGGTGGGTTATAAATAATACCATTACGCTCTTTTCTTGCTGTTGGAAATGTAGAATCAGTCAAAAGTAGAACATTTAACAACAAGGAACAGGAAGGAACACTTCCTGGGCCTGAGAAGGAAGAGATGGCACCTGGACAGATGTGTGCAGGCACTGCAACTTGACAGTGTGCCAGCACAGAAGTCCTCTGCCACCTGTAGCAACCACCACGAAGCTCCATGACATCAGCATACATGACAATGTGAATTTCTCGTAGTTATTTTTAGTTGTTTTTAGCCAAACTGTTTACATACACAAGGACCTGTCTACAAAGATGTCAGGGTCTGACTCGATAATGTCCCTAAGTCCATAAGTGCTTCACGGTTTTTCAGTCTTATTTCAAAACACGAACAAGGTTGGAGCTGTGCTTGCCGAGTATGTGTGAGGTCCTGGGTTCAATCGTTGGAAACTAAATAAAAAAGCACAAATAACTTAAATGTAAGTGAGAAAAAAAAAATCAAAACTTTGTTGAGAACTAGAAAAGTAAGTGAAAGGTCCTTAAAGAGGTGTTGAGAGTCAACTTGGGGACGAATGGAAGATCCAACCAGAGCCCGGAAGAGGGACTTCTTCCATCGTTGTCCATCTCTGGACCTGGAAGTGGTACCTTCCAGGAACCATGCCTTGTGCTCTGTGCCAGTCCACCATCTTGGACACTGAGAACTGGGGAACTTTCTTTGCGTGTTGTACTTCAATAAAATGCTCACCACACAGAAGCAATCACCCATAGCATAAATTCTATTCGGAAACAAAACCATTTACACCATGGAGTCTAGGCACCCTTGCTGCCCTTCCCCTAGGAACAAATGTGGTGGATTTCTGTACGGAAGTTCTTCCCTTTGCTTCCTCAAAACAAGACAGCCCAGCAAATAAGCATGGTGGAGACTGAGCGTGTGCTGAAGAGCACCCCTCTAGTGGGTCAGGAGCGATCGTGTAACAAGCACATGCTCCTTGTCCAGGTTTAGCTGAAGATCGGCCAAAATAGCTAACAGCCCTTCTTTTCTACTGACCCAAATAAAACATGGTAGATGCCTCATAGCATTGAAGGGTATGCTAAATACAAAATACCACCACAAACCTGCCATCCAAATGACACCACAGCCTCCAATGAGGAACCAGACTTTCACCAGAGTCCCGGGAATGTGCCCAACCATGGTTAGGAGACTTGAGGGGAGAAAGGAAATGAATGTAGTTAAATAATGAAGCAGAAGCAGCAACAAAGACCTTCTTCCCTCGGCCCGCTGATGTGGGTCCGGTGAAGAAAGTCAGTGATTTGAATAAGGCACATGAGCTGGAAACGCTAGGAAGTCAGGCCTGTGTCTATGTGCCTACAGGCCTAAGGAGAAGCTGGTCGTAGACCTGCAGAGGTTTACAGCTTCCTCTCTTCCTCCCTGTCTCATTTGCAGAGCTCTGGTTTCAAATGATAAAGTCGGCACTGGCACCAGGGGAGCACCTCCGTTCTCCTGAGCAGAGACCACGGGCTTCCGGCACCTGTGTGGGAAGCAGGGCGCCACTTGGAGGAGGTAAGAGGTGGGAGGCAGCTGCCTGGTAGTGTGTGCAGCTCTCCCTAAATCCCTGACCCAAGACTTCCCTATAGCTTGGGCTGAGCCTGGAGACTTACTCCAATGGTGAGGACAAGCATGAGCCATCATGGTGCCTGGACATGAAGAGACTGGTTGAGAAGTACTGACCCAGCAGCAATCCTGGCAAAATCCAAAATGGCTATCCAGACGGGGGCCGTGACATGTTAACTCACTCATGGGCACTCATAGAAAAGGTACCCGCTCTGGGTCACTCACACGTGGAGTGTCATCATGACACTTTAAGGTTAATTATGTAGAAAGGGGAGGGAGCCTCATGGCGTGTGGAGAACACAACCATCTCTTGGCATCTGCAGAAGATTAGTTCCAGGCCCCATGAATACCAAAACCCAGGAACACTCACGAGTCTATGAAAAATGGTGTAGTGTGTGAATATTCATGCGCACACACTCTCACATACTTTAAATTACCACCATCACGAGCTAACTATATATGGTAAGTAAACTAGACATGAGGTGAGTAAGGCTGGATAAGCTCTGGAGGATGATGGAGAGGGGCCATAGCACAGCAGGAGGCAGCATGTTGCTTTATTTGCACTGATTCAGACGGAACAGGAATTTCAAAAGATGCACCCATTAAAGTCTCACAAACAAACATGATTACTTAAACAGGAGCTGAACAAGTACCACAGATATGTTAACATGAACAGGGAAATGGGGGGGGGGGTTGCCCCTGTACAAAGAACTACAGGTAATTAAAGAATGCTGAGAGGCTGGAGAGATGGCTCAGCGGTTAAGAGCACTGACTGCTCTTCCAGAGGTCCTGAGTTTAATTCCCAGCAACCACATGGTGGTTCACAACCATCTGTAATAGAGTCTGATGCCCTCTTCTGACATGCAGGTGTACATGCTGATAGAGTACTCATATACATAAAATAAAATAAATAAACCTTTAAAAAACCTGCTGAGAAGGGGAGAAACGATCTTCTCCAGGGAAGAGCACAGCAACTGGGTATCCAATTGCCGTGAAAACATACAAACAAGTGACAGACTGAGCAGGTTGTATTTATGTTTTTAGGAGGATGCATATATGTATGTAACAACAATTAATGAATAAAGAGGTCATGAATTTGAAAGAGAGCAAGGAGAGGTATATGGGAGGGCTTGGGGGAAATAATATAATTATAATCTCAAAAAATAAATGATTTAAATAAAAGTTTCTGCAGAATAACCTCGTGCTGATCTGCTGTCTGAAAACTGACAACTTTTTCTTTCTCTTTATTCTGTCAGATCTGTTGGATCCTTGAGCAAAGTCAAGGCAAGTCATCCCTATCCCCATCCCCCACCCCTTGATTCATGTTAATCAAGACCTATTTGTTATCAGAAGTGGTGGCACACACCTTTTACCCCAGCACTCAGGAGGGAGAAACAGGCAGATCTCTGAGTTCGAGGACCATCAGAGCTACACAGCAAGTTCCAAACCAGCACCACCCCATGTACAACCATCCTCCCCGCCCTCCAAACCCCCATCAATTTTTTCAACAGAGGACCATTCTGCAGATCTGTGAGTGTGAGCATGTTGACTGCATGTCCTTTGACAGAGTAGCTAGAACTGGGGGCACACAGGTTATAAATGTAGCCTTGCCTACTGAAATGTATACAGAGTATACATTAGCCCATGACTTAGAAAAATCAAGTCATATGGTCTATTTTATAATAAAATCTTAAGATACATACTATCTGCCAGGCAGTGGTGGCAGCACTTGGGTGTCAGAGGCAGGTGGATTTCTTTAGTTCGAGGCCAGCCTGGTCTACAGAGTGAGTTCCAGGACAACCAGGCTTACACAGAGAAACCCTGTCTTGAAAAACAAAACAAAAAACAAAACCAAACAAACAAAAAAGATACATACTATCTTGTGTAATTCATTGAGCATTTGTGTCTAGGTAAACTCTGGCAGCATGGTACCCGGTAATCACCTGGTTTACTGAGGGCCTCAACCCAGAGGTCTGTTGCCTAGCAACATGAGATCATAACTTATTGGGCTTAAACAGGAAACATCTCCCACAGACACATAAGTTTAAGGCTTGGTCCACACCAGGCCATGCTAATTTTGAGGGATAGAGGCTTAGGAGGTGGGGCTTGACTGGAGGAAGCGGGTCACTTGAGAATGTGCCATTAAGAGGTGTCTTGTCCCCATGCACATGCTTGCTCTCTTTCTCCCTCTCCTTCCCACCCCCACAGTTCCCCACCTCAACCCCTCTCAGACACCAAGAAATGATCAGCTCCCCTCCTCACACCCTTCAGCCATGCTGTCCTCAGCACAGCTGATCAGCAACAGAGCCAGGAGACCATGGACAAATGAAAACCTTTGAAATCACATGCTTCAACATTGTTTCTCCGGTGATAAAAAAGCTATTGCATAGTGTACGCCGCTCTCCTGGGCAAAGATCAAAACTCATGGTGCATTCTCACTGCCTGTCCAGCCATGGAGGAGTTGAGAGACAGTTAAATCGCTGTAAACTTGGAGGCCATCTGAATTAATAAGTTCAATCAAATCAGCAGAGCCCTGAAATGGGCCTCAGAACCCCCAACTGCTTCCAAGGCCTTTGCAATGCAACCTACTACCTTAAAGCCAAAGGGAATGATAGACATGCTGTCTTTTCTCTGAGTTAATCTAGGACAAAGATACTTGTAGGTGAAAAACAGAAATAAAAAGGAGAGGAAAGGAAAGGAAAGGAAAGGGAGGGGAGGGGAGGGGAGGGGAGGGGAGGGGAGGGGAGGGGAGGGGAGGGAAGGGAAGGGAAGGGAAGGGAAGGGAAGGGAAAGGACCACTCCTGGGTATGGTGGAGGAGTAGTATAACGTTTCTTATAGATATGGGAGAGAACATAGCCAGAGGCAGACACATCTGTAAGACTCCAGAGCAATCATGACACTGAGCCATGTGGGAAGAGGGGGAGAAGAAGAGAGAGGAGAGAGAGGAACCAAGTACAGTAGCCTGGAGGCCAAAGGTACAAAAGGGGCAGGTAACCACAGTGTCTGGATTATGTAGGGAAGAGCCTCTAAGGGAGAGAAGCCCAGCCCCTGGGCTGGAGAGTTTGGGGTAAGAAACGGGGTATGTCAGCCATACCTGTAACAAATAGGGACTGATGCTGGGAAAACCTGGTGGTCAGGTCTGCTTTACTATGTTAAGTGGGCACCTCAGCTGTTTGTGGGTTTGAGACTTAGCAGTAGGAAAGTGAATGTGTGTGCCCTGGGCCTCCCATCTCTTCACATGTCCCAAAGCCAGGCTGGGACTGGGGATGAAAGGATGCCCAGAAAAGGAAACACTCTGGAAAGGTGCAATTCAAAATACAAGTAAAATTGTCTCCTTGCCAAGACCCCACCACACTCATTATAGGCCAGTCATAGAGAAAGTCCTCATTCCAGAAGAGCGACGATCTCTAGGTTGTTTTGCACATGGACTTTTAGACCAACTCTTTCTTATGTGTTTGTTTGTGTTCTGGCCATAGTCAGTGTTGAAGAGGCTGGACAGGAAAAGTGCCGATGTAGCCAAAGCTTTCGTCTCTGCTCTTGATCAGAGGAATCTCTGCCAGAGGTTGACCCCTCAGCAAGCTTCCTGAATGCTTTAACTGTCTTACAATGTGTTACCAAGATATGTGCAGTGACAGGTCCTAGTGGCTAGCCAGGTGTGGAAGAGTGCACGCTCACACATGCTCACCCCCAACCAGGGAAGAAGAATCTGGAGAACAGGTCCAAACCGGTTTTACTGTTTGTCCTGGGGACTCTCCTCTGCAGGAGTGCAGCATAGTGGCCCAGACAGGCGAACAAATGCTTCCTTTGCCTCCAGGGACCCATCCCCTCTGCAGAGCTGTGGAGGGCAACAATGTGGGGAAGGGGGTAGATGCTTGCTTCCTCTACCCTTGTTTTCCCAAGGAGGGGAAAACATGCCACTCATCATGGCTGCCTGTCAGCCCTGGCCTACCCAATGCCTGGATAAAGCAAAAATGTTCCTTTACTGAGCACAGTTCTGGATGCTTGCTATCTGTGGTTCCCTGGGGACTGAAGAGCTGTGGTAAGTGTTGGCTAGACTTGGAAACAGCCAAGTACTGTTCCTGTCCTCAAGTTACAAACAAGCCAAGTGGACCAGAGAACACAGAGATCTGTGGGAATAACACATTTTCTAGATTCCAAGGCGGTTGTAGAAAGACAGATCTTCCAGTATGGAACTTCATTGCAAGTGTGCAAAGAACTGAATCTCACCAAGTGCATGGCCCAGGAAATAGACTGTCTCCAACAATGGTGAAGGATAGGGGGCGGCTGGGAAGCTGAGCTGTGTTGACTCCAGGACAAGATGATGCCTCTGGCAGCTGAGTGGAGCCACTGGCCTGTTCATGTGGTCCCATGGTCTCCATGACACCCCTAGAATGGTGCTACATCTTTACAGATGAGAACCCTAGGGTCAGGCATGTAGCAACTTCCCCATGTCACCAGGCTGATCCACTAGTGATCAGTTGTTAGGAGCCAGGCTCTGGGGTCTGGACCAGCAGTCAGTGCTGCTTTCTTCCAATCACACAATCTCTGTGTGCTTAGGTTCCTCTATCAGGAAAGTGGAAGCTAATAATGGCACTTGCATCCCAGGGTTGTAAAACTGAACCTGGACAATGGGAAAGGAAGGGCTTCTTTACCAGTCAATACCCCAGGGCTAATGCAGGCTGCTCTGAGGGAACTCCGGAAATGCTTTACCAGTGCTAGATACAAACAAGCAAGACAGGTGTGATGGGACCAGTTTCAAAGGTCCAGATTTCACTGGCCTTGTTGTAAAGGAAACAGTTTGGCAGTTTCATGAGGCTCTTGTCACCAAGGCAGCAAAGCAAACAACAGGAATTTCTATTCTTGACTTAGTTCTGATGAAAAAAAGATTGATGCATCCTGTGCAACTTCCAGGAACTTGGAAGAGAAATGAGCAGGTCACTGTGGGTCTGTGGATGAAGGGGACGTTGGACCAAGTTGACCTGAGTCTGGATGAGCTTCAGAAGGTTTGGAGAAATGACCGATTGGGCCCCTCTGCCTGGAATATAGTTCACATCAGAGGGAAATTTTGAAACAAAACAGAATAAGGCCAAATAAGACAAAAAGCAAACCAAAAAAAAATCTTGTGTATTTTATATTATGAATATTCATAAAATAATTTCAGCAAAAAAGAGGTGGGAGACAGTGGTAACAGACTGGTTCCTGTCTGTTCTGACTATAGTCTGCTTTGTAGGGACCAAGGCCATTGCCCTGGGCTGAACATCTGTGGGAGAGCAGGCCATGAGCTATCATCAAAGGTGAGGCTTGGCCACACAACACACTCAGTTCTTTAGCTGCACTTTAGAGGCTTAAGAAGTAGATGCTTGCTGGGCGGTGGTGGTGCACGCCTTTACTCCCAGCACTTGGGAGGCAGAGGCAGGCAGATTTCTGAGTTCGAGGCCAGCCTGGTCTACAGAGTGAGTTCCAGGACAGCCAGGGCTACACAGAGAAACCCTGTCTCGAAAAACAAACAAATAAACAAACAAACAAACAAACAGGAAGAGGAAAAGGAAGAGAAAGAGGAAGAGGAAGAAGAGGAAGAAGAAGAAGAAGAAGAAGAAGAAGAAGAAGAAGAAGAAGAAGAAGAAGAAGAAGAAGAAGAAGAAGAAGAAGAAGATGTTTGACCTGGAGACACATTTCATTCGTGAAGAGTGTGAACTGGCTTCCAGGGCACCTGTATTCACATGCATACGCACATGCACACATACACACACCAATATTAATGATACTTAAAAAATAAAAAAGGACTGAGGAGATAGAACAGCAAGCTCTTTACTGTGCTCGAGTGAGAACCAGAACTGAACAAAGCAATGCCTGGTGTGGTGGCACATGCTTGTAGTCACTGTGCTGGAGAGGCAAAGACAGCTGGATTCTTGGGACTCTGGCCAGCCACACTAGGCAAATCAAGGGACTCCAGGCAATGAAAGACTCTTTCTCAAACAAACAAATGGCAAATGGAGAAGATGGTGACTGAGAACCTCAGCTAGAGTTGACCTCTGTCCTCCAGACAGGTATGTACATGTGCACACATGCCCACACAAAGTAGATGCTCCAAGTTTCATGTTTTGGGAGTAAGAAATGTGTGCTGGGCAAGTCTGTAACTTTCTGAGGACCACACAAAGCATCTGTAGGGCAAGATTCAAATCGAGTAGTCTGTGAGGTCCCTGCTGCTCAGCAGGGTGACCTGGAGTCTGAGGGGCTGGAGCAGAGGTCGTGTGTGTTTCTGATGCTAGGAGACTTTGTTTCTATTACTTGGCTAGGTGCTCTCTTTGATATACTATCCACTTACTAGGTCAGAGAAGGTCAGAGATCAAGTCCCAAAATCAAAACCTCTATCTCTGGGACTGACCAGACAGAAGGTGCTAAGACCAGAGAGCACAGGCTGGAAGCCATACCCCTTCCTGGGTACTACCCTTACATTCTACCCATTGTAACCTGGAGGTTGTGTATCGTGGCACCCTAAAGACTTTTGCTGATATTGACAATTGCTAGATGAGACACTAAGCCATCAGCTCTGAATTCCCACCCTGATCCCTTTCATATGAAGGACAAGTCTGTGTCACAGAGCACAAGGATCACCTCCTCCCACCATCGCCCATCTGATAGTTGTCTTAATTGCACTGGGAGGTTTCTAGTCTGGCTTTAAGGCTATATGGTTCAAATGTTGCAAAAGGGAATAAGGCATGCATCACTTGAGACTTTAGTAATTCTCTGCTGTGAATTCCCAGTTGTGTATGAAACCAGATGAGCCCATGTAAGGAAAGGATACATGAGGTATAAAAAGCACCAGCTTTAAGTCCAAGTCAAGTGTAAGATCTTAGGCAATCTCTCAGCAGAGGATGTGGGTAGCTCCTGTATAGGTTGCAGGCAGGTGGTGGCCCAGGAGACCTGGCAGCAGGTTCTAGACATTGGTTACAGGGAAGTATAGTTCAGGAACAAGAAAGTCTGTTGATGAGCGCCTTGGGGAGCAGGCAAGAAGTATGTTCCTTGGGAAAGACGAAGAGGATCAGTCATAGGAGACATGAGGGATACCAAAGCCGTCAGGATAAGTCTAATTTGGGGTGCTCACACCTGGACATCTGCTCCTACTCAGGACTGCTCCTGACAACCATAATGTTTGCCATTGAGGAAGTACATCACTTTGTAAGCCCATCCTGGTTCAGGTCAACATCCCCATAGGCTCAGGCATTTTGAACATTTGGTCTTTCCTCAGTTGGTGGTGCTATTTGGGACGGTTTTGAGACCTTCAGGAGGTGGAGCCTTGCTGGAGGAGGTGTGTCAGTGTGGTGGGCGTGGCAGTTTATAGCCTTGCCCACTCTCTGCTTTCTGTGTGAGGTTGAAGACTGACCTCTCCGCTTCCTAATTGGTTGCCTCTGCCATGCCCTTCCTGCTGCTACAGGCTCTTTTACCTCTGGAAGCCTCAGCCAAAGCAAACTTCCTTTTGGAAGTTGTTTTTGGTGGCAGCGTTTTATCACAGAACAGAAAAGTAATGGATACAGGCTCTTACCTTCAGGTACTTATCATTTTGTTTGTTTGGTTTTTATTTTTTTAACAGAAGTAAAACTGGATTTCCTTCCCATCTCCTTCCTTTCCTCCTTTTCCTCCCATTCCCGGCCCAGAACCACCCACATTGCTGCCGCTCTAGACCACAGCTGAACTCACATCTCCACGGAGTGTTCGGAGGTCTCTCTGGTCCCAGGCTTCTCTTTGTCTCCTCGCCCTGCTATCATTACAAGTTGCGCATTATTTTGGTCACCTCTCAGGTCTCCCAAATCCCACTCTCCTTAGCTTGTCTGGCGTTACAATCCACCTTGCTTAAAATAAATGGTAAAGCATGTATCCGTTCTCTTAGGGAGTGCAGCTGTTCTCTAATTCCGCATTAACATAACCATAGAAAGCATGCAGGATTAGCTCATCCTCGATAAAGCAATGCTATCGGCAGCTTCGTTTATTGAACTTAAAAAAATATATATATATATTCCTAAGTAGGTTCCAGGAAGAGTAGTGCCATGATCGTATGTGTATGGCATGCATGTATATGTGTGTTTGCAGGTGTGTGTACACATGCATGTGGAGGTCTAAATCTATAAATTGCTTTTAGTAGGATTTCATTTTCACAATATTTATCCTGTCAATACATTTGTACAGAAGGCTTCTTTATTGCTTGGTATTTTCTTCAGTTCTCTTCAGTATTTTAAAACGGTATAGATCCTTCACTGTGGGTTAGATTTATTCTGAGAGTAACCCAGTTTCTTTCTCAGTCTGTCTTTGGTATATACGTATATATTCACAAAAAGGCGTTTAATTGTAGTTCCCTCCTGGGTTATGCACATCCCAGAAGCAGTGGGTTACTAAATAAAAAGACCAGTGTCAGGTGTAGAATACCTCTCCTAGAACTGGTAGTCAGAGGTACTCTATAAACCCTTAAAACAATACAGGCTATTTGTCATTTGCTCTTGCTTGTCCACCAGAACTTGATGGTTACTACCAATTGCTTTAGACACCAAACACACTGGTCACAGGTCAAGAAGAAATTAACACTGGTCAGGAAGCTTCCCTCCCCACTGCTGGCAGGTACTACGTAGGCGGCTGCAGAGAGTCGTCAACAGTGCTACACACCTGTTGGGAGCCCTATGGACTGTAACAATGACTCATGTGACCATATTGCTCATAGCATATACATTATGGGGGTAACCAACCACTTTTTGGCTGGATTTTAAGGCCCTGCCCAACAGGAGAAAACACATGCCTGGTACTATAATATGGCCAAAAATCTATGGCTGGAAGCTCAAAGATCCCAGGTTTAAACCTACTATTATTATTCTACTAAATGAACATGGTATTAACTGCCCTCTAAATTAATCTCTATGCCTTAGGTTAATGCAGTTCTCAGACCTTATCAGAGATGACTCTCTGTACAGTGGAGAACAGTTAAGACAGAAACTCACAGCTGTTCAAAGTACCGAGACTAAATATGGCTTGCTCAGCCACAAATAGGACACCTGTATTATGTCTGTCCCCAAAGCTCAAAGACCATCACAGAAAAGTCAAAAAGATTCTACAAGCCATGAGATAGGGAGAACATAGTGAAACAGTGTGTTCTGAACACAGTGGGCTGGTTCAGTCATGAACCCACAGCCACTGTGGGTGCCTGCACAAGATCTGTGTAAGATCAAGCCAGTTGGCATTCTAGCATAGAGTAGGGAGGGGGTTGGGAACTCCCACCCTTAACTGAGGAGCTATGGACAGTTAATGGCTTCCTGGGGAAGAAGATATTTTTAAGAATGTGGCTTCTAGTAGGCTGACCACACTCCTATTGGTGGCTCCACCTCCAGGAGTATATGGGCAGTAAAACTGGAGTCCACGGATTTTCTTTTTAAAGGACACAGTTAAGGGAGGAGTGGGAAGTGAATATGATCAAAATACATTGTATGAAATTCTCAAATAATCCATACAATGTTTTTTTAAAGAAAAAAATAAAAGACTTCCAAAGAATGAGATCTCCCACTTCTCTGAGTAGTCTTTCTGGAGTTTTCCCAGTTTCTTTTCCATGTTTCTTCCATTCAAACATTTAAGGGAGCAATAACAAAAACAAACAAATTAAAAACATGTTAAGACTTGTATAGCAGAGTGCAGGGGGAAAACAGCGGTCTGTTCCACTTCCATTGTCATGGGCCGTAAAAGTCAGGTACTCATGATGCTGGTAAGGACTGAGCTGCTTCAGCCCCTCCAAAAGGAATGTATTGAAGTCCTGGCCATGGGTACCTCTGACTGTGGCTTTAAAATAAAATATACGTAAAGAGAAGGTCTTTACAGAGCCAATTCAGGAAAAAGAAGGCACAACTGTGGCTTTAATCCCATACCGGTGTGTTTACTGCCTTCTAAAAAGAGGTAATATAGACACAGACAGCAGAGAACATGGGTGTCACAGGGATGTCTGGCTGCAAGCTTCCCTGCAGCTGTATTGGGACACAGTACTGGGGATCCAGAGCCCTGTGAAATGCTCCCTTCCTGTTGTCTGAGACACAGGCTTCATGGTATTCATTTACAAAACTGTCACTTGTGTTTTTAATGTGCAGTGTGTATGCACTGCACATTAGTCAGGATATTTGATTCATCCATTGTCATGATTGGGTGCAGAGTGTTCAGTTTACAGTTACAAGGTTTGTGTATCACTGTCTGTCCTGGAACTTTCTGTGTAGACCAGACTTGCCCGGGCTGTGTCTGCCTCCCAAGTCTTGAGTCTAAGGTGCATGCCATGACACCCAGACTTGCTTATTTTCAAAAGTAATGCACATCTGTGTATTCTTTGCCTGAGACAGGACCACTAAAGAATCCACATTTGATGGGACTTTATTGCATGTTACAGCCCTCCCCATGTTTGGGTCCTCACTAATTTTTGTGTTTGCATTAATGCTTCTTTATTCCTGAGATGCACATCCTGTTTAAGCATGCAGCTGCTTTAGAATATACAAAGGGTGTGGGGGGCACAGCCTTTGGGGACTCTCGTTGTACTATACTGCTGCCTTGCTGTTTTGCCAGACGAAGCTCCTCACTGTTCCCCAGAGATGGACCTGAGTTCTGGTCCCACCCTATTGCTCTT
Organism: Rhabdomys pumilio; assembly: GCA_030674055.1. NCBI lineage: Eukaryota > Metazoa > Chordata > Mammalia > Rodentia > Muridae > Rhabdomys > Rhabdomys pumilio. Next base: position 107,604,406 of record JANHMN010000001.1, read on the forward strand.
ACTGCTTCATTGCAGAGACCTGGTGGAGACCCGGTATGGTCACAGATAGAACTCTCCAGTCTCCGTGCCATGGGAACATTTATGGCTCATAACTGAGAGTCTCTCAGTTTTATCAACCACACCTGAGGACTTACTTCTTAACCAGAGGACAGAATGTCAAGTGATCCATGCTGTTGGTCTTCTGAGGGGCAGAAAAGGAAGAGTTGATGTAAATCCGAGCTTACACAATGGTTTCATGCAAATAACCCAAAATAGTCTTTTCTCCCTAGTTTCCCACAGGGAGGTCTGTGGCTGGTGGGAACAGCAGATATTGGTGGGCAAGTCATAAGGTGACATGTTCTCCCTCTAATTCTAATGCTAGGGTCAGAGATTACATGACCTACCTTTCAGTTTACCTTAAACCCAGTCCTTTCTTGTTCTCAAAATGAAACAGTGGAAGCTGGGCTGTTGGGAAGGAAGCATGTGGATCTCTGTGAGTTCAAGGCCAGTGTGGTTTACAAAGTGAGTTCATATATCTTTGTATATCATATACATATATCATGTATCTTTGGATAGCCAAAGCTACAGAGAAACCCTGTGTCAAAAAAAAAAAAAAAAATCCAACCGCCGCAAAACTCAACAAAAACAAAAGCAAAAACAAACAACTCAGAAAAACATAAAACAAACAAACAGCATCAGTGGGTTCTGTCAGGGCAGGACAATTCCCATGATTATGGTGGGGAGCCTTCGCAGCCTGACTGTATGCCCAGAAGGCTTTGGGGAAGGTTGTTCCTACTGTGTGCTGCTGGGTGTTGTTGGAGGCTTTGATGTTTTCTAAGGTTGAATAAAGTGCACTTTCAAAGATAGAAAATGGAGGAAGAAAGTCTAACCAATACAAACATCAAAATAACCTGATCTTTCTGCCATGAATTAGGAGACTGGAGAAATGGCTTTCTACAGCTGGGATGTTTGATGTGTTGAACTTGCTGGGTTGGCAGATTAATCGCATTTATACTGGGAAAGTATTCCAGGACATTAAAGGATTTATTTGTTTGCTAATCTGCTTCAGGCCCCAGAGGCCTTGTTACAAAATAAGGGGGCAGAAGGAGAAGAGAAGAGGCTGAAAGGAGGGGGCTAGGAACAGGACAGGATTTCTTCCCCGTTGGGCAGGGAGTTTTGTTAACCTAAAGAGGCTAGAGCTCTCCAACACCATAGGAACCTCTAACAGGGCCTCCATGCTTATGAGACAAAGAAGTTTGCTTGTCTGCTCTTATAGTATAAGGTTAATGTGATCTTCCGCTGTAAACACACAGGCAGGGGCTTCTTCCTTGTTTTAAAAATCTAGGATTTGGAAGTGTTTGCTTGAGAGACAACCAGATGGAAAAAAAATACATGGAGAATTCTGGGAGATTTACTGACGAAACACCCCCCAACCCCCGCTGATAGCAGCTTTCATCTGAGGCAGTTCCTTTTCTTCCCATTTTGTTAAAACAAAACAAAACAAAACAAAAAAACCTCTTTTTCCTCAAATGCAAACAAACATTTGCTTTCCTGGTGCCTTTTCCCCCTGCGGACAGGCTACGAAGTGCACTAGCCAAACAGTCTTTTAATCTCTTTTCCAAAGACTATAACCTTCTTTTGGCAAACCAGCGATTTTATTTTGTTCCCCAGCACCTTGACAATGCTCAGAAAACATAATCCTCTCCTCACAATGGAATCTCGGCTTTGCTGTTCTATCCCCGGCAGCCCAAGCGATGGAATTAAAGGACAGTTAAGCTTTTCCAGCGAGGCATTTCCTTCCTTGAGGTCCTCACAGAAAAGTCTGCTTTATTTTTAGTAATATCCTGGCTCCTGGTATTGTATTTGTGCACATAATCCCTCCACAATACCGCTAGCTGTCTGGTGGCACGTCCCCCCAAGGAACTCAAAGGCCTTTACAGACGTTAATTAGTTCTCCCAGTGCCCGGGTGAGATGGGTGGGTGTTCCACTCCGATCTCTGTATTATTATTCCCATTTTGTGATTTTGCCAAAATTCTTTTGCCTTCTTCCCCAGTGTGTTTCCGAATGGAATTCATCCTCAATGCTGGGCTGGCTGGTTAAGTCCACGGGAAAGGAAGAAACCAGAGTAAAATGAAACAGAAGAGGCCGGTAAAGCACACTGTCAAGCCAAGAAGCCTGGGCCGCTGGGCTGCAGCGAGCATGATGTGCTAGCCCCTAGCTTCACCACGGATATACAGCCCTCCCATTCACCCAGAGCAGAGGAGAGCCCAGCCTGGGAACCACAGTAGACAAGATGCTCATTAACAGCAACAAAGAGGCAGGAACCAGAAAGACTCCTCTGACATTCCCAGCCTCCAACAAGGACATTTTGGGAACTGTTCTTTCGGGTCTCAGCCCTACCAGAGCAGTTGATGCCTCCTGTTCTCATCAGCACAGGTTGTTCTAAGGTGGAAACGTGTTTCTGGAACCCTGGTCATGTGGACTGTATTGATGCTAATGACTTTTTTCATGACAGAGAAAAAACTCTTTGGGGGTGGGCAAGGATCATTGGTTGAAAAAAACTTAGTACAGAGCCAGCAAGATGGCTCAGCTGGTGAAAGCCTTTGCTGTCAGGGCTGACAATTACAAGGACCTTCTGAGAAAGGAGACAATAGAACCCTCCAGAAAGCTGTCCTCTGACTGCTGCATGCCCATGGTGGCACAAGCACACTATACAGGCACAAACACAAAACTAGTAACTTTTAGGGTTTTTTTTTGTTTTTTTTTTTTTTTTTTTTAAATAAAAGCACAACTCCTCTACAGTGAAAACGGTTGAGACAACTTGAATGAAGTGATTCCCTAGTGGAGGGCACAATGGGCTTGGGGGTCCCAGAGAAGGTCATAGGCTGGTTCTTGCAGCAGAGCAGCAGGGGCTTTGTAGGCACACACATGAACAGATGAATGAGCACTGATGTACAGCCAAGGTGGACACATCAATTTTGTTTTGTTTGTAGTTTCTGTCTTTGCCAGTGAGGGTTTCTGGCTTTAGCAGATGCCTTTGAGGGAGTTAGAGGTAAGGTCCCTTGGAACTCAGAGGCCACCTGGAGGAGCTTGAGAGAGCAAGGGCAGAGTGAGGGTGAGAAGGGATGATAACAGAGAATGTGAGGAGCAGGCTATAGAGAGCTGATGGTGTCACTGCCAGTCTGTAGTTGACAGACATGAGCTCCACCAGGAACTCTGAGAAAGTACTTGAGATGAGATTTGCGGAAAGATGTGAACTGCACATGAACCAGAATGTGACCTGATTTTGTTGGAGCTGACAGTCAAGTCTAGGATGACGAGCCTTGTTAACCTGACCGCATCCACCAGTTCTCCAGGACCTGAAGAAGCAGGTGTTGCAAGCAGGCCTCGTGCTGGAGTTGCATGTTCACGTTGCTGGCTGTGTTTACTTTCACGTACTCGCCTAGACCTATACAACTTCCTAATTTTACATTATTATTATTATTTTTTTTTACTATGGTTCCTTCTCTTCTAATGTTGTCTATTTGTCATCTTTAAAAGATCCAGTTGGAAGTTCCTGGTTCTGCTATTATGTATTGCCACTTCAGTGGATTAAAGCGACACAAATGGACCGTTAGCTCACAGGATCTGAAGTGGGTCAGTTAAATGGAGTTATGACTAGTGGCTAGTTAAGCCATTCTGGAGGCTCTAGAGCTTTCCCGCCTTGTCTGGAGCACTGTTCTGTCCCTGCAGCCCTTCCTTCAAGCACAAGGCTAGCTGTGCTTCTTCACCTCTTCAGACCCTTACTGATTACAGCAGGTCTATTATGAAGTCCAGGACTGTCTCAAGATCCTTAGCTGTACCTGCAAAGTCACTCGGGCCATGTGAAGGTGACGCTGCACATCCAGTTTAGGGACAAAGACACCGACGTATCTGGAAGGAGCTCATTCTAAAACACACAGAAGCGCATGTCATCTTTGCGTTCTCACCTTCCAAAGAGTGCTGCTGGCTCAGTCATTTCTATTGTTTTGTGTGTGTTAACTTCTGCTTTAATGTTCATCTTTTTCCTGGGGTGAATTTGGGGTTCTTGTCTTTTTTCAGTGGGATACTTACTTCAGCCACTGTTACCCACTGACCTTTACATGGCATTTTCACAGCTATATAATGGCTTCTTCTATGGTCAAGGAATCATTTAAATAGCTTTTTGTTTTTGGTACTGTTCCTATACTGGGTTTTGTTTTCTTCACTATGTAGTTAGAAAGCATGAATCATATCTGCAGACACCTGCTTGAAGCTACATACAGTGTGAGAGGTGCTATTTGCAGTTCAAACACATTTGCTGTGGATTGTTATTCTATCTTGAAAAAAGGTATCAGGTCAAGTAGAGCTTTTCCCCCTTTAACAGCATAATGTTTTACTGTCTGGATAAGCTACATAGATCAGAATACTGTTATACAAATAAGGCTGAAGCTTTCCCTTTGCCATTCTTCCCCAAGTATTTGCAGAATAGAGTAGAATTTCTGAATCAGAAGGTAGTTAGTGAGTGCCTGGAGATTATCTTTACTAATTCCCTTCCATAGTTTATTGATAGTCTAGGTCCTTGCAGGGTATTTCAATCTGTGGTTATTCCCAGCTCAAAGATAGTCTATCTCTTCTTTGTGTCACTTTTCAGTATTAGGATTGTACTGGCACAAATATTTTAACTGCTATCTTGAGTCCACTCCTTTAGCCCCATCCTTCACTTAAATAGCATTCAGCTGATTTGAAAAAAATTATTTTATGTATATAAGTACACTGTAGCTGTCTTCAGACACACCAGAAGAGGGCATTGGATCCCATTACAGATGCTTGTGAGCCGCCATGTGGTTGCTGGGAATTGAACTCAGGACCTCTGGAAGAGCAGTCAATGCTCCCAACTGCTAAGCCATCTCTCCAGCCCTCAACACACTTATTTTTCAGGCTTTAATGCTTCTGGCATCAAGATGTAAAATGCTACTACTACTTAAGTTTCAGGTCTCTGTTGCTTTCAAATAAGGTATTTGTGTTTTCTGAGATATGCTCAGGTTGTCTTGAGAGGAACAAGCAGTAAAAAAACCTATGCACTTCCAGGTAGGACTCCAGAAAAAGGAGAAAATAAGCAAGGACCTATGGGCTTCACTTTCAGAAAGTTACATAGTGACAGACGAAGAGATGATTTCATTCTATCTTTCTAGGGATTTTTCTGTAGTTGTTTTCTCATTAGGATATGTTCAACAGATTCTCAAGCCTATAATCTCAGGTCTTGGGAACCTGAGACAGGAGGATTGCCTTGAGATGAAAACCAGCTTGGGGTACAGACCTAGTCTTAAACTAATCAAAACACAAGCCACACCTTTTCCACACATTAGAGATAAGAACCGAACTATTTTCAGGTCAGTTCAGGGTGAGTTATCAGCTATAAAGAGATAAAAGGAAGAATCCTGTTTTCAATGTTAGGTAAACAGACAAAACCCCAATTATTTAAACCGTTTGGAACACTATGAAGAGGTCAATATCAATATCCTTGGAACGCCAGAAGAATGAAGAACAAGTATAAACTTCAGATGTCAAAAAGTAAACCATATGAAGACAAAAAGCTGGTTGTTTACCTGTTAAACTTAAATAGGCCATGCCCTGTATTATGCACAACAAACACAAACAGTATGATCATATACCACTTGTCCAAAACACAAGAGCCTTTGGCCTCAGAAATAAAACCCTTAAGACAAATCTGGCAAAAACAAGCAGTGCTGACACCTGGCCTGGTCTTTTGTGTGCTTTATAACAGTATTGGTACAAAAAGGACACAAGCCAAATAAGGTAATAGCTCCGTTTATGGTAAGACTGAGGATATGGGGTAGGTTACTGCAACCCATGCATGTAGTGTGGGGTCCTGGAACCTTGACTAGGGGTATTGTGGTAATGGAGAAAAGACAAGACACACAGACACATACATGTACGGGGACACTGGGACCAGGTTGAGATATGCACACTGATGAGGGCAGCTACTGCTAGGAACCTAGGTCCTCATTATGTTTATTAAGCACAGCACAGAAGATCTTGGTAGAAAGTGTCAAATAGCTGAGCAGGCTCAGGCTGTAAATCCAGAAGGAAGCTGCAGTTGCTCACTTTTGTACACACTGGTCACTTGCTAACACTACAGCTCCCTCTCAAGTCACACGCATATGGAGTCCTTGCCATGGCCATGTCAATGACATGCATCCACTCAGAACTTAACCATCAGGACTTCGTCTGCTTTCTGACTAGTGCTCTAAAATCCTTTTCAACCCTGAGCTTCCACTCCTCTGAACTACCACCAAAGTACCATTGAAACAGATCTCCCAGGTTCAGGGTGTTTCGAGCTGCAAGGCACTAACTTCCATCCACACATTTCTTTCCTAGGTCTATTTCTTCCTGCATCTTATTTATTCTGCATTTCATCCTGTACCGTGTTCCAGTCTTTAGACAGGATGTGAGTGCCATGGAATATAATCCAAGTCCATGGATTGTGATGCTCATTAAGACCTACTTAAAACGGAAGCAACTAATACACATGTAGTTTCTATTTGAGACAGGGCCTTGCTGTGTAGACTTACACTTAGATCCAGGCTTATGCTTTAAATCTTACCGGTTCTTCTGTTTTCTCTGCTTAACTCTGATTATTCTCAAGTGCCACTGTGTTCCATTGTATGACTTCCCTGACACTTCAACTGTTCTTACAGGTACAGGGAGGTCTACTGTTCTAAACTTCAAACTGTCACTGTGCATACCAAAGACCCATGACTTTAGGGCTGCCTTCTGAGATGGCTGAAACTGTTTACATGGTATCCCCTGATCCTCATCCTTGGGGATTACAAACCCTTTGCTGTGGATGTCAGCTGCTTGGAACTTCCAGCAGCTGGGTGTATCTTCTGTAACTAGTGGAGCTGCTGGCCACTTTAAGGACAGTTCTTGCATGGACTCATGCTTTTGTGGGAATCTGAAGGTGTTTCAAACCTCAACACTGTGGGTAAGTCTACAGGCCTTTCAAATATCCAACGCACAGGGCAAGTATGAGGTTTCTGTGATCTCCTCTGCCAGAGGAAGAACTTCTAGTTTACCCATGCACTGCGGGAGTAGGGTATGGAGAAGAGCTCAGAACTGGACAGCATGTGAAGCTGAGGGTCAGTTACAGCTTTTTATGTGGCAACATTCAAACTCCTTTGTTGGCCAAGATCAACACCTTTCTTCCCCTGACTTGAGTTAGGTCAAATTCTGGTTTGTACTTCATGGGGAAAGGTGTTCTCTTCAAATTCTTGCCCAGTCCTTGGGGAATCAGATTTTTCTCTTACTTTCTTGGATTCTGGGACATATATAGGATAAGCTGAGGCCTTTCTTCTTCACAATTTCATTTACAAGTAACTAAAATGAAAATGGGAGCACAGAAGTAGCATTGAGGTCTTGTTCATCTTAGTGTATAAGTCTAATTTTATACACAGGATGTCATAGTCCAAGCTGGCTTCACACTCTCTATGTAGCCCAGGTTGGCCTTGAGCTCCTAATCCTGTACTTCCACCTCTCGAGTGCTAGGATTTTTGGCATGTGCCACCAAGCTCAGTTCTAACCAAATGATCTGAAGGATGACATTTTCTACACTGTCACATTTGAAGTACACCTAGTGTGCTTGATCCAACATTTTGATATTATTTAAGTAAATAGAATATTTAATCTTATAGCATAGTACTAAATAGTAACATTCTTCATTCCTTTAGTGATATTATATGAACAACGTTGTCTTGCAAGGACAACGAACAGTGCTGGAAGGAACAGCTGTGATGTGACATCAGACAGCTTCAGCCACAGAACTGCTCCGTAATGGTGATGGCCAGGAGTCCCTGACTTGTCTCATTCTCAGACACCAGCTGCTAGGTTTCCATTGTTCGGGGGATACTGGGATGGAGTTTTTTCAAGAAGGTTTATGTAACATTAAAGTGCCCTGTGTGTGTGGGTACATGCTACGGTATATAGTGAAGGTCAAAGGAAACTTATTGGGTTCTCTCTGTCCACCATGTGGGTCCCAGGGATCAAACTCAGGTTGTTAGGGTTGGTGGCAAGTGCCTTTACCTGATTAGCCATCTTGATAGTCCTGTTTAACCAAAAAGTAACTGGCAACCTGCACGTACGTATACATTAAAACTGGTATACGTTCTGAATTCCTTACAGTATCTTAGAGAAGCTGAGAATGCTTTCTGGGCTCAAACTGGCTCTATACTTTAACATTTTTAAGCCTTCCAAGGGTATTGTAGTGTCTCTGATAATTTCATGCTTTCTGGTCATAAATGCAGGTGACAACAATAGCAATGAGAACAGTACACTTGGAACTAAACCTGGCTGGCTTTCTGAGTGTGAACTAGAGGTGGAAGATGTGGCTCAGCTGGCTGAGTGAGCAATTTCCTACCATGCACCGGGCTCTGGGTTCAAGGTTCAGTCCTGCATAAACAGTACAGGGGAATATACCTATAACCCCAGCACTTGCTGGTAGAGGCAGCAGAGTGAGTCTTAAGTTTAAGGTCACAACCTCCAACCTCCCTGGCTATACAGAGTTACAGGCCAACCTAGGCTTCACAAAATCCTATCTTTAAAGCAGAAGCCTGGTGATATTCTTCATAATGTCCTTATGCAAACACATCTTCTATGTTGTATAAAACAAACTTCTACTATTCCAACTGACAAGAATTCTAGAGTAAGGAAATAATACAAGGGTTAATATATACGGTTGAAAATCAAAAGGTAAAACTAGTTTGAACTCATGCCCAGAGAAATGTTTATTGTACTCGAGTGATTCAAAACATTTTGGCTCTCCAACTCCAGTGAGGATATTTCAAACATTTACCTATTAAGAAACCGTAAACACTCTCAAGACAAAATTTGGAAACAAACTTTTCTGTAGAAAATATATGCACGTAAGTATTTCTTAGACTGTATGTAGCCCACTCTTCTCTTGGTAATCTTCATAAAAGCGCCTCAGTGACTCTGGGATTCTGGGTGTCACAATGCTCAAGGCTTGAGTGAAATGTCTCTTCATAATGCAATCAGCTTTAATGTTTTCTTCCAGAGCTAGGAGAGCGGCCTCCTTGCAGACCGCTATGATCTGAAATTGAACGATAAAAGGAGACAGGAAACAGTTAGTACTCTTTTGTAGACAAATTATTTTCAACATATTTATCTCTTGAATGACATTTAAAAAACACTTTTAAGAGTTCTCCAACAGCCAGGGCTGTTACACAGAGAAACTTTGTATTGGAAAGAAAAAAAAAAGCCAAAACCTTTTTTATTTTTGAGATTATAATATAATTACATCATTTTCCCCTTCCCTTTCCTCTTTATAAAACCTATGTACCCCACCACTCTCTTTCAAATTTATGGCCTGTTTTTCTTTGTTATTTGAGTGTGTGTGTAGTTCTAAATGTTCAAGTACAATTTCCTCAGTTTGTATAGTCTTTCTTTTATGTTTTAAGGGCTGATAATTTGGAATTAGAATAAAAAAAAATCTCTTGTGTGCTCTTCTTTGGGGATAGACTATTTCTCTTGCTCTCAGAATTACTTAGCTACTGTGTAGGGTTGAGGCCTTGTGGGCTTTTCATGTTAGCATGTCTATGTGTCATTTTTCAGGTTCCATACAGGCAGCCATGTTGGTGAGACTTGATGTTGAGTGTAGCTTCTGACATGTGGTGTGACTTCTGCACTATGAACACATCACTTCGGGAGTTGCTCAAATTAATGTTTGGTGTTCTGGTGGTGCTATAAATAGATCCAGGCCTCACATTTTGTTATGCAAAACCTTTAAGTTCACATATGGAAAAAACAACTGCACACAGAGCTGTCCTTTCTTTCTTTCCAGAGCAAACTAGAGCCTGCACAAAGCTATATAACAAGCAGGTGTGTGAGAAAGTGGGCTATACCAGAAAACTTGGTGTAGTTGAACGGGTTCACAGTCCTGGCACCCAGGCATCCACCTAAGATGGTAGGCAGCTCCCTGTTCCCTACCAGATTCCTGGCCTGGAACATGTGTCAAACTTCCCACATAGGAAATGTAACCTGTGGTCATGTAACCCAAACAGAGTTCTCCATGCTAATGAGGTATCTAGAGGCCCTGAGGGTTTAGCTTCCCTACAAGGACATCCCTCCCTACAAAAGGTATTTAATCTCTGGTCTACCCTGAGAAGGGTGGTATGTACCCATTTTCCACAATGAATAACCAATAAACAGTTTGGAACCAAGGATTGTCTCTTTCATCAAGAACCTCTGTGGGGAGCATGGAGAAGGCCTTCACCTACAGAGCAGTCTAAATCTCCCACAGAAGACCCCTCTGCACTCCCAGATAACTGCTGCTAACTTAAGGACAATCACAAATGAGCTAAGCCAGAGTTCCCCATTCCCCTGGCCCTGTCTTAGTCCTCAGTCCAAGGGCCTCCAACTCTATTCCCAATTTCCCTCTATCCAGTGATACCCTGGATGTCCAGAAGTTTGGGAGGCCACAGCCCCAAGCTCTTCATTGCAGGCTGGGACCGTCAGCCCTTCATTCCCAACTCTGTGTGGTTTCCCATCGGCTACTGGATTCCTGGGAGTCACAGAACCCCAGCTTTGACCTTCCACATTCTAGGCTGCATTTTCCTACCCCCTGAGCCATGTATTTGCACCTTGCTCGAGCCCAGCACCTAACAGCAGTAGCACAGGGTAAATGCAGTCTACAATTCTGTGTTTTGTCTGCCCAGCACCCCAGTGGAGGAGAAAACGTGGACAAACATAAGTGCTGTTAAGTGTGTGTGGCCTGGACATGATACTCCACTTCTGGCCCCATTTCCAACACAGTTGGCTAAGAACAGGCTGTGAAGTTTGGGAGGGAGGAGTCCTTAACAGGTACTATGATGCATAGTGAGGCCCTGCTAACCAGCACCCCTTATCACAGCAGAGTTAGTATATTTCTTTCAACTTCTGCTATATGACCAGCAAACATTGTTATGTTTTCTGCCTTCGCAATTTTGTAGCCACTTTATTTTCAGAAAAGTGTAACCACTGTAGTTAGCTTATGTGCTCATTAATAAAGCCCAGAACATAAAACATTTCTTTCCTGTATCTCGTTGATGAGCGCTTGACTCCTAGTAATATTAGAAAAGTGGACTGTTTCTTCAGGGAGGAAAGCTGGGAGAACTGAGAAGAATCTAGAGAGAAGTTAGAATTAATACAGAGAGAAGGAGAGCCTGTGAGAAGAAAACACTAGGGAAGGAAGGGTCACTGGATTTGAGACAGCTGAAGCAGGCTGAAGCCAGTATTGTTCCAAAGATCCACAGCGTTTGCATTTGTGGTGAATTGGGCCCACTGGATGAAAAGAGATTTTCAATTTTCAGGGAAAAAAGAAAAAAAAAAAAAAAAAAGATGAGTGGTGCTAGCTATACACCCCATACAGGTGAATGAAGGGGCTAGGTGAAAACAGTTTGCCCACTTAACTGAAAATGGTTCCTCTGCTTATCAAGTCAAGCAGATACAAGTAGCTTTCTAGGGGATTTAGTAGCCTGCTTTGACAGGTTTCACGCGCGCGCGCACACACACACACACACACAGAGGAAGAGAGAGAGAGAGAGAGAGAGAGAGAGCGCTGCAGTGGAGATGTGGGGATACATACATACATACACACACACACAAGTGTGAATATATATATATATATATATATATATATATATATATATATATATGGCTTTGTCAAATTTCAACAGTGTAACTATTAGTTCTGGGCTTTATTAATGAGCACATAAGCTAACTACAGTGGTTACACTTTTCTGAAAATAAAGTGGCTACAAAATTGCAAAGACAGAAAACATAGCAAATATAATATGGTGATTCCAGTGGGAACTTGAGAGCCTCCACAAAGGGAGGTGAGGGACCTTAATAGGAGAGATCTTCCATCAACTCACCTAAGAAGCACCTCTTTCATCCAGACTAGGTCTAAGCACCACTGGAGAAGCCTGGAGTGCTGGATGCTAAAGTATCCCTTCCTTACTCTCTAATAGTATAGAGAATATATCCAGAGTGTAACTTTCTCTTTGATAAGGGAAAGAACAAAGTGCTAGACTTTGGGTCAACAGTATATTTTACTAATCCAATCTGAGATTTGTCCTAGAAAATACAGCCCAGCAACATAATTATTTTCTGAATATCTCCAATAAATATTAGACAAACACCAACTCTATACTCATTCAGTTGCTCTGTAACTGATGCCTTAAGTTTTGGACACTTACAAAAGCACATACTGACCACAGGAAGGTACATATAATATGGTGGTGGTGTTGGGAAGGGGACTTGATAAGAAAGGAGATGATCAAAAGGATGCTTGGAGCTTGGTTCTCAGGGTTGGCAGGTCAGTGGATAGGACTGTGGCACAATGGGCAAAGAAAACAAATGATCTGGTCTGGCTAGCTTCTTGTCAGGATGCAGTGATTAAATTGGAACAGAAAGAAAGCATTTACCCTGAAGGTAGACGCTTATAATCTGGAGCTTCTGGTATGTACTAACATCTGAGAATGGCCTTGATTTTAATGCAAACATTTCATCTACATTGTGGGATAGAACTTTGAAAAAGAGAGGTGGGAACATTTGGATTAGATGAGAGGTTCTGTAGAACCTCTGAAGGAAGACAGCTGTATCCAATCTGCATGCAGTCCAGGGCCCTCGAAGAAGTTATGGATGTATAGGACTGTAAACTGGAAGCTTTATGAAATGTTCTGGTAATTCAACTCACAGATCTCAGTTCATCTCTAGATAAAACACTGCCACAGTGTCACCAACTGGACTCCTCTGGAAGGAGTTGCCTTAGTATTTTCTACTGCTGAGTTTTATTTAGCACTTTAATAAAATTTACCTTGTTCCTTGATAACATGTATCTTTATCTTGTATCATGATAGGGAATGCTTGGAAGACCCAATTACACAATTCTTTCTTGCTGATTTGCTTTTATACCACATGTATTTTGCAATATCCAATAAAAAACAGGTCAGGCAGTACGGATTCCTTAGCTAGGCTTCCATTCCCCAGTCAACACCAATGCACTAGCTGCTCTGTCCAGCAACTACAAAAGGTCAAGTAAAGAGAACTGTATCTGTCTTTTGTCATCATATTCCAGCAGGTGATGGACACACACTGACTGCCAGGAAGGAAAACCATAGTATTTTGTGTTCAAAGAAAGACATTGCTGTTTTGGAATGAAGACAGACAGACAGACCATAGTATTTTGTGTTGAAAGAAAGACATTGCTGTTTTGGAACAAAGACAGACAGACAGGTAGGTAGGTAGGTAGGTAGGTAGGTAGGCAGGCAGGCAGGCAGGCAGGCAGGCAGGCAGGCAGGCAGCAGATACACAGACACACAGACAGACAGACAGACAGACACACACACACACACACACACACACACACACACACACACAGATGGGGGGGCAGCATTTAATTAGAATAAAAGTAAGAAAGATGGCTGGAGAAGTCTCTCAGTGGGTAGAAGTCTCACTGCACAAGCCTGATCACCTGAGTTTGATTTCCAGGGTCCATTAGTAGAAAGAGAGAAATGACTATCAAAAGTTGTCCTCTGACTTCCATGTGTGCGCTATGGCAGCAAAGAAAAAGAAGAAAATGCAGTTCCAATGGACTAGGTCAACATTTCCCTGGGAGATACAAATGACCAGTACTCCATGATCAAACAAGTCCAGGCCAACCTAAATGGTCTGCTCCACTTAGGGAATAGGCAGACGATTTGGGAAGCTGATAAGACTTCAAAGCCCAGCAATGACAGCTGCTCAGTTTACTTTATCCCACTTATGTTAGTGGTTTGTCCTCAAGATTCACATGCTGGAGCCTAATCTTCTAGGTAGCAGCATTAGGATGTGGAACCTCTGTGTGTACGCCAGTCCTACTCCCCAGCAAGGATGGCTTGGTACCCTGATAGAATGGGTCTTAGGAGCTAGTTTGACCCTTCTAATACACAAAGACACAGTGAGAAAGTCCTGTCCTACAAATCCATGTGCCTGATATGTGACTCCACAGACACCCGGATTTCAAATAGCAACTGGGTAGTGCCCATCAATTAGTCAATGTGACACAGTATTTGGAATGAGACAAAGACACCCACTGTTTCTTACAGAACTCTTCTTCTCTCCTATTTTTAGCAGAATATTAATAGTTTTTACTGTTGATATTCTTCTTCTTTGGAAAATTCCTTTTATTATATTTATTTCTCAAGGGTGTAGAAGTGTGGAAGTCAGAAGACAAAGAGCAGAAGTCAGTTCTTCTATCATGTGTGTCTTGGAAATTGAACTCAGGTTGTCAGGCTTAGCAACAAGCACCTTCACCCCATGAGCCATCTTGTATAACTACACCAGAAAAACTTACTCAAGGCCAACAGTGTGGTTCTTGCCCTTTTTATAATCCCTTAAATTCTGCTCTCTTGTATTTCAGAATAGAGTCAAAAGGGAAAGGGGCTGATGACACATGCATGAGGACTAGACATAGTGAGGAGCTAAGAAAAAGACAAGAGCCACAGCCCCTATGTGTTTATTTTAAGGCTTCTACATATGCACTGAGGCCAGGGTCTGTAGTGCTTTACTTGTATTTTATATACTCTTGTCAGTTACATTTTCAAGTTCCTAAAATGAAAAGAAATAAACAATAAGCATTGCTTATTATCATGTGTTTTGGCTTGGATTGCTATGGTGGCTTCAGTCACTTCTGTAAAAGTTAAGAGTTGGAAACTCTGTCAAGAATACAAATGGATTCTTTCTGAGAGACTCTTTTTCAGGATATCAAGATTTGTCACACAGCGACAGGGATGTTTTTGTGAATGTGTAGTAATATATATTAGTTTGAAGGACTTGAATGAAGTTTGTTAAAAATGAAACATGCAAACATTCAAATGGGTGTTTCCCCCTGGTGAAAGGACCCTGAAACCAGCAAGTCTGTCCTGGACCCTCGCCTCTGCAGTAAGCACCAGAAGGGTGCGGGCTTCTCATATAAAGCTGCCCACATTGTCTATCTGGAAATGAGACCTCTGAGGAAAGGCCTTCAGTCTAAACTAAAATTGTTTGGTAGCTTATATAATAAAGTCTATCAACAAACAAACAAACAAAACAAACAAACAAAAAAAAACAAACCAACCATCAATGAGATGGGTTTGCATTTGCACAGACTGATGCTTCTACAAAGAACAATCATGCCTCAAACCAGACAGAGTTTAGGACTGTTTCAGTAACAGTGAATTATTTCAGTTTTTCCCTTTTCTCATGAGGCCACAAAAAAACACTGTTGAGAAGATGTGTAGACAAATGGATGAATTTGACTCACAGATGGTCAGGAATATTAACCTGTTGAGAAAGAAAATCTTTGGCCACTTGAGCTTCTTAGCAAAAAGTATTTTAGAAGCCAGCCTTTAATTTCTTCAGAATCCCACCCTTTCCTACATTTCAAAGGAATTATCGGCAAGATGCCAGAAAGGGTACTTTGGCCAGCAGGCTACACAACACAAAAGAGTATAATATTCTCATTCAGTTTTGACGAATTGATAGAAACCTACATTTTCATATGTGCCTTGCTGGGAGGTTGAAACACATTTGTGTGAATGAAAAAAAAAATGAGTCAAAAACTAGTAGATTGTGCCCAAGATCTCATTATCAGAGCCAGACTAAGATGTGTTTGCTTCAATGGCTGCCATACCACTTTATTTGGTGCCTACACATCACAAATTTTCTTTTCATTTATTCAGCAGTTAAAACAGAGTTGGTGATTAGTTATCTAATAAAAACACAGGACACACAGGAACACCATGTCAAAGAATTAGGTGAATTGGAGATGAACATCAAAGAGGAGGAGTCTGCTACTCAAACCCTCTACAAATCACCAGGTTCACCTAACAGTGAGTCTTTTTAAGTGAGGAAAGTAGCTGACAGTAGAGATGGAGGCTCATTTGAGTATGAATTTCATTCTCTGTGTGGGCTCCTAGAGCAGCAGTACCCTTAGCACTACACAGTAACAGTGCTGCTGCAAACTGCATGTGGAAGCAGTGCCCCAGGATGACCACTGAGCCTTGGGAAATCTAATTACTTCACTTCTAAATGTAAAAGGGCAAAGAGGCATTTGTGTGGAATTTTGAACAATGTCCGACTTCACTGTGGAGAAAAAGGAAACCTCTTATATCTAGCCTATGGTTCTTTTCTCCAACCCACCAGAGAAGCAGAGTTTTGCTGTGTCTGGGCACAGCAAAACAGAAGCAGGACAACAGCAAAAATTAACACCAACATGGCTTCTGAGAAGACAGTAATGCTTTTAAAAACGTGATAAAGAAAAAGTCCAGGCAAATGCTGTCTACTTAAAAAGTAGTCAATATAGGAAGGAGATCACAACCATGCTTGACATTTTCCTGAACTTTTATTCCCTGTGTGCTAGAGCCGTCCCTTCCCTTGTTCCTTTCAGCTTCACAATGGAACCAGTCTTTTCTGGTGAATGTAGCATCAGAAGCAGTAACTTAAGTAGTTGTTTCCATGTCCAGGCAAGGCCTGGGGGAATCTATACTCTGCTACCAGACAAGCATAGTGACAGTGACAACAGGGAGGCAAGCACACAGGAGGCTGAAAGCTTGGAGTTGGGGTTCTGCTGCAACTGTCTTGGCATGCAAGTGAGGAAGGAACAGGAGCTGCTTCTGGCCCCAAAGCATTAAGTTCTAACTTTTCTGGTATACTACCTCAGAAATCACTGTTATCCTCAAAGTGACACGACCAATAGGTCATCTAACACGTAGACCTTCATACTGGACAGAGAAGAGGTGGATATGTACATATAACAGCTCCAGATTCAAATGGACTAGGTGACTTTAGATGGGGGAAGCCCTTTTATTTTTCCTTTTCCCCTCTTCCCGCTCTTCTCCCTCCCTCCCTCTCCTTCTCCTCCTTTTTTGTTTTGGTTTTTCAAGACAGGGTTTCTCTGTGTGGCCCTGGCTGTCCTGGAACTTCCTTTGTAGAGCAGCCTGGCCTTGAACTCAGAGATATGTCTGCCTCTGCCTCCTGAGTGCTAAGATTAAATGTGTCTACCACCATGGCAGGGTACTTAAAGAAAAAGACACACACACACACACACACACACACACACACACACACACACACACACGAATGTAAAAATGTTTTGCTTGCATGTCTGTACATGTGTGTACTTGAGAGATCAGAAGAGGAAGTTGAATTCCCTGGAACTGGATCTTTGTGAGCCACCATGAGGGTGCTCAGAACCAAACATGTCTAGTGCTCTTAACCACTAGGCCATCTCCCTAACTCTGTGTGTGTGTGTGTGTGTCTGTCTGTCTCTGTCTCTCTCTCTGTCTCTCTCTCTCTCTGTCTCTCTCTGTGTGTCTCTCTCTCTGTCTCTCTCTCTCTCTTGGTTTTTCGAGACAGGGTTTCTCTGTGTAGCCCTGGCTGTCCTGGAACTCACTCTGTAGACCAGGCTGGCCTCGAACTCAGAAATCCGCCTGCCTCTGCCTCCCAAGTGCTGGGACTAAAGGCATGTGCCATCACCACCCAGCCTCTTTTTTTAAACTTATTATTTTTTTGTTTTGTTCAGCTTCCATGTGTATGTGGGCTAAACTTGTTTTTTAGTGATGGAATGGAGTACTGTTTTTTAGGTGCTCTACTGCCAAGCTACACATCTATAGTTCATCAAAATGAAACCCTACTCAGCAGAGTCTTATGAATCATAGCTGGCTTTGAACTTGTATGTGGTTGACAATAATATTGAATTTCCTCAGTGCTGGGGTCACAGGTAAACTCCACCATGCCAAGTTGTACTGAGGGCCAATCCAGAGATTCCTTCATGCCAGGCAAGCACTGTACCAATTGAGCTAAATCCCAAACACACCCCTTCTCCCTTGAAAAGTTACTTCTTGATAGTTGAATTCATACCCTGTTTAACAGTTCTCCCCAGGATGGCTTAAGACATTGTACAGTTAAACTTTCAGTGCACCTGAGAGATGGTGATTTCAGAGTACAGAGGTACAGACACGCTGTTGCTCCTTGCTGGAGCTGGTGAGCTGCTCAGGGCAGGCTGCAGAACTTCAGCAGACCTTTTTCCTTCCTTGCAGCTGTAAACTGAACCCACAATGGCCCAGAAGCTGTTAGGACTACTCCTGCTGTTTGGCAGGAAGAAAGCACGACATCCAGCAAGGCCTAATCTCAGCTTCTTTGTATTTCAAGTGTAGTAAATAGCTTTTAAAAAATCCACCAAAAGAAACGGGCCGCAGTGCTTAAAAAATTCTTAGGTATTCTCAGAAAGTGGTTTTGTTAAAAGCGTCTTCTGTCTGGAACACCTGTGACCTGTTGAGCTTAATTGGGCTGCAGCTGGTGCTGATTGTGGCGCAGCCGCTGGAGCACTGGCAGGACATTGTGCTGTCCTGGCTCGCCCGCCCCCTTCTCTTTTCTTTTCACTCTCACAGCCCTGCGACCTCCTTCCCTGTGTGTGGAAGGGATTAGGAACCCAGTAAGAGTGGTGTCTTGCTGTTTGTGAACAGCATGCTCTGGAGGTGCTTCAAGGAGACTACCTGGGAGATTATGCGCCTGTGGATGGGAGGGAGGGCGGGCCATTGAGCAGCTGAACTGCAGCTGAAAGGCGAGCTTGAAAGGTGGATCTGAGGCAGCGCAGCAGGCTCGGCAGGAGTAGGGGCAGATGAAGTGGGAACTTTACAGATACAGGGAGGCGAACCCGGCACAACCACCAGCCTCTCAGGGAGCCACGCTGAGTGGTAGAAGGGATTAATTATAGGTCGCACGGAAGCACTTATCCTTTAAAATGTGAGGCAAGAATTGCAGTTTAGAGCTTTTATTACCTAACCATTCGTCAACCTGATCCACAGAGTGAGTTCCAGGCCAGCCTGGGCTGAAGTGGAGATCTCTATCTCAAGACAAAACAAAAACACAAAGGAGAATTTACACACAGATCAACAATCCTGTAGAGGTTTGGGGCTGGAAAGATCCAGAATATTATTAGTTCCTATGGGATTTTACGTGTTTCCAGCTTCAGTGGAACCACCATAACATGATAAAAAGGGGTTTTGAAAAGAAAACAGCTATCTTGAACAGAACAGGAAGGAATTACTCCAGTGCAGTGCTGAGATGGACTGAGATGGACTGAGATGGACCAGATGGCTAGAGTCCCATTCTTTGGCACTCAAGGAATCTGACTGCCTACAAGGTAGCAGGTACCAGGAAAACATAGCAGTAAAACACAAAGCTCATGTCAACTCACAGGTGCTCAAAGGGCCTCTCTAGTCTACCTTCAGTGTAGTGCTGGTGTCTCAGTGGAAGGTATTTCACGCTCCACACATACCCCTGGTTTCAAATATAACTAACTGCTGCTTTCACTGTGCCAAGATATCACAACTATCAAGGTTTAGAGTTATCTATACTAAATGTCTACTCCCTGTACAAGTTCTGTGAAGGCCTTACAGGCTCAGCCCTTTTCTACTTCCTAGATACCACAGGTTAGCATGTTAGACCTCCTGCTGAAGTCTGTTATCTCTGAAGATATACAAGAACCAGCTTTTGCCTTTTCAGCCCCCTATCGCCAGCCCTCACCCCTTGTTGGAAAAGCCAGATAACCTGGATTAAAAAGACACCATCATCCTAGGCACAAGGAACACTTTATGATGTGTCACTTGTGGGACCTTGCTGGTTGGGAGAGCCCTGAAACAAGCACCATAGTTTTTGTTGTTTTTGAGACTGGGTCTCTTTATGTAGCTCCAGGAATCCCTAATAAATCTGGAGGGTTTGATTCTCTCTGCCACTATTCTGGAGATGGGCATGGCAGACTGCTGTTGAGGCAGTCTGAACTTGTACTGTGTTCTCATCTTTATTGCCTGATGATCAGCATCCGACTTGACACCACTCATTTACTCATTCAGTTTTACTATGTAGCCCTCTGACCTCAAATTCATGGTGATCTTTTTGCCTTAGCATTCTAAGTGCTGGGATTAAAGTACTGTGTTGCCATATGCTGAAATCACTTTTAGCATGGTGTGGTATTTATGGCAATTTATATTAAATAGGAAGAGGAGAGGCCTGATAATCCATATATAGTCAGCTAATGGAGAACTAGAGATAGGTCCTAGGGACAAATAAATGAAAGTATATCAACACTTGTCAATAAGATCACCACCTTACACTTACTTCATGTACATCATTCTAATCGAAAGTGTAGTCTTCCTGAAAGGACACCTCCCCCTGCCCAGCACAGAAATACATTTAAATTAAGTCAAAGAACACAATTTTCATTAGATACACTCGGAAATCCAGAATAAATTCATACATCTTTACTTTTGAACCGTGAGGTGTTTTTCCTCTGACTGGTAATGCTTACACTGTTTTACAAGACATTTGTATAGAAGTTGACACTAAAATGTTTAAACTCAAATTATAAATCAACAGTTATCTTTCTTAAATACATTTAGCAGTATTTCACCAGTTTTTTGTACTATTGTTGACCATATATTAAAGTCTTTTAGGGTTCAAAGCTATTATATAGGCCTTAGCATATAGCTGAAGCCTGTGAAAACACCCACTAGCCATAGTCATTGCCACTTGTCTAGACTCAAGTGTGTTCAAAGCTCTCATCACAGAATAAAGAGGTCTCATGACTTAAAGGGAGTAAAGAACTAGTACACTGTTGTATAATAACCACATTTCAAACCTCCTTAAATCTCAGAGTCACAACAGAAAGCCAGGGAGAATTATGGGGACACAGGAAGGAAAAAGAGCCTATCACTCCTGAGTCTGGTTGAAGACTCTCCAGCTGAGGAAAATTAACATCTACTGTGAAGGTTGCTAACACAGAGATAAGAGACTGCTTTCATATATTAGCTATTTCATTTAAGATATCAGTGAACCACACTTAAGGACTAAGCCTGCATGACCATCAAGTATAGCCTCACTTCTCTCTCAGACACTTTTTGGAAATCTCGAACTTGGCTTACAGTGAAGAACTCCAATGTTTCCTTTCTCATGATCTAGACTTTTGTGGTGTTGAAGACTCCCAAATTCGGGAGACCCTTACTCAAGTCTCGGGAAGTCTCGAACACCCACAAACTCCAAGACACCGTACCTGGATGCAATCAGCAGAGGTTTATTAGGGAAGAGAGCTGGCAGCCAGCGTTCAAACTGCACACTCGTGCACGAGTACAATTTGACCCCGTATGGTGGGCTAAGGAACTTTTTATAGTAGGGGGTAGGGAAAGGAAGGAATTTTCGCGCGGTTACACATGATTGGTTGTATTTTCACGAGGTTACACATGATTGGTTGTTTTATAAATTTTGAACTCAGCAAGCTGTAACACTGGAAAAGACCTCAAAGGGGTGGGTGGAGGGGTAACCAAGATCAGTGGAAAGTTAGTTAGTTCTTGGAACCACCCAGATGACTTGCATCTTTCTTTGTCAGGAATGTGTCTTCCTGCTTTGGGCCTTCCCCACCCACAGGTGGGTTCTTTTCCCTGAGGCTTGAGGAATGTTAATACTCTTCCCCGGATGTATCTCAGGGCAGGGAAGGCCTGAAATCCTACATTCAGTTCCGCCTTCCTGGAACTAGTGAGCCTGTATATATTTTATAAAATGGTCTTTATAATTTTTCACTCTACAGTGTACCTGTAAGAACTAACTCATTTAGTTCCCCAGCAATCCTCTGAAGATATCAATTTCAAAACCAACCAAACATTAACAAAAATAACCAAAATTCTACATGACTATTTTTAAGGCTAAGAAGCGAAACTCATCTTTAAGAAACCAACACCCATGCTCTGTGGTCTGTCTTAATTTCTTCCAGAGCAGCACCTCTCTTTCTTTTAACCCTTGTGCTTAATAGCTGTACTGTAATTTCTTTGTGTATATGAGTGAAGGGTGTATATATGTGTTCATGTGGATGTGTGCACATGCATTTGCCCAGGGAGGCTGAGGCTGACACTGGATGTCCTTTCCAAGTGCTATTTAACAATCATTTTTTCAAGTTATATTTTATTTTACATAAACAAGTGTTTTGCCTATATGTATGTCTCTATGCATGCAATACTCATGAAGGCCAGAAGAATGTATCAAATTCCCTGGAGCTGGAGTTACAGATGGTCCTAAGCAACGATGTGGGTGCTGAGATTTGAATCTGGGATTCCAGAAAAGCAGCCTGTGCTTTTACCACCGAGTCATCTCTCCAACTACTCAACATATTTTTTTAGACAGGGTCTTCTCATGGAATTTGGAGCTCATCAATTTAGGTTTACCTGGCTTACCAGAAAGCTCCAGAGATCTGCCTGCTTCTGCTCTTCAGCACTGGGGCTGTTGTACACGGATTTTACATGGTTGCTGGGGATCTGAATACAGGAACTTATTCTTACTTGGCAAGCACTTTACAGACTAAATCGTCTTTCCAGCCCCTTAATATTTCTTTTACTAAATACCAACTCTATTTAATACAGGCTTATGCTGAAATTCCTTTCTGACTGATGGCAAGAATTCTGGGCTTGCTTTGAGTGACAATCTCTAAACTGTTCACGTCTCTGCTCATCAGGCCTACTTTCCCCTCTTTACATAACTGAGGCCAGAATCTGCATGTTTGTATTTACTGAGGTTGGGGAGTACATAGTTTTTTCCTTCCTTAGTTTCTCCTTTTTGTGACCAGAAAATTTCTCTATCTGTTCATATATATAACTTAATGCATTTATTTGGATCTTTACTGGAAAGACTTATATCCATCCTATTTTTATTCAAATAAAAAATGCTAGGGCAAGATTACAAATTATACACAGTAAAGGAACTGTAAAACCAAATGGCTAAGTAAGATCAGAATTTCTAAGTGGCAGGCATTAACTATGTGTAATCAGCGATAATCTGTCAGGAAAGGTACATACATGTGTGTTTTGCTGGTTGGTAACGTGACACACATTTAGTATTTTCAGCAAGTCTCATCTGAAAGCTTTTAAGTCACATAAACTTTAAACTCTATTTTCTACATGTCCACTCAAAAGGTGTGTGTGTGTGTGTGTGTGTGTGTGTGTGTGTGTGTGTGTGTAAACTCCAATTTTACTCAGTAGAAGCTAACAGTGAAATCCAGTTCTTCCTTTTTAAAAAAAGATTTCTTTAAGTGTATGAGTGCTCTATTTGCATGTAAGTCTACATGACAAAAGAGGGCATCAGACCGCATTACAGATGGTTGTGAGCCATGACATGGTTGCTAGGAATTTAACTCAGGACCTCTGGAAGAGCAGCCAGTACTCTTAACTGCTGAGCCATCTATCTCTCCAGCCCCAATTCTTGCTTTTAACAATAAAATTTACAGCTGTGACATACTTCAAAGATGATAGTAACAAGCTTCTAGGACATTTTCTAAACTGCCCTCTTTTGCTCAAGCTGGGTAGGGATGATCTTCAGGAGAAGAAAAGTCTTAATCAAAACACATTTTACTATGCTCCTCCGGCTACCATTACTTAATGGATGTCAAACTAATCAGCCTTTCTTGACTACTATTACTCAAACTTTGCAAGAATCCTAACAAGAAGGTTTGGCATGAGGTCCAATAAAGATGAGTCTAAGGATGCTTACTGATTGTATACATTAATAATCATGAGGAAGATCAAACCGGAAAGGAAAGTACCTAACAACTAAAACAGAAGATAGACCAGTGTAATGAAGAATGCGGCAGCTGGTGTCTCTGATGAGTTGAGGATGAATTTGAGTAAATCTCAGGCCTATATCCATGCATATTATAGCATTTTAAATTAGGTCAACACTCTAAATATATAAACACACACACACACACACACACACACACACACACACACACACACACACACACACACACAC
>JANHMN010000001.1:107639876-107661636 GCA_030674055.1 Rhabdomys pumilio
AGAGAGAGAGAGAGAGAGAGAGAGAGAGAGAGAGAGAGAGAGAGAGAGAGACTGACTCTCTTTTAACAGATGTATTTACTATGACATAAGCTACCAAGGCACCTTTAACCTTAGAAAGATGTATTTTCCATTAGCTTTGTAATTGCTACTGAAAACAAGATCCATATCCTGCCTTTATCTATAAAAATTCAAAGTTTTGCCCACATATATTTATGCAATTGTGGCTATAGCTTTTTAACGATGGCACTAAGTAAAAAGCAAAATAAGAGATACCATGACCAAGAAAGTAAATTCTCACAATAGTAACATAAAAAAACAAAACACAGAAAACAGAACAAAGATGAAAATATGAACATTAAGGTTGGAAGACACGTGGCATCAGATGAGCAGTATTTACAAGTCTCTCAAGATGGCATGCTCAGTGCTACAAGAGTTGCCTTCTTTGAATACTGTGGAAAGATTACTACTTCCTTTGCTGACAAACAGCTACCAAGTGTTAGAACCTGTGACTATGCTAAGGTCCATGACAAGGGGATCAAGGTTGCAGGAAGAATTAAGGCAGATAATCATCTGATCCAACAGGAGGATTACCCAGATTATCTGGACAGATTTATATCATCAGAAAGGTCCTCTGAGCATGACAGGGAGGCACAAGTCAGAAACCAAGTGAGATGTTAAAAATGATGCCAGCCACTGAAAAGCAGAGGGCATCAAGACTTAAATAACAATATCAAAATCAGACAAACAAAACATAAATTGTTCTACAACCCACAGAAAGGAGCAGAGACTTGTAGATAGATATACTGCATTCAGTTCAGTGGTACCATAAACACCTGACTTCCAACTTCCAGAATTACAGTATAAAAATATCTATGTTGTCCCAGGAGCTAATTTTCTGTAACTTGTTATAACGGAAATAGGAAACATTTATATATGTAAGAATCTATATTAAATGAAAACAGTAGTAATTCTTAATAATGGGAATAACAATAATAGATATTTTATTAAACTCCATACATATTATTTCCAATCTTTAAAACAGGTGAAAAGTATTACTATTGCAATTTTATAGTATCAGCAATAAGTAACTCACCTAATTCAATGTATTACAGCTTATAAACAGCAGAGCTAGGATTGGAATGCAATGAATGAAACGTTACTATTCACACTTCCTCCACCAGAGAAAAGACTAGCACAAAACTACACTGTCTAGTAAGATAATACAGCTCAGCACTGTATGTCCTCTTGTATGAACCCCACATGACTTTCCTTCTTACTTATTTTCTTGACTTCAAAGAGACCAAAGTGATGAATGCTTAAAAGAACAAACTAGGGACTGGAGCACTGGCTGCTCTTGCATAGGATATGAGTTAAACTTCAAACATAGCAGCTCTCAAACTGTATGTAACTCCAGCTACTGTGGCTCTGATACCCAATTCTGGCCTCTGTGGGCACCAGGTACGCACGTGGTGGATAGATATACAAACAGGCAAAACGTATGCATATAAAACTTTAAAAAAATTAAAAAGATTTAAATAAACAAACAGAATAAACTGAAGAGAAAACTATGAGAATTTTGTACAAATACTGCCTGCAACAACCTCTGCCAGTCTCTTGGTTTCTCCACAAATTAATGAGCACAAAGTCCAGGGAAGATGCAGAATATTTTTTGTTCATATTTACCTGAAACACATAATAGGTAAGACTAGAAACTGGAAGGGAGGGTGAGCGAGCGCATGCCAGAATGTGCGATCGCCATTCAAAGATTCATCTGAACTAAAGTATTGCACAGAAAACCAATTCAACCAAACACAATTGAATCAAAACAGTTTCCAGCACACTTGGGTGTGAGGGCAGTTAACTGTACTACACAGAAAACAGCAACTAACCCTGCCATCCACAGCTAGCCTAAGTAGTAGTGCAGAAGTATATGGAGGATGTTTTTAGACGATCACTCTCTTTAGGATCCATCTTACTAAAAATTAAGAGCATCAGTAAATATGACTTTGACCACTGTTACAATGCTGCCTGAATTCTGCTCCAACAGACAGATGGCTCTATATTCTGAATTCTTGTTTCAGAGTCATTTATAAAGGAATGATATCCTTTCATTACCAGATAGTCTGTTAGATTATGGGTTAGTTACTGAGAATCTAATTACCATTTCCAGATTACATCAGTATTCAACAATCTTTGGAACAGAGAACTGGGTAACAGGATTTAACAAGGTTTAAAAAATCACGAACTCTTTAAAAAATAACTGATCTGAACCTTGCCCAAACCAGCAATGATCCAAACTTGTTATAATCAATTATCAGAATTTATAACCAAAGTAAAACAAGTGACTATGGATTTTATTTTATTTTTTCAAACTCTCCAACCTCGATGAACATCCAGATATCACAAAAGAATATGTTACTACATATAGTAAGATGCAAGGGTGTAATAAATAGATGGCAAGTATCAGACAAAGACAAGTGTTAGTGATGTAGTGTGCAGAAAAGCACTAACAAGCAGTAGCATGTTTATGAGGCTAGGTCTAGTAGGAGGCCATTAAAGTCAACGAAAGTTGGCCTTTAACAGGGAGAATAAAAGTTCACTTCGCCCTCTCTTTTTCTGCCTCATTGTCATACGGTGAAGGAGCTTTGCTTTGTTACAAGTTTTTGCCATGATCTTCTGCCTCATTACAGTCCCTAAAGTAGTGAGGCCAAAAACTGAAACCACCATGCCTTTGAGTCCAAATAAACTTGTTTATAAGCTGAATATCCCAGATGTATAATGACAGAAAACTAATGGGAATGGCTTCAGATGTACTAAAAAGAATATTCCCAAGTGATTTTTTTAAAAAAATTACTTATTTTATTTAAAGACAGGGTCCCAGCTGTCCTGGTACTCACTTTGTAGACCAGTCTGGCTTCAAACTCATAGAGATCTGCCTGCCTCTGCCTCTCAAGTGCTGGGATTAAATAAGTGAACCACTACACCTGTCAAAATTCTAATTTTTAAAAAGAATCCCACTCACAAAAATGAAATTCACCCTTTCCTTCCTTCCTTCCATCCTTCCTTCCTTTTATCCATCCATCCATCCATCCATCCATCCATCCATCCATCCATCCATCCCCAAGCATGTTATGAAGCACAAAATACAGGCCATACTATCAGTCTTTTCTCCTTTTCCTTTTTTAAAGACAAGGTATGTATCCAGCCCCAAACTTGCTATATAGACAAAGATGACTGTGAGCTCATGAGTCTCTTTCTGGGAGCACAATTGCTGAGCTATCCTGCCTAGTTTATGTGGGCTGGGGAGGACACAGGGCTTCTAGCATACCATGAAAGCTCTCTATCACATTGAATTATCGCTTCACTACTTTTCTTTCTTCTTTCTTTTTAAAATAGGGTTTCTCAGTGTAGCCTTGGATGTCCTGAAACTCTATTCTGCAGGTAAGACCTGCTGGCCTCTGCCCCTCCTTATGACCAATCAATTTTCTGTGAGGATTCTGAAATGTTAATACAATGACATTAGGTTTGGAGTATGGAAGTGATACTTAAGTACAGAAGGTCAATTATTAAAATAATTAGATGATTTAAAAATAGCTTGTAATATATGACTAGACTGCAAAACAGGTGAGAAACAATGAAAAACTAAAGCAGGAATGTAAATCCAGCAGAAGCATTATATGAATGAGCATAGCAGGTCCTCAGGAATTAGTAATTTATTACATAAAGCCAAATTTCTGTGCTTGCCATTCATCCACCCCTAGTTAACTGTGGAGACAAACAGTATACATTTACTTGAACAACTCCCACCAATGGATTGCCATTAACATACACAGGACTGCTTTCTCTGTTTTCATGGTATAAATCTATATTGACTAGAATTCTATAGACTGGATGTTTACAAAGGAACAAGGGAAAATGAAACAAAATATTTGGACAGCTGGGGATAGGAACTCGGTAGAATGATTGTCTAGCATGTGCAAGGCGATGGGCACAGTTCCCAGCTCTTCTTCACGCACGCACGCACGCACGCACGCACGCACGCACGCACGCACGCACGCACGCACGCACGCACGCACGCACGCACAGAGTCAGGAAATCATCTTTAAGATGATTCCTACATACCCCAGACCCAGAATGATTACCCTTCTATTTTTTTGACTTCTAGCTATTGTTAAAAAAAAAAGATTCTCTATGTATTGTACTATGCACAATATAAATACCCGAGGCTGCTCACTGCACAAAGATTCAGTATTAATATAGATCACATAAGACTTGATAAAAGAGACTTTCAAGTTGAGAGGAGATAACTAACTCTGAATCCCAAGTCCCTTCAAATTTCCATACCCTACCTATGAAATCATCTATAGTTACAATCATCTTTCTTTCTTATTATGAAAGAACAGAGGCAACCTCTTCCAGCTGAAAGCAAATCCTTCTCTTTGACAATGACCCCAATCCTGTGGTTGTTACTAGTCACTCGTTTCCTTGGATATCTCATTCTATGCTGTCCTGTGCTTCCTTAGCCTAGAAGCACACTCTCTTCTGCTATCATTACCCCTGGAGCTGCTACTTAACCTTTACCTCTTATAAAAATTTTTAACTTAAAATTTTAATTTTTTTTGTTTATATGTATGTGTGTGCATGCAATATAGTTGATGCCCATGGGTAAGCATGGAGGTCAAAGATCAATGTAGGCACTCACTGACTACCTAGGTGGTCAGCATCAGTGCCAGAGCTCTTCCTGCCAATCCCCTATCCCCAAGGTTACAGTTACAGATTCATATTATCATGTGCCCAGCTTTGGCATATCAGCTCAGATCCTCAATCTTGGGCAGAAGGCATTTACTAACCAAACCATTTCTTCAAGTGTATTCACTTAAAATGCTTGAACAAAGACCCTCTGTGCTCACTTCAGTTCTCTACAACCCGAACTTTCCCTTCACTTCTCCACAGGAACAGCCTTAGTGAAGGCATTAACTACTGCAGACTGCATAGCTCAACAGAACTAAACCTTCTACCTGTAAGCACAACAAGTTTTATTTCATTCACTTCTAGAGATCTTTCTCCAGTTACTTCTGTTTTATTATCTTCTTACTGTTTTATCTGTTCCAAAGTTTCCTCTTGGGTCAAGGATTCTTTTCATTTTATACAGCACTCTGAGAGAACTCTATGATGCCATTTTGCTGTTACTATTGGTCAAAGCAAAGTCATAAGAATGGTTGCATTCATTCTATTCTCATACCAAGTAGTCCCTTTCAAAACAGAAGTAACACACCCACTGCATTATATTTATGGGTTAAAAACTTACAGTGTTCTTTGATTAACTGTAAATCTGACTTACTTGGTAGTTATGTAAGAACTATTATATAAGAAAGGAATCTGATGCTACTATTATATTCTTCATACTCTGGTAATTATACCAAAAATAAAATAGTATTGTGAGTAGATTAAAATGTTTTTTTCCCCCCTTTGGGAAAAAAAACTAAAAAAACATTTCACTTTGATTTCATATTTTCCTATTTCATACTTTGATTATATTCCTTCTCCATCCCATTTTTCTTTTAAGAGGAATAATATTCAAGAAAGCTTAAGAGACATAATTACAGATTAAATGTGATTATTTACAGAACTGTATATCAATTTAAAGAATTACAAACCAAGGTAAAATGTTTATACCCATGAAAAAATTTCTGAATAAATAACTTTTAAAAATACTGTATTTCCTAATCGTGCTGGATAATCCCTTATTTTAAGATCTGCTCACATGCTAAAGCTGAAGGTGATAGCTACTATTGCCAATCTGACAAGATCTAGACTCTTTTAGGAGACAAACCTCTGAGCATGTCTGTGAGTTTCTAGATCTAACTAACTGAGGTAGGAAGATCTACCCTAGTGTGGGTGACACCATTCTATGCATTAGAGTCTTGTAGCAAATAAAGAGGAGAAAGTGAGACGAGCACCAGCATTTACTGTTCTCTGCCCTCTGATTGCAGATGCAACATGAACTGCTGCTTTCTGCTCTGAACAGGATGATAAACTGAACCCCCAAATTATGAACCCAAATAAATACTTTATTTCTTAAGTTATTCTGATAGTTACTTTGTCATAGTAATGACAAAAGTAATACACTGGGGTCCTGCAACAAGAATGGGGCAGGGAGGCAAGATTCATGTAGGGTCAGAACATGGATTTCCATTGAGCAAATCTGGGTTTCATCTGGGTGATGTACTTATTCAGTTGCAGTAGCAACATACACTAACCCTGAGCCTTCAATGTTAGTCCTGCAGAGAACAAACCAACAGCAAGAATAATTCATTCACACTGAGTCCTTTTCATCATTACAAAGAACACAGTGATTTTTGCCTTTAGAAAGATTGTGACTTTTAGATTTCAATTGGCTGTGCCTGAACACAACACTGTTGCATCTCTGAATGCACCACATTTGGGTGACATACGTATTATTGGGTGACATACGTATTATTGGGTGACAGACGTATTGGTCATATTATGTAGTATCAGTTTCTAGATAAGAGAAAGCAATGGCCCGATACCAACAGTGTTCACGCCAACAGTCAGAGTATATACTTTCCGGCTCAATGGAAGAGGTCTTTGTATTTGTAGATAGGGTCTCATGTATTCCACGGTGGCTTTTTACTTCCTATGTAGCATAGGATGACCTTTAACTTCTAAACCCTCCTGCCCCCAAGTAGTACGTGAGGCTAGAGATAGAACTGAGGGCTTGGTCTAAGGTTCACACGCAGAATTTTAAGCTTAGAGACAGATCATATTTAAAGACTCAGTCTTAGAATTTTTGTTTCTAATGTTAATGAAAAATATTTTTATCTTGGTGTTTTAGTTCCCTAAAGAAGAATGTTTTTACCTGATACTAAGATTTAACTGAAATGTGAGCTAAGAATGCTATAGACTACTGGGAAAAAAGGCGGGAGTGAGAGAGATGAGGAGATTAATGTACACAACAGAAGACGGGGAGGGCTACTGAGTGCCACCACCATGCCTAGACTTGGGATTAATGACAACTATCATGTCACTAAAGGGCAGCTCCATGCACAGCACAACAATTTTCCTAGAATTTAGTGAAATACTCACCAAAGAAAAAGAGGTCCATTAATGGAGAAAATACATCTTAAATACTACAGACTCACTGCCAGAACATTCAAGTACAGTCTATACCACTTGGTTATTGCTTTATAGCTTGAGTACAAACAGATTTTAAATCATATAATTTCCCTTTCCCTTCTTCTCCTCAATGTTTTTGTTGACATTTCATTTTCTTCCACTTTACTTTCTTAATACGTAGAACTCATAATGGTCAAAGTTATAATTTATCAGCATCTTCCAAGACTACAGGAAGACGGGAGTTATGGAACAAATGAGAACTACAAGGACACTACTGACCTGGAGAACAACAGTCCTGAGGAATCACTTCAAGATGTTATTCTTTAGTTGTAGAATATAATACTATGGCTGCTTATAGAATAACTACAGTATCAGTTCTTGTTACTCTGACTAAATACAATTTAGGCAAGGCAGGGGCAATTTAAAAGGAAATATAGTTTTTACTAGTTACTTTTTTGTTGCTGTGTAAGACACCATGACCAACGCAGTTCATGGAAGACTGAGCTTATTTTGGCTTTGATTGAAAAGAAAGAGTCCACCATGGCAGAGAGGCATAGCAGCTAGCCACAGGTATGGTGGCAGAAACAGGAAGCTGAGAGTCCAGTTTCAAATGCAAGTTGAGGGGCTGGAGAGATGGCTCCTCCATTAAAGGCTAG
Organism: Rhabdomys pumilio; assembly: GCA_030674055.1. Taxonomy (NCBI): domain Eukaryota; kingdom Metazoa; phylum Chordata; class Mammalia; order Rodentia; family Muridae; genus Rhabdomys; species Rhabdomys pumilio. Next base: position 107,647,670 of record JANHMN010000001.1, read on the forward strand.
GCTCACAATCAAATGCAAGTGAGAAAGAAAGAGCCAATTTTCTGAAAATAGTTTCAGGCTTTTAATATGAAAGCTTGCTCTCAGTGACATACTTCTTTCAATAAGCCTGCCATTACCAAACCTTTCTAAACAGCACCACCAACTGGGGACACTTCCTTATTTAAACCTCCACTTCCCACATCCTGGATTCTAGAATCTCCTAGCTAAATCATGATGCAAAATGATATGCCAAAACAACACACTCAAACCAACGTCAAAAGTCTCCACAATCTCTCACAATGTCAACAGTTTAAAGATTAGTCTTTTCCGAGACTCAAGGCAATCTCTTAATTGTGCTCTTCCCCCTACCCCAATAACCTTGTTTAAAAAAAAAGAAAGAAAGAAAGAAAGAAAGAAAGAAAGAAAGACCTAACTACATACTTTCAACACACAATGGCACAGAATATACACTGCCATTCCAAAAGGAAATGAGACACAGAGAGGAATAGTGGACCAAAGAATGACTGAAACCCAGCAGGAAAACAATTTCAATCCTGTGGCTTCATGTTTGGTATTAAAGGACTTAGATGCCTCTGCCTTACCAGCTTTGCTGGCTGCAACATCCACTTCTCCCCATGGATGGTTCCACTCCCTATAGGCAGCTCTTCATGGTAAATGTCTCACTGTTCTGGCATCTCCAATATCTAGGCGTTCCCACCGTATACCCAAGCTTCACTTTCACTTCACATAATGGCCTCTCAGAGTTTGCTGCCTTAACAGGGCTTGCTTTCATGCAGGGACTGTCTTGCCATCATGACTGGGCACTGAATAGAAAGGTAAGTGTGCCTAACTTGTAAATTCAGGGAAGAAAACACACAAGTTCAATCAATTAGATATAGCCTGTCTGATAATAAATTCTTTCTTGCTCAGATATGCCCTTAAAAATAGTATTCTAGAAACTCTCTATAGGAGGTATAATCTTATCCCTTCTAGAATATTTAGAAGGCAAGCTTTTCCAAATGTCATGTGAGCTTGTTTTGCTACCTAATACTATGTTAGAAATGAATGTCTTAAAGACTTTGAAGGAGAGTGTCCACTGTTAGCACCTTTGTCACCCGAAGACAAAACTATTTTAAATAATAACAAACATTGGTAAAATCAAGATTTACAGACAGACTTTGGAATTAGACCTTGACTTACATCCTGGTTCTACTAGTTAGCTATAGGACTTTGAGGAAGTTACTTTAAGCTGTAATTTCCTGTTCTATAAAATGAGTATCACAATTCTGTACCCCAAATGTACAACAAGCTGGACTGAAATAATTATCAGCAGTATCTATCAACGCACATATGGTGCTGAGTGGCTGTGGGGTTGCCTACAGCATTTTCCAACAAAAATCAGAAAAGAGTGAATTCAAGTGGATGTCACTGTGACTTATATAGGATGTTTATATCTCATGAACTATTTTAAGACCTGGCAGGTAGATATGCTCTTTTTGTTTGTACTTGTCTCTCATTCCTAAAGTTCAGGATCTGCTGAAGCTTTCCCTCACCCCTCCCAGAATAACAGAAACTGTTAAGTGGAAGCTCTAGGTTAAGATAACTACAAGGCAGGCAGCAACACCAACCCAGTTTCAGTCACAGGTGCATCATCATGGGTTGGAACATGAAAACACCCCCCCCACACAGACACACACAGAGAGAGAGAGAGAGAGAGAGAGAGAGAGAGAGAGAGAGAGAGAGAGAACACACCAGAAATATCAAGAACAAAGAATGGAGGAAAGATCAAGTCTAAGACACAGTAGTGCATACCAACTTTTGCAGCTGGTGGAAGTATGAATGGCTTTGAACATATTTAAAAGGAGGTTTGCAGGGCTCAAAGTAGTACTTTTTAATCAGGCTTGGTGGCGCAGGATTGCATGTTCAAAACTAGCCCGGGTGACTTGTGAAGTGCTGTTTAAGAACAATCTTGCCAATTCTTTGAAGAGTTTCACTGTGTGGTACTGGGTGACATACCCACGAGTCTTAGCACATAAAATGCTCATAAGTCTTTCAAATGAATGTTTGAATCTCATTTATGTGTCAATGAAAACAATCCAGTCCACGCTTCCAACTCCAGCAGACATACACTGCTTAATCATTGGCCATGCCTGCCAGAAGACCAGGTAGGCTGCCCTAAGACTTTCTTCCCCGTCTTTGTTTCCTGAGACCCAATTCTCAGGGCTGCCCTTAGCTCTCTAACAAACCATTCCCCATGACTTCCCTTTTCTCCAGCCTCTAAGACCTCCAAGCATTCTATACAAACACACCAACTAAGTAGGCCAACTAAGTACAACGGGGCAAGACGGGCAAAACACTTTCTGGAAACCCAGAGAGAAAACAGAAACCAAAAACCACAACAGCCATTCAACAATGACAAATCCAGGAATCAGCACCTAGACCTATAATCACCCCAAACTCAGACGCCTAGATACCAGCATAAGAACACAACCAATAACAACCAAGGTACTATAAATAATAAACCAGTAGGCCCTGATTACTCCAACATCTGAATACAAGATAAAGACTTTAAAACCAACTAACTGCATGAAGATGATAGATGTTCTTAAAGAAAAAAAAATGAATAAATCCCCCAAAGCCAGAAAAATAAAAAACATTGGGAGTAATTGAATAAATCCCTTAAAGAAAGCTAAGAAAGAACACTTGAAGGAAAAAAAAAAACAGTTCAAGATCTGAAAATAGAAATAGAAGTAATAAAGAAGACACAAACTGAGGCAATTCTGGAAATGAAAAATTTAGAAATGTAAACAGAAACTACAGAGGCAAGTTTCACCAACAGAATACAAATGATGAAAGAGAGAATCTCAAGCATAGATGCATGCATAGGTCAAAGAAAATATTAAATCTAAAAAATTTCTCACACAAAACATCCAAGAAACTTGAGACATTATGAAAAGACCAAACCTATAAATAGAAGGAACAGAGGAAGGAGAAGAATACCAGCTCAAAACCCCAGAAAATATTTTCAACAAAATCACAGAAGAAAATATTGCTAAAGGAGACGCCTATAAATGTACAAAAAATATACAGAACACCAAATAGATAGGAACAGAAAAGAAACTCTCCCTTGGCACATAATAATCAAAATACAAAGTATATATAACAGAGAAAGAATATTAAAAGCTATAAAGAAAAAAGACCAAGTAACACATAAAGGCAGACTTACTACACCCAACTTTTCAATGGAGACTCTAAAAGCCAGAAGGGATTGGAGGGATAAATGGCAGATCCTAAGAGACCATAAATGCCAAACCAAACTACTATACCCAGCAAAACTTACGATCATTATAGATGGAGAAAATAAGATATTTTATGTTAAAATCAAATTGAAACAAATCTATATACAAATTTGGGCCTATAGTAGGTGTTAGCAGGAAAAAAAATCTAAACCAAGGAGGTTAACTATACATATGAAAACACAGGAAATAAATAGTCTAGTACCAGTAAAATAAAACAAGCAAACAAAAAAGCACAGGGTGAACACACACACACACATTCCCTCCCTCCCTCCCTGCACACCTCTCACTCACTCTAACACACACACACACACATCCATAGGAATTAAAAATCATTGTTCATTGATATTACCAATATCATTGACCTCAATTCCTCAATAAAAAGACAGAAAAAAAAACAAAAAAACCAAAACCAGAATAAATGAGGAAAAGAGGATCCATCCCTCTGCTGCATATAAGAAACTCACCTCAATATCAAGGATAAACACTACTTCAGAGTAAAAAGTTGAAATAAGATATTATAAGCAAATAGATCCCAAAAGCAAGCTAGTGTAGCTATTCTAATATCTAACAAAATAGACTTCAAACCAAAACCAGTCAAAAGAGATAAGGAAGGACACTGCATTTTCATCAAAAAAAAAAAAAAAAAACAAAACAAACAAACAAAAAAAAACAACAAAAAAAAAAACCCAAAAAAACCCAAAAAAACAAACTACCAAGATGACAGTTCAATTTTTTTTTTCTGTTTTGTGGCATTTAATTCTTTAACATCTATGTCTCAAACAAAAGGGCACCCCCTTTTGTAAAAGAAACACTACAGCTTATACCACATATTGACCCTCACACAGTGATAGTGAGAGACTTCAATACACTATTCTCATCAATGACAGGTCATCCAGACAGAAACTAAGCAGAGTAATGCGGAAGCTAACTGACCTTATAATCCAAATGAACCTAACAAATATCTATAGAACATTTCATCCAAACCAAGAATACTTCTTTTTGTCACCCCATGAAACCTTCTCCAAAAGTGACCACACACATGGTCACAAAGCAACTTTCAACAAATACAAGAAAATTAAAATAACCCTGTGAAACTTATTAGATCATGGATTAAAGCTGGGTATCAACAACAACAAAAAGCTTACAAACTAATGGAAACTGAACAACTCTATTGAATAAAAAATGGGCAAAAATAAAAGTAAAAAAATTAAAGACTTTTTAGAACTCAATGAAAATCAATATACAACATACCCACACTTAGGGGACACAATGAAAGTGGCGCTAAGAGGAAAGTTCATAGCACTAAGTGTCTTCATAAAGAAAATTGGAGAGATCTCTTACTAGCAACCTAACAATGCACCTGAAAGCTCTAGAACAAAATAAAGCAAGCACACACAAGAGGAATAGATGGCAAGAAATAATCAGACTGAGGGTTGAAATCAATAAAATAGGAACAAAGAATCAATAGAACAGCTGGATATTTGATAAAATCATCAAGATAAACCCTTATCCAAATTAAAAGACAGAGAATACCCAAATTAAAAAAAAAAATCAGAAATGAAAAAGGAGGCATGACAACAGACACTGAGGAAATCCAGACATAACGTAAGTTTTAAGAACTTGTACTCCACTAAAATAATCTGAAAGAAATAAATAATTTTCTCAATAGGTATCACCAAAGTTAAATCAAGATCAGATAAACAATTTAAATAGACATATAACCCCTTGTAAAATAAAAGCAATCATTAAAAGTCACCCAACATAAAAGCCCAGGGCCGGAATTCTACCAGACTTTCAAAGATGGGTTAATGAGCTCAAGACAATAGTCCTTATTCCACAGTTATCCTGATACACAAACCACATAAAGACTCAACAAAGAAGAGAATTACAGACGCTGGGCAGTGGTGGCACACCTTTAATTCCAGCACTTGGGAGGCAGAGGCAGGTGGATTTCTGAGTTCGAGGACAGCCTGATCTACAGAGTGAGTTCCAGGACAGCCAGGGCTACACAGAGAAACCCTGTCTGGGAAAAAAAAAAGAATTACAGACCAATTTTCCTTATGAACACAGATTCAAAAATACTCAATGATAATACTTGTAAACAGAATCAAAAAGATTATCCACTATGATCAGGTAGGCTTCAATCCAGAGATCAAGGGATGGTTCAATCAGTAAGTGCAATCCACCTGTGGTGGTCTAAATAAAAATGGCCTGCATAGGGCCATAGGGAGTGGGACTATTAAGAAATGTGACCTTATTAAGGAGTTATGGCCTTGTTGTAGGAAGTTTGTCACTGGGGATGGGCTTTGAGGTCTGAGATGCTCAAGGCAGGCCCAGTGTCTTACTCTCTTCCTGCTGCCTGTGGACCTAGACGTAGAACTCTTAGCTCCTCTCCAGTACCATGTCTGCTTGCGTGCCACTACATTTCCCACTATGATGACAATGAACTACAACTCTGAACTGTAAGCCAGCCTCAATTAAATAATTTGCTTTATAAGAGTTGCTGTGGTCATGTTGTCTCTTCACAGCTCTAACCAAGTGCCACCACATAAATGAACTGAAAGGAAAAACAAACAAACAAACAAACAAACAACAACAACAACAAAACCCAAAAGCATGATCATCACATTAGATGCCAAAAAAGGCTGACAAAATTTAATACCTTTTCAGATAAAAGTCCTGGAGAGATTAGGGATACAAAGGACATACCTAAACATAATAGAAGCAATTTATAGTAACCCTATAGTCAACATCAAATTAAGTAAAGAGAAACTCAAAACAGTTCCACAAAAATCAGGACCAGACAAGGATGCCCATTTTCTCCATATCCATTCAATATTGCACTAAAAAGTTTTTGCTACAGCAATAAGACAACTGAAGGAGATCAAAGGGATAAAATTTGAAAAGGAAGTAAAAGTTCTGTTATTTGCAGATTGTAGTATACATAAATCAACCTAAAAATTTCACTACAAAACTCCTACAGCTGATAAACACTTTCAGCAAAGTGGCTGAATACACATGATCAACTTAAGAAAAACAGTAGCCCTTCTATATACAAATGACAAAGTGGCTGAGAAAGAAATCAGGGAAACAACACCCTTCACAATAACCTCAAATAATATAAAATATCTTGGGGTGACTCTAACCAAGCAAGTGAAAGTCTTGCATGATGAATTCTTCAAGTCTTTGAAGAACGTATTATAGAAGATATAAGAAGATAAAAAAGACTCATGCTCCCACATTGGTAGTAAACATAGCAAAAAGGGCCATCCTGCTAAAAGCATTCTTACAGGCCCAACATACTTCCCATCAAAATTTCAATGCAATTCTTTATAAACCTTGGAAGTCCATTCTCAGCTTCATATGGAAATTAAAAAAAACAAAACAAACAAACAAACAAAAAACCCAACCACCCAGAATAGCTAAAGCAATTCTGAACAATAAAGGAACTGCTGGAAGCATCATCAACCCTTCTTTCTAGTTGTACTACAAAGCTATTATAGTAATAAAGACTGTATGTTGCTGGCATAAAAACAGACATGCTAACTAATGGATTCACACATCAATGAACATCTGACTTTTGATAAAGAAGCCAGACATATACCAGAAAAAAGAAAGCATCTCCAACAAATGGAGCTGGTCAAACTGGATGTCTTCATATAGAAGGTAAGTAAATTGAAGATCTTAACATAAAACTAGACACACTGAACCTGTCGGAAGAGAAAGTGAGGAATAACCTTGAAAGCATTGGCACAAGAGACAACTTCCTGAACAGAACACCAATGGATCAGGCACTAAGATCAACAATTAGTAAATGAAACCTCAAGAAACTGAAAAGCTTCTGTAAGGCCAAGAACATCATCAATTAAACAAAGAGGCAGTCTACAGAATGGGAAAAGATTTTTACCAGCTCTACTCCAACAGAGATCTAATATCCAAACTATATAAAGAACTCAAGAAATTAGATATCAAAAAACAAACAAACAAACAATCAATCAAAAAGCCTCCCAAAACTGAAAAATCCAACTTAAAAAAAAAAGAAAGGCTACAGACCTAAACAAATTTCTTAATAGAGGAAACTCAAGTGGCTGAGAAACACTTAAAGAATATCCTTAGCCACCAGGGAAATGCAAATTAAATTAGAGATTCCATCTTACACCTGTCAGAATGGCTAAGAATACAAATGACAATTCGTGCTGTTGAGGATTTGAAACAAGGAAACCACTGCCCCACTGCTGGTGGAAACACAGACTTGTATAGCCACCACAAAAATCAATACAATGGCTCCTTGTGAATTGGGAATTGACCTACAATGCCCAGATATATGGCTCTTGGGCATATATCTAAATGATGTTCGATCCTACCACAAAGACACTTGCTCAACTATGTTCACTGAGGCTTTATTTATAATAGCGAGAAACATAGAAATAGCCTAGCTGCCCTTCACGTGGTACACTTACACAACTGGAGTATTGCTCAGCTGTTAAAAAAAAAATGAAATTTGCAGTTAAATGAATGCAGCTAGAAAAAAAATCCTCCTGAGTGAGGAAACCCAGACACAGAGAGACAAATATATGTATTCACTAATAAGTGAATATTAGCTGTTAAGTAAAGGAAATTCATTCTATAATCCACAGACCCAGAGAGGTTAGGTACAGAGGAGGGGTCTAGGGAGCAATGCATAGTCCTCTCTGGGAAGGGGAAACAGAATAAATTTTAAGGACAGAGTGGGGTAGGTGGGGCTGGGAGCAGGAAGGATCAGGTGGAAGAAGGCAATGAAGGAGAGTGTGGCGAGAGACAGCTGAACTAGGGAGCATTGGGAAAGTGATGTGGAAACCTAGAGCAGTGGAAACTTCCTGGAATCTATGAGGGTGGCCTTAGTGAAGACTCCTAGTAACGGAGGTTATGGAGTCTTGACCTGGGCATCTTTTTGTATCCAGAGGTGGGACTGGGTTGCATTCGGTTGAGTTGCTGGCTCAGGGGGTTCTGTAAAGATTTCTAATAACAACCCAGGCTGATGCTAAGACAGAAGGTTGCTCTCCAATATATTTCTATATAGAGTTATCTTCACAGGTGATCCCTCAAATTCTCAGCCCCAAAGAGACTGAAAGATGGAAAAAAATAAAAAAGCTGGTTGCTGGATTTCTTACATGTTTAATTTTTCATGGTATTTGAAATAAGTTGTATCTTTTTTATAAGTTGTATTTTTGACTGAAATTTTAACCTGTATTCTGCCTTTCATTTTAATATAGATAGTAACATCTAAAGCTATGATTCAGCTGGGAGAGGACCAAAGCAGATTGTTACGTAGTGGACGCGCCCTGTTTCTAGTTTTACTAGAGAAAGGGCCGCCTCTGCCACCACCTCCACTACCGCTGCCACCACCACTACCACCACCGCTGCCACCACCACTACCACCACCGCTGCCACCACACCAACACCGCCACTGCTGCCACCAAACCACTAAATTCTAAAATAAAGCTTTCCTGGAGAAACACAGCTCTCAATTGGAATGAAGATGTAGAAAGAATGTTCATTTCCAAACAAAACATTTTATTTCATATTCTCAAGTTTAGTGGATGTAATCTTCACATACTTGTTATTATTTACTATCAACTGAGAAGTAAAACCTGACAGGTGGTAGATCAGAAAAAATGAATTTCACTGACAGTTTTTACAGAGACACATTACAATGGCTTTATGACAAATACAGGATTACGTAGTTTTGTGGACTCAAGTTTAGGTCTGCTTTATTCCAGTGGTTTGCATGTCTATTTTTGTGCCAGTACTACATCTTTACTATTGCTACTACAACAACGACGCCGGCTCCTACTGTTTTATTATATATCCTGAAGTCTAGAATCCCAAGCAAAGTGTCAGGATACAAATCCCTGCGGCATTATTAATTTTGCTCAGGGTTGTATTGTCTATCTGGAAACTTTTCTGGTTCCACCTAAATTTTAGTTTTTTTTCCCCTTGCTTTTTCTATTTCTGTTGGTACTCATGTGATTTTTCTGGGTGATTAGTTTATAAGGATCAAGCAGCTGATCCACAAACTATATTTAAACACAGCTTTACAGATAAATTAGATTTCAGAAATGTATAGATTAGTCCATACCTACAATTATGTTTATGTTTTAGGTCAATTACTGGAAGAGCCACAATAACAATAGTTCAGTATATTACAGATCATAGTGCATGAGTCATGGTGAAGCCTTTAGTTTTTTTTTAAAATAGAAAGCCATCTATTTTTCATCTTCTTAGGACCGGGATCAGACTGGGTTTTGTGCCTGGTATGGAAGTGCCTCTATCACCAAGTCCCTATGACTCCTTTCACAGAGAGTGAAATTCGGTGAAGGGGTAACTTTTGCTATAACTAAAAGAATATCTTGTTCAAATGCAAAAAGAGTGACTGACAACTTTTGCATTTTGAAAATAGAGAAAATATCAAATTCATAAAGACTTCCCATGACAGTAAAGTAGCATATGTACTGTATCTAATGGCCCAGGTAACACACAGAAACTTACTGCAAAACCTAAGTTTGAAATATCCAGGACTCTCAAGCATTTTAGACCAAGGTTCAATGTTCAAGAACATCAGAAATAATATAAACAACAATGAAGAAATGTAAAAGGAAGCTCTGTTAATAGAAATAAACCCTTTTCTTTCTAGCTCAAGGCAAAATTATACTCAAGAGTAAATAGACTACAACCCTGAACAGAGCCACTGTGACCTCTGTAATACATTCATGGGATGAAAGCTCAGCGCTGTTGAAGATCAAAGATGGGAACCTGTTCACCATACAATGGATGACTGACATAGGGGGTGCTTTTCTCCTCAGTATTAGAACTCTGACTTCCTCTAAACACACGGTCCACTCCCCATCTAAAGAAAGGGTGTTGTAGCTTCTGGTCTGCGCCTGAGCACTGAGCAGATCCCGGGTGGCAGCCCTGTCCCCAATCTTACATAACCCAGAGGAAGCGGGTCTCCCAGGAGCTCTAACCTGGGCAGTATCTTAGGTAAGGAGACAGCAACACCCACCCCAAACAGTAAGTACCTGGAACCCAGTGGGACCCAGGAATTCACTCCTGGCCCAGAGCACTGCTTCCTTCCTGTCTGCACCCTAGCACTGAGCAGATGCTGGGCAGCAGCTTTAACCCCAATAATAACACCCACCCCACACAATTCTGAAACAACCAAGATAATAGGAAAGATAGGCTCCAGTCAGAGACAGTGAATGTAGGTAGCACTAAGGAGATCCAGATGGCAAAAGGCAAGCGCAAGAACATAAGCATCCGCAACCCAGGGTACTTGGCATCATTAGGACCTAGTTCTTCCACACTAGAAAGTCCTCAATTACCCATATCACCAGGAAAGCAAGATTCAGATTTAAAATTACTTCTAATGATCATGATAGAGGATTTTCAGAAGGACATAAATAACACTCTCAAAGAATTTGAGGAGAACACAGGTAAACAGATGGAAGCCCTTAAAGAGGAAACACAAAAATCCCTTAAAGAATTAGAAGAGAACACAACCAAACAGGTGAAGGAATTGAACAAAATCATCCAGTACATAAAAAATGGAAGTAAAAACAATAAAGAAATCTCAAAGGGAGACTACCCTGAAGATAGAAAACCTAGGAAAAAGATCAGGAGTCATAGATGCAAGCATCACCAACAGAATACAAGAGTTAGAAGAGAGAATCTCATGTGCAGAAGATACCATAGAAAATATTGACACAACTGTCAAAGAAAATGCAAATACAAAAAGTTCTTAACACAAAACATCCAGGAAATCCAGGACACAATGAGAAGACCAAACCTAAGGATAATAGGTATAGATGAGAATGAAGATTCCCAACTTAAAGGGCCAATAAATACCTTAACAAAATTTAGAAGAAAAATTCCCTCACCTAAAGAACGAGATGCCCATAAACATACAAGAAGCTACAGAATGCCAAATAGACTAGACCAGAAAAGAAATACCTCCCGTCACATAATAATCAAAACACCAAGTGCACAAAACAAAGAAAGATTATTAAATGCAGTAAAGCCAAGTAACATATAAAGGCAGACCTAAGAGAATTACACCAGACTTCTTACCAGATACTATAAAAGCTAGAAGATGCTGGAAAGATGTCATACAGACCCTAAGAGAACACAAATGCCAGCCCAAGCTACTATACCGAGCAAAACTCTCAATCATCATAGATGGAGAAACAAAGATATTCCATGACAAAACCAAATTTACACAATATCTTTCCACAAACCCAGCACTACAAGAAATAATAGCGAGGCCAGGCGGTGGTGGCGCACACCTTTAATCCCAGCACTTGGGAGGCAGAGGCAGGCGGATTTCTAAGTTCGAGGCCAGTCTGGTCTACAGAGTGAGTTCCAGGACAGCCCGGGCCACACAGAGAAACCCTGTCTCAAAAAAAAAAAAAAAAAAAAAAAAAAAAAAAAAAAAAAAAAAAAAAAGAAATAATAGCGGGAAAGCTCCAATACAAGGAGAAAAATTATACCCTAGAAAAAGCAAGAAAGTAATCCTCTTTCAACAAATCCAAAAGACGATAGTCACACAAAGATAATTTCACCTCTAATAACAAAAATAACAAGAAGGAACAATCACTGTTCCTTAACATCAATGGACTCAATTCCACAATTAAAAGACATAGGCTAATGGACTGTATACATCAACAGGACCCAGCATTTTAATGCACATAGGAAACCCGCCTCAGTGACAAAGAAAGACACTATCTTAGAGTAAAAGGCTGAAAAACAATTTTTCAAGCAAGTGGTCCTAAGAAAAAAGCTGGAGTAGTCACTCTAAAATCTCCAGCCCAAGAACACAAAGGGAGGGACTCATGGATCCACCTGTATAGGTAGTTGAGGGTGGCCTTGCCTGGCATCAGTGGAAGTGGTGGGCTGTGGTGCCTGAAAGTTTAGATTCCCTAGTGTTGGGGAATTTGAGAGCAGGAAGGTAAAAATGGGAGGATGGTGGGAGTACACCCTCATAGAAACTCCCAGAATTATATGGATTAGACATGACAGAGGCAGGCTGCAAGAAGACTAGATTCCAGAATGCAAACAAAAAATTATCTTGATACTAAAATTTGTTTTGAGAATTGTATATTGCAGAATACACAGCTTTGATATATCTACTCATTAAGCAAGCTGAGCAGACCTACTCGAACCTCTGATGTCCTAGAATTGCAGCTGGATGTAGTGAAGGCACAGTGTCAGAGGCTTATCAATTTACACTCTCCCCCGCCCCTCTTATAATATCTCAATGCCCAAATTCAGCTTGAAGAAGTTAATGAAGAGTTGGCGCCCCTATTCCCTGGGCTTTGAGACTGAGGTGGTTAGTATTAGGCTGTCTTTCTAGAAAAAAGTAGTGGTTTTGTTGGAACAGGGAGGCATAGCTAGGACTTATTGCATAACCATAACCTATTGGTAGAAATCTGTATAACTGTTATTAAGATGAAGTTATAATTTCTTAAATGGTTCAAAATTTACTTTGATCTCAAATTTAAAGTTTTCATTGGTACGAGTTTCTTATTGATATAAAAGTGAGATTAATATTGTTACTCTCATAGGCATTGGGCCTATATAACACATTTAGGAATACAAGGCTTAGACCCAGTCCTTCTTTAAACTTTTTTAACTGATTTGAGATGGTTAGCCTGTGAGTTAACAAAGGCTAGCCTATAGAAAATTCATGGCTCTGAGTTTATTGTTAGGGTATTTTCTAGATTTTATTTAGAAATAGCTGAGAGGAGTTAACAGATAACAGTTCAGATTGCCTTACATGGATAGTTGGTTTTCAAAATGTCAGAAGTCTACAAAATTGATGTTACAAACATTCCTGTATTAATGTTCATTTTGATTAGAGACCTGTCTGCTCCTGACAGCTTCCTGTCTTGGATTCTAAGAAGAAATTGGGCATCTTTGGAGTTACTCCAGTTGTGGTGAGACAGCCACTAGGCAAGAATTGCCTCTCTCCATCTACAGACAAATCACTGTCCAGAAAAGGACACACTTGCAGAGTAGTTGACTGATTATATCTGCCAAGACAGAGTAATCAGCCCTTAATAATTCTGGGTCACTAGTTCTGTCATATGATCCTGGGCCAGAAAGCTGAAGATCGGATGCTCCAACATTGTGCAGTATAGGGACTGTCCAGATGTTCAGAGGTCTCTATAAATTGACTACGTCTTAGAAGCTATGCTTTGTGCTTCCCATAGTTTCAGGTAATTCAGTCATTCTGGATTTCTGATGGCGTTGAAGACTTATAGTCTCATAGCCAATCCTAGATATTTACTTTGAGAGAAAAGGGTTTGAGAGGATGGTTTTCATCTGACATTCATTCTAAAGCCAAAAAAAAAACAAAAAACAAAAACAAAAAACAAAACAAAACAAAACAAAAAAAACAAAACAAACCATGTTCTTTTGGTTAGGAGAGATGACAGAGGTTCTGGTTAGTCAACAAAATGATGGATTGGGTATTAGGTCTATCTTGTACCTTACCTTACTGATACAAATTGGTATAGTTATGCTCTAATTGTATTTTGAGAGAAAAGTTTTATTTTAACAGGGTGATATGTAGGAGGAGCTAAGGTGAGAGGAGTAAGGAGAGAATGAGGAGGAGTAAGGAGAGGAGGAGGAAAAGGAGAGGAGGAGCTAGGT
>JANHMN010000001.1:107667397-107711320 GCA_030674055.1 Rhabdomys pumilio
TATCTATCTATCTATCTATCTATCTATCTATCTATCTATCTATCTATATTATGCCCTAGGCTATATAATGAATTCCATCCAGGCTAGGCTAAAGAGAGCTATATAGCAAGTCCTGTCTCAAAAGACAAAAACCCCACAACAAATAAGTAAATGAACAAATAATTAAAACTCCAGATTTGAAGCATAGTTTGTGGCTTCTACCAAATACTCATCATGTTTCACCATCAATCAAACTAAAAAACCTTAAGAGAAGCCATTCTAATGTGGGGAACCATTTTTTAAAGATGACCCATATTAAGATAACCACTGGAAAGAAGATCGAAATCTAAAAGTAAATAAAAATTCAACCCAAATACCACAGAGCCAGTAGCTTTTGGTCTATGTTAGTAATTTCTCCAAAACAGAGGAAATTGTCTCTTATCACAAACAGCAAGGAGGCCAGCTATATTATACATTTAGAGATAAATTCTCCAAAACTAATCAGAATGGCTACAAAACAACTTTAAACAAAAAGTAAAAGAAAACAACAGGCACACACACACACACACACACACACACACACACACACACACACACACACACACAAAGACTCATTTCCTTCCAAGCTGAATTTCCATCTGTTATGGCAGCACTGTCCTATTAGCCAGAAGGCAGGCAGAAGCCAAGCACACGTGTCCAGAGAAACCCAGCAGCTGGAGATGGAAGCTCAGACAGCTGATCACTCCCTCACTTCCTTTTGCTATCCCACTTCTATCAGATACCTATTACACTGAACTCACAGAGAAAGGACACAGAACAGTGGTTCTCGGGAACAGAGGGAAGAGACTGTAGCTCAGTGGTTCTCAACCTTCCTAATGCTGCGACCCTTTATACTGTCCCTCATATTGTGGTGACCCCCAACCATAAAATCATTTTCATTGCTACTTTATAACTTTATTTTTGCTTCTTTTATGAATCATAATGTAATTATCTGTGTTTTCTGATGGTCTTTGGTGACCCCTGTGAAAGGGTCATTCAGCCCTCTCAAGAGGTTGCAACCTAGAGATTGAAAGCCACTGTGCTAGCACTCCTCTAAGATGCTCTTGGGGCTTACAATAGGCTTTACTTTGTATGTCCTCTCCAGGAGGGAAAATGGAATGTCTCAGAGAGTTCCAAGTTCTGCTTCAAGACAAGGCTTTTATAGAACAACATTAACTGGCTAAAATGAAAATACTTATCTGAAAGTAACTTTGACCAATCACAGTCATTAAAAATGAGACAGTCATCTCTACCTCAACCACAGCTATATTGTTTTAATTAGAAACCAAAAGAAGAAATGTGACTGAGAGTATCATCTTACATTCATTTTACTGTTAAAAAAAAAAAAAAAATCAAACCTAATTTTGGCCTTCAAACTGTAGCACTGTTGTCACTCTGATGAAAAGACAGACAAAAAGAGAGAGAGAGAGAGAGAAAGATGAGATCTTACATTTTTGTATAAATTTAAGTTTTGACTGTTAAATTTCCTGTTTATCAGTTTTAACATTTAAATACTTCTTTTAAACATGTCTGTGAACTGCTTAACTATTCCTTCCATCCATCCATCCATCCATCCATCCATCCATCCATCCATCCATCCATCCATCCATTCTTCCCATCCGATTCTGAGAGAATTCTCCTCCGAATCAGACACATCAGAGCAAATAGAGTTCCTATCCCTCAGAAGTTATTAAGAATACATACACTAAATGAGACAAGAGTGGTTTCCTCAAAGCTTGATCTTTTGGGGCACAATATAACTTAGAAAGCACAGAATTTACTACTGATTTTCTGTGGCAATTTGTAGATTGTGGCAATCTACACTGGATATTAAAACTGATTATAAACATGTTTCCATTTTAGATAGAGTAAGAATGTGCTAGATGGTATAACTGATGGCACCAAATGAGTTTTTTTTTCCTTTCTGGCCAGATTAAAATTCACCAAATTTTATTTCCGTTTTGTACTGAAGTATGACTATCATGAATTAGTTCAATATAAAAGGGCAGGCTAACATCTTGCTAACTACTAACTAATCTTATTCAGATGAGGGAATTATAGCTTTTTCTCCTTGTTCTTATAAATTGGTATGCTATATACTCAATGCTAGGCCCTATACTGACATCAAAAGCCCCCTTTAGAAATACCTGAGTCTTCTGTCATATTAATTACATGATCAGTTTGACTTTACGGCCATGCCAAAGAGATGATAGTAAACACTGCTGTTTCAGGTGGGACTCAGGTCAGTCTACCCAAGCTGCTTCCTAAGTTGCTTTCCAATGAGATACTAAAGACAACTCTATGGAAATCTGCCTGATTATATGTGTTTATCTCTCTCTCTTTTTTTCTTCAAAAGTTAGATGAAAATGGCAGATAAAAACATATAAAGCTCCTGCTTACTAGCAACTCACAATCAAATGAATATATAATTTCTTATTAGAATATTAAATTACCAGAAAAATCCATTTCAGTGGTATTCTGAAGCTAATTCTGTGCTGCAGTATTTGGTATATTGCTTTTGAAAGAAATATATATAGGAGTCTGGGGATGTGGTTCAATAATAAAGTCCTTGCCTAGTATGCATGAGGACCTGGGTTCAATTCCCAGTCCTGGGGTTGTGGTAGTCTATGTAGAAAAGTTACTTAATAACTTCATCAAATTTTATTTTATAACAAAAATTGGCTATGAGGGAGATTTTCTAAGAAGAGGGAAAATACATGAAAGTTATCTTAGGGCTTTTAGAGGCTAAGAATTCATTTTTACAGTTAAGGGCAGATAGTACCTTTTACTCTTTTTGAGATAATCTTTGTGATCAAAAGTAGATCAAATAATTAAAATTATACAATCGCTTTGCAAAACTGTTTATGGCATTCTAATATCACCTCCACAAGAAAATTGGAGAAAAGTATATTCTACCTTACTATAATTGGTAGTTTAACAAAAGGAACGGAAGTTCAGTAAAGTATGTTAGCTGACTAGTTAGAAACAGGAGTCAGGAAGTCAGCTTCTTCTAGTCCAGTGATCCTCCTACTGTGCTATACAGTATACTAAAGACTAGTTTGAAAAGTCATTAGAACTAGGTAAAAAAACCCAGTGAGATTCAACAAGTAAAGTGTAATGTGATTTAGTACTTGTTTATTTGAAGATTTGTTGGTTCACAGTAAATTAACACAGGTTTTAGCAAGCAGTATCTTTTACTTAAAGACCATGAACCACACTGCTTCCCTTCCACCCTAATTTTTTCTTTTTGGGATGTGTGGGAGGTATGGCATGTGAGTGTGTGTTTGGGGGTTGAACCCAGGGCTCTTTGCATGCTATACATGAGTTCTACCTCTAAGACACATCAGCTGTATTTTGGGGAATTATCTTACCTCTGCTCCTGAGTAGGTGTCAGTCTGGAGGACAAGTTCATCCAGGTCAACCTCATTACTGATTGGCATCGAGTGGAACTGCAGGTTCAGTATTTCCCTTCTTGTAGCTGCATCCGGTAAGGGCACGTAAATGATCCTGTCAATTCTTCCAGGCCTCATCAAAGCCTACAGAGATGGAATAGCAAGGCTTAGCTATGATCAGAAGTGACCCTCTATATCAAAGGCAGTCAGGAAAAGAGAGCACCTACTTTTTCAGAAATAACTGCACAACTATTATCCTTAACTAACAAATAATTACAAGTACTAGATGCCCTATAATCTACTTTAGGATATAAATGGTGTCTAGTTGATTTTTGAAGATAGGACAACAATATTTCTAGAAAAATTTCTGAACAACTGCCAAGGTAAATAGAAAATTATAACATTTAGAGAGATGTGCAGGTGACTTGTATTTATTACATGAAATTAAAAAAAAAAAAAAAGTTTTCCTTCAATTAACTCATAAAACACAGAATAAGCTATTTTCTGTTTAGAAAGCCCTAAAAATAGCACAGCTATGATAAAGGAATAGGCTTAGGGATAAATTTAACAACTGAATGTTTTTAGCGTTTTACTGAAGGCTAGCTAATGCCTACATTATGCCAGACCCAGTGAACTTACTCAGAAAGTTTACATGTGCTACAGTAAACTTTTTTACAGTTCACCAGACAGTTCTGGTATTGAGAAAAAGGACCAATGTGTAAAACATAGATGTGTAAAGCTAACTGTGGTAATTATTATGCAAACAAGAACCAATAAAGATGTTTTAAATGAGTGAATTCTATGGCATATTGCATCTCAACAAAGGTACTGAAATAGATGTGTATCTTTTGAGGGAATGCAGTAGCATTTAGATGGGGCAATTAGAAAAGTCTTGTACAAATACTCAAGGAAGCTAGATACATGAAGAAATATTGGAAGAAGATTCAAGGTAAAGAGAAGATCAAATACTAAAGAAAACAAGTGACACATAGCAGGAGAGAGAGAAACCCAGAGTCTGAGGCAGTGAATAATGAAAACAAGAGGTAGTAGTAAGACCAGAAAAACACACAAACACACTGTAGAAAAGATTCTACTGTTGATGCGTGGAAGTATGAAACTGAGACGATAAAATTTACATTAAAAGATCACTCTTATGTAATAATATAAAAGGTCTACTATGACATAATCCAAGTTCTAGAAGAAAAAGAAAGAAAAATTAGAACAAAAAAAAAATCTGAAGAACTAAGGGCCTCAAATTTTCTCCAAATAGATAAGCAAAACACAAATCAGTCAAGAAGATCCAACAGGGTAAAAAGAAAGTGTTTCAGTCCAATTGCTAAGACCTCCAACTCAAGAGTACCTTGAATACAGGTCAAACAGGGGACACTGGAATCAACAATCATTGGAACATGGTTCAAGGATGGAGTTATGGGAAGAGAAGTCTGAGTGCTTGTGAGAAAACACCAGGAAACAATTTGTGAATTCAGTTTCTCAAAACACAGAACTGTTCTTGGAATGTGTGTTCATTCTCTTCCCAGGTATAGTGGACAGGAGTAAGCTTGCTTCAGCTGTTGTTATTCATATGACTCTCTGGAAAACATGTTTTTGTCACCTATAGCTTGTCTTTGTGATTGTACAGTTTACTCAGGGGACTCTTTGTACCACTCAGAGTATAGATTGTCTGATGCTCTGAATAAAGTTGGCTACTGCATTGAGACTTTAGTCATTCTCATTTTTCAGGCCTCGCTCTTCAAGGTTCATGCTGCCAACTAGAGTGGGTAAACAACTAGACTCCCCAACCCAATACACAGGCAGTTTATCAGGGAAATAACATTTTTGAAGTGCTGAAACAAAAATGTTACCCAGTCCCTATGCATAACAAAATAACTTTCAATAATGAAAGATAAACAAGGTTATTTTCAGATAAAACAACAACAAAAACAACAAGGCTTCACGAGCTATACGTCATAAAAACGGTCAAGAAGCTTTATAGACTGAAGGCGAATGATACAAGGTAGAAGACACATTCTTCCACAAGAAATGAAAAGCACTGGAAATTAAATATTTCAAAAATTGTAGACCGTTTTCCCTTATGGAAACACTAAAAATATCATTCTTACTGCTGGTATAATCAGAAAGGTCAGTTTTAGAGCTTGTCTTGTGATAAACACCCACAATGACAGCATTCAGAGGCCAAGGCAGCACATGGAAGTTCAAGGCCTATCTAGAATACAGGAGAAGTTTAAAACCTGCCAGAGTAACTTTGTAAACCCCATATTAGTTGAACTGAGAGCTAGCTTCAATGGCCAAAACAAAAACAAACAAAAAACCAACAACAACAAAAAAAATCAAACAAAACCAACTACCCCCCCCAAAAAAACCATTAAAATTATACAACCATTTTAGAACATAGAAAGGAATACTCATTAAACTGTTTTATAATGTTAGGCTATTAACTTTAAACTTAGCAAAGATTATTATAAAGAACAAAAATTAAAGAATGCCTTTATAAACACAGACTACCAAATCTTCAAAATACTGGCAAACAGAATCTGATTTACAAAATGAATAATCAAAACCAAGTAAGAGT
Organism: Rhabdomys pumilio; assembly: GCA_030674055.1. NCBI lineage: Eukaryota > Metazoa > Chordata > Mammalia > Rodentia > Muridae > Rhabdomys > Rhabdomys pumilio. The sequence goes on from JANHMN010000001.1 coordinate 107,673,398, forward strand.
TATCTCTGGAACCAAAGGTTGAGTTAGTATTTGGAATTTAATCAGAATACTTTACTGTATTGATTAAAAAAGTTGAAAAACTATGATCATTTTGATACAGAGAAAAAGCACTTGGCAATCAAATCAAGACCTACTCATGATGCTAAACTCTCAGCAAACAGAACAGAAGGGAAGTCTTCTTCAATATGAGAAAAGGTATTTTCTTACTGAGTACCTGCAGATAGAGATGGCTTTAACATTGAAATATCGAATGCTACCCATCAACTCTAGTACTGAAGACTCTAAAAGAGCAGTAAGGAAAAAAGAGGGTGTATAGAACACATAAAATAAAAAGGTAAATTAAGCCGGGCAGTGGTGGCGCATGCCCTTAATCCCAGCACTTGGGAGGCAGAGGCAGGTGGATTTCTGAGTTCGAGGCCAACCTGGTCTACAGAATGAGTTCCAGGACAGCCAGGGCTACACAGAGAGACTCTGTCTTGAAAAACAAAAACAAACAAACAAACAAACAAACAAACAAAAAAACAAAAAAAAAAGGACAAAAGAAAAAAAAGGTAAGTTAAAAAAACTTCACAAACATGTTTACATAGAAATTCTAAAATAGATAAATAAATAAACTCTATAAAACAGTTATACCAAGCCTACACAGTATAAGTTTACTATTTTAAAAAAATCGGTTGCTACTATAATGAACAGTAAAATCTCCCCTACTTGAAATATGTCATAAAACTCAAATACAACCTGGAAATAAAAGTAAGCAAAGAATTCTTTACAGAAAAACAGAGTACTCTTGAGAGAATGAAAGACCTAAGTAGTTAAGGCATGTTTGTAAATTAGATAATTCAACATTATTAAGATAATTATTCCAAAATTTATCTATAGATTGCATACAATTTCAATATGATCTTTTAAATAAGAAAGTGAAAAGGTAACTGAGATTTATACATAAATTTAAGTGACAGAGGATACTGAAAGCAACTATGCCCTTCCAGTACTAGGTATTCCATTTAGGGTCATGTATGCGCTAGGCAAGTGTTTTACCACAGAACTATATTCTGTTCTTCAAAATAATACTTGGGAGAACTTAGTTGTTAAAGAAACAGACAGTGTGAGAGAAAGAGGCTAAAATTGTAAATAGGATGGTAGAAGGGCCCATGCTGATTCTGAAAGCAAATAATGAAGGAACTATTTTATGAAAAGATCCTGCTTCAAGTAAAAAAAATTCTGGTGGCAAGAGCTTGAGACAGTTGTCATGTTTTAGCTCTATTCAGGAAGCAGTGTAGAGAGAATCTCTTGTGTAGTGTATAGAGCATCATCTGTCAAAAAATGCTGTTGGCTTAGTAGCTTAGGTAGGAAATAGGTAGGTGGAAGTTACGGTACAGAGGGGATTTCTGGGATAGATGGGTGAGGCAGAAGATTTGCCCTGAACTCTAGGGAAGACTGTCACATGAAACAGAAGGAGGGGAGAGTCACGTGGCATGACTTGACCAGTTTAAGCAGGATAACTAAGTTATGAGCTAGTAGAAATGAGCCAAAGCTACTGGCCTAGACATTTAGTCATATATAAGAAGTTCAGAGTTGTTATTTTGGGGAACTTGGGTGCATGTAGAAAAACATGCAGTTACAAAGCAGAGATAGAATATTAATCACTCTTTTATTTTTTAGTTTGTATGATGCTTAACGTGGGTCTTCCCATCTCAATTAATCAAATCTAAAAAATCTGTCCTAGGTACATCCAGAGGTTTGTCTCCTGGGTAACTCTAGATCTTTCCTATTGAGTTAACAACCAGTATTAACTACCTAAGCCACATACTATATAATTACATTTATGTGAAATCTCAAGTAACAAAAAAGCAAAGCAGTGTTGGTGGTACTTCATAAAGGGAAAGATGGACTGGACTGTCAGTGGCTAAAGCAATCATTTAGTGAATGCAAGTGAGATACTCTTTAACTTGGTTAGAGGTAGTTTTACAACTTTACACATAAACTGAACCATATACAATAATAGATCTAGTTTGTTCTATGAACCTTATAAGAAAGCATAACTAAAGCAAAATTTAAAGACACAGGAACTGTTATATTTGCTAGAGGTTGAGCATTTATGAATTAATCAACTTAACAGCAATAAATATTTTCTTTCTCTCTTTGGAGAGACTATTTTCTCTGACTAATCAGTTTGAAAATTTACATAAGAATTAAGAGGTGACAACTTCTAAGTTGTCATAAAGCAATCATTATTGATTTGGCTATAAATGTACGTGACAGCTACTACAACTGTTTCAATTCCATAGCAAGCACTTTTTCATTTTTAATTAACCCATAGTGCTAAGGCTTAGAGTCGGCTAATTCTATATATAATGTACGTATATATAATGTAAAGGTCAGTAGCATCCTATTTCATGCTAGTGTTAATAAACAGTCTAGTTAGCACTGAAAGGAGTAAGGGACTTTAGTTCTATATGTTTGCAAAATATTGGGCAGAAAAGAACTTTAAAGGTTCAAGCTTCCTTTAAAAAAAGTTGTATTTTTAATTGTCTGTCTGTCTGTCTGTCTCTGTGTGGGCATGAAGCATGTGTGTGCAGTTGCCCGAAGAGGTCAGAAGAGGGAGTCAGATCCCTTGGAGCTGGAGTTAGGTGAAAACTTAAGAAAACAAAGCAAGTTTTTCTTCAATGCTCAAATACTGACTTGGACTGGGCCCTGTTTAGTTGTTGGAAAAACAGCTGTAAAAGAACTTTTTTTCTTAAAAACCAATAAACTCCTTTGAAGTTTAAAATTTCCTTTCTAATGCTTAAAAGAACACAGCAAAAAATACAGAGCATAAACACTGATTAGGTGCTGGATTGTCCAACATACACCTGTGCTCTGTTTAGCTAAAGCTGCTCCAGGATAGTGCAGGCTGAGTGCATGTCAAATCATCTGAGTGTAGCCAGAGAGGCCTTTTCTGGTCTGATCTTGTCAGTGAAAGTCATGCTTTAAAAAGAGCAGGAAAGAGAGAGCCAGCCTTCCTTCTTTCCTTCCTTCCTTCCTTCCTTCCTTCCTTCCTTCCTTCCTTCCTTCCTTCCTGTAGAAGTCTGAATGAATTAACACACTTTTAAAATTCTTTTTTAAAGTAATGTTCTGGGATATGAAAGTAGATACATGCAGAGTGATGAGTGCTCTCTGAAATCAGCATGGCCAGGCCTTTTCTACTATTGAACTCTTCCAACTTAAAGTCACCCTGGATACTGTAGCATTTTCATTCAAACAGTACTAAAAAACAATCACAGGGCAAGTTGCCTAATACATGTGCACATGCATAGTTTTAGAGAACACATCTGTATGTGAGTGTAAATAGAAGTCCAGGTTAATATCAGGAATCACCTCAACTGCTCTGGCATCTTAATCATTGAGGAAGGGCATTTCACTCAAACCCAGAGCTTGCTGATATGGCTAGTCTTGCCATGTCATGTTTCTAACCTTACTGGATGGAGCAACAGGAGGGCCATCACATCAACTCAGTATTTAAATGGGTTTCTGGGGATCAGAAGAAGGCAAGCTTTAACTGCTGAGCTATCTCCCTGACCCTAACTGTATTTTCTGAGAACTCATTCAAGTTCTTGGGCAAGTCTGGACGTCTCTAACAGCCTTAGTGCCTTTATGTATAAGAATAAAGGGACGTTAATCAGAGGGGTTGGTGTGCATCTACAGGCATCCTCAAATACTCAGATATGCAAAGTTTTTCACTTCTGTCAACAGTTTAAGGGAGTCATTGAATTCTGTTTTTGTGTCTAAATTAGGAATTGCAATATCATTATATGACCTTTTGTATGTGTGTGCATGCATTACGCATAAACTGATCATTCTTATTGAAAGCATACATTTCTTTTTTTCCTAATCAAGCCCCAGTCTACAGCTCCTTTTCTTTCTCCTACTAAAGCTCCCACTTCATGTAAATACCAAGTTTACAAATTCACCATGGGGCTTTCTGCTTCCCTGTCCTCATACACACACTTCTCAACTCAGGATAACTTTCTCCTCCACCCACGTGTCAGGCAAGCATAGTCTCTTGTTTGAAGCTCAATTTCAAGCATACTTCTTTGTAAAATAAACTCTTTGAATCTTTTGAGTATATAACTGGATTTTAAACTTACACTTTGGCGTGTTATGTTAAAAGCAAGAACAAAAGATCCACCTAACTGAATTAACATTCTAGTTGAATCATTTAACATTCATATGTTCAGAAAAATAATTCAAACCTCTAAACCTCTTTATAATTCACTTACAACCCTCGGATCAGAAATTCTAAAGAGTCTATAATCTAACCTTAGTGTGTGTGTGTATGCGCACGCGTGTATGCACATATGCGGGTGAATTTTTTTCTGGAGATGGGTATATTTGCAGGTAATAGAAAATATAATCTATTAGAGAAGGAGGTTTCTTATTTCTTATAACTCAAGAAATTGTCCATTATAATTTTATTTGTCTTTGATAGAAGTCAAAAATTAGGTTAGACAACTCAGCAGGAAAAAAAGTGCTCTTTGTACAGCCAGAGGAACGGAGGATCCCTGAGTCCTTCATAGTGGAAGAAGAAAACTGACTCTTGTAAATTGTTCTTTGCATGCCCACATTTACACACACACACACACACACACACACACACACTTATCTATTGCTGTGACACATACCATGATCAAAGCAACTTACAAAAGAAAGCATATTTAATTTGAGACTTACAGTTTCAGAAAGTTAAGAGTTCGTGACTATCACGGCAACAGGCATGGTACTGGAACAGTATGGATATGAGAGCTCACATCTTGAGACATAACCACATGGCCGAAATACTGGGAATGGCTGGAGTTCTTTTGAAACCTCAAAGTCCACCCTTGCTGACATACAACTCCTCCAACAAGACCACCCCTACTAACTTTTCAAAAATAATTCTACCATCAATGAATACATACTCAAACATATGAGTATATGGGGATCATTCTTAAATCCCCACCACTGGCATTACCCCCATATAAATAAACAAAAAATTTAACAAGTACAAAATCATTGTTAGTATAGTAGGTAATTAACATTTAAAACCGTATTATTACATCCGGGTCCTAAAATGAAAAGAACTTCTAAGTTAGGATTTATTTATTTAAAGTAGTCTGGAAACAAACAAACAAACAAAATGGTCAAATAGATTTAAAATATCCGCAAATATTTCCTAATGCCAAAGAGTTAGGCCTTAAATCACAAAGTGAAGTTCATCGTGTTGAGAAGGTGAGGTTCTAAGAACATGTACAGCGGCATGCAGCCCATTCAGTGAGGCAGTCCATGTGACAGGGACAGACCACTCCCAAGGCACTGCTTTATTCAGCTTCAGGAAGACCAAGACAGCCCAGGATAGTGACTTCATCTAGTTTTTTTCTATCTATGATAAATGATGAACACATATGGGAAAGAAACACCAGTGGAGGACACTCAGGAACATGGAGATATGGAAGCAGGTGGGGAAAAATCCACAGGCATGACACCGCACATGTCAGGTAATCTCACAGTTCACAGAAAATTGTGGAGGACTTTTAATCATGTGAGAAGTTTGATTTATGGTTCTGGATGCAGCATGCAAGAAATACAGGAATGAAGCACATCTTGAAACAAGGAGACTAACACCGTTTCAGGGCAAAGGTCTTAACTCATGACAAGACACTCCCTTCTGACAATGTCTCTCTATTGTGCAGGAGATAAAGACAAACCTTCCTTTCAATGGGCTCATAAGTCTGCAAACACAACAATACCTACCAATTAGAACGTGAACTTTTACTAGCCACTTCCATTTTCAAGTGCTAGTGAAGCTTCCTTCTAACCAGTACTTAAATTAATTTCGTGATCCAACACTTTGGTCAATGGCTCTGTCCAGCCTGAAGCTTCTCAAAGCAGATCAATCCCATTGACACCAGCTGAGTGTCTACAATGTGCCAGGGACAACATTAGGAGCCAGGTATAATATTCTTTGAAAAACAATTCTTAAAAAAATATTTCTATGTGCCAACATATAAGCATATGTTTGTATTAAAACAAATCAATCAATCAATCTGAAAGTTTCTGTCTGATGCTGGGCTTGCTCAGTTCTGCAAAACCCTATAGTACTGTGCAAGAAAAGACTTGATGCATGTGACAGCAGGTGTTCAAAAGGAATGCAGCTCAGAGCACTGCAGCCTTAAGGGTGAAAAGCGAACAAGAACAACCCAGGCTCTTACCTTCCTTTACTAGTCTGACATGTCTTCACCTACATCTAAAGGACAGGTTCTTTCACAAAGCCAAGCTGCTTCCCTACAACTATTTTAATTCTCCCCATTATAACATGGAAATCTGCCTTTTCAAAAGCCACAGAAGGAAGAAAAACAATGCAACTAATCTTTCAAGTGTTCCTAAAAAATTCACTTAGTAAAAAGTATTTCCAGAAGGCTGAAAGCAGCAGGAAAATTCCCGGTATATTTATGTTTTATAATAATTCTATATCAGTACGCCCACAGGCTGTTAATGGAACAAGTGGATGGAGGTAGTGAGCAGGAACATCTGTTCTCAGCTTAGTCCTCTACCCCAAGCCTCCACGCCTGGTTTCTTATAGCTCCCTGAAGACAGGACAATCCTTCAGAGGAGTCTTTGATCGAGCAATACTGTCCATACTCCCTGAGCTGTACTCCAGATGATTCCAGCTCCTTTCCCCAAACTACTGATGTACACAAGAAATCCATTTTCTGAGTCTTCTACACACGGGTCACATTTCTGTTTACAAGTTACAGAGGAGTATTAGTTCATGTTCTATGCACTCCACAACGCCCCCGCCCCCAACACCGGAAAACACTTATTTTAGCGACACGTTTGTTCTAATTTTAAAAGCTGGATGAGATTGCATGCATTTGCAATCCCAGTGTTCCTGCAGGACCTCTTTATTTCTGTGTCCATATGCACACATGGCTGGAGATCAGTAATGAGTGATGTCCTTCACTACAGCCATTCACATTGCTTTCTGAGGCAATGTCTTGATGGCTTGGAGTTTTCAAATTCAGCTGTATTGTCAGGTCATCAAGTGAAGAGTTCCTACTGTCTTTGCCTCCCTAGTGTTGAGATCAAATGCAAATACCACCATGTTCAGTATTTTTTATTGGTTCTAGGTATCAAATTCATGTCCCATGTGCTTTTGTGGTAAGCAATGTTGGGAGCCGACTTTAAGCAGAAAGCGGCTAGAAAGCAGCTATCAGCTTTGCAGCCATCTGGAGCCATATACCCTGATGAGAGACTTGGTTTTCAACAGCCTACGACAGCTGAGCACACTCTGATAAATATCTTGTTTATCCCACATAGCTTGTTTTGCTGTTTAGTGACCCCAGCTGCATGGTGCACATGGTAAAATGTCTTAACCTGTGTTCTCCTGCGTGTGCTTATAAATACCCAGGATTTCCTTGTAATAGGAGTCAGTATTTAGAATAGGAGTTAAAATTTAGAATAGGAGTTAAGAGGAGAATAGGCCAGTAGAGAGTAAAGAGGAGTCAATGAGAGTTAATAGGAGTCAATATGAGTCAAAGGGGGCAATAAAGGAGTAACCAGACTTGACTGCACACATGCTGTTTTGTCTCCATTCTTCTCGTCTCTTGCCCCTCCATCTCTACTCTCTCTCTTGACCAGAGCACTTAGCCCCAAACGTGGGGCAGTGCGGGTCTCAACAAAGCACTTTATTGACTGAAGCTATCTCTCTCCAGCTACCAAATTTTGATCTAACTAAATTTTATGAATTATTTTTTAAATAATTTAAGTTTTTAATGTTCACACCAAGCTTTCAATATAGTAGCATAAATAATTTGAGTTCTTTTTCTTAGTTTTACTATATTTACTCAAAATTTAAAGATATGTCCTCATATTAACATATTGTACATAACATTATAAAGGGTACTGCCTAAACTGATCAAAAACCCAAGTTTCTCCATTTTTCCTTTAGCCAACTACATGCACATCTAGGGTTTAATTCCCAGGTGGAGCATAATTCAGAGCAAATGGCTCCATCTTTGTGTTTAGGAGAGCCACACCCCGATTCACTAGTCTTGTATTCATATGCTATGGTTAAGAGGGAAGAGGCTATGTTGGGTTATGATGATAGAGAGCAAAAATAATATGTGTATGAAAATCTCCAGATTCCTGATACTATTCTAAACTTTTCAGAAAGAATAACTACTTAGTCCAGCTAATAGCCCCCAAATTAGGGCACGATTATTACTCCCACTTTACAAAGTACCTAAGTTGTCTAAGGTGATATTTTAAGTGGTGAAGACAATGATATTCTGGAGTGTGTCTGTCTTGCTCTAAAGTCCATATTTAACTACTGCACCACAATACAAATGAGTGAAGGCTGAAAGCCAAAGGAAAAGAAAATCCCTACACAAGGTGAGTGAGACCTTTAACTCAAAAGTGCCTCTCTTCCACACTTGATTTAAGGGCTGGAGTAGTACATCAAGCATGAAGCAATAATTACAATAATGCCTACCAAGCCTTCATTGCATATTCTAATTGTGTTAAATTCTTTCCTGTGGTGTTTATGTGATCTTCTTTGTAACATTCAGAAGTAGTTTATAGGAAAAGAAATGGGAGCCTGAAGAGGTAAAATGTTAACAGTCAGAAGAATATGAACAAGAAACTGAATATACTTTGATTTCTGTGCCCTCAACCCTTGATTTCAAAATTGTATCTTAACATTCCTTAGACTAAGTATAAGTTAAAATATAAGATCTTCATAAAAATGGGTGGTAGTGGTAAAGACTCACTCACCCGTCACCACGTGCAGCAGATGGGAGAGCTGGTCCCCAAGTTATGAGAACAGGAGAGCTGGCTCTACCCCTCACCATCTGCAGTACTCTGGCGAGTGGGGCCTGCACCTTAATCTGGACAGCATGGTAGTATTCCAAACTAAGTACTCAACATGGCATGCTGGTGCCATGTGGATACCATAAAAGCAAGATGGTTACTAAAGGTCATCTATCCACCTGTCATCAACAAAGCACAATAACCTTAAAAGTCCTTTAACAAGTCAGACCTTGTATCAAGTGATTTTACTACAATAAGCAAAAGATATTTCTCTTTTTCAACAGTGTACACAATTGATGTGCCCATACAAATTCTCATATATGCCCAGTTTTATAATATTTGCTGACGAATATACTTTTATTATCTCTGGAGATCTTGTGGCTGTTAATTTTATTCAATAAAACTGTGCTCTGAGATACTGGGAGAACTTCAGGTTCAGTGAGACACTATCTCAAAAGTAAGATGGAAAAATTTGAAAATAAAATAAAAATTGTTTTTCTTTCTAAAGAAAGGCAAGTGGGGGGCTAGCAAGATGGCTAAGTGAGTAAAGGCACTTGCTGCCAAGCCTGACAACCAGAGTTGAACTGCTAGGACATGCATGGTGTGAGAGAGAACCAACTCTAACAGGCTTGCCATGGCATGTGTAAGCATGCATGTGTGCTCTCGAGCACAAATATAAATAAATAAATAAATAAATAAATAAATAAATAAATAAATGCAACAAAAAAAGCAATAGAGGAAGACTCCTGACAATCTCTAGCTTACACATGCATGTGCACACACAAGAAGATGTACATACACAAAAAAGAAAAAATGAATAAAAAGACAAATTTAACATGGTGCTAGATTTATCAAAGACAAACAAAACCACCTCTATCCAGAGAGATAACAGTGTAAAGATGACCTTTTGGAGAAATGTGAAGTTTATTTTTGAAGGCAAAATTGGTAAAAAAATCATAACACCTTTAGATATTTTTTTGTCATATAAAGACCAGTGTGTATCTCAATGAAGTTGATCTCATTTTCTTTATGAGTTGCCAGCTTTTACCATACTTACACAGGAGCTAGATCATAAAGCAAATGTATTTATTATTTTCTGTAAGACTTACTACTGTACCTGACAACAAGAATTTAACAAAGTTTAAAATGTTTAGGAACAGACATGGAGATGGGACTCTTAGATGAGGATCCAATACAACATGCTGCTCCTGGACTTCTATTTCTCTTATTCCGTGCAGGCTTACACAGGACTTTAGATTTTACTATCTTACACAAAGCCAATATGCTGTCATTCAGGTTTACTAAGTCCCAGGAATCATGTGCAGCTCCAGCTGTGAACATGCTACCCTTTTCTTCTTCAGTAATTCTGAAATGGACTTGAATTGCCTTATATTTCCTAAGATGAGGTGTGGGAGACAGTAAATGCTCAAGAGTCATGTGTGGCACACCATAATACTTTTACACCCAGAGAAGTATATTACAATGTACTACTGTTAAGAATGTGATGATTCCTAAGAACAGCCAAAGAAAAATCACTTTTGTCTTAACATAGAGGTTCTGGGATAGGCAAGAGCTATACAGCTAACATGTGCTCACCCTCAACTCAAACACCATTTTGCCAGCTCACTATGTTAAGGTATTCTTTTGCTATTTTACTTTTTAAAAAGAGTTTATTTGGTTTCCACACTACTGTTCATCATCAGTGAAGTAGGAACAAGAACTCAAACATGGCAGGACGCTGGAGGCAGGAGTTGATACAGAGGCCATGGAGGGTACTGCTTATTGGCTTGCTCTCCCAGGCTTCTTAAAGAACCTTCTTATAAAATGTAGAACCACTAGTCCAGGGATAGTACCATCCACAATGTACCATCAATCAGTTCCCATCAATCATTAATTAAGAAAATGGAGGTATTTTCTTAATCAATGTTTCTTCCTCTCAGATGACTATAGTTGTCAAGTTGACATAAAACTATACAGCATACCATATGAGCATCTATTTTGTTAAACTGTTATCTCATTTTTAACCAAGGGACGTTTTTTTTTTTTTTTTGGGGGGGGGGGGTAACTGGAAACAAAATTGCAAAGAAATACAAAAATGATTTTTCTTTCTAGAAGTAAGGCAATTAAATAGCAACTTCAGATCTAGATGATAAACAAACTATAGTCAAGTCTGAGGAGGTGGTTCAGTGCTGTCATTCCTGGTTAGAGGACTGAGTTTAGACTCCCAGAAGCCTCAAAAAGCTAGACACTGTAGTAAAAAAAACTTGTTAATGCCAGCATGCCTATAATGGAAACAGAAAGTAGACAATCTCAGAAAGTCTGTAAGGAAAGAGAGGATTGACACCCAAGATTGCCACCTGAGTTCCAGGAGCGGGCTGCCATAATGGCCCCTCACTACGAACATACACCATAAAACAAAATTAAGACTGAGATAAAACTAAGACAGTCTGAACTGCTGTGCCAATCTACCCTGTGCCAACAGTGTTTTGATCACCACACTTACTTCTTACTAAGTCTGGTTCACTTTCTGGATCCCCTGATCTTTTTGAAAGTTATGTTTGTAACAGAACTGTTCTTTTAATTATGTAGTGGTGGTTTTGGGGGGTGGGAGGAGAGGTTGAATGAGATGTCCCCTGTTAAGTCTCAAACATCTGAATACTTGGTCCCTAGTGGGTGATCACGCCTTTGCTCTGCTATCAAGGACTCTACTCTACATAGAACTATAAGGTCAATTAAATGCTTTCCTTTATAAGCTGACTTGGTCATGGAGTGTAGGGTGTGGGGCTGTGAGAGGCAGCAGAGTACCTGGTTGAGGAGATCTCAGGGACCTTAGGAGTCTGGCCTTGCTCCTGGGACCCTGGCTTCTTTCACATAGCTACAACCTCCCACAGAGAGGTCTGTGGACAATGGTCACATAAGACAACACTCTACTAGCCCCTCCACAGGTAGAGGGTGTGACTACAGGCCACAGAGCCTCAAGACAGATCTCCATATTAATGAGATACTTAAAAGGCCAGAGGGCATAATCAATTAAGCATTCCTTCCCAGACCCTTCTCTTTGCAAAGGTATTTAACCTCAGGCCAGCCCTGAGAATACCAGGGTATAGCTTCATCCATTTTTCACCATGACAATAAATATCTTAAGACCATAGCCTATGACCATGGACTATCTCTCTTCTTTGGGGCCTGCTGTGAGGAACCGTGGAAAAGGTCTTAAACTAATCTTCTGCTGCTAACCTCTCTACGTTTCCAGCCACAGAGGCCATCAACACAACCAGGCAAGCTCAGCAGCCATGACCCAGCCAAGCGAGTCACCATGACCAAGACTCTCATCTCTGCGGGGAACAGCCAGAGTTTCTCCCCCTCCCCACTTCAGCTGCAGGTTGATACACCCTGTATGCCCCCTTCTCTACCTTTCGTGGCTTCTCAACAGTGCCTGAGAACCCAAGGGGCAGAAAACCAGTCGGTTTCCGGCTGCCTTGGCCTGGGGACCCCCAACTCAAGAGCAATGTTCCCTGCAGGACCACAGACTGTGTTCCCTCCATCCCTGAACAGAACCTGAGCCCCGGCGCGGGGGCGGCAGACAATTCAACCCAACAGGACCAATGCCAAAGCACACTACAGCCCAACAGTAGGGTATGTGCATATAGGTACAGAGACTAGACAGGCATTGCATTAACCTGAAACTAAAGTTTTAAGGTCTACTACAAGAGTAGTTCACATTCTTAACCATTAAGACATTTTTTCAGATCTCCTTTTACTTTAAAGATTCATTTTTAATTATGTATATGTGTGTTTATGTGATTATGTTCATGAGTGCATGAAAATTATTGTTTATTCTTTTTGTGAATGTGTGCACATGGAGATCAGAAAACAGCCCATGGAGTTGAATCTCTATTTTACTTTTATGAGTCTCAAGGATCAAACCCAGGTTGTTAAGCTTGTGCTGCAAACAAGTTTAACCACGAGTCACATCACTAATACCACATTTGGTTTTTGTTTATTTTAAAAATAACTTCATGCTTTCTATACACTGGAAGGATATTTATATTTATCACAAAGATTGTCAACAGGTGGGTTAGCAGTATATATAAAAAAGGTTCCATTAATATTTTGAGAAGAATTTTCCAAACCAGTATTAATAATTGTGTGTACCTATGTATGGATGCCAGTTGTGAGAATTCCTCAATTATTTGTTACCTTATTTTAGACAGGGTTTCTCACTGAACCCAGAGATCACATGATACAATTTAGGCTCAAAGAGGCATAATGACTTGACTAAGGTTAAATGAAGGGGACTGAGTAAGTCCTAAGTGAGTAAAGTCCTCTGTGAATACATACTGCTGTCATTGGCACAGCCATACAAAGACTAAGGTCTAAGACCGATGGTGAATAGGCAAAAGCAATCCTACTATGGGCCATAGCAGAGGTTTCCTAGAAGTCCAAGTGTCAATGAGTGACCACTGGTATAAACACTAGCAACTGGACCTTTCCCAGATGTTTAAAGCTAGAGAATATTCACCTATATATGTATCCTACAAAGACCAGATAACTTCTCCCCTGTACTTAATAAACATGCAAAGGGTGTGCTCACTCTGGGACAACCTGACCTCAGCTTTTCTGTACATGCTTTTCAGTGTCTGTCCTTTCTTCAATCCCTTGTCACCCTATTCAGAGATCCTGAACCCAAGGCTGCAACAGTCAAGCACACTGATGTGGAACAGTGTGTACACAAATAGGCAGTCACTTGCGGAGGCCATGGTACTTTATGTGAATAGCTCTCTGGGTGAAAATTTTGCTGCCTAGCATAATGTAGTTATCTTGGAAATATTAATTTATGTATACAGTTTAGTTTTAGTTTGGGGACTAAAACTGTCACCTGTAACTTTGACTTCTTACTGACTAATTTATCATTTACATTAAAAATATAAATCAATATCAAGTTTTTAAGCTAAGTCAACATTTTTCTCTTTGGTGCTCATTTTGCTATCTTCTAGAGGGTACTTTTTTTGAAATCTGAGGTTTTTTGTAAATAAAAAATCCTCAAAGGTACAGAACAAGAAAAATAGAAAACTGGAATGGTTAAGAAAAATACAGGTAATGTATAGTGGAGAATTGTGAGCAGATGATGAAATAAACAGGAAAACTATTAATCAGTAAAGAGAAAAAGAAAACTGAGCAGGACACTGGAAAACAGTTTGGGTAATGGGAGCTAGGAATGAAGAGATGAGGTAATAATCCAGGCAGCAAAACATTCTTGAGAGCACACCTAACTCCTGTTTTCTCCTTTAGTCCAGAATTTTCCTTCTATGATTGAACAATTCCAAACCCATCCAGTAAAAGACACAGTATTATGGGACTAAAAAAATTATGAGAAAATTATTTGAGAAAATTAAACTACTAAAGATTTGCACTAAATTGTAAACACCTTGCTTAGGCTTCGAAGCTACTGATGTTGAAGGATGCTGGGCAGCAGCATGCACTGTCAGGTGATGTTCTGATGTTCTCAGACATTACTTTCTTACATTTCTCTTTTTACTGTAGGCTTACATTTTTAAAATCTTACTTTTAATAAGGGTTCTAAAATGTTTAAACTTCCCTTCTAGTCCACTTCCCACTGAGGTAGTGGAAAAAGAAAGGTTATTAGGATATGAGGGAAGTAGACCTGTTTAAAAATAGTTCTTTAGACCAAATCTAATCTGCATTGTCAATATATGTATCAGTAGTCCAGTTCAGTAGTGTCAGAATAACAAACATGAATCAGCGGCAGTGGTATGACCCAGCAGAAACAGCCAAGCATCCTCAGAATCAGCAGGAGCGACTAGGAAAGCCCTGTTATGCCTCTCTCAATGAATTGAAGTCAAAGACATGAGACCAAGGAAGAATTGCAAAGCTAGTTATGTAGGCCCACCACCACTGTCTACTGGGTCTTATTTATACTTCCTCCAAACATCACGTGTCCTCCCATGAGTCTTGCCTCATTACGTGAGTCTGTTTTGGCAAAACTCTACATGAGTTTGTATCAGCTGACATCACTCTGCCAATTGGCCCAAGGTCATGGAAGCTGCAAGATGCCACCCAGAACACCACGCAACGTTTTTTGGTGTTTCTTTTTATGAAGTCATTACAAACAATGACCATTAAATAATGGCCAGGCATACCAATACCATAAAACATCATCCACTGTCACCTGGGTTATATTTATATTCCTAACATCATGCATCCATTCATGTGTTTGCTTTAACAAAATATTACTTCATCTGTGTCTGCTTTAGCAAATGTTCCTTCACATGTCCGCTTCAGAAAAACATCCTTTGATACAGCTGACTTTCCAAAGATAATAGAAGTTTCCACTTCATTCTACTTAAGTGTACTTTGAGAATTTTCCTCCTTGCTAATAAAATTGCTCCTTGACAGTACATTTTTCTCTCCTGACTACCCATACCACAGAAATTTACAAATAGTTAAGACAGATAAGATAGGAAACCTAGGGTTCCCGGATGAATGCCAAGGGACTAAAGAACAGGCTGAAAATGTGCATACACTTTATATATGTATGAACTTTTTTGATTCTTTAGAACTACCCATGTATTAAGAATTCTTGGCAAGCTAGTGATAAGGAAATTAAGAGAATAATAAGCTACAAAAATTAAGCTTACTTCCTTGTTATATTGTTCATAACCCTAATTATGTGTACACTTCAACATTTCTGGAGACAATAAGCTTGAAAATGGAATGCATGAATTATTTTTGTTCGTGAATTGAATGAAAAGAATTATTCAGGGTCTTGGCAAGGATTGTGAAGAATGGGATGCTGAGAGATTCAATGTACAGATACAAGGCTGTGTTATCTATAAGATCACCATCCTTGATCTTTTACAAAGCTTCATATATAAAAAAGGGAAAGAATAAATCTGAGAGTAAATCTGAGGAGACCAGCACAATGAACTATGAAAGAATAGGTATCTCTTAATGTTGTTTGATAGAAGTAACTAGATGCAGTGTCCTTGACCCCTCTGGCTCTCTCAATGCTTCCCCTGACTCTTCCCTAAGACTCCCTGAGCTCCACCTAATGTTTGGCTGTGAGTCTTTGCACCTGTGTCTATCAGCTGCTGTATAGAGTCTTTCAGATGAGTTATGCTAGGTTCCTGTCTGCAAACAGCAGAGTATCATTAATAGTGTCAGGGGTTGGCTCTTTCCCATGGTGTGAACCTCAAGTCGGGTCAGTCATTGGTTGGCAATTCCCTCAATCTTTAACCCTCGTAGGCAGGGCAAATTTTGGGCTGAAGGTTTTGAGGGTGGGTTGGTATATCTGCCTCCATGCACTGGGAATCCTGTCTGGCTACAGGAGGTAGCCACTTCAGTTTCCATATCCTCAGCTGCTACAAGTCCCAGCTAGGGTCACTCCCATCTCAGGTCTCTGGCTTGTTCCAGAGATAACCCCTGTCCCCAATTTCCCTTCTCTCCCAGCCCTCTCACCCCCAACACTTTCCCACTCTCCATCCACTCCCAATGTCTATTTTAATTTCTCTTCTGAGTGAGATTCAAGCACCCTTCCCTTACTCCCTCCTTGTTACTTAATTTCTTTGGGTATGTGGTTTATAGCATGGTTACCTTGTCCTTTGTGGGTAATATCTACTTACAACTGAGTATATACTATGTGTGTCTTTCTGGGTTGGGTTATCTTACTCAGGTAAGATATTTTCTAGTTCCATCAATTTTCTTACAAATTTCATGATGTCATTGTTTTAATAGCTGAGTACAGAGCCAAATAACCTGGGCCCATGGAGGCTCACAGAGACTGAAGCATCAACTAAACAACATGTAGGACTAGACCTCAGCCTCCCTACAAATATAGCAGGTAAAGCTTGGTATTCATGTGGGTCCCCTAACAATTGGAGCAGGGGCTACCTCTGACCCTGGTGCCAGTCTCTGGTTCCTTTTCCCTAGCTGGGCTGCTTTGTCTGGTCTCAGTGAGAAAGAACACCCTTAGCCCTGATGATGGAGGTAAGGGGGTTGAACTGGGAAGAGAGGAGGGAGGGGTACTGAGATCAGGATATAAAGTGAATTAATAAACAAATTAATGAATAATAAAAAGAAGTACTAGATGCAACACATAGTGACACACATCTGTAATCCTAATAAAAAAGAACTAGATGCAACACAGAGTGACATACACCTGTAATTCTAACTTGGAGACAGAGGCAAGAGAATCAAAAGGCTTCCCAGGAATACTTTGCATTGTCCTAGTACTTTATTTCAAAGACTCTGGGACTTTTCATCCACAGAACTAACTAATAGCTCTGTGAAGTCTGACAATTTCCAGATGAAGAGAAGATAGTTAAAAGAACAAAAGAAACAAATTTTATTTTAGATTACTTACTCGAATTAGTTACAGAATTCGTTTAAATTAATAATCTGCTTTTAAAATATAATAGTTTTAACACTGTGGTCTGGGTATACAGTTTAAAATTTATGAAGATCTATCAAACACATTCACTTCATGCACTTGATGGCATGCTTAACAATCTATTCTCAAACTTAAAAGTCATTAATATTTATCCTCATACATTCTTCTGAGTGTTAATTTTATATATGGTGTTAACAGGTTATGAACTTTCTTCATACATGAAAATCCTTAATATTCTTGTCAAAATGTAAATATTTCTTTACTTGATTCTATTGCATTAGTTCATACAAAATCTATTTTTACACCAGAAGCTCAATGCAGCATGGCCATAGTATACGCCCTCCAATTTTAATCTTTGTTTTCCACACTGTTTTGATCAACTGGACACCTTAATATTCCATATTGATTTGAGGATCAGTCTTCCTTTCTTTCTTTCTTTTTTTTTTTTTTGTAATAAACAGTGTCATTTTGGCTGTACATATATCTTATTACTGAGTCTCGAGATCATGGGTGTGGGGCATTCTCCATTTACATCTTCAACTTCTTTCAGGAATGTTTTGTAGTTCTCACAGCATAGTTAAACAAATTTATTATTGTATGTTTTGCTTTTTTTCTTGTTGTTATAAATGGTATTCTTTTATTTTTTAATAGTACTGGGATTGAATCTAGGGCCCATACATACTAGACAAGTGCCTAATCACTGGCTATATATGTCTTCAGGCCTCTTTTTGCCTTTTTAAAAACTTTCAGACCACATCTCAGTGAGGTGCTAGGCTAAGTCTGAATTTGTGATCCTCCTGCCTCAGCTTCCTAAATAGCAGCTTTGAGGCCAAGCTGGACTACATGTTATCATGTCTCAACAACAACAAAACAAGATACAAACAAAATTCCAAGAATAAATTTAGTGGTCCTTCTGGAAATCCATATTTTCTGAATTTTATTTCCAAATTATTCATTGCTTCTATATAGAAACATAAACGTAAGTAGTGTGAGTGAATGCTAGCTAAGAAACCCAAAAAATGTGACTTGATACTAAAGAAAATAATGTTATTTTCATTTTTTTTTAAACTAGAGCATTTGATACAGAAATGAAAGAGAAGCTAACTTTCAATAGAACTCTCTCAGGTATGCATCCTCATAATTCACGATTTCCTTCCCTTATCAACTCATCAACCCACCAACACATGTTTAAAGACTCATTTCTTTTATTAACTATGCCTACAGTAGGAAGACATGCTTGGCTCACCAAATAGACTTCCCTTTGAGTCAAGTTCTTCAGTACATGAAATGTATCAGGTGATAAAAGAAGAAAGACCTAGCAAACTATTTATTACTTTCCTTCTTCATCATCATCTTCTTTATCACCAATATTACCTTTCAGCAAATACAAAAATATTTATAAAAGAATGGGCAAAAACAACATAGGTGGAGTAAATGACTATACATAGGCTTAAGTTAGACTAGAGAGTAAGAATTTGCTTATTTTATGTCAAACAATGGCACTAAAAGACAGGGAGTAAAATCTTCTGTAGGTGAGAGGGTCATGCAGGACACTAAGACATAATACATGATAATGGATCTGTTTGTTTGAGTCATTACAGCAAGTTTCCTTTGCTGTATTTCAAGTTTTCTGATAGCTTGTAGATACTATTACCCAGGACAGGATACAAAGAATAACAAAGAACTATGTGAGCTTCTATAAAGTTAAATAAAGGTTACTGGCTTCTATTTTCTCATTGAAAATTTCATGAGAATAAGTACATATTTAAATCATTCAACTTCAGGCCTTAACATTCTGTTTTTTCAGTTATATTATACTTCATCCAGTAAATGAACAAGAATACAACAGACAGATACATGTTATTCTCAGGAGAGAATGTCACCTGAACTTAAAACCAATATCCCACAGAATTCATGTCTCTTAATACTTTCCAGCTGTCAGGAAACAATTTATACTCACATTCCTCAAATTTAACATAACATCTTAAATAAAAGGACAAGAGAGAGCTCAAGTTACATTCTCAATGGAACTCGAAAATTGGGTCATGGTTTAAGTATTCTGCAAAGTCTTCTTGTCTGTCAACCAAGCAAATGTTCTTTTACAGTCAGAAACTGTAGTTTATATTACCCTAGAGGTGCTCAGAACAGTCGCACTCTAGGGAGTTAACATCTTTTAAATGCTGTGAAGACCACCCCTACCATGGTGTATGAAGAGTACACCATCACCATCACAATGTTACATTTGCAGTAGTACTGCCAGGGTGACTCAGAACTACCAAATTAGTGTGGAAACTGAACCAAGACTATCTGATTATGAAGTTCATTGTCTAATACACACCACTAAAGTAAAGTACTTAACATATTACTATATGTCATTTCTGAAAAACTATTATTTTGAATAAAACTGAAGAACACTAATATACAAACCACAGAACAAGAGGATACTGACATAATTATGCAAATGGGCAATGACAAAGGAAAAAAATTAATTTTCTTTCTTTAAAAATTATTTTTTAAACTATTTTGTGTGTATAGTGTTTTACCTCAAGGCCTGTCTGTGTACCATGTGTGGGTAGTAAGTACCCTTGGACACTAGAAGAGGAAATCCAGACCCCTGTAATTTCCCCTGTAATTGGAGTTACAAATAAATATTAAATGAAGGATGTACATTTATAAGACACGATGCACTCTCAAAATAACAGTAGAAGAGTGAACAATTTAATTAGAAAATGGACCAAAGCCACAAAGATATTTCAAAAATTAGGAAATATAAGTGGTAAATGGGTACTTGAGAAACCACTAGAATTGAATTGAGTTATCACTGCTTACACACCAGAGCTCTAAATACCATCAAGAACAGAAAGAAACAAAATTTCTCTTACAGCTAGCAGAAATATAAAATTAACCAGTCATTCTGGAAGATAGTCTTTTTTTAATCAATCAAACATAAATTTATCATACATAATAGGAAGAATAACACTCCCTGGCTCTACCAAGATGTCTTCCAGAACCTAGAAATGCTACCTTAGTTGGTAAAGAAGGCTGTTAGAGGTGAAAGTAAGGCTGCAAACCCGATAATAGAGGGAGCTTATTCTAACTGTTTGGGTGGGCTGAGTTCAATGATAAGATTTACTATTTTAACAATTACACAGTAACATTAAAACAATTACAAATGGATGTGAAGAAGGGGTAAAAAAGATTCAATTTTATTAGCTCTGAAGATGAGAAAGGAGTCTAGTCAAGAAGCCAGGGCTCTCACTCAGGAGGGCAGGAGAAAGAAAGAACATATTCTCCTCTGAAGCCCTAGAGAGGTTCACAACCCTGCATGATTCAATGGCGCTTATGGAGCCCAGTCAATCCCAAACTGTATATTAAGCTGCTAGATCTGGAGTGTGATGTCTGCCACTTCTCTCTTCCAGGTTAGGAATCTATGTAGAAAAGGAGGTTTCTTCTACAGGTTGTAAAGACCCGAGGTGGTGGGTGACTGTAAGGAAACAGCATTTTCCAGATACAACAGGGTGCATAGATACAGGAACAACAGAGACTCTAATGACATGCACAAGACCTGTACAAACTCAAGCCAGGCAAATTTCAACAAAGAGGGGAAATGGATACAAAGTTCCACTCTTAGTAAAGAAGATATCTGAAAATGATAGCTGCCAGGAGTTGGGAAAGTTTATCAACTATATTCTAGGGCAGAGTCCATGTTAAGTAGTATTTGGTCAATATAAATCAGATTCCATTATATTTTAAAGGAGAAATTGAGTGGGAATAGTGTTGAGGGGAGAACCTAGGAAGAGCTGGAAACTGGGAAAAAAATGATAAAAAGTATACTGGATGAACTTTTCAAAGAACAAACTAAACCAACCAACTTCACTCTCATCAAATTTATGAGTAGTTAGTATAGTGTGTGTGTGTTTGTTTGTTTATTTTACTCTTTGGAGATAGGTAGTCCAGTCCAGTCTAGACTAGCATCAAAATCTTGTAGGAACTGGGATTAAAGGCCTGAGTCACCGTGTGGCTTTCCCCCTCCCCAGCCTGCGTGACTCAGGATTAAGCTTTGGAAATCAGAAGAACACATGAAACTAAAAGTGAGGAAACACTCAGGTTTTGCTCAGCAAAGCACATTCGCAAAACATACTTGAAGAGTACTAAGCTAACTGACAGATATTACCAAACTGCAACATATTTACAGACTATTTTATTCTTGATAAAACTAGTAGTTAAGCAATTCTATTGTTTTAATGAAAAATTACAATTTATGATTCTGGGATAAACCCTGTCAAATATAGATGATTGTAAGTATTAGCCAATAGATGTTTCTATCCTTGTGAGGAATTGCTCCCAGAGTAAGGTTAACATAATTCCCCAAATTTCTAACTTGTGGGTGAACACAAAACAAAGTACTTAGCTGTTTACAACAGTTTCTTGTAACATTTAAACTTCTTATATACAAAAATGTGTACACTATAGCTATATTAGTATTTACTGATCTGATACTATAAATTAGTAATATTCCTCTGGGTACTAGGCTACTAGACTGTCTAAACTGTACTTTTTAAAATGGTTTACTTTGAAGGTAGAACATTCACCACAAAACATATGATTCAATATCATGGTCACGTAAGGATATATTATTATTAAAATGAAACTCAAAGCCGATGATTTATTTACTTTTGAAAGTAACTGGCACCTTGTCACAGTTCCCTTGCCTTGGAGAGGTTAACAAGTTATCCAAGACAGGTAAAGAGCAGCCTCTGTCAAAAGTACAGCATGCTCGGGCAGGAACTTTCTTCATACATGAACTAACAGGCTTGCTTTCTCATCATGACTTAAGTCAAACAATGAAAGGAACCATTACAAACCCAGATGGAGGGCCCAGCACTCCAACTGGGTTACCAATGGCAAACACATTCTCAAAGAAATGTTTGTACAGATTGCATATGTACCAGCCCCTCAGGAGCTCTCAGCTATATCAACTAAGGATCTGTAAAGTTTGTTTAAAATATGAGCTAATAAGTAACAGGCACTGCTATTCTGAACATACAAGTCCCCCAAGCTCTCAGATGATGCTCAGGAAAATTGAGGAAAGCAATGTAACTTCCCTCCTGACTTAGTGTGCCACCTGCAATGCTTCTTAACAGGACATGGAAGAAGACAATGGCACCATTGCTTCTGTAACAGAGTTATATTTCATTGAGTCCTGTGTTTCATTCTTATAGAATCTCCATACTGTTTCTTGAACAAACAAATCTGATCCTATTTACATCATTCACACACGAAATTATTTGGATTTATCTTACACGAAAATATATACGCTTTTCTTTTCATTATTTATTTCCCTCCCCCCCCCCCCCCCTGTCTCTGTCTCTTTCTCTCTCCCCTTTCTTTCTTGTGAAGTGATCAGAAAAACTATACTAAGTTACTTTATGGACTCCCAACAGCTCACAGGTACATGTATGAAGCACTATGTGTTTTAGATAAACGAAAGCCTGCTGCTCATCCACAGAGGAACTGGGGGTGGTGAGATAAATTACCAGCATTTCCAGGCTCAGAAGTGTGGGTTTCTGCAGGTCAGACTGGCTGTTGCCACCAATACGAATACCAAAACCAAGAGTTAGTGGAATGATGTTCTAGCAAAGAAGAGAAGAGGACGCAAAGAGCAGCAAGAGAGAGAAACCCTATCCCTACTGCCCTGTTGGCAGGGCTTTGTTGTATTTTTCTTTCCATAGAGGACTAAGATGCTCATCTGAAAAAGATACTATTCAACCTGAATTTTATCAGTTTGGTAACCTAGATTGTAAAACTACACGGACACAGTGAACATGCAATCCTTCTTTTTATAGGCACTGTATTTTCAAATATCTACTGTTGATATTCTTTCACTTAGCAAGAATTAAAGAGTTGAATCTGCAATTTTTTAATTAGTTTTATTTATTTTATTTAAGAAAATTATTAGAAATTTATAATATTGACCTGACAGAACTTGGTTTCTGTGAGGCTGCATCTAGAGTATCTTCTCATCAGTTAAATAACGTTAACAACAGAGATTGCATTCTGACGATAAAAATCAAGGTCAAGAAAAGAGAACAATTTTGATCAAATCTTTACATAATACTTAGCAATTTGCTATGTTTATTTCTTTGCTTTTTACTTGACTAACCCGAATGAATTAGAGGTAACTATGTCAAGCACTCATGCATTTGCTTTAGCTTCTTAACTATCTACTCAAGCTATCATGATACTTTAGAAATGAGAAGAAATAAATAAAAGCAGCAAATGAATGGAAGAATGAGGAAAAATAAAGTTACCCACCTTTAGATTCTTTCTCCATTTGTTCTTTAGAAATCACATTGTTATGGGAACTGCCCTGACAGAAGGTGGGGCAGAGAGATAAATAAGGAACATTGTTTTGAGCACAGGTTTCCCATCTTACTACTTCTGCAATTAGTCCTCGGAGTAAAAGTCTTGCCACAATCATGGAAAGAGATGATTTTGTTTAAATATAATGCATCAATCATCCACTTTGAATTGAACATTAAAAAGCCAGCACATGACTCACAAACTCAAATAACTCAGGCTATAGTGAAAATGTAACCAAAATTCTTATGTATTCTTTATTTCCTACAGAGGAAAACATCTTTTATAAAATGGCTCAACTGAACACAAACTCAAAATATCCTAAATGGGGATTTCAGTGAGTTTGTACTCCAGGCCTTCTCCCAAACTTGCTTCTTTCTTCCAGTCCTGCTGTTTCTGATGGAAGTAAGTAATTTCAAGATGTTGCTTAATAAAGTCATATGATTCACTAAGTACAGAAAACTCTTTCTTTGCCCAAGGAAGAGGAGAAAGTATAGAAGAATGCCTAACTTTGTTCCACTGTATCTTTCAATACACAGGAACAGGAACTCAGTGCCACTGACTCTTCTTCCTTCATTTTATTCCTTTCATTTTAAAGCCTCCTTTGCTTAAAATCTTGAGAATATTTCTGAGTCTGTTCTCAGTCAAACCTAAGGTAGAATATACATACACATTTGTTATTTCTTACTTTTTTTTTTTTTTTTTTTTTTTTGTTGGTTTTTCCAGACAGGGCTTCTCTGTGTAGCCCTGGCTGTCCTGGAACTCACTCTGTAGACCAGGTTGGCTTCCAACTCAGAAATCCCAAGTGCTGGGATTAAAGGCGTGCGCCACCACTGCCTGGCCTTCTTATTTTCAAGATGACATATTTGTGCCCAATTCTTGAGACACATTCTGAAGTTTCGATTCTGATGTTTTATAGACTAATGAAGCTCCGTTTAGTAATACACCAGAGAACAGCTTTGATGTGTCTCAGTCTCATTAAATGCTCTACAAATGTTCCCTTAACAGTGGTATTTGCTAATCTTCTCTGTGCTTCTTTAAGGATAAATTTGTTGTTAAAACATTCAGCATACAAAAAAATCACTAGGATAGTTCATTTATAATTTACTTTGTGAATTATGTTGTACATCAACATTTCACATGGTTGACTACACAAAAGCTTACAGATTAGAGATATTTAGAAAGAGAAACTTTTAAAATACTGCTTGAAGTTTTCTGAGTACAGTAGATATTAGTAGAGCAAACTAATCTGAAGTAACATTTTCTCTTTTGAGACAAAATTCTTCAAATTGCCTTCAAATTCACTAAAAAGCTGAACTTTTTGATCCTCCTATGTCCACCTTCTGAGGCCAGGATTAAAGATGCACACCACCACTCTTGGTTTACGCAGTGCTGGAGCTTCAACTCAGCACTCACTGCACGTGCTAGAAAAGCTCTCACCAGCTGACCTGCATCCTAGAAATGCAATGCTTGCTGAAGCTAGGCACAGTGAAGATCTTAAAGGTGCATTTACACCGATGACAGCCTCACTGGAAAATCAGCAACACTGTGTTATCAGCAAATCATACAACTCTCTTTATAGAATCATGTTTCAGCAAAGTTTTACTAAAAGCTTCAGATTTCCAAGACCTCTTGTACTCTCACAGAGTTTATAGGTATTCTCAAAAGAATTAATGACTGAGTAAGCAAAGCAATAAAAATAACTTTTCTAGATAATATCTAGATTTCTTATTTACTAACATGAGTAAGACAAACATTACAATTTATGTTTGAAATTAATGCTGAATTCAACATTATTTAAAATATATTTTCTTGGACAGGCCTAATCAAATGTAGAATGTAAAAACTGGATTTGAATTTAAGAAGAAAACTATACTCCCTTAAAAATAAAAACTAATTTTAATTAGAGTAAGCACAAAGTAATAAGACTCAAATTGCTAATGACATAAGTAATGCTTTAGGATAGGAGCTTGTGGCTGGCAATCTGCTCACTGAGTATGCACAATGTCTCAGTTTGATACCCAGCACCACATAAACCTAGTGTGGTGGTGCAAATCTGCAATCCAAGCACTCTAGAGATGCAGAGTGAAGACTTACATTCATAGACATCTTAAGCTATATTTCTAGAATGTGGAGGCTAACCTGGGGTACACGAGAACTTGCATCAAAACAAAAATAAATCTCAATGAACTGAAGAAATAAGAAACCTAGCATGTTATGAGGGAGCCAAAGACTAGAGCTCAGAGCTAACTTTGTGTGACAGCAGTCCTTATTCTTGAAAACAGCTACCAAAGGATGGAAAACTAGCTACCCATCCCTGCCCTCAATAAATTTACAGGTCTAGGAAGAGAGAAGGGGGCATCACAGCTCAAAAAGGCTGTCTAGGTAAAAATCCCAGAGCCTCCCTCCCCCCATTAGGCATTGGGAAGACTCTATAGCACTGTAGATTACAGGCATACCCTTGTATTCCATAGTCCATATCTGCATCAGGAGATGTGTGAGTACATTAGTAACAAAAAAATCTTCAGACTGGTCGAGGACACATACAAAAAAAATGGTTTTTTGTTTGTTTGTTTTCAAAGTATAACCCTGGGGCTATCTGGTGCTTTCAGAGGGCTGGAGTTCCATTCCTGGCATCTACATTCAGTGACTCACAACTGCCTGCAATTTTAGGTCCAGGGTAGTCAACACCCTCTACTAGTCTCTGTGGGACTACAATTATGAATGCGTGCACATACATAGAGTCATAAATGAAAAAGAATTTATTCTTATAGTTGATATTTGAAGAATGGAGAGCTGGCTTATATCTCTTCTGCATGGTGCCACTTTTATGAAACACAATGTAATCTCACTTTGAATGGTGTATTTATTGATTTAAACCATTCTGTGGAGCTGCTTATACTTACAGCCTAGTGAGCATGGGTCTTCAAGAAATTCAGGCTGTGTTCTTGTGCAATCTGGCTTACTGAAATTCTTCTCACAACAAAATGATACTTTTCGTGAATCTTCCTCATGATTGTGCATTACAGAACCCGTGACTCTAATAATTTTGTCTGTAGCACTCAAACTTCCTTCAACCCTAGTCAATTCTTCCATTATTTCTGTGAATACTAGAATTATTAACCCCACCTGACCACTTGTGACAAGAAAAAGTCCTTTCACTGGAGGAGGGATAGAAAATAGAGGTGCCCCCCAGTCTTGTCTCATTTTACTTGCTCTATTATACAAACACAGGAAAGACAGAAATCTAACTAGACACTGATGCTTCAAAGTCCTATACTCACTTTCATGAAATCTTGTCTGATATGAAATCAGATGAGTTTAGATACAGAAAGCAGATTCCATTAAGTCCTTTGTCATTAGTGCTAAGATAAAAAGTAGATGAAACAAAATGTGACATCTATTTTTCTGGAATTTTAAAACTGGTGTATAGCCAAGTATAATTACTGAAGAAGAGATGTATCTCCCACATTAATGGCAAGAGTGCTACACAGAACAATGCCTGTTGCTTCTATTAAACATTTCAACCAACATATACTTTTGAAAAAATAATGAATAATGAATACATATCTTGGGACTAAGAGTGATTTATTTGTAAAGTTCAAATATTAGCAAATGATTAAAATGTACTCAGATCATACCAACAGAAGCCAACTAGGCAGTAAGTGTCGAAGCATGATGAGCAGAGTGAGAAGTCAAGGTAGGAATCAAGGGGACCAGCCAAAATCAGGCATCTGGGGAGGACAGATAGGGAAGCCAACAGGAATGGTGATTTTCCTCAACATTAAGGCACAAAGTCGAAGTTTCCTACTTTTTTGTTTAAAAGCAAAAATGAATTAACACCAGTGTAACCTCGTTATTAGGTTGGAAAAGCAAACCAGAAAAAGCACTGAGTTACTGGATGTATACGTACAGAAAATCTACAAGAAAACAGCAAAGAACAAACTAAGCAGACATCAATATTCCCGGGTGAATGAGTTCCTCTAAGAGACAGAAAAGCAGGAGATCAGAAATATCGAGGAGCCATCTTTCTCAACCCAGCAGCACTGTCTGGGCCAGATAATATACCCTGAGAGAGGCCAGCAAGCCTGTGCACAGCAAGATGCTTAGCAGGTGCCAGTAATACTCCTATTTTGACATCTAAAGCATCTCTAGATATTCAAGGGACAGGGGCAGATCATCCCCCAATTAGAATCATTTCAATAAAAGAAAAAGAACTTAATTTTAGAGACTTTCTTTCAGAAGTGATGTGTATACTAACCATTTTCTTAGTAATCCAGTTAAGAATTAGTGCCAGATCAAAAGTCAAGATTGCTTCTGTTTCTGACTTGAAGAGGACATGTCAAGCCACCTGGCATTTCTAAGATCTCTTATGCCACAACGTGAGATAAAAGCATTTAATCATTCCCTATAGTTCCATATTGTTTCTTTACTTAGCTTCTTTACAACAGAGAACGCACATGTAAGCTTTGCACTGATACCTTGCTCAAAATAGAAGCAGATGAGTTTTAAAAATGTTATATCAAATAAAAGTGGTTTATTTCATTTTAAAAGAATACTTTTAAAATTCACTTATTTAAACACTCCATGTTTGTATATGCACAGGAGTCCAGAGAACAACTTACAAGAACTATTTCTCTCATTCCACCATGCTGGTTCTATTATAACATTTCCAGCTTTTTTGGCTTTGTGGAAAGCACTCTTACTTGATAATAGATCTTGTTTTTTAATTTTTAAAATTAAAATTAGTGCTTCCCATAACTTCAGTTAATTTAGTCATTCTAGATTTCTGACGGCATTGAAGACCTATAGTCTCATAGCCAACCCTGGCTATTTACCTTGAGAGAAAAGAACTGAGTGGATGGTTTTCAGCTGACATTCATTCTAAAGCCAAGAAAAAGCCAAGTTCAAAACTAAGTGTTTTAGTCAAGAGAGACGACAGAGGTTCTGGTTAGTCAACAAAAGGATGGACTGGGTATTAAGACTATCTAGTACCTCACTGGTACAAATAGGAATAATTATGCTCTAATTGTATTTTGAGAGAAAAGTTTTATTTTAACAGGAAGGGTAATATGTAGGAGGAGCTAAGGGGGAAGGAGCACTGAGAGGAAAAGACGGAGTAAGGAGAGGAGAAGATGAAGTAGATGAGAAGCTAGGTAATGAGAGAGAGAAAGAGAGAGGGGGCACGGAGGCAGAAGTTCATGTGTCTTCACCAGTCAAAGATAGTTTACATAGCTAGGTTGGGTATTGGGTTACACTTCTGATTGAGCATTACCATATTTATAAAGCCTGTGATTAACATTTTAAAAAAATTGTATAAAAGCAAAATGGAAAAGGGGACACACGGGATAGGGGTTTTCTAGGGAGGGGAAATGGGGAAAGGGGATGGCATCTGAAATGTAAATAAAATATCCAATTAAAAAAAAAAGTAAATTTCATGCCCCCAGGGTGTGTGTGTGTTTGCATTCATGCACACGCATGCATTCATGTATGACATGCATATGTAAGGCATGCATGACAGGATATACATTTCTAGTTGTTTTTAAGTTTGAAAATTAGCTACATGTTAAAACACAACTTACAACTATAAACTCCAATATCAATGTAGATGAGCTCTTGAATGCTTCCTTCATCTCACCTCAGCAGAGTATGTTCCAATAACCCTGCTGTGCTATGTGTGCACATGCTATATACAATGATGCTTGTAGGTAGATGACCATCTAAAACACATATGGAAAGATGAGAGTGTGCGTTCTGAAATCTGGTGTAGAAGCACATTTACAGTCCTTCATTTATCTATGTACAGCAACAACATTAAACTGAGCACATCCTATGTGCAAGAAAAGTGCTAAGGTTCATAGTTGAAGACAGACTTAGTCCTTGCCTGCAAGGAGCATATATTCTTAGTGACTGAGATATGTAAGAGAAATGGGGAAAAAAAAAAAAAGCAGCACAAAGGAAGTTACTACAAATCTATTCACAGGACATTAAAAAGGAAGGGAGTTGCTATAGAAGTTTTGACACTTGGGAGATAAGAGTGCATATTTAATTACAGCACTAAGAAGAAAGAGGTCAGCTTGGTCTTCACAGTGTGTTCTAGCATATAGAGACCATTTTTTAAAAACAACAACAACAACAACAATTATTATTATAGTTTTATAAAATGGGTGAAGTTTTTAGGCAGTGTTTTAGTGTTTTACTGCTGTGAACGACACCATGACCAAAGCAACTCTTATACGGACATTTAATTGGGGCTGGCTTACAGGTTTAGAGGTTCAGTCCATTATCATCAAGGTGAGAAGATGGCAGCATCCAGGCAGACATGGTGCAAGCGGAGCTGAATTTAACATCTTCATTTGAAGGCTGCTAGCAGAACACTGGCTTCCAGTTAGCCAGCATGGTCTTATTTCTCACACCCACAGTGACACACTTCTCCAACATGGCCACAGCTTCTAATAGTGCCACTCCATGGTCTGAGCATATATAAACCATCACAGGTAGCTTTGTTAGGTAGGCTGGAGGGCCAGGGCATTCCAGGGAGGGATAGTACTGTGAACTTAGAAAAAGCCAGGAAGATAAAGATGGACTTGCCATTTTCTTCTGGAGTCAAGGTTAAGCAACTGAAAATTTAATTTTTCTTATGCGGTTCTGGAAGGCCTTAAGACCCACTTTATATAATAAAATAATAAAATCAAGGGAGACTAAAGATGTATTTATAACTTTTCAATTTTAGCTCCTAGTAATTATGTTTTTAATAATATCCTCTGGATCTCAAATTTTTAAAGAAAGTTATCAAACTAAAGCACATTCTAATTCCTGAACTATGAAACAGAAACTGTACCAATAAATAAATGTAACTTTAGGCAGAAAAAATTACAGGAAAATACAACTTTTCTGTAATTTTATTTTAATATGGGTTTATACTGGACTATGCTCAAAAAACAAAGTTAGTGTATGGGAAACTAATTTTTTTCTTTTATTGAAAAATACATTTTATTTTCATAGAATATACCCTGATTATAGTTTTCCTTCCCTCCACTCCTCCCAGTTCTTCCCCACCTTCCCTCTCATCTGGAATGATTCCCTTTCTGTCTGTTATTAGAGAACAAAAAGGTATCTAAAGATTAATAATAAAATAAAACAAGTATAAACACATCGGAATAGGACAAAACAAATAGAAGGAGACTCCAAGAAAAGACACAAGAATTAGATATAGATGCAGAGACTAGTTTATTTGCAAACTCAGAAATTTCATAAAAACACAAAGGCAGAAGACATAATATATATGCAAAGGACTATATAGTGTAACAGAGAGAGGAAAAAAGAGAAAGGAATGGAAAAGAAGAGGACAATAGGGAAAATAAAGAAAAGGAAAAGAGAAAAAGGAGGAAAAGGAAAGGGAAAGGAGCCAATGACATGACATTATCAAAGAACATCCAAAGACGCTGTTGAGTTTGTTTTCTATTGGCCAACTACTGATCTACTGCTAAGCATGCAACCCATCCTTGAAAGTAGTTTGTTGCCCCAGTGAGACTCCCTTAAGAAAACTAAATTTTCATTTCTATGTGGTTGTCAACTGGAGATACTATCTGGGTTAGGGATGGTGGCTTGTGTCCACTTCTTTCAGCTGTAGGACCCCATCTGGAACAGACCTGTGCTATGCATGTTTGGGCAAGTAATTTCTAATACCTGCCTGTATTATCTCTTCTCCCCAAAGGGTTCTTTTCTCTTTACATTTTTGTGGGCTAGAATGACATTAACTAGAAACATAAAATATAGTGTGGGCTGATTATGCAGGTATTTCGCTGGTGTTTGGTAACAGCAGTGAGAAAACCAACTAATAAAACAGTGCATACCTAAAGAATGAAGATGAAAACAAACATGAGTTTTCATTGTTCATGCTGGAAGAAAGTTTCAAGATGTTAGTAAAG
The DNA here is from genome assembly GCA_030674055.1 of Rhabdomys pumilio. Classification (NCBI taxonomy): domain Eukaryota; kingdom Metazoa; phylum Chordata; class Mammalia; order Rodentia; family Muridae; genus Rhabdomys; species Rhabdomys pumilio. The sequence continues at coordinate 107,704,925 of JANHMN010000001.1, forward strand.
CTAAAGTAGTTAATCATACCAAATGTTCAAACTCTGTCTAGAGAAAAACTGTATCAAGAACTAGGGCTTCAAAACAAATACTAGAACCAGATTATAGCAAACTCAAGTTTAAAACTATTTTTATTTTACAGAGTTATTAAAAAAATAGATAACTCAGAAGAAGGGAGAAGCAAGGAGAGAAGATTCTACAGAAATCATAAATGGTCTACACAAAATATTTATTCACCGTTTGTATTAAAAACAAGACTAATACCCAATGAAGTTTCTCTGTGTAGCCCTGGCTGTCCTGGAACTCACACTGTAGACCAGGCTACCACAAACCCGGAGATCTGTCTGCTTCTGCGTCCCTTGCTGGGATGAATGGTGTGTGTGACCATGTGACCATGCCTGGTTCTTTAGTATTTATTATGGGGCCCTTTACAAAAGGAGTTTGCTGACCTTTGTATAAAAGAAAAACAGAGACTGTTAAGTCTGAGAACAAAAAGCAGTACCCACATATCCTTGGGCATAGGACACTGAATTAGTTATAATGTTTGGTTAAAACTTCTTTATAAAGAGAGTGTAATATTCATTTCTCCTTCAAAACTCTTAAAATGTCTTTATGTGAACTGATTATGGGTTTTAAACACTTTGTTTTCAGTAATTTAAGTGGAGAAGGAAGATCTACTACTTATAAAGTACAAATCACAAGAACCAGGATACAGGGTTCTTCTATGGACACCTAAATAGTCACCCTCTATAATAGAAATAAACCTAAAAATAGCTAAATGAAGAGATACATAACCAAGTGATTTAATAACCTCCCCTTTCCTTTGAATTACATGGTTTTAAAACCCTACACTCATTTCCTAAAACTCCTCTAGGAGAAAAAAGCAACACCATTTCAGATTCATGATTTTAACAGAACACCAAGTAAGTGCCTATGAGTCTTTATAAATAAAGTTACATGGTGATGTTTCTGATGTTTGTGGGCTGAGAGGAAAACTGCATCAGATTTTATCCTGATAAGCAAATAACTTATACCCAGAGTGAACCTGAGCTGGTCAGACACGCAAGAAAGCAACTGGTTTGCTCTGCACTTCCCTCCTGACATTGTCTCTTCCTAGCTTCTCAAGGAAAAGGTGTTATAGGCTTTATCCAGCTAGCTTGAAAAAAAAAAATGGTTTACAACATGTTCATTTGTTCTGCTTCTTAGTGTGCTTTAAACTCTGGTAGTAAATACATCTGTGAATAAAAGATCTAGTATGTATGCCTACGAAATTATGACACCATCATCTCCCTTTATTTCATAAGCTCAATGACATGTCTTTTAAAGACAGTAAGCTTTGCTATATGATGTGGGAAAAGCCAGATGCAGGAATGCACAGGTACAGAAACATGGGTACAGAGCTGGTCTCTACATTTTTAATACTATTTTTCTAAAATTCTTCATTGCAAACCAAGTGTGTCAGATATGTTACATGCTTACAAGGGGATACAATTTACCCCTATTCATTCATTCATTCATTCATTCATTCATTCATTCATTCATTCATTCATTCATAATTATTATCTTACTCTGACAAGAGCACAGACAACCCTCAAAGTTGACAACCTTTTCTGCCTCACCTTCCTGGGTGCTGGGACTTAGATGTATATCATTATATCTGGCTGCAAATGGCTATATTAGTTACTTTCCTATTAAGGTAGTGAAATACCATGACTGGAGCAACTTACAGAGGAGAGTTTATTCAAGCTTACAGTTCCAGAGTCCATCACCGTCATGGTGGAGAAGATTGGCAACATGTAGACATGGCAACTAGAGAGCAAAGTGAGAGATCACATCTTAAACCATAAGCATAAAGCAAAGGCAGGGGTTGGGGAAGAGAGAGAGAACACACAAGAGATGAAACATGGCTTGAAATCTCAAAGCCTATCTCTAGTGACAGTTTCTCTAACAAGGCTATTCTCCCTAAGCCTTCCTAACAGTGCCATCAACTGGAAACCAAGTATTCAAATGTGTAAGACTATATGAACATCTCATTCAAACAACCACAACTTCCTTCTTAGGAATACTGTAAAAGAGATAAACATGCTGGCATATTTACATATGTTTTACATACATACATATATATATACATACATACATACAATATGTACATATTATATATGTAATCTGAGCGCTCAAAGGCTGAGGCAGGAGAGTATCTAGTTTGCTGTTAGTTTCCAGGTCATTCTGGGCTATAGGAAGTCTCCTCTCAACAATTTGCTTCAAAAGAGTTTTCTGAGAAAATAAAGAGCTTTGGTAATTTGTTCACAAGACAATTTTGTGAATGTAGTTCCTTCTTAACCCAAAGTACACAAAACAAACCTAGAATTTACAGCATATATTTAGAGATGATACAAAGTTATTTTGGAGAGCAAACTGCAGAGTGAGAATAAATACATTGTCCCTTTAAAAATGTCAATGAGTGCATCCATAGACTAAGTGCATGTGTACATGACTGCCAAGTGTGGAGGCCAGAGATAACTTTTGGGAATCAGTGAATTCCCCACTGGGTAGGACTTTGGGCTTAAACTCAAGTCACCTTGGGTTAAACATGTTGTTCAGTTGTGTAATGGCTGGTTTTGTGTCAAATTGACACACACTGGAGTTATCACAGAGAAAGGAGCTTAAGTTGAGGAAATGCCTCCATGAGATCCAGCTGTAAGGCATTTTCTCAATTAGTGATCAAGGGGGGAGGGCCCATTGTGGGTGGTGCCATCCCAGGGTTGGTAGTCCTGGGTTCTATAAAAAAGCAAGCTGAGTAAGCCAGAGGAAGCAAGCCAGTAAGTAACAACCCTCCACGGCCTCTGCATCAGCTCCTGCTTCCTGACCTGTTTGACTTGCAGTCCTGACTTCCTTTGGTGACAAACAGCAACGTGGAAGTGTAAGCTGAATAAACCCTTTCCTCCCCAACTTGCATATTGGTCATGATGTTTCATGCAGAAATAAAAACCCTGACTAAGACAAGTTGGTAAAGTGCTTGTCTTACTTTCATGAAGCCCTGACTTTGATCTCTTGCAAACTTAAAAAAACAAAACAAACACAAACAAAACAAAGCAAACTGGTTTCAGCAGTCCAGCATGCCTGTAAACCCAGAATTTGGATGGCAGAAATAGTTGAGAGACATCCTCAGCTTATAAGTTCAAGGCCAACCTGGGATATAGGAGATCCTCTCTTGGTTGCAAAAGAAAGAACATAGATTTAATACAAAGTTAAGATTTTATAGCTTTTCTTGTAATAAAGAAAACTGCGGAGTAATTTACCAATCAAAAGTACTATTCAAGATATGAACAGAGATACAAACAACAGTGAAATAAAATATGGGTTTATTTTTTCCTTTTCAAGATTTCTTTTTACTTCATGTGTATCAGTGGCTTGCATGTATAACTACAAGTATGTAAGAGTACTATGTGCATGGCTGGTGCCAGAGAGGTCACTGGATGCCTGTGACAGGGGTTACAGATTGTTATTTGCCACCCTGTAGGTGCTTGGAAGCAAATCTGGATTCTTCAGAAAAGCAGCAAGTGATCTTAACTGATAGCCATCTCTACAAGCCCTAGAATAGTTTTTAACACTCACAGAGAAAGCTGTTATTTGCTCCTATATATTAAACAAGGCTTGAAGAAAAGAAAATATCCTTTCCCTTGTCTTAACTATAAAATGATGCAAATTAAGAGAACAAAAAATTAAAAAAGGGATCAGAGAGAGTACTAATTGTGCTAGCATGAGTATCTGGATTTATTCCCTAACACATATGTGAAAGCCAAACAGCATTGTAGAGTGGAGACAGGTATATCTAAGGAGCTAACTGGCCAGCAAAACTAACCAATTGGCAAGCTTTGAGTTCAATGAGAAACCCCGTCTTAAGGGAATAGACAGCATCTAAGGAACTAAAGTAGCAAACAAATAAAGAGAACCAACTTACAGATACGCACGCACGCAGGCACGCAGGCACGCACGCACGCACGCACTCCAATAACAAAATACCATTTGCAGAACACTACCAGTGAAGAAATAGCAAGATACTACAAGAAAGCAACCATGGACATTAGTGAATGGGGACTATTTCTCTGAGGTTGGCAGTCAGTGTGTTTGAGACACTAGAAAGCCAAAGAGAAGGTAATGAGCATTCACAATGCTGGAAACAACATGTCCAAGTATAGATTTTTCTTTCCTGAAGAAGCAATATAATTAATATCTACAAATCTGCCTCTAAATATTTATGAAACTGAAAGAAAATTCAATGGCAACATCAGAACCTTAGTTTTAGACAATCACACCAGACACGTTTTTCCAATGTTAAGTAAATGATGACATAATAGGACTACCAGCATTAACTTCATGATTTATGAAAAGATCCTTTACTGAATTGTAATAAACTATGTTTCTCTGAAGCTGAGTTGGCTTATTCTTTTTTCATTTCATTTTAAACTTTCAAAACTTTTAAGTATGGTTAAAGCTAAGTCAAGTTCCCACATGAAATATTAATGCTCTCATTTTTTTTTTTAACTAGTGGGCATGTTTAATTTCAACAAGCACCAACATGCTCTCATTACTGTGGCTCATTCCTGCTAGGGGAAATGAGAGATTTAGGAAAAGCTAAAAGCATGTTCCTCTTCCACACCTGGCAGGAGGCAGTAAATAGAGTAGATACTAGGCCACAGGAATTCTCCCTTTTCTGTGGAAGTGCAGACTGGCTTTTGACCATGGCTGCTGAGAGGTTCTTATCTCTATATTACAGAACATAGCTATGAACACAGAAATAAAACTCCTATGGCCACAAAAGACTATGAGGGTGCTGTTCATATCAGTTGGGTAGGTCTAGACTGCTACAGGTAGTAAGTACTTCAGTATCTTCATTATCCCAAATCCTCCTCCTCTTTTCATTCGCCCAATAATGTTTCCTAAGACTTCTAAGATGGGTGTGAAGTGCTGTGTTTCTGTTTTCATTAGCTTTCTTCTAATTTCTCCTAAGATTGGACATGTGGGCATGCAGCAGTCTTACTTTTAGGTACTCTCTTTTGTTTTCATTTTCTTATTAACTTGGAAGCAACTCTCATACGGTCTATTTCTCACTTTTCAGTATGTGTGTGTGTGTGTACACACATATTCTTACAATACAACACTAAATTGCTACATTTATTCTGTTTGTAATTCACTAAAAACAGTCCTTTGCTTTGATACTGTAAAACTAATGATTTATCCCTGGCAGTCTACTTTGAGTAAGGACGAAGAATCTCTTTCTTAAAACAATTTAAGGGCTAGAGAGATGGCTTAGAGATTAAGAGCACTGACTGCTCTTCCAGAGGTCCTTAGTTCAATTCCCACCAACCACATGGTGGCTCACAACCATCTACAATGGGTTTCGATGCCCTCTTCTGGTGTGTCTAAAGACAGTGACAGTACATTCACATATATAAAATAAATCTTAAAAACAAACAAACAAACAAAAAACAATTTAAGATGCTATTCCGTCCAGTAGTTTTCAGATTTTACTGTCACCTTAAGGTCTTTGTTCTCTCTGCATGCCCCGGGCATACAACAGGATGAAATTAAAACTATAAGCTAAGTTTTCCAAGAGCCTGTGCAATATTCTTCTCTTATCTAGCATGGGTTTTTTTGATGAGTTTTCTATTTTAATAGTTTGAGCATCTACTTCTGTACCAGTTCCATGCAGCTTTTATTACTATAGAATAAAATTGTATAGATATTGTTTTTCCTAATACATTTCAAATTAGATAACTACTTGCATTATTTTCCTCTTCATAGCTTGAAATTTAACTTAAAAAAATCTCATTAATTTGAATTAGATTTGTATCTACTGATAACTGATACCTGACACTACTAAATGCCTCATTAATTAATGTTACAGCTCTTCATTCATCTAAGTTTTTATGTCTGCCTTCAGTGAAATTTCATTTGTTTCATAAAATTACTGTGATTTTTACTATCATTTTAGTCTTTGTATCTATCTAACTATTGAGGTGTAATTCTTGTGAGAGAAAAACAACTAATTTTGTAAGAACATTCCTTAGTTCTGCTAGTTCTTTTTTGTTTGTTTGTTTGGTTTTTCGAGACAGGGTTTCTCTGTGTGGCCCGGGCTGGCCTCGATCTCAGAAATCTGCCTGCCTCTGCCTCTCAAGTGCTGGGATTAAAGGCGTGCGCCACCACACTGTGCTGGCAGTTCTGCTAGTTCTAACAATCTATATGCAGACATTTTAGAATCACTAGGGAAAAATATATTGCCTCCTGTATCTCTTCTTTTTTACTCCACATTCTGTTTATCTTTACTTATTTTCCCGTTTCTTACTGAATTAGTAGATATCAGCCAAAAATAACAGCCTGAGTAGGTATTCTGTCCTGTTTTGACT
>JANHMN010000001.1:107711330-107723160 GCA_030674055.1 Rhabdomys pumilio
CCATCTCAGTCCTGGCTTTAATTTTCAAGCATTTATGAGATGGGGGGGGGGTACATCCTCTTATGTATGGTAAAAATATTCCAAGAACCTTATGTATTAGTTTTTTGAAGGTGTGTCTACGTATTCAGGGGTTTATGTATACTTTGTGAAAGAGCTCGGATTACTATTTTCACTTCTTTAACTAACATGGATCTATTATCCAACAGCCTGACGATTTTCTGTAAAAATTAATCACAAGATTTTTGGAGGGGGAAAAATTGTAATACAAATGAGAGCACTCAGAACACATACTTACACTACATACTGAAGCCCCAGTGAACTTAGGATGTCTCTTAAAAACAAGTTGTCCAGCAGAAAATTTAAAGTTTCTAAAAAAAATTGATTTGTTATAATACTGTTTTCACTTCTATACTAAACAAAGCAACAACTTATAGGAGTTTGAGCATCTGCATTAAAGCACACAAGTGTTATTTTCAGACTGAGAATTAAGTAACAATGAGCTGATTCAAAGAAAACTTTTCTAAAGAACAAATGGGTGAGAACATAATGCCCAAGAGTTTGAATTTATTTCACTTTGATGGCAAGGTTAATGCTCTTCTTTGCCTATAGATTATAGGAAGATGAAGAAATTCATTTAGGTATAGCCTTCTAAACAGACAACTCTTCACTGAAAATAAAGTTATTAGATGTATACTTTGGTAGTTACATTTAGAATTTCTGTAAGACCAATGAAAATATTTAAACCTAGGCAGCTGGTTGACTGCACAGAGATATTAAATTGAGATGACAAACTTTCTCACCACACTTAACACATCTTGTGATTCCTGCCTCAAAGGGTCATACCAAGATGTATATAAGCGGTCAGAATGAACTGGTGTTCACCTTACTCCCCGCCCCCCACTGTACCCAGGCTTCGAAGTACCAATTACAACAGCTCTATTACACAATGTTTGTTTTTTTATTACCCCATTTCCTTAATCAAATATTCCAAAAAGTACTAGAAATTATGGCAAAATGTCCCTGATGTGTAAGCATCAGGTATACTGTTTTACACATGAAGCCAGTATTTAAAAAAGAAAACAACCCAGAATTGTTCCTGTCTAAAGGAAATACAGAAACAAAGAGTGGAAGAGACTGAAGGAAAGGCCATTCAGAGACTGCCCCACCTAGGGATTCATCCCACATGCAGACACCAAACCCAGACACTACTGCAGATGCCAAGAAGTACTTGCTGACAGGAGCCTGAAATAGTTGTCTCCTGAGAGGTTCTGCCAGATCCTGACCAATACAGATGCAGATGCTCAAAGCCAACCATTGGATTGAGCACAATAGAGGAGTTAGGGGAAGGACTGAAGGGGCTAAAGGGGCCTTATCTGGCATCAATGGGAGGGGAGGCCCTTGGTCCTGTGAAGGCTTGATGCCCCAGTGTAGAGGAACGCTAGGGCGGTGAGGCTAGAGTGGGTAGGGGAGCACTTTCACAGAAGCAGGGTAAGGGAGGATGGGATAGGAGGTTTGCAGAGAGGAAACCGGGAAAGGGGATAACATTTAAAATGTAAATAAAATATCCAATTTTATTTAAAACAAACCAAACCTGAAATACTGGGTTTCAGACCCAGGACAAGGGGCTGAGGTGCATATTTTACATGCAAAAGTAGACCTGTCCTCCAAGTTCTCTCAGCATCCCTCAGTCTTTACCTGGCATACCCAATCCGCTATCCTGAACTTTTCAGTTCAGAGTCTGGGCTTCCCCTCACTCAGAAGTTCTTTCCTATATAATGCAGACATTGTCATTTTGGTTCCTCTTTGCCTTCCACCCAACCCCCTATATCTCTGTCTCTCTCCCTCCTCCCTCCCTCTCCCTTTTCCTCCTCTTCCTCTCTGCATGCACACTCTTTCTCTTTCCCCTCTACCTCCCTCTTCATGGACACTTCTCCGATCTTGTTCCTTGGGACAAGTGGACCCACCTGCCAGAGTGGTTTCCTGATACTTTTATATACTTATATACTCTTAAAAGAAAAGTTAAAAAATATGTATAAATTATGGTGAGCAAGACTATGTAAGTATTACAATACTAAATTGCATTAAACACTTGATTTTAATGAACACTGAGACTTCTGAATTAGAGAAAGGAAAATAAAAATTAAAGGGTTAATATATTCAATAAAAGCAAGTTTGTTGCAGCCAAGAGAATATATCTACAGATTAGCATAACACAAAGCCCATTCCTATCAACCTAAGCATTTAAGTACATTTTACCTCCTAGATGCTAGGGTTCTAATAAACTGTAGGTTGCCCATGTCTTGTCCTCAAGGAGCTTTCAGTGTAAGAAGAGCTGGAAAGAGTGTCTTGTTTTTAGTTTCTCCTCCCTATGTGTGTGTGTCTGCTTCTTAAGTATTTGTTTTCTTCCTTATTTCTCTTAGAATGCCTTCTCTAGTATCTTTCAGTCCCTGTGCTTCCATCTTATCTATTCTTGGCTATAATATAGAATGAATGTATATATACAGTACTTTGACATATTACAAAAACAAACCAATAAAAAACCAAAAACAGAAAAACAAAAACTAAAACACCTATCCTGACAAAAATGATAATGTTTAAAATAATTAACAGGCTTAACACCAGCTATGTCTTTCTAAGCATGTTTATATGCATTAATATGTAATTATCAAAAGAATTTACAACATAAATATCGATCCTACTTCTAAGTGATAGATGGGGAAATTGAGCTGGAGAAACAAAGACATTCCAGAGATCACAAAAGTTAGAGCTAGAATGTCATCATTATGGTGACTTTAAAACCATGGAATGATTAGTGGTCAAATTTCAGCTAATCATTCCCATGATCTCATTTAAACCTCATTATGTACTCATTAAATAGACAGCTGATAATCACAGCTTAAGTATAAGGTAACTGAATAAGACCAGAAGCCACATCACATAACTAACAGCTGAAAAGAACAAAAAATTAAAGAAATTCAATTTCAATAAGAGAAAAATAAAGTATATAATTTTTACTTGTATGACACAACATTCTCTTGGTCAAGACCTTAGAGAAAAAGAAATATGATCAATGCAGTATCACTAGTCAAAAAAGTTAGTTTTCTCTTTGTTAATTGTCTGCTTTTTTAGATGCTCTCAACAGTTCAATAAATTATTTTCCCATCAAAGTTAATTTTTATCAACTCCTCTGTTAAAGCTGCCATAAAAATTCAAATAACAGCATGTCAAAAAGAGATCCAGGGTCATATTATTTGTTATTTTCAGATTGAATCTGACAAAATAAATCTTCTTTACAGTGTTTACATTTTCTATCAAATTACACAAGTATCTTCAAATCACTTTAACTTGCCTCTTTATATTCAAGCAATCCTTATTGGGTTACATAAAAATAAAGAGATACTTCATTTATTTCTGTGGTCATAAAGTTAGAAGCATCAAAAACTCTTCCGAAAAACATTAATTCAGGATCCAGTTTCCTGCATTATGAAGTAAAAGGTTCACCAATGATTGGGAAGTCCTCTCAGAATGTCACAAGTTTCACTAGTTCAAAGGCACATCAAATGCACTTAGGGAAGAAGATAATTAGTGCCTGCAGCTTTGTTTAGGGTTCTCAGTGCCAAGAACTTTGGTCAGAGCATATGCAACCAGTCCTTGCACATTATAATTAGAAGAGGGAACGGATGCAACTCTGTATTATGATTACTAAAAACATTAAATGTCATAACTGCTGAAAGGAATTCATGAACTTTCCAACCAAATCAACTTCCAGATTTGCTTCTTGCCCTCTGCATACTTTCCAAAAAGTTCTTTAGGAGGATATTTTATGGGTATTCATTTTTTTGCTCATCCATTGTTCAATATAAGTGCTTAAGTCACATATAAAGTGAAAGCTTGTAACCTAAAACGGATTTAGCACCACTAAGACTCATGCATCAGATGGGGAATGGTGAGCATTAAGCCATACTTAATGGCTCTGCCTGACACTTCAGATTTCAAACCACAGAAAAACTGCAATAGGTGCAACAATTCAAACTGCCTTCTTAAGTTTCAACTTGGGTCTTTGCTACTTACGATTCACTTAATCTTTAAACTAATTATCTGACAGCATCAATGGTTCTTATAAACTCCTTCACTATCTTTAAAGCATTATTTGAAACTGCATCCTTCAAAGTTAGTTGAAGGAATCATGGGTTGATTCCTTTTGTCAATGGCAAGGGCAAGACAATCCAAATAACACATCAAAGCTAGAGCAGCAAGTGGCAGAGCTGTGTCTGAAATCAGGTATGGCTGAAGTCAGCCAACTGTTTTTCACACTATGTCATGATAACCAATTATAAATGAAGTTTGTTGTTATTTAGTATTCATTTTAAGACAAATTTACTATTAAATACATAAGCATATAAATTCTAGATGTCTTTATATTATTTGTTTATTAGAGAACTATAAATCTGAAACACTATTCAATAATACCAGTCAGTTTAAAGCTATTAGTGGTCCACTGACATTTCCTTTCTGTCCTATATCCAACACAATCATAATCTGTAAGTGGCTCCCCAGATTCACCAGTTATCAGCAAATACAAGGAAACTTATTCCTTACTGGAGAATCAACAGCCTGGACTCTGAAAAGCAACTTGTCAGAATATTTCATCTTCTCACAGTGCAATAGATAGAATGCTGGAGCAGGAAGCAAACAAGGCTCCTGATCTGATGTTAACATCAACTGAAAACCAAGGGCTAAACTTGATTCCTAAAGTCCCTTTCAATACTATTGTCTACTTTATTGGTAGAAAATGGATTTTTGAAATCCACATCTTTGTAATTGCAGCAGCTGAGTTTGAAGTTTGTTTTGCTGTAGGAATAACGCTCTCTAGAAATGCAGTGCTGAGACATTCTGGCCTTCTTCCTCACTGACTTCCTTTCTGATTGTGGAGGTAGGTTACAGCAGGCAATGCTTTCTTTAGGAAATATATGATCTATCTATGATTTCTTCCATTGACATGATGCAACAATTGGTGTGTCTATATTCTACCTGTAAACTCTGTTTCTTAGCCGGGCAGAGGTGGCGCATTTCTGAGTTTGAGGACAGCCTGGTCTACAGAGTGAGTTCCAAGACAGCTAGGGCTACACAGAGAAACCCTGTCTTGAAAAACCAAAAAAAACAAACAAACAAAAAAAAACAAAAAACAAAAAAAACTGTTTCTTGACCCATCCATCTCTGAAATGCTACTATATAATAGTTATTACCACACACTGAATTTGAAGATGAAAAGTTGAAAAGATGTTTTACTCATCCCTACTGTTAACTCATGCTACATGTAAGTTAAGACTACCTCAATGTTTTTATACTATGTTTATATAAAATTGTATCAAGACCTAATCTTTTGAAAGAGACTCCCTAAATTAAAAAGTCAAAAAATTAACAGATACAGAGATAGAGGACACAAATTAATCTATGACTCAGGTTAGTAATTTTCTTTGCCAAAGTGGTTTTAGACAAGTTCTTTCATCTTCTCAAAGCTTTAATTGTCACATTCATGTAAAAAGCAAGGATTCACACCGGCAGCGATTTTAACCTGTTCTCTGCTGTAACACGCCTGCAACATCATCGCTGCCATTCAGTTACTTCCCTAGCAGTGCCGTGGAGAAATAGAAGGCTGTGGTGGGGCTGGTATGTGTATCTATGAAGTCCCCAGGTGTACCTGAGTGTTATGTCCCTGGGGCTGTGGAGTCTATTCGAATTCCTCACTGTCCCACTGCTGGGAACTACTTCAGGCTCAGTTTCCATGACTGACAGAAAAGAACTTTCCTCAATAACATACTTCACTACTTACAAAGCGTGTGGTCTTTGCTTCTTCAGAGATGGGTAGTATTTACTTTCACTTGATGATAAAGCTGTCCTGTTTAGTAAAAACTACATAACTTGTGATGTTGGAATGTGTAAGTTTAACTAGGGATTAGTTTTATGTTAATAGGATGTGCATGAGTAATACTTTGTTATATAAATCAGGAGTCAGAATTCTTTTCAGGATGACCTAATCTTAGCAGCAGCTTGAAAAAACCGAGTTCATTACTATGCCCACCATGCAGGAAGAGTGGAACTCTTTCTAATAAAAAGAAGGCTGTTGTAAAAGGTGATTTTTTCTTTTTTTTCTTTATTCTTTTTTTTTTCCCCCAGAAAATTCTTTCACAGGAGTTCTTCACCTTTTTATTGCCCTTGCCCTTTTAACATCATGTCCTTTTAAAACCATGGTCACTGAAAAGTATAGCCAGTAACAGTTAAGTTCAGGAAAGAAAACCCTTCCATCTTTCTCTTGGATCCAAGGAGTTTACTGAAAAGCTTCAGCTCTATTTAACAGAAAAAACACAGATTAGTATTACATACATCAAGTGGGCCTATGAAGAGGGAGAAGGAATACAGGTAGAAGACATCAGTGGAGAGAAAAAACCTGGGGTGAAATATTTAGGCTGTCGAAATGCTTGCTTAGCCATACCTCCCAACTCTCCTTCCTGAGGTTTCTGCTTGAATTGATTCAAACTTTTTACTCTGTTTAGCAACAGCAAATGTCCATGTCAAACACCATGTTCTGTATTTTGCTTTATTATCCATATTCTGCTTTACTCTTCCTCATTTCCACTGTAATCCAAAACCACAATAACCATGTCACAGACTAAATGCTATGCTCATGTCAAAGTTCCTCCAGCAAATCCAATTGTCATACCTTTGAAAGGCTCCCACAAGGTTTCAGAACTCAAAACAAGACCAATTCCTTGCCAGAATCAAACAGGAATAACTTCGGATTCAACCCTTTTAAGAGTCACTGTTCCTTTCTGAAAGGTCACAAATGCAGTCTTTCTGCTGTACAGATATCTACTGGTCTTCTGGTCTTCTGAGGTCCCACCAAAATTCCCTTTAAACTCTGAAGCATCTTGTAGCTACAAAACCTTTCAAGTTTCTCCTGCAAACCAATTCCAAAGGCCTAAGGACTACATGGGCAGGTTTAATCACAATGACATCATTTCTCTGATTCTAAGTGTTCCTTTGCTTCATTTGTCACAACACATTTTTATTGATTATTTGGGAATTCCATACAATGCTTCCTGATCATACTCAATTCCCATTCCTCCCAGGTCCATCCTCTTACCTTTGTGCTCCCAACTCTAAATATACCATGTACAGTTTGTGTTGCCCCAGTGGTCAGCCTCTTAAAAGATAACTGAGCTGTGTGCTCTGGTACCCTCCAGAAGTCAACAACCGTAAAGTATCTTTACCACAATTTTTAAGAACTCTTCTTAATTTTTCTGGTTAGACTATTTCGTTTCTTTGGAGGAGAGGGGAGAAGTTATTGCAGAAGCCATCAATGTCTCTAAATCTGAATTATTAGTCTAGAGTCATTGATACCAATACTATAGATGCTTCCCTATCAGTAACAACCAGCTGTAGCTGTATAGACCATGGAAATCAACACAGTCCCAGTATGGATCACGGGCATCCATTCAGCCTCCAGATGTACCATGGAAGATGGACCACAACATGGTCTCCAGTAGAGGCATGGACCAGGGATTCTCAGGGCTTCTGGTGGCCCAGATCTTGGATATCAACATGGCTCCTGGCCACAAAATGGATCACAGACATTAACATGTATTCTGGTGGCATCAGAGACCACAGACATTGGCATAATCTCCTGTGGCAGCTCTGATCACAGACATGGTCTCCAATGGCCTTCCACAACCACACCAACCAAGGATGAAGCATAGACATCAACTAACATAGGCAACATACATACACATGACTTCCTAAGGTGTCACTGTGACTAATGACACCACTACCACCAAACACCACCCACTTTAAATATGAAGGATTTATTTGTTTACTGTTTCAGAGGGGAAGGTCTGGGAGTACAACTCCCATCATGATAAAGACGAATGCTAACTGCTTTTAAGAGCAGGTTCCTGGCATGGCACAGTGTTTTTCTTTGTGCTTGTTTATTTTGCATATTCTCTGAGCTATATAGTGCATTGCTATTTCTATTTAAACTTAAGTTTGTTCTCTAATCTTATTCCCATTCCAGTGTGAGAGATACAATGTCATCCTTGCTGAAACACCAATTCTGTCCCAAGTATCACGAATGCTCTGGTGTTTTTCTTGTTTGTATTTTGGAGGAGAGGTTTCCTGCTTTTATTATTGCTGTTTGCCTATTTTCTTGGTTCTTCACCGCAAACAAGTTTCTTGCTAATAGGTGATTTGCTTACTGTTCTTTATTTTGCATTGTCTAATCTACTACTAACTTAATGAATGTTTCAGTTCCAATTAGTTTTTGACATGGAATTTTTTCAAAACGCAAGAGTTCTAAAATATAACTTTATATTCAGAAAAATAAAGGTAATGGGGAAGAATTTTAAAAATCTAGAAACTAGTTCATTTCATACAATAAAAATTGATGGTAGAAAGTAAAGGAGATTCCTGCCTCTTTTCTATTTCTTTTCTCTTCCTTCCTTCCTTCTCCCCCCCCCCCCCCCCCCCCCCCCCCCCCCCCCCCCCCCCGACACCCACACACACACACACACACACACACACACACACACACACACACACACACTTTAAAAAGCTTCACTTCAATTCTATAAGGCATTCACCCTCTAGAAAACATTGGGATAAAGTAGCTGAAACCTCCCTACTCTCACATCCCTTAAACTGGCTTGCTTTAATCCCAATACTGACAAAAGATTCTTGCATGTTCCAAACTGTACACAAGCCCATTCACTCTTTCTCTTTACCTCCTTTCAGAATTAAAATGTTCTTCTATCAAGTGTTCCTTAAAAACTGCCATAGGCAGGGCACATTCAAAACAGGCTCCTATTACAAGTAAACCAGATAGAGTCTTTTCCAAGAATATAACAATATAATGACAACAAAGGGAGCCATCCTAACACTTGTGGTTTTTACCACTCTTTGATCAAAGGATGTCTCTGATCCTCCTCTTAATCACTGTGGTCTAGTATTGTGATCAAACAGTTAAAAAAAAAATGAGGCAAAATGACAGCATAGCTGCAGAGCAGGACATTGTAGGACCTAAAACTTCTAATTTTCAGGATGACATCTATAACAACCTTGACTACTATGCACTGGACAGAGGTCATAAAGATGTGCTAGTACCAAGGTGCTACAGGAAGTTGCCAAGATGAGTGTCTTAGTGTTCTACTGCTATGAAGAGAGACACCATGACCAAGGCAACTCTTACAAAAAACAACATTTAACTGGGGCTGGCTTACAGTTTCAGAGTTTCAGTCCATTATCATCAAGGCAGGAAGCATGGCAGACAGGGTGCTATGTCTTGATCACAAGGCAGGTAGATGATGGGTCTCAAAGTCCATCCTCACAAAGACACATTTCCTCCAACAAGGACACACCTATTCTAGCAAGGCTGCACCTGCTAATAGTTTCTTGCTAATAGGTGATTTGCTTACTGTTCTTTGTTTTGCATTAATCTACCTAACTCAATAAATGTTCCAGTTCTAATTAGTTTTTGATATGGAACTTTTTCAAAAAGCAAGAGTTCTAGAATATAACACTTTAAATTGAGAAAAATAAAGGTAATGTGAGAAGAACTTAAAAAGTATAGAAACTAGTTCATTTCATATAATAAAAATTAATGGTAGAAAGTAAAGGAGATTCCTGCCTCTTTTCTCCTTCTCCCTCCCTTTCTCCCTCTCCCTCCCCCTCCCCCTCTCACTCCCCCTCTGCCTCTTCCTCTCTCCACTTCAATTCTATAAGGCATGGGCCAAGCATTCAAACACATGAGTCTATGGGAGCCAAACCTATTAAAACCACCAAAATGGGGCCAACACCCAGGTGGATAATGGTGGGCAGTCAGGCTCTACTAAAATGAAAAAGCAGGAGCTGGGAGATGAATCGATGGCCAAACAATTTACTACGGAAGCATGAGGGTAGAAGTTCAGAGCCTCAAATCCATGTTAAATCAGACAGGTCCGATAACCCACCTATAATGGCACATGAATGTAAAACACAGTGTTATAACAGAGATGCTGACAAACAATTCGAATAGACAGAAGCTATAGATGGAATTTCAATTAGTACACATTATAGATTGTGTAGTAAATATATGAATATAAAACAAATCATATGACAAAGGAAAACACAGGAATGAGACAGGAAGAGAAACATCTTGTTGCTAGGTCAGTATGGGGCTACCAAGTGTTAGAATAAAAAAAACTACAGAGTGGGGTGGAGTAAAGAATGAATGGGGCTTCTTCAATTTTCAGTCTTTATTTCTAGCTAAATACTTTCCAGAATAGTCAACTCAAAACAGACTTGTGTCAACACAGATTAATTAAAAAGTTACTTATAAAGTTAAGGTGATCAGAAGAAATATTGCACTGAAGCACTTTCTCCAAATAGAAAAATTCAAATGAAACTGGATTCCCGATATGAGGATAGACCATGTAAACACTAAACACACAGAATTCCAGAAGTCACACAGTCTGAGCAGCTTGGCATCAACGATCACACTGTGAAAGAAAAAGGTGCTAACAGTTCTCAAAGGAATATTTATGATAATTTACTACAATAATTGCTGTGAAACAGCTGATGCACACTAACACTAAGAGGAACATATTCAATAGCACAACTGAAAGTGAAACTTAAGATAATTGAAAGTACAACTTAAAATTTAAACACCTGTAAAATTGGGTATTTATCCATGAATCATGGAGAGAGAACCAATAAAAGCTCAAGGATGCACTTTGATTTATACAAGCTTTTCCCTTGCATTCTCAAACACTTGCCAAGGAGCGATTCTTATTATATAGACAGAAATCCTCTTCTCACAAAGAGCCAAATTAAAATTAAAATCTAGCTCCTAATGACTAAAACCCCATTTCTAGGGTAGGTTATCTATATAAGAAAAAGAAAACTAGGTTATGCTGTGCTGTAGAAAGCAATATTGTTCATAATTAGCCCTGGCTGTTTACATGTTAGAGGATTTACACTAAGATGCAATCTAAAAAAAAAGAATTACTTGTTCTTTAGGACCATGTGAATAAATGGTTACCAAAAATGAAGACTGGTTATTTATAAAGTGTATGGCAACATTGCAATATAGGAAAGATAGGGTCCCTCAACCCCTAATCATCCTCTAAAGAAGTTATGACAGGACAGACTAGGTCATAATCATATAGCAATCACTTAAAGGATCATTAACATTCTTTTCTATTGTGGAGCACAACATGAAGAAAAAGGAAACCAGAATTCTAACAACAAAATCCACAAGATCATGTAGTATTAACATTTCCAACAATGGAAGCTAACATCAGAGTCAATCTGGAAAGCAGAGAATGTAAGGGCAGTTGACAAAAAGGATTTCCTCAAATGTGTTACATCCTGAAGACAGAATACAAATTCTAGATCTTACATATTTTTGGTTCATGACCTGAGCAACAAAACCTTTGTCCCTGAGTTTCCCATCTATAACTGTAAACTCTCACTGAATTAAAAACAAATCTTGAGAAGGAAGACATGGGTCTAAAGTTATTTTCCATGTAGTTCTATACTACAGATTGAAATTAAAACCACACAAAAGGCAGCTCCTAGTGAAAGCCAGAGCAGGGAGGCTGAAGAACACAGTACACAGAACACACCTAGTTATCTTTTTTTTTCTTTTGACCTAGTCGAGTGAAAGGTTTCTATGCTTTATTTCAAAAGAGAAGATTCCTAACTCAAAGTAGATCCTGAAAACTCAGCCATGAACAAAATTGCTAAAACTAACACACACACACACACACACACACACACACACACACACACACACACA
>JANHMN010000001.1:107723170-107824800 GCA_030674055.1 Rhabdomys pumilio
CACACACACACACACACACACACACACACACACACACACACACACACGACAAAAAGAATAACTAAAAAATTAAAATAGGAAAATGAAATTATTCTAGTCATTCAAAAGAAAATAAAACTGCAATTACTAGATTGTAGAAGATACAAGATGTCATTAAATGTCATGTATATAAAAGTCAACTGAGACAAAATAGGAGATCTGCTAAAGAAGAACGTAACACACAACTATACAAAAGTATTGAGAAGTGATACAAAAAAACAAACAAACAAACAAACAAAAAAAACCAAACAAAACATGGGTGACTCTATTAATAACTGGAGAATTAGAATACAGGGTTCAGAAGATGTAATACATTAAGGATGTGTAGGAACTGGAGAAGGAAGCATCAATGCAGGTGAACCAACACTCATGAAAACGAAAGAAGAAAATAGATAAATCCAGAATCACATTTTACAGCTGTCTCTCAGAAAGTAGTGGAAAAAAAAATGACTTTGGTAGGGAACCACAGACAACAGGAGCTCTTTCAAAGGACAGAGGAAACATTGAATGAGAGGTCCATATCTTAGATTAATAAAAAAATAATTTTAAAAAGTCAAAATAATTTAAAATAAAAAAAAATAATTACTCTCTGATCATAGCAAACTAATATCCAAAATGACTAAGGTATATGAAGAATTCCAAACATTTAAAAATTAAAAAAAATCTAAGGGTTTCTAAAACATAAGGGCAGTAGTTTTTGGAGAGAAATCTATAGCATTTGTAAAGTTCCAAGTTAATAAGGTGTCAGTCACAAAAATGAGAATAAAAACAAAATATAAAAAAGAAAATAATAAGAAATAAAATTAAATGTAACAAAGCAATAGAGAAAAATCAGTGAAGCCACAGCACAGTGTTGAAAGGATCAATAAGAGAAATCTATGACAGAAGAAACTTGAGAGAATGGTCTAATAAAACTGACACAACAGAAAAGAGACACAAACTGTAATATGAGAAAGAAGAGACAACATAATAGACCCTTAAATAATAGAAGTTGATGACAGACAACTCTGGGTATACGTTTTTACAAGTTAAATGAAATGGCTAACATTTCCTGAAAGACACTATTTAATACAATTTATTTTATAAAAGAAAGATAGCTATAATAGTCTATTATCCACTAAAGGCAATAAACCTACAGAAGAAACAGAATCTCATCTCACTTTACTAAGCAACCACTACTGAGAGAAAACCACAAAAAGTAAAAAAGACACTTATACAAAAGAAATTCACTAAGAACTGTACAAAAATCTTAGTACATATTTATGCACACAAAACAGCTAAGTAACATTTGTTCTAAGAATTCCAGAATAATTTAAGATTTTAACATAAATCAATACTCTCTAGGATTTTAATGACTTCAGAGGAAAAAAATTCAACCATCACCCGATGCTTATAAAATTGTATTTAACAAAATTCAAAATTCTCCTATGACTAAAAGTTCAGCAAACTAGGAGCATTTAACTTATTAAATGGCTAATATACAAAGCCTAAGCAACCATCAGAGTTAATAGTTAATCTCTGAGTGCACCTTAAGTAACTCCTTAAGATCAGGAGAGAAACAGAGATGTCCACATTCAACTTCTGTTAAGCATCTGGCTAGATATTCTACCCAGTGCAAAGGAGCACAAAGAATAAAAGATATATAGATTACATAAACAAAAGAAAACAAAACAAAAACCAATAACCCACCCAAATCTCAAAACAATAAACCAATCTCATTCACAGATGACATGAATCCTAAGATATCTACGAAGTAACTCCCTGAACCAGTGCATGTAAAAAGGTGGCCAACAAATACAAATTAATTGTAACATGACATAATGATAATTAATAACTGGAATGGAAATCTAGAATACTGTTAAAAGCCCATAAGAAATGATTACTAGAGTATAAACAAGTAGATGTAGGGTTTCTTTTACATTAAGAACTATAAATCTCTAAATAAAAGAAAACCCAATAAGCAAGAAATGTTTGTGACAAGATTTTTATTATATTGAAAATTTCCCTAAAACTGATTTAAATAAAAAACAATTCCCTCAAAGTACCAGCTAAATTGTTCAGAGATATCAACATTTTGATCCTAAATACTTATATGTACGAGCAAGTGGATGTGAATAATAATAATAAAAATAATATTTTACAATGAATAATTTATTAAAAATAAGACCAAAGTTGGAGGATACCTATAAAGCTATAACAGTAAAAACAGCAAACTGTTAAAGAATAGAGAACAAAAAACCAAGAACAACAACAACAAAAAAACCCCAGACAATCATCCACACAAAAAATCCAAACCAACAATACACAAGTGTTAGCAAGTGTAAGAACATCAGAAACTCTCTTCTATTGATCATAAGAACACATCAACATCAGGTAATTCAGAAAGCAGTTTTGTAATTTCTTACAAAATCAAGTACAGTTAATTCTTCTGTGATCTGAATTCCTTAGTTTTACCCTAGAAATAGTAACTGCATGTTTACACAAAATCCTGCCATAAACATTTACAATATTATCCTTCATAGCAAAACAGTTCATAAGAAGCAGTTTAAAATGCTTGTGAACAAGTGTATAGATAAATCAACCAGAGTTGTACTTTATAAAAACGGAACTTAGATGTACAGTAACAGAGACAGCCAAAGTTCACGACGTGAAAGAAACCATTCTCAAAAGACTATATACTGCACATATGCATCTCTGTGATATTATAAAAAGAACAAATGAAATGGACTGGACCACTAGTTACCGCAAATATAAAGAAAAAGGGTGGTGGCATAAAGGAACTCTTTTGGAGTAAATAAATCATTGTACATTGTAATCACAGGGTTGCCTCACTAACTATATTATATTTGTCAACACAAAACTTTAGTTCTCAGCTCTGTGACCTTGGTCAGATTTTTTAAGTGTATATGTTGCTCTTATATATAAAATATAATATAATATAACATAATAATATATATAATCTTATAGGATCAGGTATTATAATAGTATCTAACTCATAAAGTTTACGATTGGATAAATAAAAAGATATGCAACATAAAAATGCACCACTTAAGAAACTGAAGTTGAATATGCCATACTTCAATGGTGAAAATAGCATTCAAAAGAGACACTGTATTTCTATATACTTGCATTACAGCCTTTACTTTTAGCTAAAAAGAGATCTTCCAGGAAAGTTCATGGGCAATGGCCACAAAGGAAAGGGATAAAAACTCAACACAGCCTCAAGAGACTAACACATCACATCACCATGTATGTAAGCAGCCCTACATTCTCTACTCTTGATTTCAAAGACCTAATAAAAAATACTGTAAACCTAACATTCAGGATTCTTTTTAATAGGTTTAAAAGAATGGGCATTATAATTATTAAGAATAATGTTCAATGTATTTAATGCAAATAAAAGGGTATAAGGTATATACATCAATAAAATTATCTAATAGTAATTATGTAATAACTTTCTAAAATTATTAACAAGCATTTAAAATCTTGTTTTGGACATTTTTACCGATCACTCTCTGTTCTGCTGTAGTTTTATTTTTCTATTTTTAAGACAGGACCCTTCCTGCCTCAGCCATGTAATGTATCCATCACTAAGCCGTACACTTTGCTGGGTTTTAGAGGAAGGGTTGAAGTAGAGAATCATTATTAAATAATGAGGTATTTAACAATGAGAGTTCATAAAGAAGAAGAAAGGAAACCATGAACACAGGAAACTGGACATAATTCTTCAAGTTTATGATGTTTAGGTTGTTTTGTTTTTTAATTGCTTAAAAAGTCTAGCCATAACCATTTTTCAGTCATTAAACAGAAACTTCAATATAATTCTAAAGTGAATTATTAACTATCATAATTAAACTCATAAAAGCCATTAATTAGACATTTAAGGTTAAGCTTACACAACTA
Organism: Rhabdomys pumilio; assembly: GCA_030674055.1. NCBI lineage: Eukaryota > Metazoa > Chordata > Mammalia > Rodentia > Muridae > Rhabdomys > Rhabdomys pumilio. The sequence goes on from JANHMN010000001.1 coordinate 107,727,113, forward strand.
ATTTTCATAACAAAACAAAGCCCCATCACGTCTAACTTGTAAAAAAAATATAATCTGTGTGTTAAAAAACATTTTCTCCAGGTTATTTCTTCAGTGCAAGTTCTCAGTGGGAGTTGGTAGATGCTGTATCCTTTAAGTCTGCAGATTTATCAAATTTTTTTACACTAAGAAAACAAAAAAGGGTGATTACTACTAATACAATTTTAAAGTTTACCCTGACATTTCTACCAACAATTAACAGAAAACTACCAGGAAGATGTGTTTTCAAACACAATGTTTTTCCCCTATATTAAGTGCATTTCTGAACTAAGTGCATACACAACTAATAAACAGAAGGAAACACAAGCACAGAGCTATTGTTTCAAAATGATATTCTTAAAAGGTTTAAAGATATCATTTGTGGAACACAAAAGAGATTTCCTTCTCAGCAACATTCCAGGACACTGCTCTTTCCTGCCCACCAGCAGACAGGACTGTACTTGTCTACAAGCCACTCAAGTGTTTAAACAAAGACAGTTTTCCTGAATCTTCTTATTGTAGACACAAAACAGGATATAGAGTGATACTGCCTCCAGTATATGATAAATACAGTTTAGAATAAATGGTGACTTTCCTTCAGAAAGTTCTCAGGCTAACACTGAGGAAGGTGATCTATAACACTAGTACACAACAATTGCCAGCTCTGGAAGAAAATCAACTCTATTTTACAGACATTATGTATGTCACAGCCTCTAAAAAACTATCCCCAAATTCACAGAACAAAATAAAGAATTCTATAATCACTTTAATAAAAAAGCTTAATAAAGGAAAAACTACTAAGCTACAAAAGTTTTCTATGTAAAGTGGTCACCTATCAAAACAAACAAACAAAATGTCAAAATTCAACAAATGGGCTTTATGTGCCAATTTCCATTTTTTAATTTAAAAGGAAAAAAAGAAACTACCTTTTACAACTAAACATATTTATTAAATTCTAACAGACTTACCAAAAAGGAGCTTTGGATTTTGCTTATAAAATGCAGTTCATGTCCTACATAGAACAACTTACAGAAATAAAAAGTTAATGTTTCATAAGCCCGCAGTATGAAATTTGGTTTGACTGCCCCCTGCTGATACAAAATTTCTACAATTACAAAAGAAACAAGATAACATTATGAGACTATCTATCAAAAGAATTCTTCCTAATTGTTGGTTTCAATAAAATCCATAAGAAAACAAAAAATGTTTAAACACTTCATGTTAACAAAATGTATGTGGTAGTAATATCATTTAACAGTTAATATCTGAGAATTATTCAAAGTGATTTGATGGCTTCTGACCTTAAGTTCTCAATAAAAGAAAAATAAATCAGCAAAGAATGAACAACTGTAGAACATCACTGAACAATTCGGCAGAGAAGCAAGGGAGAAAACAGTGACTAGATGGACTAAGTAAGAAAAACATGAGCAACAAAACCTCAGGACAGAAACTCCGTAATGTCAGGGGTACTAAGTGTGGGTGACAGCTAATAAAAAGTAGTGAAAGTGGTCTTCAAGTAAATAGGGAAGAAATAATCAAGTTTAGTATGTGCAAGGACCCTTAAGTGACAGACACAACTCCTAAGGTAAACAGAAGCCATGAAACTTCTGCCAACAAGGAGCTAGGGTAGCTTGAGCAGTCAAAAGAGGATTTTCAGTTCTTCAGCAGGCAACGCTGTCTTGGCAGACAAACTTTTAGAAAGAGTTAAATAGTAAAATAATGATAAATGCAAGAGGAAAAACACAGTGTTAGGACTGGAGAGATGGCTCAGCAATTAAGAGAACTGACTATTCTTCCAGGGGTCCTGAGTTCAATTCCCAACAACCAGATGGTGGCTCACAAACATCTGTAATTAGGTCTAATATCCTTTTCTGGTGTGTCTGAGACAGTGACAATGTTATTCACACATATAAAATAAATAAATTTTTAAAAAAACAAAAAACAAAAAACAAAAAACTGTCAGAGAAACCATTTCAGAACAACCACAATAACCCCGGCATTGAATTGAACCAGAGTAATGGTATGATGGGAAAGAAAAAAACTGGGTATGTTATAAATTAAAAAACACAACCAGTAACTTGACTAGATTCAGACTTTTGTCCAATTCCTACATCATAATGACTAATAATAAATTTAATTGAGATGGAAGAGCAGAGTTAACAAAACAGTTGTCACTGGAGCTAATTTTAGAGGTAGATGGACAGCAGGACTAAATTTTTCTATAATCACTGGTGTCTTTGCAAGTATACTTTTAATACCGTTAGGAAAATGAAATATTTTTAAACGGACATAAGCTACAAAAAGTAAACAGTGATTCATCTTAGGGAGACAGTGTCCTCAGAGGCAAAGGAAAGAGGAACACAACAATAAGCAGGCTGCCATGTTCTACAGAAGGCATCGTCCATAAAGAGCAGTGCTATACATTAGTGGATAGTTAAATATCTGTACCTCAGACCATTTGTTTAGAATACTAGGTATTAGAACAAACTGAATTTACTGACTAAATGTGCATGTTCTTGCTTCTCTAACAGATAGCCCTGGCCATGTTCAGTCTAGTTTCTTTTTCCTCTATGTTCTGAATTCTTCATAAGCCTCCGAATACTCTTTCTCTTATTCACCTTCCCCTTACCCACACCATAGGACAGGCCATTTCAACAGTTTCTTTACTGTACCCCCTTGCTTACACAGATGCCTAGCTTCTTGGATAGCTCAGATATTCACTAAAGTTAAAGCTGGTTCTAATGAATTCTGATTTACCAGGTATTTTAAGATTGGATATGTATATTACACAGTAAAACTTACAACTTTTTAAAAAGTAAAGTATCCTCAAAATATTGTTAAATTGTAATGTACCTATTACTGTGTATCTTCAATGTTTTTATTCTCATCTCTGAAGTTCATAACAAAATATACTCCTCTCAAATTTGACTCCAAATGGGTGGGAGTTATGATCCATCCAAACTCTCAGATAGAACTATACTGTTAGCCCTAGGCTACCTTGATCCACTGTTCAAAAGTTCTTGAGTAATTGATAATATCACTTTGGCTTCTGTGCCTAAGTTAAAATCAACCAGGGGTTAATTTTTACTCTGGGGTTATGTCAACTCAAAGCATTAGTCAATAAATTGAAAATGTCTGTGCTCTGTGGTTTTTAGAGGATGGTCTTTTAAAACTGCATAAATATATAATAATGATGTTAATATTTAGGCTATAAAAAATCAGACAATATACTGTTTGTATTTAAAGTTTTACTCTAATATTGCATACTTTTAGCCTACCATTCGGATAAACTGACGCCTTATCATTAGTCTCTGTTGGAAGGGAAAACTGAATTTGAAATGGAAATAACTAAGACACATAAGACTTAAATGTGATACATAAACAATATGAACTATTTTTAAAAGTTCAAATCTTTTGTAGTAACACACACTTATAAGAGGAAGACAGTACGTTTTTAAGACAGCCTGGGTTACAGAGCAACGGCCCATGCCGAAAACAAACCAAAATGGAACCCCCTTCACTAATTTTTTTCAGTAAAATACATTTAACAGAATTTAAAGACTGACATAATTTAGTTCATTAAAATTATAGCTGATATATGAAAGTGCAAAAATAAGATAAGAACATGTAAGGCAGGTCTCTCTCATACTAACTAGTGCTGTGTGGTTCAGGTACTAAACATATCAATGAACACAACAGATAACAATCCTTGCAAGTAGAATCAGATATCCTGTATGGTAACCAATAATGTAAGAAAAACACGTCCGAATACAATTTAAAGGCAAGCACATAAGCCAGGAGAACATAAGAGAGAAAATGGGTTGCAGCATCTACACGATGCCAGGCAACTGTTGGGCTCTTTTCCTAGGGAGTATTGCTATGTGAGCATGCCCTAAATCTTTCCTAAGTATTAGCTTTCTGTAAGCTGTATTGTAACTGGCAAAAAAGTTGAACATTTTTGTAGAGTATGTCTGGACTCCCTTCTATATCACCTCATTTACTGCATGGCACATACTGGTACTAAGCAGGTATTTGGTAGATGATATAATAATAGTCAAAGCTTAAATTGTTATGGTTCACAGAGCTTCACTTTCTTTGTTTCGGGAACATTTTTTCCCAAGTGGCTAGAGACTATAACTTTAGCTGTACAGTCTATACAGTAACTGTTCATTGCTGTCATAATACATGAAAACCAGACACAATGGCATACAAATGCATGTGTCTGGACTCCCAAATGACACAAACACAGGTACCAAGTATAGAGGTGTCCCAGCATCTACAAAGTTTTGTACCTAGCTCGGTGTCTTCTATTAAAATTTTCCAGGAGCATAAAGAAAATATATCAACTATTTGTAAGTCACAAATCCTTACTCTACTTTAATTGTCAAATATATAAAGTCACAGAAATAAAAAATAGCCAGCACACACAACTTCATGCTTCCTTTGCCTTCCCTATACCTCATCTTTTCTCCTTTGCCCCAAAGTGTACTCAGATCATCATCTGAGTGACTATCAAACATAATGTGACTATCAAAAATACCATTGTGGATTACATATATGGATAGCTAAAAGAAATACAAACATTCAGCATGTAATCAGTTAAGACATTTTACAGAAGTTAAGAATAAGCCTCATAAAGTTATTATGCTCATTAAAATGTCAGGCCTCTGCCAACTTCTGAAAAAGGGGCAGAAATTTCATTAAAGATGAAGCAAAAGGAGTGTTAACTCCTCAAATATAAAATTGAGGAAAATTTTTTTAAAAATCCAATAAATTTACTAGAAAGTATCTTGTTTACCTTGTTCTGTGCTTTTCTGTGTTCACATTTCTAATTATATAAAATACACTAACCTGTTTTTATGTACTACCATAAATATTTTCCCACACTTTAACACACAAAGTAAAGGGGCAGAATGAGAATTCTAAAAGGCAATCTTAAAACTGGCTTACTGTGTTTATTTGTTTGTTTTAAAATAATTTATTTAATTTCATTTCATGTGCATTTGTGTTTTGCCTACATTCATATCTGTGTGTGAGTGTCAGATCCCCTGGAACTAGTGTTACAGAAAACTGTGAGCTGCTATGTTGGTACAGGGAATTGAACCCTTATTCTCTGAAGAGCAGCTAGCACTCTTACCACGGAGCCATCTCTCCAGCCCTTGTATTTTCTTTTATAAAGAACAAATCACAATTCTGATTAAGCCTGCTATCAAGTCATTCATTCACTGTGTAACTTTAGGTCAGACATTTTACTCTTGATCACAGACTGCTTAGTCATGGAAGGTTACTCAGTCATTCTGACTTACCTGTCCTTCCTGTTCTATAAAACTATGTGATGATGGCCTTGTAAGGTAGCGTGAGAAAGAACAGGGAGATAATTTAGATTACACTGAATTACACCACACAACATATAAGAATACAACCAAAGCAAGACTGAATGAGCTGATTAAAGTTACTGAAGGATTGCTAAAATCCCTAGCTCTAGCCCAATATATCAACAGTGCACAGTTTTCTAAGAATCTGCCTATGGAAGAGCTGAACACCAGCTAATATAGTTGGAAAGAAAGTGCTCTCCTTATAGATGTAGATTTGAACTCAGTAAGACAGAGGTGATGTGAGATCCGGGAAAATGTATTGTCAAAGATAATCAAAGGTTTGAAGAGAAACTGAGGAGTACAAAGTCTTACCTCCACCTGACTTGCTAAAATTTTCTTTAATTGTTTCAATTTAAGATGTTTTTTTAAGAGTATTTTACTAATCAAATTTACTGATATAGTTTTATCTATTTATTATTACATCCTAATCTCTGTTCCTTCTACCCTTCCATTCAGTCCCTCTCTCCTTCCCCCTCCCTTTCTTTTCTGAGACGTTATCCTCCCCATATTTTCCCTTCCTGTCACATCAAGTCTCTATGATATAATCTGTAGTATCAGAAAACCTAAACATTCTCGTGCAAAGTCCAAAGATGTTAACACATACACCTGGATAGGTAATCAACTCAAATCCAAGTCAAAAGACATTTATATGATCTCAAAAAGGTCTAGTATGCTGCTTTGCAGCAAATTCTCTAACACTTCGATCTGTTTTAATATTTTTTAAAGCTTTACTTATTTTTATTTTATATACATGAGTGTTTTGTCTGCATGCATGTGCACCACATCAGAAGAGGGCATCAGAGTTACTGCTGAGCCATCTATCTCTGCAGTCTAGCCACTCCAATTTAATTTCTGACATCACAGTCCTGCCTTTTCAGAATGTCAAATAAATAGAATCAATAAGTATATGTTACTGCTTTTCGTATCTGTATTGCTTTATATGCCTAATGTGATTAAACAATCACTTCATTGTTTAACTTTCCCCTTTCCTAAAGCTCTCATCTTATGTATCTCTAACTTACATAAATCTAAATCTGTTACATAAATTACACAATGCATACATCAACATAGAGGTTATCAACTGTTATTTCAGAAAGCAGAGCCACTTCCACTCATTTCCTTAACGTCCTGCTTTGAGAAGTGGAACCTGCACCTGAAGTGTTTCAGGTGAGCATCACCATCTTGTGCCAGAGAAGAGTAACTGCAATGCCAAAGTGTCAGGAACAGAGTGATAGCAAAGAACCAGACCAAAAATTTACTATTCTGAATCTGTACAAATACAAGTAGCAATAAATACTGCAAGGTCTGCATCACTCATACTTTATGTATACAGTGCATTAAAATGTCTACATATTCTAATTAGACTGTACATACTGAAAGAAACTTTGTTTTATTATAGCTTACCAATACTTTTTCAAATGTTCCATACACACATAGTGAGTACCACACAGAAAAATGGCACTTCATTACTATTAACATTGTATGAAGTTTTAAAACATTTCCAAACTAATTGTACTAATGGTTCTAAAATATTCAATATAAGACTTTTTTTGTTCTTGAGTAATCCCAACATTGGTTCCAAACTCCAGGAATCTAAGAGTATATTCAATAAAAAGGAAGGAGTTTTATTCAAGTTAAACGTGACTCAACTTTAAACAATCATAGAACTAGATATTTTTAATCTATATAAAAACTGTTTTTATATCTGTAGCATTCAGGAAAGCATATTAAACAGAATCTAAATAGTATAAGTTCAACAGACAACCATGAAAGAAGAAAATACATATATTTACAAGTCCTCCTTGTAATAATTTTTATATATATAAAAAAGTCAAAGTGTTCTATTGTCCAGCAAGATTTTTTTCCCACAACCACCACCTTAAGCATAATATTGCTTTCCCCCCTTTTCTGATAATCTCATAGTTAAAAAGAAAACATCACACTTCCACCCCTAAATACTATCTGCTTTCTTTACTATGTGTTCAAAAAGAAACTTGTAATAATGAGGAAAGATAGGAAGGTAGTATCCAAAAGGAAAACAAAACCAACTAACTCGTAACTACAATGAAACTAAAAGCACAAGCTTAGCTATATGGTACCTTTTTGGGAAGTATTTAGAATGCTTTATTATTAACTGTTTCGGTAAAAAGAAAAAATTAAAACTCCAGACATTAATGACATAACAGGTTGTCTAACACATTTTCAAATGACAGGAAACAGATAGACTGAATAACTTTTATGAATACGGAAGCTAAGTTCACTGCATGTCTCCCCAATTGTCCCACCATTAGTGTCTCTTGTCAATTTTAAGCTATTCTACTACATCCTGCAGCAACTGTTCTGATCCTGGCCATCTTGGTCATATGGTACCTGAATTTTGCTGTCTGACTATGTAAAGACCCTGTGGTGATACTGTACATTTTCTAAAAACGTACCTAAAGTAACCAAGGTTTGGGAAGAGCTAAACCCAGAAGTACAGCAAAAGGCTTAAAGAAGAACATGAAACACTTAACACCGGTATTTTTATCACTTGGAATACTGAAGCAGAACATCTGAAGCCAGCTTGGGTTATACACTCACACAGTGAGCTCTGTGTTATCTGGGACTGTGAAATAGGACCCTTCCTAATAATGTCTTATCAAAACTAAACACTGGAAGATGGAAAGATCTCACACACTTAGAGCGTCTAAATTAATATTTTGAAAATGGTTGTTTTACTGAAATTATTATATAGTTATCTACAGATCCAATTTAGTAATCTCTTTCAATATTCCAATGAGATTCTTTACAAAAACTGAAAAGTAAAGCAAAATCCACCTAAGTAGTCAAAGTAATCTTCATCTGAAAGAGGAATCGCTTAGGGATTAGAATCAGAATACATAGCTTCAAATTAAAGCTTAGACAAAAACAATGTGGTACTGGACGAAAAACAGACCAACAGACCAAAAGAAGATAGCTAAGAGTCCCCAAGAAAACTCATACAGCTACAGTCACATGAATTTGAAGAAGGTGCCCAAAACATTTATTAGAGAAAAGCAGCCTTGTCAATAAATAGTGCTGGTAAATCTGAAAATATCCAAATATAGAACAGTAAAACTAGATTCCCATTTCTCATATCATCCAAAATAAAATTACAAAATGAATCAAGACATAAGAACTATAAGCAACTAAGGAATGCTCAGAGCGGGAAAAACTCTTCTTCAGGAAAGAGTACACCAACTGATTATCCAGTATCAAATGGTCAGCACCAAAGACATAGAGTAGTATCAAGCAGACTAAGCAGATTATATTTAGGAATATACATGTATATGCATATACATAAATGCATGTGACAACAAAACTAACAAAATAGTGTAACAATGGGTATATAGGAGGGTTTGAAAGAAAAAGGGAGGGAGAAATTATATAGTTATACTATAATCTCAAAAAATTAAATAAAAAAATGAAATCAAGACTAAAGACCTGACGTTTTGAGACTACAAGATGGGGAAGGGGGGTACTGTTTGAGACATAATATAAACAACTTAGGAAGTAACAATAAAAATAAGCAAACAGAATTAAACAAATTAAAAAGCTTCTACATAAAAAATGATCATCTGAATGATGGGGCAGGCTACAGACTGAGAGAAATAAAATTCATAAAGGTAAAGAATTAAAAAACTTACTTGTCTCCCAAATCAATCAATAAGTGGCCAATTAGAATGGAACAGACAGTTTTCAAAAAGCCAGTAAGTACAGAAAAAGAATCTTAAATATCCTTAACAAGGAGAATAATGTAAATCAAAACTAAACTGAGGCTCCACTTCACACCAGTCAGAACGAAAACCATTAAGAAAACCACAAATGCTGAAAAGGACACAGGAAAAAAAAAAAGGCACTTAGATCCTGCTGGTGGGGATATCCAAGTATAGTGTTGGCCACTTTGGAAATTAGCATCCAGGCTTCAAAAAACTAAAAGCAGAACTAACATACGACTTCCTTTCTTCACTCCTGGGAATATACCTAAAGGCACCCAAGCTATACATATGTCCTAGTTAATTAAGGTTTCTATTGCTATGGTGAAACACCATGACCAAAACAACTTGGAAAGGAAAAGGCTTTTGCTTCCAAATTACTGTTCTTTATTTTAAAAAGTCAGGACAGAAACTCAAACAAGGTAGAAACTTGGAGGCAGGAGCTGATGCAGAAACATGGAGAAGTGCTGCTTACTAGCTTGCTCCTAGAACTTGTTCAGCCTGCTCTCTTACAGAACCCAGGACCACCTCTACCCAGGCATGGCAACCCATATCTGTTCTAGGATTCATAACCTTTATCTCATCATCACGTTCTATACTCGTTAAAATTCAGTGCTACCTTTCATACCACTCTGTGAGATGATCCATGTCCTACAAAAGTTCAGACTTCAGCTGGCTTGTGTAAACACAGCCAGCAGTAAAGGGAAAGTTCTCTTACTTACATTTGACCAAGAATATTCCCCACACAGCCAAAGCTAACTAAATAAAAGTGCTCATCTAACAGCAAGGATCCTTCTTATCTTCAAAAGCATTATTTAAAAGTCACAATTTTAAAAGCACACGTATACACACAAACACTAAGGTTCATACTGGGAGAAGAGAAACCATTATTATTTTCATTCTAATGTAGTGAAAGTGACAGTCATGACAGCACTTCTATAAAGTTATGGTAGGTGACCTAATTCTATCGAGTGTGAAATACATTTAAAATGGCATAGATGAAAATGCTATAACATTATCCAGAAGTCTAAACTAGATAGAAAAACGCAAATCTTAAATATTTAATTTTCAAACGAAATACACTGAAAGTTTCTGGCAGCAGAGGGGGACAGAGGAACAATGGACAGTTACAAACTACTTCCATTAACAGAGCAGTTCCCTGAGCAGCTTTGGTCCCAGTCAGACTTTCCCTCTCTCCTTGTAATTCTTAATAAAGAGTCTGAAGTCCTGAATTAGGAATAAGCTGGCTAGTCCGGTCCAACCTTAGTTCTTCACTCAGAAAATGATTTCCTCCAATACTGCACTACACTGGTTACAGCTACCTGAGAATGGAACCCGGGACAAGATTGTTCAAGTGTCCTACACAGCAGTACAAATGGGTCATGTACAGTCAAAACTTCATCTGTAACCTCCCTGAACCTTGGGAGACTGGCTTGCTAAGTAAGAACATGAGGCTTCTGTTGTCCATATCAAACATTAGTGAATTTGCAAGAGGTAACAAAACAGTGAGCCCATCCTACATTGTCTGGCATCTTTTTTAATGAAAAACTGAAAAAGGAATGCAACAAAAACAAACTTAAAAAAAAAAAAGACATAAATCCAGTAACTCGTTTCTTGGTTTTTACAACATATCATTTTCTTTCTTACCTTGTCTATTCGATCTGGACGATTAGTAGCTGCCAAAACTGTTACACTTTTTAGCTGTTCAATTCCATCCATTTCCGTTAACAGCTGAGCCAAAACACGGTCTGCAACATTTCCGGCACCTGAAGAACTGTTTTTTTTGAAAAAGGTTTTTAAAAATCTTCTTTCTATCCCCCTAAATATCACATTTAATATTTTAAAATTTATTTATTTTACAAGAAAACAATTATCTGCATTCAAATGTATGTCTGACAACTCATTAGTAATTGAATTATCCTATCAAAAATTATATCCAAATAATTTCCTTTCCTAATCATCAAACATGCTGATTTTTCTAACACTTAAATGCTAAATGAAAATGAGGCTAGAAAGTGAGACATAAGGTTACTTCAACCAGTTCAACAAATAAAGAATTAAAGTTAGTCAAAATTTACATTTGCTACATATTGACAGGGATAAGCAGTAAAAGAAAGATACAGTATGATATAGGTTCAGAGGAAGGCTGACTTACATGAAAAATTCTGCATATCCCACAACAAAAGAGATGCTGCTAATATTTCTAAATACATGGGAAATATCAAGCATTTTAAAAATACAGCAAGCAGGCAAATAGTTGTCATCATCCTAATTTCTTGTGGAACAAACTGGCTCATGTATGAAAGTCATTTAGAAAGCCAGTTACACACACATGCATAACTCTCCCCACATACTCACACACATACAAACACACACACCTTCAATTAAGTAAGAAAACTCTGAGAACACTTTTATCAAAATCACAAGATAACAATTCTCATTCATACTCATAATTTCTTCATGTCTACTTAGAACTATGAATTACTTAATCTGTGAAGTTAAAAAGCATTGTCAGTGTATTAACACAGATATGAAATATGCTTGAAAGGGATGGAAAAAAAATACAGGTTTTTCTCTACCATGGGATGAACGTTACCTTTATGTTAGCTGCTGTGACAGAGCACCCAGTATAACCAGCATGCAGCATAGTTACTGACAGGACTCAGATTGCAACATACAGTACAAGCCCCAAAACTTGACTGACTATCCACAAGACAGATCCTCTTATCCACATCTTTCAAGTGGACATGAGCTGTTTTATGTAACTGCTGATGCAAGTTTTATTTTCAAGTAGTCCTGTGCAGTATTTAAACTCTCCAAGATCAGACAGTATACAGAGCCTGAGGCCTAGTTCCTACAGGACAGCCAACTATTAGATAAATAGATCTACTACCTAAGTAAACTTTTAACATTTTAAATAGTCATTAACAATCAAATTAGCAAAGGTTCTATGAGTTCACAAATACAAGATTAATAAAGTCAAAGCAAAAAGAAAAAAAAAAACCAAAAACAACAAAACCAAAAAAGAAACCCACAAAATACCCAAATGTTAAAGTCAACCAATAAAAATGAAAAATTAAAAAACAGTAAAAAAAAAAAATCAGTATAATCAAATGTAATTAAAAATATCAACAATAGCTGGGCGGTGGTGGCGCACACCTTTAATCCCAGCACTTGGGAGGCAGAGACAGGCGGATTTCTGAGTTTGAGGCCAGCCTGGTCTACAGAGTAAGTTCCAGGACAGCCAGGGCTACACAGAAAAACCCTGTCTCGAAAAACCAAAAAAAAAAAAAAAAAAAAAAAAAAAATCAACAATACCCGTACACAGACACCAGTAAGAAAACAAAACCCAGTTAGTTAGGTACTCTGTCACAGTACATCAAATAGATTATCTTAAAAATTAAATACAACATGGAAGCACATACTGCAAACAGCTCCCCTGACCTGCTTTCTAACACTCAGGCATGACTGGAATGATCAGCCTATATTCAATATATGACCAAAAGTCCCTTGTTCCTAGGTGTATAAGTAGACCGTATATTTGTCGTATACTTGTAGAGTTATTTACATTTAATTTCATGGTTTATTTCATGCTCAAATACAGTATCTTGGCTCCTTGTAAGTTCTCAAGAAATGATTTATTTTGGATAGCTACGACTTACATATATATTTTTCAGGCAGTTTTATAATGCAAAAATGATTTTAAAAAAATCCCTCCAAACCTGACAAAATACTTTCAATAACATTTTATAAGAATGTATACTTAGATACAAAAATGCTTTACCCAGGAAATAAACTGTATTTTAAAAAAAAAAAAATCCCTACTCTTGGCTTCTTAGGTCTATACCAACAGTTCTCTTCACTTAATTAAAAAAAAAAATTCTAAGGGGTAGTTATATGTTTTCAAAAAAATTGTACCCAGTATGTGTATGTGATGATTTGGGATCACAACCTATAAGCAATTAGACTGCTCCATATAACATTTAGACCTAGCAACTTAAAGCAGTATGGATTTCTCTACTGAAAAAAAGTTTTTTTAAGTATAAAAGAATGGCCCTTGAGCATAAAGTAATAAGATATCCTTTCTACAAAATGAATTAGTACTATTCATGATTAGCAGCCATCTTTTTCAAAATGTTTTCTAATCAGCCCAAGAAGTGTGCTCTGGTTGAAGAAAACTGAGAATTTTAAGAGCATATACTGCTGTTCTTATAGAGGACCTAGGTTCAGATACCAATGCCCATGTCAGGTAGCTCATAACTGCTTGTAACTCACATGCCCCATCACCAAAAGAAAATGGGCAGAAATGATGTACTGAAATCTATTTTCAAAGAAAGATCACTACCATGATTATTATGGTAATTTCTGAAAACTAATTATATCACAGTAACAATACATTTGGAATGTTCTAGTACTTAAAACCCTTTGAGCATCTTGACAGTAAGGGTCAAGCAAACATCTCAAAATTTAAAGAAAACTTTCCAAAAATTAAAGCACTTTCAGTCCAATTATTTTAGATAATTTACCTTTTATTTTATTATTCTAAAGCACTCTAAAATCTATATAATATCATCCTTTTTTTCTCCCTGGCAAGGTTATTTATATTGAAGTTGTTTTAAGATGAGAGCTTTCTGTTTTAACACAGAGCTAGAAACATAAAAAAGTATTTTTGTGGGGATAGCAGCTTTTATAATTTTCTTCTATTAAACCAAATAATTGTATTTAATTCAACTTTGTTTTCACTTCTAACTAAATATATTTATCAATACTATTACTTCCAATATACAGTACTAAAAGACCTTTGTAGGTAAACTGAAAGTTAACTCAAATGCTTCAATTTTATCAGTATTTTTTCCAGTTGCATAGGAAATGATTATACAAAGTGATTAGATGAAATAAGTGGGTACAGGAGAAGTTAAGTGCACAGATATAAAAATAGTTTCTAGAAAAAATAAAGTAAGACGTATTTGCATAAAATATTAATTGCTATTATTTAATATGCTAATATTTAATGCTTCTTACCTGCCCCTCTCAACAGCCAAGGCATCAAGTTCATCAAAAAAGATAATGGAAGGTGCCACTGCTCTTGCTTTACGGAATATCTAGTGGAAAGAATACCATAGTAGACCAGATTAGCAAATGCCAGAAAATTACGAAGTTGTTTCCTACTGAAAACTATTTAAAATCAAATCTATCATACATAAAACTACCAGCCTGATTACTTCATTTATACCTTTTAACAGATACCAAAAGCACTGTAGTGATTTAAAAGTAATTTCTTTAGTGGTCAATAGACTACCAATAAATATAGTATAAGAGGAAGACCAGTTAAGCAAGCAGAGAAACCTCACTAAATCCCAGCTCCACCAAGTGTTGTGTGAGTTTCAGCAGACAAATTTACTTCTCCAGACTTCAATTTTCACATTGAGAAAATGATGGTGGTAATAATACAAATGGAGCTCAGAAGATTAGGAAATAATTAACAAACTATGCATAAAACATTTGGCCCAATACCTGGAACTCAATAAATAATGCATACACATTAAAACAGCTATATAAAATGCTCATATATCTCAAAGTCATATTTGCTTTAAGAATGTATACTAAAATGTTGACACAAAACGCAGGCAAGAAAAAATGGCCAGATCTTATAGGACTATAGACTGGCTTATCCCAAGCCAAAGAAAGCCCCAAAGCCAGCATTTTACCCAATGAAACAGTCAAAGGACAACGTGTGGAAATAAGCCTGGAAGAAGGCAGCATAGGCAGGAAAAATCCAGATATGGATCTCTTATAACTTAAACTATTATTTTTGATCATGTACTACCTGATCATAAAGATATAGATGCCAGTACAATATTAGTAAATACTGCCTTTCTTCATACTGTTATTATCAACTAATACTTTAAAATAGTATCATCTATATTTTTAAACAGAAAAGACAAAGCATGATTTTAAATAATTTCTTGTGACAAAACATTCAAATTCCCTCTTCACAAATATCACATTATCTGTTTGTGTGTTCTTGTCCTTATAGAGTTTCTATGAACAGATGAACATATGGAGACATTGTGTGAGGCAGGTTAACATCTGTTTAGGAAAGTCATGGCATACGATCAAATGGTGACTCTAGTTGCCCTAACTTGGCCCAACAGCTAGAATGAAGAAGCTGGCATTTAAAGTTTGCCTTTCATAGTCAGCTTACAGAGGAAAATACATTATCTAAACCACCAGAAAAAGTAAGGTCAAGTCAGTAAGATGTGTTCAAATATGAGGCTTATTCAGGATAAAAACAGCTATCTAATATAAAGGCTTAAAATCCCATAGATTCTGCCTTTCATAAAAACATATATTTCTTTTACAAACATGAAAGGGGAAAAGCTAGTAGTTCTTAAAAGTAATTTTGGATAAAAATAAAAGTTAGGATAGTATGATATTTAAGAACAAACTCAAAATATTAAAAAGAACTCAAAATTGCATTTTAAATAATAAAATAGTATTTGCTTGAAAAAAAAATCAGACTACTTTCCATTACCCAAATCTAAGTAGAAAATACACAGAAGAATACAAGTGTGCTTCTCTCACGGTGTAACATTCTTACCTCTCTAACTGCTCTTTCAGATTCACCAACATACTTATTCATTAATTCGGGCCCCTGTAGATTAAAAAAAAAATGGCTTAGTGTCTTCATACATTCAGCTATATTTTCTTTTTACTAAGGAAAAAATACACAAAAAGAAAATAAGCCGAAAAAAATAATTTATTTAAATTAGTTCCTTTAGCATGCTTACTACCGCTGGGTGTTATTTATACCTAAAAAATTAAAGCCAAATGTTCTGAAGCCACAAATCAATACAAAAGAAAGGTTGTAACTAAACACATTTTATAACACCTTGTTCTCTAGCTGATTATCCACTTATGGAGTTTTATGATACACTAGTCATGGTGTAGGCACCAAAGATAGAAAAGGCTAATTTAGAAGACCTACAAAGAAATCACACATGGAGATTCCCAAGTTTAATCACATGTGTTTATTAGTTTATATCTAAATCTATTAAATTAATAGCCCTATCAGATAAGAAGTGGAGACATTAAAAATATTCTTCTTACAGTTCTATAAACTCTGAAAACTAAGCAAACAGAGCAAGATTCATGCAATATACGATATTTCCTCAAAGTCCGTGTTTCCACTGTCAACACACACATTCAATATGACTAGGCCATACAGGCACTTTAGTCACTACTCTTGCCAGGAGTTCCAGGACCACCCGCTTTGTTAACTACTCCAGAATCACACTCTCGTAACCACACTAGATACAGCTCTATAGTGTGTGGTGCTTTTTGCTGTCCAAGTCTGAACCACCTTTTAGTTATCTATTTCTTGTCTTCAGGTATTCTTTGAGAGAAATCAAACTCTATCAAATTGTATAATCAGCTTTAGCAAGAGAATTCCTGGCTTGCCTGTGCAAACAGAAATTAATTACATTAAAATAATATAACATTGTAATTATTTATATACTTTGGGTTCTGTAGATAACAGACTCACATATTATTCTTAGTGTTCTTTTTTTTGAAAAAAATATTCTTTAAAAAATGTGAAAATTATTGTTAGAAGTCTGGACCAAAACAAGGGGCAAATCAGATTTGGTCTGAAAACTACAGCCTGCTATAGATTTATTCATTACAATTTTAAAAAGCTCATTTCTGTGAAATATTCAAAACCATCTACAATATCAATGCTGTGATTGTTGGGGAGCAAACCCAGGCTTCAATATATTAAAAAGATTCATGAGATACTGAGAAAAATCAATAATGTGTATCAACAAAACCCTACAATTTTAAATCATCTAGTACTACTGAGGACATAACCAGTGGTCAAAACTTCTAGGTACATATACACTCTAAGGAGACCATTACCTACACACAAGGAAACACATGAAAGACCATTTACTAATGCACTAATTACAGCAACAGAAACAAAACCTTAAAAAAAATCACATATCATAGTAATATAAAATAAATATAAAATTTGTAAAGTCCTCCTTAAGTGGAAACTGCATTAAGTATCGAGGTGTGAGTGGAGAAGCAGAAAGAGAAAAACTAGAAGCAAAGCAGCAAGGAAGCTACTCTAAGACTAAAGAAGTACAACCTTGCACATGTTCAAGCAGTGAGTGTTCAGAATGTTTTGACTGAAAATTTAAGGATGTTGTTACATTCCAAACCTCCCCACTGATTAGCAAGATTATTTTGTATGATTTCATTTGGTAAGATTATTTCTATAGTCCAGCAGTATGATGAAGAATAAAGACTGTCCTTTTATGGTATGACAAAACGTGCTTTTCACTGACATGTGCTACTTTAGACTTTGCTAAACATGACCACAGAAAGGTATTTCAAATGTGAACCAAATATGCTTCAAGCCCCAATCAATAAAAAAAGTTTTAATGAGCACAATGGGTTTTTTGTTGGAGGCAGAATATGGTAAGAAATTTTTATGCAGATTTTATTCAGTTTAGGGCAACTGATTAGGCAGCTTGTGTCCTGACAAAGAACAGAAAGGAAACTGATAAAGTCACTGTTTTTATTGGATGAACATACCAGTACAGTATTACTACTGTTATTCTGGTAAACACTATCCATAAAATTAAAGGGTTATGTTATAAATTACTAATATAATGAAGACCTTTTAAAATCCAGACATATTACACACAGCCTTTTAATCATCTAGCTTTTAAATCATTCTCTTATAGGTAATGGTTCTAAAGGCAATTCAATATCAATACTAGAAGAAGACTATGATGATTTTGTGTTTTCTTTTACTGAATAAACTGTCAGTATCTTAACACTGTTAGTATAAATATTAACACAACTTAAATCTACTGTATAAACAGACTTGATGACATACAGGAAATGTGAAATCATGCCGAATAGTTGAAATATCTGAGGACCCTTCATTCCATTACCATGTAGAAGTAGACTACCAAAAACCAGGGAAGAAACAAAAGAAGGTGATGGGAGAGAGTGACAGGAGAGGGAGAGAAGATGAATAACACAGATCTGAAACTTCAACTTAAGAATTTAGCATTATGAGAAGACTAGGCTGGAATAATTCCAACTCAGGTATTACTAACTAGCAAAGGCATTAATGTAAGACTGTTAGGCCTCAAAAGAGTGTGTGATTTGTATTGAAGTACAGGCTTAATACCAGCACAATGCAACACAGAATGCGACAATTGTTATGCTGCACTGCTCTAGAATTCAATATATCAAAACAGTTTCATTACCAAGGGAGGTTACAAAAGTTTATACTCAGTTTTAAAGACAGCTACTATATTTCATAATCTGCTACCATACTTTTTGATCAATGAGACCCTGTGTGTGTGTGTGTGTGTGTGTGTATGTATGTGTACACACATGTCTGAAAAATGGAAGTCAGCAACAAGCATGAGTTAATTCTGTGAAGACTTGCTAAATGTCTGATGTGTATTGTTTCTGATGGGGTAATACTTTCTGAATATGTCCCCAAAGGGGTCACATGTTGGAAGTTTGGTCTCTAATGTGGTGAACTTTTATGAGACAGAGTCTAGTAGATCAATGAAGGAATTACCCTCAGAAGGAATGTTAATTCCTGTGAGATTCTGAATTCCTGGAGATGAGTTGTTACAAGAGGCAGCCCAGCCGCGAAATCACTCTACCTCTTTGTAATCATCTCTTTCACTTATCTGTACTTTTGTCATGACACTATCTACCATTAGGCCCTCAAGACTTTTAGCCTTCAAATCTATGTGGTAAATCACTTTATCAGTTAGCCTGCTTCAGGCATTTTGTCATAATAATAATAATAATAATAATAATAATAATAATAATCTTAAAAAAATACAATCCTGCTTTAATCATGCTATACATATGAATATATATGATTATATATATGAAAATATACAATGTCATAATTTTAATTAGAAATATTAAATACAAAGAAGTGAAGTAAATGTCCAAAGTCACACAAATAAATGGCAGTGTGGGGTTCATAACTCATAAATGTTTCAGGTGACAGAGAACTGCCCCAAACTGTTCACCAAGGCAGGTTTTACTGAGGCAACCAAAAGGGCACAGCAGCTGAGTTGAGTTACAGGCTCTAAGTCCCAGCAAGAGTTCAAAGTGATAGGGTGCAGGACTATCGTCTCCATGTCCAGAAGGGAAAGGAGCCATTCTTTCACTGCACAAAATACCAACACTGCAAATAAAAAGGTGGTGAACAGAACAAGTTGCAAAGATGACTTAAATCTTTCTAAATAAATAACTGCATAGCCTACTTTGAAAATACTGCATTTTAAACATCAATTTGCATCTAACTATAAGATTGGGATGAAAACAGTATAGTCTATAAGTCTTACATTTACTAAGTTTTATATTATTTTGAAAACAACATACCAATCTTTAGAATGTATACTGTTGAGACCACAGGTTTTTGTTTAACAACTTTACTTACCAAATAACATCAGCAACTTCTTGATATTGCTACATTTTACCCACTATACAGCGTGTGTTATACAGGTAAGTGTGGTCAAGAAAAACTATATAATTATTACCTTATTTGGTCATATGCTATTTTTAGCACCCATGTAAAGATTTTTATTGTTCAAATTTGAAAAAAAAAATTAAATATGCAAAAGTATTTGTTCAACTGGGGAGAACTGAACCTGACTTAGCTCTCTATGTTTCATTATTTTACAGTAATAAATTCAACTATGAGCTTGTCACCTCAGACTCTTGCAGTATTGCTCTGTAATAATTTCCTGGACTTTTCCATTCTTCCCAGAGTGTGGAAATGTGCCTGACACCTGCCTGGTAGTCTGTGCTATTACAATTCAAATCAAATGTTTAAGGTCTAAATTGTCTAGAGTAGGCAAATTAACCAAGTGTTCATTAAAGTAAGTATGACGGAATATGCTCACTAAAAGTAAAATGTGCAAGTGATAGAATTACACATAGGCACTGTGAGGCAAGCATCTTGAAAATCAGTATCAGCGCACACAAGGCCATTCTGGAGAAATACTTCCACAAGCAGGAAAACAGCAAGTGTGAGTCAGATATGCTACAGGCAAGTAGAAGCTCTAAAAAATGGGAGGGATTGGCACAAAAGGGAAAACTGTTCCTGTCAAAAATACATACTTCCCAATCACTCATTTGGGGAAGGGAGATGAAGAAAGATACATCTCATCAGAATTTTGACTGTACCTCAGTAGCTCTACTTAAGTTGGGTATTTGCACCAACTTATTTCTTATCTTTTCTGCTCATATTTTACTGTCATCTACCTCAAAAAAAAGAAATAAAAAGCAACTGTTCCTATGGAAGACACATTATACAGGATATAAGGAAAGAAGCTAAAATACATTAACCATTGAAACTCCAACATCCTACCTTTATCGCTAGAAAGTTCAACCCGCTTTCATTGGCCAAAGCCTTTGCTATCATTGTTTTTGAGCATCCAGGTGGCCCATACAAGAGAACTCCCTTAGGTGGCTGAATACCCATTCTGTGGAAAGACTTAGGATGTTTCAAGGGCCATTCCACAGCCTGTTTCAATTTCAGTTTGATATTTTCCAGTCCTCCAATATCTGACCAGGATACCTACAAAACAAAAAATTTTTTTTCCTTTTTATCATTAATTGTAATTTGCCTTTTAAGGACAAATGAAGCCTCTTTAATTAAGTATGTATCTTTATTGAATTAAGTCAGTAGACTCTTCGTAAGTACAGAATGAACTCTTTATGATACTTACCGCAAGTAAGTTAATACAGTACTTCTGCTCAAAGTAAAAACAGTACCGCAACAGAACAGAAAAGTACATCGTTTATTTACTGGGAGTTTTGCATGAATGGTGTAGTTATATCATTTCTACCCTCCCTCACCACCCTCCAGCTCCTCCCAGAAACCCTCACTACCTCTCAAATACACTGCCTCTTATTCTTTACTATCACACACATACACAAACTTGTAAGTACAGCTTGCTGAGTTTATTTGGAGTTTACATTCATACATGTTTAAGGCTGATTATGTGGGAGTAGATGACCTATCCAGAGGATCACACTGCATCATTTGGGAGTAGATAACCTGTCCAGAGGATCACATTACAACAGTCTGACTCTCCATCTCTCAGCACTTTTCTGATCGCTCTCCCAAAACTTCCCAGAACCTTAGGTGATAGTTTTGTTATGTTATAGCTGGGTACTCCACGATGAGGTGTTATCTGCATTTTGTTGAGTTATGGATTTCTGGAAAGGTTTCTGTCCCCTGCAAAATGATGCTTCCTTGATGGGGGGTTAGAGTTATATTTACCTGTGGGTAAATATTCAGAATTTACATTGGTTTACGGAAATGATATTAGTAGGCTCTCTTCTGAGCTCACCAGTCATAGGTAGTAGGCTACATTTATAAGTAACAGGTCTGAATTCCTTCCTAATCAATAGCTCTTAAATAGAATCAGATGACTGTTGGTTATCCCTAGGATATGTGCACCTTTCTGAATCCCTTGTTGTAAAATAAAACACCTTTAAATCTAAATTTTCATAGGACAAAAAACACAACATGTCATCAGTAAAATACAAGCAAGAAGAAACTAACCTGTTACAGAATAAGATCCTTAAAAAATTCAAGAATTACAAGAGGTAAATTAGCAGCACATAATAGCTATATATTGTTAAAAAAAAAAAAAAAAAAACCTAAAGAAAAATTAATGTCTCCTTGTTATAGAATTACTGTTTCCTAAATAAAACTGTTTAATTATAAAAGTTATTGCTAAACCTTTTAGATGATTTTTTAAAGTTAGTCTCATTTGTTAAAAAATAGTTTGAGTCAGTAATCTAGTATCCATGTTCTGAAGTGAAACAACTGTCCAAAGCCACACAGGCAAACAAATGACAGTGTGGGTTTCACATCTCATAAATGTTTCAGTTGACAGAGAACTTCCCCCAACTATTCATGAGGCGGGTTTTACTGTGCAAATGAAAGGGCACAGCAGCTGAGTTACAGGTTCCAGCCTTAGCAAGAGCTCAGAATGATAGGGTGCAGGACTGCACTTTACACACCAGTGCTGTTTCTCTAATTGTGTGGCCTGTTTTCTCCATATCCAGAAAGAAGGAAAAAAAATATGTAGTGGGATTCTAGCAAAATCTTTATATCTAGGGTAAACATAGAATGAAACAGTTGTTTCTCAGTGTATGTAGGGTAGACACAATGAACAGTTGTTTTCTAAAAGTACATTGACCTTGAAGAAACCACTATACAGAACAGTGATTAGTGCTCTGTTATCTATGGGGTTCTTTTTCTAAACGAGCTTTACAACTTTTGCATGACTTTGGTCACAAAAGTCCTGGCACACCTGGAATGTCTTGCATTATTGAGTACTGCAAACAGTGTACAATGAAGACTGAAGTTATAGGGTGTGATGTTTTCCTTCAGGAAACATATAGATTAGACTAGGGGCTTTTGTAAAAGAAACTTTTTAAATCAAAAACAAACAAACAAACAAAAAAAACCAAACCAACAACCAAACTTCTGTGTTAACAATCAATAAACATGCTTCTACAAGAAAGTTTGAGATCCAGTTCATCTAAACTATTCCTCCTTGCTACTATATTTTTGAGTGACCCTCTCATTCTCCAATTGACTCACTTGACTCAGAACACTGACACTGCACAAAATACCAACAGTTTTTAATTTAAAAAAATTAACAAAATGATTTTAAGGTATAGTTTTGTAAATCCTTGAGATTTTGCTTTTGGAATATAATTAAAGTATCTTCAAACCTGCTTCTTTTCTCACCTAAGAAATACTATGAAACAAAGCTGAGTTTTTGCAGGGGAATAGGAGGGTGGTCTCACCATTAAGCCTAGCTATTCTGAAACTTACTATGTAGACAAGGTTAGGTTGGAACCCATAGTCTGCCTTCAGACTGCTGTAATTAAAGCATGTATCACCACCCTCAGACAAAATATTCTTTATAGATTTACATATAAACACAGTTCAGGGCACAGGCTATGAACTAGATAATGTACAAAAAAAAACCAGATATAAATACAAAGTTTGAAAAACTAGGAACTGCATATATATGTGTATGTGTGTCTGTGTATGTGTGTGTGTCCAATAGAAAGGGCACTAAGTACACTAAAAAACAAATCAGAAAGAAGCTTCAGGAGCTCTCAGAAAGAAAACATTAATTCCAGCTGGAAGATAATTTGAAAGCTAACTCTTGAATGAGGAGTAAAATGTGAAAACAAAAAAGGGAAGAAGGGAGGGAGGGAGAAACAGGGAAGAAAGGAAGGAAGAAAGAACAGGAGAGGGGAAAGAGGAAAGGGCTCAGACAAAGAAAGAAGGAAATGATGAAGTCACAGAGAAACCTAGAGCTAAATAAAGCAGATCAGCACATTTTTTAACATATTAATTAGCCTTTAGAAGCTTTTAATATAAACATAGTATGATCTGCACTTCAGGAAATCTACAAGATTTATTCATGAAACAACAAAGTGCAAGGAGATGGAGGTGGTAAAATAAAAAAGAACAATATGAGCTTGAAATGCATAAAGAGTTTGGTTATCTTTAGATATAAAACTAGCTTTCCATTTTCTCATTTTTAGTGTCAGTCACCAAAATGAGTAAATTTATCTGCAGTATCATTAAGCTTAGTGAGATGGGTGATCTGACTCCTAGCCTTCCTATAGTATGGCACCACTTAGCTGATGTGCATACCAGATTTCAACAAAACAAAGCAATGTTTCCCATGCTTGGGCAGTATTTGCTGATGTCAGTAAAAGCTCCAATAAAGGCAAAGACATAGCTGTCTGAGTCTGGTTATGCCTGTGCCTTATCCTTTCTGAGTCTCTAGTCACTACTAGACATTTTAATAGCAGTTTGTGTTGAAATACATGTTTGCACTATAGACCTTCAAGACATATAAAGTAAAAACTTGGTAGGCGGTGTTGGCATGTAATGTCCTATAAGCAACTTCTAACAAATCCATTTTATTCATAAAACTGAACTTTTATGAGCAAGTCCAGTTCAAGTTTGTAAGCAGACACTTCTTTTATGTCTTCCAGTGTGGTGGTTTGAATAACAATGGCCTACAAAGGCTCACCAGGGCTTGGTACTATTTGAGAAGGATTAGAAGGTGCAGCTTTGTTGGAGGAAGTGTATCATGAAAGACAGGCCTATGCTGGATCCAGTCTCTCGTCCTGCTGCCTATGGATCCAGATGTAGGTCTAGGACATGCTCCAGTAGCTACCTGAGTACAGCCATGCTCCCCCTTTGAAAATGAACTAACCCCCTCTAAAGTGTAAGCAAGCCCACAACTAAGTGTTTTCTTTTATAAAAGTTACTTTGGCCGGGCAGTGGTGCCACACGCCTTTAATCCCAGCACTCGGGAGGCAGAGGCAGGCAGATTTCTGAGTTCCAGGCCAGCCTGGTCTACAGAGTGAGTTCCAGGGCAGCCTGGTCTACAGAGTGAGTTCCAGGCTAGCCGGGACTACACAGAGAAACCCTGTCTCGAAAAACCAAGAAAAAAAAAAAAAAGTTACTTTGGTCACGGTGTCAACAGTGACTAACAACACATCCTGGGAAACTCATTAAGCAATAAGCAAAAGACTTATTCTGTCTCCTCCCACCGCATTTCCTGATTTATAATTTTACCAATTACTAAAACTAAAATTAGCTTTGATATTAGTGTATATGAGCCTAGAACCTTGAACCATCAACCAAGGACTGGCAGAATCATACTGTTCACCAGAGCGGGCAACAGTGATTAGTATACATTGGTATGCATTTAGGAGAAGTACAACAGAGCTATTACATGCTGGTGTGCAGCTCCTACTTGTACATTCCAATGTCTTTGATTTGTTCTATCTATACATTCAGACAGAATGATTCAAACAAAAGATAATCAAGTATACACAAAGATCTGAGTAATTTGCCAACTTTAGTAATCCCCACATCTGCTTTAGAGAGAACTACCTTTCTCTAACAATATGAATGTTGACATAATCAATTTTTGAATTTTCTGATTTTTTTAAACAGTAAGCTGGAAAGATGTCACTTTTTAACAACTTTATCTCCCATAAAAACTTTCTGGAATTTTAAAAATGATAGTAAAGAATAAAATAGGGACCACAAAGTACAGAGGACTCAGGAACTAATCTGATAGCAAGGCACCAAAAGATGGTCTTATCAGAATGCTCTTCAATTTAATGCTTTGTCAGTGAAATACATATGTATAACCACACATCTTTTCACATATATACTCTTGAGTGGGAGAAAAATCCTATAGAGTATGACATGCAGCACTGCAGATGTGGAAGTCAGAGAAGCAACTTCTTTAACTTGCAAGAACAAAATGATAGTGTATTCTGAAACCCTGTGAGCCATTCACTTTTGACTCTGCAGTTACATGTACACAGCAAAAACACTAAACATATTCCAGGAGCAGATTCTTTGGAGCACAAGAGTTATACATTAAGTATCCTAGCAGTTGGCAGAACAAGTACTTGTGCCAATTTAATACATAAACAGATAAAAGATTTTAAAAGACAATACAGAAGACCATGCTTGTAATAAATAAGCTTTAAAATTTTCAATTCTGCTGGGCAGTGGTGGTGAACACCTTAAATTCCAGTAATTGGGAGGCAGAGGCAGGCGGATTTCTAAGTTCGAGGCCAGCCTGGTCTACAGAGTGAGTTCCAGGACAGCCGGGGCTACACAGAGAAACCCTGTCTCAAAAAACAAACAAACAAACAAAAAACAAAAACAAAATATTTCAATTCTATTACCCTAAATGAATAGGGAGGATGTTTCTTCCTGTCTATAAACTATCTCACAAAATACAACTCAATAATAATCCATAGTAAAATTTTGTATTCAATATATCCTAAAAATGTTTGCTTTTCAGAAAGTCTTTTAAAGGTTTGTTACTCCAACCTCTAGGTCCATAACAATACTTAGTATACTTCCCCTTTTATGGCCAATTCAACGTGTGGCATATCCGGGAAATAGAATCAACATGTATATGAGTCCAGACCTATTTTAGATATATGTTGTGCAAAAGGCAACCGGTGTCTTTTAAATACATTTTAAATAAAATCCCATTAATCACTTGATGCCTATTCATAACTGGGCATGCATATGATTAAGTCAGATTATCATGGGAAATGATGCAGTGAACAGAGGTTTACTCTATAACCCAAACGTATCAATTAAAATATAAAACTACCCTTATTCTACCCCTAATTATTATTACAACTATGATTCCTTTATATTCTTCCTAACTTGTATTATGACTGAAACACATAAGAGAAATGCAGTCACTTTTTTTAAGAATTATCTTTTATATGTATTAGGGCCACAGGAGCACAGTGGAACTGGCTGATTACCACCTAACTTCAGAAAGTATTCGCTTTAAATATTTTATCTTTCAATAAATACTATGTTAAGCTTTCTAGGACTGTCTTAGTAAGTTACAGTGACCTTACCTAGCAGAAAGCTCTTACAAACCTAACCAAATATTCTATGGCTGGGACCTTTCTTTTTTCTGTCTCTGTCCTGCTTAATGTGGCTTTAAAAAAATGTTTTTAATGCTAATACAGTTAGAAGTAAAGAAACAGCTGCTGTCAGATAAGCATATAAGTGAGAGAAAATTCCACAAGGAAAATATGACATCTTTCAAGACTTCCTAGATGAGCACTCCAACAGAACATTTTAATTACACATCCATACAAGCCGAAGAACTCAATACATAAAATTCAAAAACTACTTTAAAGGGCTAGTTCCAAAGGGGAAATGAAAACCTACAAAGGGGCTTCAGTTCCTGGAGTGGTTACTGAGAAGACAGTGTCAACTCCAAAGGGACTGCTGACCTTTAATCAGAAGCCAAGTTTTATACTGTCAGGAACAAAAAACACTATTAAAGGTGGTATTTCACAGAAAATACTGTAACAAAAAGTACTTCACGCTTTGATATTTTGTGTTAATAAGTGCCTGCATAAGTTTAAGAGACAGGCAGTGGTTTAGTACCTGTTCCAAAGTTATTACTGGGCCAACAATAACTTTGTAACATTAAAATACACATACTTGTCCAAAAAAAAAAAAATCCAACCTAAGATCTCAGAAAAAAAACTTGAATCTCCAGATGCTTCTTTAAAAGAGATCAGAAAATATGCTCTTAAATATTAATGAAGAAGTAAAAAAAATTAAGAAGCACATCACACACCCACATGCAAAGTTTTCTTGGCCATAAAGATGGTGGTCAGTGAAACTCCCCTGAAACAAGTCTGAGCTTTAGTTCCACTGTAATGCCTGAAGGCTTATGTAGGTCTCTCTCCTATTCATTAAAACATACACAAAAGACAGTCTTTTAGCCAGTCATTAAGAATTCCTAAGTACACATACAAAAGCAATATATGCCCACAATTATACTTCAACAAATGTAAAGGATAACTATCAGGTACTAAAAATGTAAATTTAGCACAGTAATCAGAATTGCAAGTAACAATGACAATCTTTCCACTAGCTTTGTATTGTTTCTCCTTTCTCCTAAAAAGTTAAGGTGTAGTGAACAGAATGAAGGTGTTAAACTCTAAAGTATTTTATAAGATGGAAATTACATTTTTATTTTTGGCAGTACTTACTCCCTGGTTAAAATTAATCTATTTCCCAAATGTGCTTTCTTGTTCAATTTTATTACTTATAACTATAAAAATGTAGAAGACAATGATCTTGGGAGCAATAGAAGACACTTTTCTGTCTAGACAACAAGAAACAAAAATAAGATGAAAATAAAAAGGTCTGTCAAAATAAACGTGGAATTAACAGTTTCTACAGGTTGTATCATCTAACCCAAGAAAAGCAAACCTTCTTAGCAATGTATCATAAAAACCTTCAATTCTTGGAGTCTGCTAAAAAGAAAGAAAAAAAAGGATGTTCATGGTACTTAAAAAGCAAAAACTCAAATTCCTCACAATTATCCTAACTAAGGGTATATGAAGACTGAAACATAATTACAGTCAATTAAATCGTTTCACTAGAACTTTACAAGAGGAAAGAGCTACTAATAAGTTGATCTGATGAAACTCAACCAAGGCACATCCAGAAGTAGAACATCTGAAAAGGTGCCAGAAAAAACAGAGCAGTACATTTTGAATATCTAATTAGTGAAACAGACTTCTAATGGTTTATACAAGTAGTGTGTTACCTGTAAAACAGAACTCAAGCAACGTTTACTTCAGAAGTGACATTAACTTGATAGTCATCTCCCTCACGTTGATGTGGGCTTATTTGAGGTGCTGGAACTTTACAGTTAAGCTGGAGGTGCTGATGAACATAGCTACTACTTCAAACAGCTTTAACAGACCCAGGCTGGCCTTAGGCTTTAAGTCTATCCCCTATAGTTTTACTCTAACTACCCCAGCACCAGTCTTGAGGGCTCAGGCTCCAGGTCTATCATCTCACCATAAACCCTAAGTCCTGAAGACTGAGGTTTGAGGCCAGAACTCACAGAACAAGATGTCATGTCTACCCATTTGCTGATCCAGGATCCTGGCTAGACCATGTGAGGCTTGCGTAGCAATTAGCATGTAGAATCTGTAATCTCATAATAGGTTAACTGGAGAAGACATTTCTTGAAGAAGCTAACCTGTAAAAATCAGAAGAAATATCTACTTCTTCCCCTACATAAATAACATCAAAAGGCCAAAATGATCACAAATAATTAAGAAAGCAATACCACCAAAAGGACAAATTAAATCACTTGTACTATACATGAATATCTAGGACAAGATGGGTCAATGCATGTTTAACAGCAACAACAACACCTGAGAAACTACAAATTGATGAGCAAACCCCTGAAACAGTCACCTTAAAAAGATCAGGGAATTATAAAGGACCAAAGACATACAATTACATAAAATCAAGAAAGTAATATATAACTAAGGGGATTCAAAAGAGAAAAATAAGGAACCAAACAGAAATTCTAACACTGAAGAACACAGTGACTAGTAACCAAGCTACAATCCGTAGACCGAAAGAGGTTAGGTATAGAGGAAGGATATAGGGTGGACACATGGATTCCGAGGAGCAATAGAATAGATTTTATAAGCAGACTAGGGTCAAGTGGGAAGGAAACAGGATCATGTGGGGAAAGGTAAATACCATAAAGGGAAAGAATGTGGGTGAGACAGCTAGAATTGAAGGGCATTTGAGGGATAATATGGAAACCTAGTACAGTGGAAACTTCCTAAAATATATGAAGGTGATCTTATTGAGGTGTCTTAATAATAGGGGATGCAGAGTCCCAACATGGTCATCTTTTGTTATTAAACAAGGCTTTCTTTTAGTATCAGGACTCAGTTGCATTCAGTTGAATTGTTGACCAAGTGAAGGTCAAATGAAAATCCTCCTAACACCCAAGGCTGTTGTTAAGACAACAGGTTGCTATCTGCAAACTGACAGCAGGGCACCATTGCTGAAAAAAATGGCCATGCAGTTCACTAAACATGAAGAAGTCCAGTTGGTACCTACATACTTCACCTCTATGTTCTAATGTCTTTGTTTTGGAAAGATTACCAAAAAGGAAATGTAAACACCAACCCACCCACAAAATTTTTGACCTATAATCTGTCCTGCCTGCAAAATATGCTAGGACAATGGTGTCACAGAACTTGTGGGAATAGCAAACCAATGTCTGATTTAAGGACCACTCCACAAGATGGAACCCATATCCAACATTGCCTGGGTGACCAAGAACCAGACACTGGATATCCCAGAGACCTAGGGTAAAACCAAACACCACTGATTTAAAAAGAAAAAAAAAAAAAAGAAAAAAAAAAAAAAAAAAAAAAAAAAAAAAAAAAAAAAAAAAAAAAAAGAAAGTATTAATAAAATGACTCCTAATAATATTCTGCTATATTCATAGATCAGTGTCTTATTTAGTTATCATCAGAAAAGCTTCATCCTACAACAGATGAGAACAGATGCAGAGATTCAAAGCCAGACACAGAAAATCTAAATGGGATGTCTCATCAAATCCCTCCCCCCATGTAGCAGAATTTTCCCCCAATTAATTTAGA
Organism: Rhabdomys pumilio; assembly: GCA_030674055.1. Taxonomy (NCBI): domain Eukaryota; kingdom Metazoa; phylum Chordata; class Mammalia; order Rodentia; family Muridae; genus Rhabdomys; species Rhabdomys pumilio. The sequence goes on from JANHMN010000001.1 coordinate 107,757,348, forward strand.
TATTAATATAAAAAGAAGCCTGTGATTGGACAGGGAAAAGAGGGATGGAGCTAAGAGTTTCAGGGACAGGAACAGTAAGAGAGAAGAGAAGAAGGAAGAAAGATGGGAAAAAGACAATCCAGATTCTGCATGGCTTTAAATAGCCACAGGTAGCTATGAATATCATATAAGGGATAGATAATTACAGAACAAGTTGTCTTATCTAAGTGGGCAATTTATATCTTTATCAATTGGCTCTGAAATTATTGTGTGGGTACCTTGTGAATTGAGAATTTATTGACATATAAATCTGACTGATAATTATAAGCTTCTAGAATTTTGATTTATTGGGTCATGGGGATTTGTGACAACTAGCTGCAGGGAGTAGATGGCTGGGAAGGTACAAGCAGCTCTGAAGCAGGTGAACCGGAGCTCAGAGGACCACCGCCAGGGGTCTAGCCAGGGAGGTGGCAAGACTGAGACCACCAGGGCAGAGAGTAGCTGGGTATAGCATAGGATGGTGCCATTTTTTAATATTTCCTGCACCCCCACAGCTCAGGGAACCCTATGAAGTGTAAGGGATAGAGAGGATGAAAGACAACAAGAGAACAAAGGCACCTGAACCAACTAAGCACAGCTCACATGACCTCACAGAGACGGAAGCACCAAGCACAGGGCCTGCATAGGTTTGTAGCAGGTCCTCTGCATATATTGCAGTTTTTTAGCTTAGTATTTTTTATGTGACTCCTGAGTGTGAGAACGAGTGGATTTCTGATTCATGTACCTGCTCTTAGGACTCTTCTCCTTTTGTTGGGTTGTCTTGTCCAACTTTGATATGATAGGTTTTGCTTTATTATATTTTGTCATGTTTGGCTGTTATCTCAGAAGTCTGTTCTTTTCTAATGATAGACAGAAAGGGAGGGAAGAGAATGGGAGGGAGGAGAGGTAGGAGGAACTGACAGGAATAGAGGGAGGGGAAAATATAATCAAGATATATTGTATGAGAAAAGAAATCTATTTTCAGTAACAGGAAAAAAAATTAAAGAAAAAATTGAAAGAAATTCTAAAACGGAACAACACTATGACTTAAGTAAAAATATGAAGTAAAAATTTCAATAGCCTATCAAGCAGGTGAAAGAACAACACAGTAGATGAGAGATCTTTTGAAATTACCTAACACAATAGAAAAAGCTGTGAAAAGCCCACAGGACTCATGGAACACTACCAAGCAAATGAATATAAAGGGCACAAAAAGTTCTATAAGGGGTAAAGAAAGGGGGTGAGAGCTGAGTTAGTGCTTAAAAAGATAATGGCAGAAAACTTCCCAACTGTGCACAGGGAAGTGGGCATAGAGACTGAGAAAATCCCTAAAGACTTCAAATACAATAAATCTGAAGATTTATCTAATCACCAACATGCATCAACAAGTTCTCAAATGTCAATGAATACTGAAGCAGCAAGAGAAAAGCAGATCATCTTGCACACTGCACATCTCATCTCCAATAAGGGCTTAGCAGAAACCTTGCAGGACAGGAAGGCGGAGATGACTTTTTACTCTGTGGAACTGGGGATGGCTTGCCTTGGGCATGGCAGGTAAATGCTTAACCACATGACAGGTCCCTAGCACTAGAAGATATATTTTAAAAAATAGTCCACAAAGAATGCTGTATTAAAAAAAGGGGGAGAAAGGCTTTAGAAATAATGAAGAGCTTTATCAGACTAGCAAAAATAATTAGATCTGCTTTGTAAGAAATGATAACTGGCATTTTTCAATTTGAAATGAAAAGATGCTAACAATAAAATATATACTCCCTACTTAAGGTAACAACATACTAAGATCCAGATAGTGTAACCCTGTTGACAATGTGAATATAGCATTAACTCTACTATGAACCTAAAGGACAAAAGTACTAATAGTAACTTAACTATAGTAACTTGTAAAGACAGATGATATAACAAAGATGTTAAGCATGACATGAGTACTACTAATGACGTAAGGTGCAGCTGCATTTATTGGCTTAAAACAAACTTTGAGCTATTAGAAATGAGATGTAAGCTTAATCATAAGAAATCTGTAACAGATACAGAAATTATGAGGAAGGAATCAAGACACTGCTGCAAAAAACTCTTCACAGCACAAATGAAGGCCAGAGCAGAACAAAGGAACTGTAAAAAAGAAAACAGCGTGGCAGGAAGCTCCTGTCTAGCAACAACTATTAACAATAGTCATCCAGACCTTTCTCTGGAAATCGGACACAGCTAGGGATGTTACAAAAGCCCACACATAATTGGTACTTTCTGTTCCTGTGAAATTGTGTGTAGTACATTCTGAAGAAACATTAAATATCTTTAGTTGATAATGGTCAAAGTTGTCTGTTCTAAAATTAGGCTAATATTTTCCAAGAAAACTAAGCTTACTAAAAAAAAAAAAAAAAAAAAAAAGTTAAAATATAACCCATTCTATCAATTTAAAGTTTATTCTTGATCATCTATTCAAGTGAAAAAAAAAAACCAAATGTACATTCATAGAATACCAGTTCACAACAGCTTCAATCATAGTAGTAAAAAGCTGGAGGCAACAGATATGATCAAGAAATATATTTATCATAGAATACTGTTATGGTTTGGGTCTTAAAACCTCCCTCAAAGCCCAATGCATTAAAGGCTTCTTTCTTTCTTTCTCTATTTATTTTTTTTAATTGGATATTTTATTTACATTTCAGATGCCATCCTCCTTCTCTATTCCTCTCACCCATTAATCCCCTATTCCATCCCTCCTCCTCCTTTTTAAAAAGGCTTCTTTCTTAATTAAGCAACTTGGACAGTGGTGGAACCACTACAAAATAAACCCTATGTAGAGGTTTCAAGTCACAAGGGATGTGCCTGTAAGATAAACTGTGGTCCCTTACTTTCTCACTTTAATTTCCCAGCTTACACAGGTGAGAAATTTTCTTTGCCATTCAATCCTACCCCTCTGTCTCTGAAAACCAACAATATTTGATACCAACAAACCTGAGGAAGCTGGCTATGTAAATCAAGTATTTTTAATACAAGCACAAGGACCTGAGTTTGGAACTCCAGGACCCGCATAAAAAGCCAGATTTACCAATGCACATCTGTAATCCAAGTGCTGGGGAGGCAGACAGACCCCTGGAGCTTATTAACCAGTCAAGCTGAATGGATGAGCTCCAGGTTCATAAAGACACTTTCTCAAGAATAAAGTAGAAACCAATTAAGGAGAGTATCAAGACTGATATCCAATCTCCACATATATACCTATGTATGCACACTTACATACAAGCATGTGCACATATACACATACACAAACATGTTTCCCCCCCACCCCATTCCCAAGTCCTTTAGAGGCAGAAGCAGAAGGAATCGTGGTCATCCTCACTACACATTGAGTTCAACTAGCTCTGTCTCAAAAAACCAAACAATTAAAATTCTGTTAAAGCATGAACAAAAGAAAATATTTCTTTTATTAAATCTATTCCTGGGTATTTTGATTTAGTAGCATAAAGCTGACTTAACCACTGAAATAAAAAAAGAATAAACTGATATATGTGTAACTATCTGGATCTGTGATTCTCAACATTTCTAATACTGTGACTCTTTAGTAAAGTTCTTCATGCTGTGGTGACCCTCAGCCATAAAATTATTTTTGTTGCCGGGCAGTGGTGGCGCACGCCTTTAATCCCGGCACTTGAGAGGCAGAGGCAGGCGGATTTCTGAGTTTGAGGACAGCCTGGTCTACAGAGTAAGTTCCAGAACAGCCAGGGCTACACAGAGAAACCCTGTCTTGAAAAAAGAAAACAAAAAAATTTTTTTGTTGCTACTTCATAACTGTAATTTTGCTACTGTTATGAACTGTAAAGTAAATATCTGACATGCGATCCTCAAAGGGGTCATAACCCATAAGTTGAGAATCACTGATTTAGATGAATTTTCAGCGAATTATGTTAAGTGAAAAAGCTAATTCTAAAAAGTTGTATCCAGTATGATTCCATTTATATATATATTTTTTTAAAGAAATAAAAGTTTAAAAATGCAATGAGGACTGAGTTGGGTACAATTATAAAGACATATGAGAACTCTTGAGGTGATTTGAATGTGGTGATAAGCACAAGTTTTTATATCTGATAAAACTCCACAGGCCTAAATACACCAGTTAGTCAAAGTCCAAATGAAAGTGAAAGTCCAAGGCATTCCGAGTCAAAGTAACAAACCTAAAACCATCCAGTTTTACAAGATGTTGTCACAAGAGAACAACCAGGTAAAAAACATACAAGAGGGCCTCTCCTGAGTTACCACAGAACTTCAGCTTTAAATGTCTAAAAAGAACGTTGTACTTAAAACGTGTATTTTTAAAAGGTTAACCTAGTAAATCAGTTATCTTGGCGTCTCAGTTTCCTTAAGAATATTATTCAGATAGTAAGGATGGCAGAGAGTATAAATTACTCACATTTGGGACATCAATTGCTACCTCTCTCATAGCACTAGGCCTGATGTCATTCATCCCCTGTAAGAAATCATTTAGGGTAATCTTCACCATGCCAGCGACCTTGCTATCAGGGAGGTTAGGCTGTTTCCTCAGGACTCTTCGTAAGGCATATAGACCTACAAAGAGAAGAATAAAACAAAACTGATCACTTATTCCATAAATATCAACTAGGTAACAACAGTACAACCACAAACTCAGTGGGTATTATAGCATTTACAATATTCTGTATGTATGGCATGAAAGGCAAGATTAAAGGGTAAAGGGGACATGGAAGATTAAAGCAAACTCAAGTGCTTAAGTCAGGCAGTGGAAACATGACAAACTGAAATTACAATGACAGGACAGGTATTCTGCAAACATAAAATAATGTATAGGGTGTCATTAAAACGGTACAATAGTAATAAGCCTTCTGCCACTGATCTTTTTCTGAGTACACTAAATCTAAGCCAAAAGTTTAGGAGACTGGGAGAAAATCTGAAAGGAATTATTCAATTGGTACTTGGAAATGTGATTCTCAAACAAAAGACAGGAAATGACTTGAGACTTCGGCACACACCTAAGTTCTGTACTGGGTAGTACTTTTATGAGGGTACTAAGAGATACTGGAGATGGAAGACTGAAGACAGAAGGCTCACTCAGGAAAGTTTACAATTTAGAGAACTAGAAGGAACTGTTTTTATTTGTTTTTTTTCTTAAAATAGGAAAGTAACAGAAATAAAGTAGTATCACAGAAATAATACACTAAAAAATATTCAAAAAATAAAGTTTAGAAATGTAAAAAACTTAAAAGATGACTCTGTATTTGCTTACAGTTCAAACACTGATGAGATTGAATATCCAACTACCTCTTTCAAATGCCAGGTATGAAGTTTCAAGTGCATAGAACTGTAAGAGTTTAGAGCCTAGATTCTTATCTGTGGGCAGTAACTCTATATAAAGTCTTATAACTGAATATGGGGTTAACAAAAAAAAAATCTGGCAATAGATTTCTGAACATGCAACAGTTAATTCAAAATTCAATGCATAATGAATCTTTGCAGTGTTTCTATGAGCTATATAGCATAACAAGATTGTTGTCTTAGTTCTGAGCACAAAATGGAAACATTTTATACTGCCTAAGTTTGAATCCCAGCACACATTTTTAAAAAAGGTGTGGTAAGGCATGCCCCTGTAATCCCTGCACTGGACCAGAAGGATCTCAGTGTCCTGCTGGCCAGGCAATCTAGAGAATCAGCAAATTCCAGGTTTGCTGAGAGACTGTCACAAACAGTATGGTGAAAAGAGAGAGGAAGACAACCAATGTCTATCTCTGGCCTCCACATGTATTTTAAATTTCCTAGAATCTAGTACAATAAGTCAAGAGAAAAAAATGTTGTAGACATCATTATATATATAGAGAAAAGTGTAACAGTGTTATACATGGAAAATAAAGGAAGTTACATACAACTGAAATGAGTAAATGCTTCTGTGTTTCATCCTCAGCCCAGAGAAAGACAGAGAGAGAGAAAGAGAGAAAGAGAGAGAGAGAGAGAGAGAGAGAGAGGAGAGAGAGAGAGAGATATTGATTCTCTTTTTCAAAACATTTTATGGGGCCATAGAGAGACTAACAATCTAAATTATAAAATTCTATAGATGTTTCCCAATGCAGAAAAAACAGGCAGGTAGATAAGATACACACACACACACACACACAAATCTCAATATTTTATATAAAGTCAACAGACTCAGTCTTAGTACAAAACAGAATGGAACATCATTTCCGTGAATTGTGCTGGTCAGCAGAATATCCAAATGGATGAAGTGAATGAATTACCGGTAGTGATGTGAAGAATAAGGTATACAGAAGTCCAGGTAAGACAAAACAGTCATGACATTACACTTGACCAACATTACTAGCTATATTCCAAAGTGCTGGGGATGGACCCAGACCTTCATGCACATTAGGTAAGCACTCTACTGAGCTATACTCAGTGAACACAATTTCTTAAATAAGACACAACAATTGATAAATTGAATATATTATATTAATATATATAATAAATGTATCTGATTATTAATTTTTGATCCTCCAAAGACATCATGAAGAGCAAATACTTAAGCCATAAAATAGACTTGACTGCACTTCAGGAAAATAAAATACACTTCCTCACATCAAGCTATATATTAAGAGTCCCTACAAATCAACATTTAAAGCAACATTTAAAAACCCTGAAAATCTGAACAAGCACAGTATGAAGAAAAATATATACACTGTAAATTATCATTATTACTCATAACATCTTTATAGTAGAATACAGCAATGAAAATGAAAGCCAACCCAGAGTAAAATACTAGAATTCTTGAGTCACACTATGGGTCAAAGACAACAGCACCAAACAGAAAAAACTCATCTACAAAGTAAACAGTGATCGTCTCCTGAGTTAATAAGATGATATGAACCAGAGAGGATGGTTCCCCTTTTCCATCCTGCTCTAAGCACTTCTAAGTTCATTTTAGAAAATTCATTACTCTATGTTATGGTTTACGAATTTTCATGTCTATATAGATTAATTCAAGAAGTTGTTTTTTTTAATTAAGTAAATAAAAGTGAAGTGAATGGGGGTGGGGGAACATTATGAAATAACACCAAGGTGATACTTTAAGAAACTTAAGTGAAAAATCAAAGTATTATTTTACCTAAACTCTAGTAAGTGGATCATATTCCTTAATAATTAGGAAGTGACTGTAATCAAAGTACTTAAAGCCATGATGACTTAGAAAAAAAAATGTGTTTTGAAAAGCTTTGGGAGTTATCTACACAAAAACTCTCATCGCTGTAGGGCATTTTAACAAAGCAATTTAATAAATTATACTAGATGGCTTAATACAAATAAGATATACTAATGGACATTAATAAAGGGCTTCATGACTGAGCCCTTATAAAAATAGCAATTTCTAGAACATATTATATAAATAGATATGTTATGAAAGGTGGGATGAGTAAAAAAACAAAAATTCTACGACCTGAAGAGATGGCGGCGAAGAGCTATTATTTTGAAAGTATTTTTTCAAAAAACAATTTTCAAAAGGATATTAATCAATACGATCATTCTACATCTATATTGTCTGAAAATTCAGTTACAACTTATATTAAAACAACTGCCAAGGGGAAGAGGTGGATAAAAGTACCTGACGCGAAGCCTGGAAATCTGAGCTTGATTCCCAGGGCTCACATGGTTGAAAGAGAAAATGGACTCCCTCACATTGTCCTCTAATCTCCACAAAAGGGTTGTGAGACACACGTGCATTAAGTAATAATTTTTAAAGGTAATTATTAAGTATTATCATATCATGAAACCATTGAAAAGATATACTCATGGACCTCAGGCACTCTTCAATATTGACTACTATTCATTTTAATATTCATTGAGACCTTCTTAAACATAATTTATTCAGTAATACATTGAGCCTTTGTCTGCCTGCATATTGAGGAAGATAGACTTGTATCTTTCAGCACAGTATTAATAGTACATAAAAGATATATATATAATATATAAATATAATATATATAATAGGTTAGTTACTATGATACTGTAAGACTGCTAATAACCCCATTTAGCTGCTGAAGAAACAACATAAATCAAGAGGCAGAATAAAACTACCATTGAGAAGCTCAGAGGTTATCACAAACTTAGAACAAATAGCACATCAAATGCAATATCAGTCCCATAAACTGTGCAACAGCCTGAACATCCATATTCCAGGGAAGCTCCCTGGCTACAACTACTCACTACAGGGATTCTCCATGATGAGACCACAGCAGGCTTGGTGAGTTATTTGGGTATTTCTATCATCTTCTCTCTTTCCCTCATCCAACAAAATTCATGGTGGCAATATCACCCCAGTGCTACCTTCCCTGAGTCCCTCAATTCACAAATAAAGAATAAGGCTCAAACTTGACTAAGATTCACAAACTCGATTTTAAATACAAATGTACTCAACCCTTTCTCAAAACCTATTCCTGTGGTAGGAGAGAAGCCTTAGCAGTAGAACACTGGCTACTTTTCCAGAAGATGGGGGATTTTCTCAACACATATATGGCAGCTCACAATTGTCTGTAATTCCAGTCACAGGAATCTAAAACCCTTTGGGACAGCTTTAGTCACCAGACACACATGTGATAAACAGACACACAGGCAGGCAAAATGCTCATACATATAAATTTTTTTAAATTAAAAATATATTCATTATTACCCTCCTGCATGGCACCCTGTTCTTAAAGTTAATTTATTTTGCTATATAAAGATAAAAGAATGATACCAATATTGTAATATATATTAGCATTCAGGACAACATATCCAAACAATTAATTAAACACACTGGACACTGTAGTTCTACCATCAATCTTTCTAAAAGCTATGGTATCACAGTTTATTCTTTTAAAGGGATGAAAGGAATAAAAGAATCTTCAAAGCTAATAAATTATACAAATATAAATTAGTGATTTGGGCAAGTTGAGTGCCATTCAAAATTAAAGCTCTAAATAATGAAATTTCTCATTTAGAAACAAATTTCTTCCATAACCACAAGAATTAAACCTTGCTGAAAGCGTATCATGAAAATGTAAGATAATTGTCAAAGTCTAGTACGCTGGGGTCCCAGGAGTAGAGCCACATTTACCAGGATACAGAGGGTACACAACCAGGTCAGCCAATGCACAGTTTATTCAAAGTTTCAGCTTCTTTTAAAGGCAAAGAAGAATAGAGATTTCCCAGTTTCTAGTTCTCACCAGGTGCTGTAATATATTATTCCCTAGTAATAGCTAATCTTGGTTCAAAGTGACCCAAACTTTCTTGCAGACTGAGAAATCTGCTAGCAGTCCAACTCTTAAATGTGTTGCTTCTTATAATTAAAAACAAAGTTACTTTCTCATGAGAAAAGGAAGGTGAAGGCCACTTCCTCAGACATGCAGCTTTCTTGGCAGAACATCAGGATTCTCTGAAGAGAAAGTATGCTTACTCTTTGTCCTAGTATGCTGGGATTCTCAGATATCCTTCAGTCACTTTGTAGCTAGCAGGCTGGGAGCAGTCTCCTCATGCCATTTCTCTACAAATGACAAACTGGAATCAACATAATGTCATAGTAGAGGCAAAGAGAACTCAGAATATGAGAGGAAATGAAAACATATCATCAGAGACTTGGGGATACATCTAAGATTACCCACATGCCTGATGTTCAGAAGTTTAAGAGAATGAAATCCTTCAGGAAAATGGACTTCTTTCAATAAACATTTTGAACAACAAATTTATTGAATCAACTATTTCAACAGCTTTAAAAGCTACCTCCATTTAAGTATACTTTCCATAAATGAATATACTTTGAAATACTGTACAGAAGAGCTTCAGAAGTACATACAGAGGCTGCAAAGATGGCTCAGTGGAGTAAAGCCAAAGGTGTGTAGGCATGAAGACTTGTAGCTGGATCCCTAAACTCCATGTACAGTTGGACCCACCAGCCCATGTTTCTTATTTCAGCACTTACAGCAGCATGAGAGGCAGAGAAAGGAGAATAATCTCCAGAAACTCAAGGGCCATTTAGTCTTGTGTACTCTGTGACCAAAAGTATATCTCAAGCAAGATGCTTGGCAAGGACCAGACACCTGAAGTCATTTTCTGACCTTTACACATGCTCTTTGGTATATGTGTATACACACACGTCACACGTCTGTATGATATTCTTCAGCAGGCAACAGATGAGTTAATAGCTCGTACACACCCATTCTTGAGTTTTGCTATGTAACAATACTATTGTCAATATTAACATCTACACATCTGGTTATGTGTGTATGGATACATGCTGAGGAAAAATCTTAGAATATGTTATATTCTACGTGGTGAACCTGAAAAGACAAAAATAGTGGTTTTCCTTCATAGTTCTCTAATTTATATAAGTCATAAATCTATATTATGACTAAATTAAAGCTAGAGCTAATAAGCAACGACATAAATTATTAGTTTATAAATAGTCAAACAGACTCATCACAGATGGTCACTCTCACCTGCTTCATTACACAAGGCTTTCAAATCTGCACCAACATAACCATGGGCACTGTTTGCCAGCCTCAGAAGTTCAGCTTTAGTGAGCAAGTGTGGGACCCTCCGGAGAAGTTTCTGGAGAATATCAAGCCGGTCTTGGGCATTAGGAATGCCAATTTCAATCTCTTTATCAAATCTCCCGGGTCTTCTGAGTGCAGCATCTAGCGCTTGAGGGCGATTTGTGGCCCCGAGGACTAATACCCGTCCTTCACTTCCTTCCTGAAAAAAAAAACCAAAATAAATTGCATATTGATTTTAAAAGAACACAGAGGTGAAAACTGATTCTGTGGAAAAAATAAACAGAAGGTTCTAGAGCATTAAAACTTAATTCTTATATTTCTACTAGCCAATTTACAAAATTTTATTTGTAATAAACTTCTACTGAACATTTATTAACTTTATCCAGGCAGTGGTGGTGCACACCTTTAATCCAAGCACTAGAGGCAAAAGCATGTGGATCTCTGAATTTGAGGCCAGCCTGCTCCACAGAGCAAGTTCCAGAACTGTCTCCAAAAACCAAAGAAAAAGTATTAACTTTAGTATAGGGTTTTCAAAGTTCGGTCAAAATGTTTTCTACAAGAGAACGCTTTTTATTAGTTAAGTAGTTTTCCGCTACTTAGAGTAAAGGTTACAGCCTAAGTAGTATTCACACAGAACTGACGAGCAACTTATCTAAGAATTCTTTCTCACAGGTCATGTTTTCTTTAAAAAAAAAAAAAAAAAAAAAAAAAAGTTTAAAGTTACACTTGTTTGCTGTGTGTCTGTGAGAAGAAGCATGTGCAAACACCTGCCCAAGCCCCATTTTGTGGTGCACAAAGAAGCCAGAGGGCAAAACTTGCAAAAGTGAGTACTCTCCTTCCACCACTAGGTACTGGGGATGGAACTCAGGTTGTCAGGGCTGGTGGCAAGTCTTCACTTGCTGAGCCATCTTGCCAGTCCTGGTTTTTTTATTGTGATGAAGTTTTCAATTCCAGAAAAGTATGGAATCATAACCAATATCCCTGGATACACAAAGACTTATACTCTTTAAAAAAATGAGGTTAAAAACAGAAAATTATAAAGAACTATGATTACCATGTTCAGCCACCTTCAGACATCCAGAGTCATGAGTAATTTCCGAGATAAGCATTAAAAGAATCTTGATATTTTTTTCATAAAAAACTAAAACATCATCAATTGTGAGTACACCATCAGAAAATAAACTACTATGAACTTATAAATTTAAAAGTACACATCCAGGCCCCTTAAATGTTTTCAGATTAAAATATCAGTGTCATGTGATTAAATATCTGATTAAAATATCTAGTCCTGTCAAAGACAAGAATATTATTTCACAGATTGCTTATCCCAGTGGCAGAGAAAAAGCCACCAACTGCCCTGCTGTCTAAGATTCTCCAACACTGATCCTAACTCATCTTTCCTACCAAGGACCTTAGAACCAATTATAATGCAGCTCTCTGTATCACAGAACATCCAGAATCAGAGATCTGGCCAGCTTAAAGAAACATCTACTGAGTGAATACCAAAACTTCACATTATTTTCACATATTCACTTTCTGTCAAAAGGAAATAAAACTAAACACTCCTTTTGCTTTCTACTGTGCAAAAGAAAGGTGTGGAACTATATGCTTTCTAAAGTTTCTCTTGGTGGTAATATACTATGAGTCTAAGAACTTTAGTTATTTTCAGTCTCAAAAGTACATTTTTCTGATTAACAAATATGAAAAGTATGAGAGAATTTTCCTTCACTCATGATCTGTATCAGTCCTTTTCATAATTAACACATGGTATTTGTACTAATAACAAATAAAACACTGGCTGTAGTAGCACATATCTACAATCGTGATCTGTATGTAGGAGGCTATGAGAGAATAACTGAGTTTTCTGAACACCCTAGATTAAACAGAAAGACCTATTTCAAGGTGAGGTGGAAAAGACTCATGAACTTATTAAAATTTAGTTTATTGAGACAATCTCACATAGACAAGGTTAGCCTCATACTCACTATGTAGCTGGCCTTGAAATGATCCTTCTTCCTCAGCCTCTTAAGGGACTAAAAAGCATATACCACAATACCCAGGGAGACTCACGAAATTTCTTAAATTCAATAAAATTCACTTATAGACATGTGCCTCAGGTTTTAAATTACTATCATATGTAACATACACACACAAATACATTATGGTAAATTATTTTACGTAATAGAAAAACATGCCAGACTATTGGGCCTCTCAGTCACTAAGCAGTCTGCTGAAACAAATTACTTTGAGTGTTAACCCATCTTCATTTGTAAGGATATTGCCTTGTCCTGGAATACTCACAGACCTAGAGACATTTGGGAGGTTTTGTTATTCTATACTCTAAATGCCAGTGTTGCACTTACTGAGCCAATGCCATCCATCAATGTTAAGAGTGAAGCTACAACTCTCTTTTCCACTTCACTCTGAGCTCCTTCTCTTTTAGGACAAAGTGCATCCAGCTCATCAATAAAAATAATCGATGGATGCCTAAAACAAATCAAATTAAATATGTAACATTTAATTTTAGTGTAAAATTTTAATTAAAATAACATTAAATTTCAATTTTATTTGTCAATATTAAAAACAAAAACACTAAATTACTAAATCAAAAAATCTCAAGAGTAATTCTAGTGTAATGTTATTATCAACCTCACACTGTAGCATATCTGCCTTCATAAAATGCCTCTTTGTGACCTGGGGAAGCGGAAGAGTCAGTAAAAGAGAATGGAGACCATTAAAAAAAAAAAAAAGTTTCAAAGATTCACAGAAGTAGTGGCAAGATATTTCAAACACATGGATAAAAAGACAGGAGCTACACAGCTCTAGTTACCAGTCCCCTAGCAGAAGGAGAAAAAACACAGATAAACCACTCCCAACCTCCACTCTCAAAGGAAGATTGGTGAAAAGACACAGGCAACAGTCCTACATTCAGAACAAGACCAGACCTCTCAATAGCCTCAAAGTCATTTGTGGTTTTCAGTGAATAGTGATTCTTCTGGCAGATGGGTCAGCAAAGGGAAATTCCATTTTATGTATGACACTATGGGCAACAACTGGGTAAAATCTTGAGGAAAAAACCTATTATGTGAAACGAACTTAAAGTAAGGCAAAGTTCTAAGTGGCACTTGGCCTGACAAGAGCCTGAGGCCAAATGCTGACAAGCTCAAGAAGCTCTGCTCTGTCAATAAAGTGCACAAAGAAATGTAGGCCTACCCAGAGTACAACTTATAGAGTACCTCTGGCATGTGATACCATAGTCCTGAGCCCAAGTAAATCAATTTATGGCATATAATAAAGGCTAGACAGCTTTTGGTCAGCATAATATAAAATGGGGGAAAACTGAAAGCATTTCCTCTAAAATCAGGAACAAGTATATTTACAATAACCATTCCTTTTGAATACCTAGTCATAGGCATAGCAATTAGATACAAAAATAAAAGGGGCAGCTGAGACTGTAACTCAGTGGTGGTCTGTTTATATTGATATACTGAGGATCAATCCTCGGTATCATCAAAAAGGAAAGAAAAAGTAAAAAAAAGAAAACAAAAGAAGTGCAAACAGAAAAGAAGTTCCAAGTACCCCCACCCAAAAAATGACAAAATCCTATATATAAGCACCCTGAAAACTACACCAGCAAATTCTTAGACCTGGTAAACAGTTTCAGCAAAGTAACAATACAAAAATCAACATGAAAATCTATACAATAACACACTTTCCCTGAGAGAAATTAAGACAAATAATCCCATTCACATCCATTCAGTTGCTTAAACAAAGAAAAAAAAAATCAACCTACGAACAAATCTAACCAAGCTGGTGAAAAAACTCTAAAAAGAAAACTTGAAGATACTGACAAAAGAAGATAAAGAAGGCAAGAGAAAATGAAAGACCTCCAATGCTATGGCTTGATAGTTAATACTGTAAAAATGGTTACAAGAGTCACTAAAAGCAACCTATAGATTTAACGCACTTCCTATCAAAAACTCCAGGGACATTCTTCAGAAATAGGAAAAGAAAAAAGCACATGTCAGAATTCATAAGGAAAAACAAGACTCCATGATAGTTAGCTTTAAATGTCAGCTTGACACTACCTAGAATAATCTTAGAATTTCAGTAAGAAACTGTCTATGGAGTTAGTCTATGGGCATGTGTCTGAGAACTCTGTTTTAAGGTAACTGATAGAAAAAATACCATTCCCTACTGAACTGTTAAGAGTAGAAAATGCAAACTGGGCACAAGCAAGCAATGACCATGCATGTATTCATTTCTCTCTGCTCTTGACTGTGATGTGACCAGCTGCTTCAAGTTCCTACTGCCTTGACTTTCCCACAACAATGGACTTACTAGAACTGTGAGCTAAGAAATAAACCAAAACCTTATTTCATTAATTGCTTCCTATTAGAGTATTTTTAGCAACAGAAATAAAATTAAGACAGACCCCTTTAGCACAGTATTACAGCCATAGCCATAGTAAACAGAAAGAAGAATGCTTGAGCTACCAGTTTCTGATCTCAAACTACTACAGAACCACAGTAAGAAAAACAGTACAGGGGCTGCAGAGATGGCTCCGCATCTCAGATGAACTGGGTTTGAGTACCATACCATATGGAGGTTCACAACAGTCTGTAATTCTAGCTCTGGGGGATCTGATGCCCTTTTTGGCCTCCACAGGCACTGTATGCATGGGATGCACAAATGTTATCTGCTGGCAAAACACCCATACACGTAAAAATAAATAAGTAAATAAATAAATTTTGAAAAAGGGAAAAAAAAAAAAAAAAGACCCCAGCATAGCACTGACACGAAACACACACAGACTAATGGAATAGAAGACATAGCAACAGCCATGTAATTTTTGTAAGCAGAAAAAAGGCTGGAAATGATACTGGAAAAAGTAAGTATCCATATGTGGAATGATACCAAAACACTATACCAAAACATATGCAAAGGTTTCAAGACTTTCCTGTAAGGCCAGAACACTGAAACTAAAGAAATCATGGGCAAAACACTTTTAAGATGCAGTCAAGGCAAAGACTCTTTGAAAACAATTCCAATAGTGCAGGAGGGATCCCAGAAACAGACATAAGTCATTTAGTAATTCTTATCAAGCATTAGACACAAACAGATTGGCTAACATTTCCTTAAATCTCCCATCTGTCTCTAAGGCCATCATGAGCTGTGTTACTTCTTATCTTTGCATAAAGTGCTACTATTGTACTTAAATAGAGTCTCGGAGATTCCAAAGCAACAATATTAACAATACCGTAGAGTGGCTTCAGCAAATATCTGGCGTAACGTTGCTTCAGTCTCGCCATAGAATCTGTAATGAGAAAAAAAAAAAAAAAAAAAAAAGAAACAGAAAAAGGGAATGAAAAAGTTCATGAACACTTCTTATTGTTTATAGAACTTTTTCTATAAAAGATAGACTGAATTTTCAAGTGTTTCTAAAACACTTAAAATTACTTTCAAAACTTATTTTCAAATTTTGTTTGTATTATATAAAGTAAATTTAAAAGAACACATATAATTACAAAAATATTTAAAGTATGAGGTCTGGCTAAACCACATAGGTAAAACAATGCATAAAAAAAAAAAAAAGGTGAGGGTGGGGGCAAATTTACAATACTCCAAAATAGTTTAATGCATGAAATATCTTGTTGGAATACGGCACAACTGTTTTAAGGAGCCACATCTGAGATACATAAACTTAGTAATGTTAACTTTACTTACTAAGTCATATACCTACTTGCTTATAATTTCAGGACCATTAATAACAGAAACATAAGCTCCAACTTCATTAGCAACAGCTCTAGCAATCATTGTCTTTCCGGTACCTGGAGGACCATACAGTAATAACCCTCTAGGTGCTGGAATTCCTACAAGAAAAAAACAAACAAACAATGCATTCAGTATGATTATTAATGTTCTTGCTAAACTGTCATACAACTTCCAGTGTAGGTTATAAATGGGAATTTACCTTGTACTACACTACAAATTAAGAATCGTATCTTTCCCCTACTTCCCAGAAAACTGTACTATCTGTCCCAAATTCTGAGCCCCATTAATGACTTTCCTTTTCTCTACAGATCACAAACCAAGGAAATCATGTACATTTTTTGGTTTTTATTTTTTAAAACGAGCCTCATCCCAGGTAGCACAATTTAATAATCAGAACACAATTACTTCCAACTTATAGTCTTAAGAAATAGAAACATTACTAGCAAATATATAAATCCTTGAGTTCCTTTTACAAACATAAAACTTTATGAGAAAGGAAAAAAAGGGGTAATACATAAAAACATATATAAGCAAAGGATTTGGACAGCAATCATAAAGGAGTAGCTCTGAGTTTCCCATCATCCCTTCATCACTTGCTTCAAGGCAGTTATGTTATGTGTGTTCAAGGCAGACACACACATAACTACATTTCCTAGTTAAGTTTTAACTACATGACTATCTTTGGTTTATTTCTTTAGGCATTATGTTATCTAACATAACAAGATACTTTCTGAGATACAGCCCACCAACAGTAGATAATTTGCTCTCAGAAGAGACTCACCTGCCACTCACATACAACTTAAAAGACCAAATACTGCAAATAAGTCATTTCACTATCATCTTCCAAAGCAATTAACACCTGACTCAGGAAATAAGGACAGGAGGCTGAGCAATTTATTAGAGAGTAAACCTGACCAACTGCTTTTGAGCTTGAACATAAATACAATAAACTAAAGGTGACTTACCGTAACTCTTGAAAAGTTCAGGCTGCTTGAGAGGCAGTTCAATAATTTCTCTTATTGCTTTCAGCTGACTGCTTAAGCCTCCAATCATGTCATAAGTTACTTTGAACTGACTGTCTTGTTCTTTTGGATTTGTACAAATTTTTCGAAGATTGATTCTTGTTGTTGAAGAAATAAAATAAAAAGTATCAGTATTGCTCTTTGCTCCTGCACTAGCAGATTTTAGTTGTTTCTCTTCACTGATAGATTGTGTATTTCCTTCTTTGGATGAATCAAAACTACACTTAAGACCTGTGATTTCCTCTAGTCCAAGTCCACTTCCATCCCTAGGGCTCTGTGTGACATCCAACAAAACTTCACCAGCCTTATTCATAGTTCTGTCATTAATGGGTTTACAGGGAGTACTCTGTGATGCTGGGCTCTGAGGTTCTTTCAGATCTAACTGGCTTAGCTGAAAGGATATATCCACATCACTGCTCTCCATGCTAGAATGTTCCGAGGCCATTCCCTGGGCATCAGTGGCAGAGGCGCTCTGAGGCTCTCCCAATGTTGTGCCATCTGTCCCTTTTACTTGCAACACTTGTAACTTGCAGAGTCGTCCATAGAATGTACAATATAAAAAGTTGCCTGGTAAAACAATCTTGCCATCTAAAAAACAATTGATTAAATATACATTAGCATAATTTCTCCCACTTAATGTTTTTAATTGCAACATATTTGCTATTAACAAAACTGGAACACTAATAAAAGTAACTGTCACAAAAAATAGAGGGCACATATTCCCCTCACAGAGTATCAGCTGTATAAAAAAAAAATCATTCTTTTAAATTCTGTAGGTCAGTAAATCCAAAATTCTATAAATCATAACAACAAAAATTCATATTTACCAAAAAGCTAAATTTAAATGGCACATTCAAACCAACACTGCAACATTCTTCACTGGAAAACGTTCAAGCACAAAAGTTATAAAATCTCAGTTTGCCAGGCAGTGGTGGTGCACGCCTTTAATCCCAGCACTTGGGAGGCAGAGGCAGGTGGATTTCTGAGTTCGAGGCCAGCCTGGTCTACAGAGTGAGTTCCAGGACAGCCAGGGCTACATAGAGAAACCCTGTCTCAAAAAAAAAAAAAAAAAAAAAAGTCTCAGTTTAGGCACTCATGTGGTATACATACATACATGCAGACAAACTTTATTACACATACAATCAAAACATTAAGAGAAGAAAAAATGTCTCAGTTCTAAGGCAGTGGAGATGGCTCAAATAACAAAGTGCTTGCTGAGCAAACACAAAGACCTGAGCACAGATCCCTAGCATCCACGCAAAAACCCAGGTATACTGATGTATTACTGTGGTCTCAGCAGAGACAGGAGGATGTTTGGGTATGATGACCAACTAGTCTAGCTTACCCCATGAACTCTGGTTAAAGAATATTTCTAATAAATCAAGACGGTGGAAACTGAAGCACCCAATGCCAGCCTCTGGCCTCCATGTACACTCAAGCACAAACATGCATACACACAAGCATGTACTCGTGTAAAGAGAGGAGGAAATCCTGACTTAAGTCCTGAGTCAGTATGTATTGCTGACATGTGCACAGCTATGACAAGGACTCCAAAGCCTCAAACCTACTGTACATTAGCAAAGCTGTTCCCCACATGGAGCAGGCTCAGCAGAGCTTTCCTGGGGGTCTTAGTGCAAATATATACAAAAACTAGCAACCACAGCTTCCTCTTCCTCCCAGATGTTTACAATCTAAAACTATCAACCTACAGACATGTCTTACTCAGATTAGCTAACCTCTCCTTCTTTGCTATACCTAAACATGCTGAGGTTCCTGAGTGCTGGTAATAGTGCATGCCACTTCACCAGAGTGAGCATACATGCATCTGACCCCATGCATCTGTACATGTCTCTATGTCTGTCTTTTCTTCATTCCCCTCCACCCTTAGGTAGAGTGTCAGGACTCAAATCATTGGGACACAGTACAGGCACAGTCACAAACACTGAGGGGGGCAGTCATACACAAATACACACACACACACACACACACACACACACACACACACACACACACTCAAAACTTCAGTTCTATCATCAGCTTTGTCCTCAAATAGGTATTAATTGAGAAAATCCACCTAGCTATTTAAAAAATATAACCGTTTACGAGCACTTTTTGCTGCTCATTTACCACTTAAAACTGAGGAAAGCAATTTCAAATACTAGTCTCACCTAGTTTTCTCAGAATACAACCAGTCAGTTCTTCTTCATTAATTTCCTTATCTTTGTCACTAGAGAGGAAAGAAAAACAAACGGAAATCAACATTAGGTATACTAAACCACAGAAAAAGTGCCAAGCATAGCTAGCTATATTATAGACCAATAGAATAATTTGTTTAAAACCCCCAAACAAATGATTGACACAATTTTGGCACTGATTTACACTTTTTAGATACATATTACTTGCAGGAAAATATCTTCAGTTTGATGCTATAAAAGCTAAGGTCGGTAATCTTCAACACATAGAGTACTATCCATTAGAAGACCATGAAAGCATAAAAACTAATCCCATATGAAATGTTAGTATACACTGCAGAGAAATGGTAAGTACTGCTTTGTAAAACATTTTCTCATACAAATATGTCTCATGTACAGGTATACACATATGTGTATATGTACAGATAGCCATCTCTTCAGGCACACACATAAACACACATACTATACATAAGTTATAAGAATAAGATATTTCTGTGTGATGTCAAATACATTTGAAAAACACTTGACTAAATTAATCACTCCCTTTCTGAACTTGCCTTGCACTTTTGTTCTCAGCTCTTTCATTCCCTTTATATAATTTATACATTAGCTCTTCAGAAAAATCAAATCCTGTAGAGTACATCACTTGAAGAGGTACAAACAGGAATAAGGGGGTAAAAAAAAGAGTACTGACTGCAATGGAAGTTGATTCTGAGAGACTTGCCTAAGGAAGAAACAGGGCTCTTATATTTGAATGCTTGGTCCCCAGTTGGTGGAACTGTCTGGGATCTTCCTAGTAACCAGTGTCTCTAACAGGAGAATTGTGTGCAGGAAGTACAGGAAATGGGAACATCTAAAATCACTGCTCTTATTTAAAAGCTTGCTCAGGTAAATTCTGAGACATGTCTGATGCTCCTGCTCTCTGCAGCAATACAAGTAGACTCTTACCTGAGCTAGTATCTCCAGGTATTCAAGATCACTGTCCTTTTTTAGAGCTGCATAGCTGTACAAATTCCCCACTGGGAATGGTGAGGTTCTTGAAGGGTCAAAGCCCACCCCCGTAACATACTTCCTCTAACAAGGCCACACCTCCTAATCCTTCCCCAACAGTTCTACCAACTGGGGATCAAGCATTCAAATACACTTATTCAAACTACCACACACACATATATGCATCTGATATATAAAATTGATTCTCAACATTATATTCTTTACTTTTCCTCTCTGCTTTTAATGTTTATTAAATGGCTATTTGTTTGTTTGTTTATAGGAAACAGAAAACAGTTTCTTGTCCTTCAAAGCAGAGGGATAATGCCAAAACACAAGCTCAGAATATATAAAAAAGAAAACCAATTTAAACTCAAGACAACTAGAAAATGTTTTTGGACTCTTATATAAACATTCCCTAAATTACCACTAAGCTGGCATTAAATTATCAAAAGGTACTTTTATTAAAGTAAATTTGCATCGGACATTCATCAGCAATAAATCTAACTCAAAATCTATTAACTATGTGCAAAAGGATAGGTGAGACCCTTTAGTCACCCTTCAGTAGGGGCTATTTAAAACTCTTGGTAATAACAGCTCTTTAGTTTTTACCAGGTTAAAAGTTTTTGGTTGAACTATCAAAATTAACAATTATTTCTTGAGATGCTTGCAGTGGCACAAACCTAATGTACTGAAAGGGATGAGGCAGGAGTAAACTAGCCTGGGTTTTATAAAGTGAAACTGCTTCAAAAACACAAATAAGTAAAAACCACTGGAGAGATAGCGCAGTACAAGACAACAGAATGTTCAGTCATGAATGGGACACAAATACCACATCTCCTCCCAAGACTTGGAATTCATTGTGAAAGAGGGGGACAGAAAGAATGTAAGAGCCAGAGACAGAGGATACAAAGAAGCAGTGTCTTCTGGACATAGCAGGAGAGTTGCACATATGAACTAGAACCCACTGTGACAGCACACACAAGACCTGCAATAAACCAAGCTACATCAAATTTCAGCAGAGAGAAGGATTTGGGCACAAAATCCCACCCCTAGACCTGAAGCTAAAGAGGAGAACAGCTGTTAGCTGCTAGTAAGATTCCATTTGCTGTAAGAGTGCAGACTCTGATCAGTCATCCAAGAACATGTGGACATCACAAATTAGTCTTGACAGGCTTACAAAAAAATAGCAAAGTTAGGTGGGCAGGGAATGAGAATGGGGGTCTAAGAAGAGTTGAAGGGAATAACATGGCTGAGACACATTGTACTCAATTCCCAAAAGAATTAACAACAACAACAAAAATCTTTAAAAGTTATCAAACTGATAAGACATTTTAGAAAATGCTCATACCACAAAGAAAAACAATGATCTGTACTAGTTTTTCAACTGAAGGTACTCTTCGAAATTAATTTCTCTGGGTTATGTGAAATACAAATATTGAATGTGAAGACATCCATACTATTTTTCTCTGTTAGCCATTAATTCTTATTTTAACATTTTATTAAGCCTTTAACAATAGACTGTGACTCAATGTAGACTTAGCTTTTTATCTTGCTAAAATATTTCTAAAGGGTTATTTTTCATTAGGAAATTAATTGTTATATACCTAATTATACAGTATTTGACATGTTCATATTGGAATAAATGTTTCAGTGACAAAGAGGAAAAGAAACCATTTTGTATCTAGTCACAATATGCTGCTATTCTTGTGATAACTGAACATGCCCTGATTTAACTGCAAGTGAAGATGAAACATTGCTGTATATTCATCAGGTACAATCCCTTCCATTTAAAATGTCAGGGCTACTTAACTACAGCGTCCCTTATCCATGATTATATTCACCCATTCAGCTTACACTATCTTATATAGTAGATCACTAACATATGTAACTGTCATGTACTCAAAATGTAGCTGTTAATGGGATTGGATTATTAGTATATGCAAAGCCCTAGTTTCCATCCCAAACACAAAGGAGAAATTTCCCAGTATCTATAGGCACCATCAGATTGATAATAGTTTAAGGCCAGCATGGACTACATAGTTAAGACTTGTCTAAAATAAACAAATGATCTAGAAAAAAAGGGGGGGGATGTGAGGGAGGAGGGAATAAAATACCTTCCCACTAACTTTTAAAAATTACGTATTAAAGTAATATTTTACATATAGTGTGTAAAAGACCTTTCTGCCCCACACTTTGCGCCAAACTGTAAAGGACTCGAGCTGTAAACTGTAAAGGCCCTGAGCTAACTGTAACGGACCACTCTTGCCCACATTTGGGGGCCAAACTATAGCGGCCCGCTCTGTTCCACAGGTCCGGGTTTAGCAAGAGAGAGAGTGGGGGGAAGAAGGGGAAGAGCCGCGAAGAATAGAGACAAGCCAGAGGATCTGTAGTAAAGTCTTATTTACTGTCTCCACCATACACACACCACTACACCTACTACTACTACACCACACACCTACAACAAGGAAATCCTGGGTATTTATGGGCTTTTGCCATGTGCCTTGCAGGTGTGGATATGACGTAAGCCTTACAGGCGTGGACAGCACGTGCGCCTTACAGGCATATATGGCGTAGATAGCACGTGGACAACACATGCACCGCATGCCTTGTAGGCGTGGATACCACGTGCTCCTTGCAGCTGGGGGCACTAAACAGCAAAACAAGATATGTGGGATATCAGAGTGTCCTCAGCTGTTGTAGGCTGTTGAAAACCAAGTCTCATGTCAGGGTATATGGCTCAAGATGGCTGTAAAGCTGATAGCTGCTTTGTAGCCGCTTTTTGCTTAAAGTTGGCTCCCAACAATAGTGGGCTAAATAAAACTTGTAATAATCCATTTCATCTGTTTAGAAAAAGTAAAATCACTTGGCAGTAGTGGTGCATACCTTTAATCCCAGCACTCAGGGGGCAAATGTAGGCAGATCTCTGTGAATTTCAAGGCTAGCCTGGTCTATAAAGCAAGTTCCAGGATAGCCAAGGCTACAAAAAAAAGTCTCAAAAAAAAAAAAGAAAGAAAAAAAAACCCAAAACCAAAAGAAAAACAAAAACAAAAAACAAAATTGAATATATTTGTATGAGAGCATTATATTCCTTTGTAAAAAAATCTATTTATTTTATGTGTATGAGTGCTTTGCTAGCATGTCATGTCTCAGCACCACACTTGTGGCTAATAGTAGAGGGCACTGGATTCAATGGAACTAGAGTTATGGATGACTGAGCACTGGGAACTAGACCTGGGTCTCTGCAAGAACAAGGACTCTTAACTACTAAGCCATCTCTCCAGCTCCATCTCAACACACTTCTATTGGGCAGTTCTGAGCTAGACAGTATCAAAGAAAAGGGACAAACCTCAGTGCCAAGTCCATTTCCTGAGCCTGAAGCACAGCACCTAAAAGAGGTTGGACCCGGATGGTCTCACCAGCTCTCACACCCACATTCTTCTGTGCCATTTCACTCAGGCCAACCTTGCCTCCAGGAAACCCTGCAACTGGCCAGGCTGTATAAACCTACCCAGAGAAAGAAATCAGCAATATTAGAAAACCAGTATATATAATGCCATCAATTTATGTATTACATGTTAAGCACATCTAATACACAAAACATTATTTCCAAACAGTATCTGATGCAAACTGTTATGTTTCTTGGAAATTGCAGTTCCAAGAAAAAAAAAAAAGGCCATAAATTAAATCCAATGTAAGTTCAATTATTTGTAATGAACTATTACATCGTCTGTAAAGATCACAAAGAACCTCAGAGCGAGATGAGGGAAGGCATATTTCTAAAAACAGACAAACATTACTAGATGTTAAAAGGTAAGAAGCAAAGGAGAAAATATTAAAAGCAAGGTAACTTATAATGCAGGTAGGCTGGTACTTCATACCCTTGATGCATTGCAAACATGTAAGATTCTCTTTAATGCCTGGGTCTTGGAACTGGAGATGGTTTTGCCTGTAAAGCACTTGCTATGCAAGTATGAGGATTTGTGTGTGACCTCCAGAATCAATAAAGAAACCAACCACGTGACTCACACTTGTAATCTCAGTGGTGAGGAGGCAGACAGTGTGTTTCTGGGGCATACAAGCCAAATACCGCAGACTTACCTATGAGTTTGAGGCCAAGTAACAGACCCCAGGTCAAAAAGCAGGGTAAGTGGGGCCTAAGAAAAACCTGAGGTATCATATCTATAGGTGTATGAAGACATGTATACCAACATCTCCCACAAATGAAATAAGCAGTTTAAAAAAAAAAAAGTTAGGACGGAGGCAGGAGTTGGCAACAGGACAAAGAGCCAAGCTGCTAAAAATCTGGGAAAAACTCTGGTTTTGGAAGTCTTCAAATGCCACATGACATCAAGAGAAAGAAGTATAGCCAAACCTAGGAGAATAATAAATATTTGTATGAAGGGCAGGTGCTCTTCTTACCTCAAAATCACATTTCTGCAGAGAAATGTATTTAGCAGACTAGAGAAACAGAACTGTAAGGGATAGTCATCACTACCTCCTTGAAGAAAAAAAAGGCACTTTCTTTTATTAAATTAAAATAAATTTAATTTATTTGAGTGACTATAATGTGCATAACAGCCGTGTTATCTTAATTATGTATATATTCATATGTGTGGTGAGAGGGTATGTGCTAGAGTTACAGGCTATTGTGAGCCGACTAAGGCAGGTGCTGGGAACTGAACTCAGACGCTTTGGAAGAGTAGTACGTTCTAACTGCTGAGCCACTGCTCGAGCACCCATGACTGTTTAATAATACACGATGTTTTTGATTTTTTGTTTTTTTTTTTTATCAGCAAGATAGTTAACAGATGAAGACACTAGCCAACAATTCTGATAGCCTAAGTTTGACCCTTGAAACGAACATCACAAAAAGAAAGAACCAACTTCCAATCCACAAACACAACTAAAAAATTCTGTTCACCAACTCCTACTTGTATTAACAAGTTAAGACTAGTATGATTTCAAATGTTTCCAAAGTAAAAGGATAAGGACTTTTACCTCCTGCTTTCCATCCAAACTGGTAAGGAGCACTGGTCGACCTATACATATGTTTGCAGACTTCATAGTGTTAAGTCCAAGATGAACAAGAGAATTCTGGAATGTCTTAGGAACTTTGCCATCTACTATAAAAAAAAAAAAAGAAAGAATTTATTTTATATGAAAATCCTATGTTCATATAACTCCATCAATGAACTTATCATATCCTGAAGAAACTTAAAAAAAAAAAAACAAACTAATGTGAAGCCAAATCTCTTTGAATGTTTACTTGCTATATGTATGTATGACTATAATCTACAAAGTTTAAAGAGAAGAAAAAAATCTCTTGGTTTACTAACAAACATATTTGTAACTCGGTAGTAGTGTCTTATGCCTTTAATCCCAGCTCCTGGGAGGCAGAGGCAGGCACATCTTTGAGCTCAAGGCCAGCCTGATCAACAGAGTGAGATCAAGGACAGCCAAGGCTACATGGAGAAACATGCCTCAAAAAGCAAACCAAACCAAACCAAACCAACAAAAAAAACCCTACACACAAAACCAACAACCAAAAACCAAAACATACTTGTGACTGGGGTATTGACTCAGCACTATCAAAAGCAAACAGCAACAAACTAACTACACTTCCTATGGTCTCCATGCTTTCTACAGAAAGATTCTGAGTCAGCTACTAGGTTTCAAAGATTCCCACTAAGAACTGGAATATCTATTTGGCTCTAGATGCTTGCTTCCACTTCCAGACCTTCCCTAAAAACCTCCACATCTCCCTGTGAATGAAGACCATGTACAATTTCTATCCAAGTCCTTCTTTCCCAATATATTATACAGTTCTCTGCTTACAGGATCCAAATCAACTCAAGTTCTCCACAGAATTCTGCCAGTCCCTATTCTTCCAAAACACTATATTTAGTGTCTGCATACATGTATGTGGCAATAAGAGGTCAATTTAAGGAGTCCATTCTTTCCTTATACCACGCAGGTTCCATGCACATTGTCACTCATCAACGTTCACTGCAGCAGTCTAGAGCAGGTCACATTCAAAAGGAAGCAATGAATGCATACATGAACTTACTGTTCTCTGCTCTGACTTTCAATGTGATGTGACTAGTTCTCTCAAGCTCCTGCCACTGTGACTTCCTTTGATAATGAACTTAACCTACAATTATGAGCCATAATGAATTCATTCTCCCTTAAGCTGCTTTTTCAGGTATTTTACTACAGCAATGGAAAGAAAACCAGGACAGTCTCTCCATTCATTAAAGGTATGCACCACCATACTATAGCTCTGTGTTTAGTGTGTTGAAACAGGATCTCTTTTGGCTAATCTGGGCCAGTGAACTCCCAGGATCCACCTACCTCTAGCATCAATTATTTGGTTACAAGACATACTGCCATACTCAGTTTTTTACATGGGTGCTGGGGATGCAAACACAGGTCCTCATGCTTGCAAAGCAAATGCTTTTAGCCACTGAACTATCTCCCTAGCTCCTACACCCAGCTTTTTACATGGCTGATATCTCAATTCTGGTCCTTAAAATCTTTACCCACTAAATCATTTCACTAGTCCATAAAGTCAATTTTAAACAACCATTCACCTTTGTTCTATCACTTCATGAAGTTTTATAATCTAGCAGGATGAATTATTAAATGAGTACAGAAAAACTGCATAGTTACAAACTATAATTATACAATTAACAGAATACTGAGAGACCTAGCAAAGCCTATTATTATGTGTGATCTGACCTAATTTGGAAGAATTAGAAACTGCTATTCAAAGAAAGTGCTGCTAACATTCAGGTATGGAGGAAGATGAAGAAATAATTAAATAGGAAGAGAATTTGTATTTCTTTACAGAAAAAAACACATACAGAAATGCTGTGGATAGACAGGAGCATGATACATCCTTCAAAGACTAAGTGGGTTGCTTAAGGAAAGCCAAAACCATCTATGGCAGTGTACTGCATCAAGATACTGGTCATAAGCCTGACAAAAAACGGAAGCCCATAGGGGTTAATAGCAGAACCATGACAAGATTTTTATTTTAAAAGACCATTCTGACTATAAAGTAGAAAAAGAGTAAGAGAACAGAAGTAAAAACAGAGAGGCCCTTGTATTAGTTCAGGTGGGAGATGATGTTGTTTGAGTTGCTGAGAAGCAGCAGGAATGCTGTGAAAAGGAATACAGAGACTATCTGGATGACATACAAGATCAGCAATAACAGATGTGAGAACGGGTGGTATTATGCCTGACCCCTAGGTTTCTGAATTTTATAAGGACTAAAGCTGTATTTCTGGAAGAAGTAGACTTAGAAAGTTGATTCTAAAGTGACTGACAAATTAAAGAGTAATGACATTTAGAAAAGTAAAGAAATTAGAGGTAATAGTGCTATTCAAAACAGTCTACAAACCACTTGTTACTAGCTCGTAATAAGGCTAAGTACAAAAAAAAATCACTTGGAAACTTTTACTGCAAGCAGATAAAAGTTGTGTCTATGAACCAAATAAACTTCATTATTGTGCTTTTTAAATTTTTCCTAATTACACTATCTTATAAAAGTGTCAATCTGTGACTTACTGAACATTTTTAACTTTGCTTCATAAAATGTTTGAGAAATTCTGACGTAAAACACAACTGAATCAAGACTCAGAAATACCATGCTGTACAAAAATAAAATCAAAATTGATGAGAATATAAATGAGAAACTTAGCTTTGAATATTCTTGCCTTAAAAAATATTTAGAGAAGAAACGGGGTATCAGATTTAGAATTGAGAAACATCAATATTGCAGAATCAGATGAAAGGGTAAACCTGCAGAGAAAATAACGGCCAATGCACATGGAGAAAAACTAGGAAAGTCTGATGGTAAATAAGCAGCAAGATGTTTTGATGAATTAAAGGCCAACAATGCCAAAGACTACAGAGTCAAAAGGCAAATAATGAAAACCATCCGCTGGATTTGACAACACAGAGACTATCTGTGACCACTACAAAGCAGTACCCAAGAGATGATGGCATGAGACTGACAAATAGGCAGAGAACATTCCATTTAATGAGCAGACAATTAAAATGTGTAGAGAGTGTGGTGGCAGTTAGACACAGTGGAACTTTTCCAGTGGTTTAAGACATTAGAGAATTAACTCGTACAAATGACAGTGGGAAGGAACTACTTGAAAATATATTGAATCTGCAGAACAGAACAAGCTGTATCCTGATTGCTAAGGCAGATTTAAAACAACATGCTAACGCTAAGATAGTCTTGAAAGTCTTACTGGACATAAAAACCATGCCCCTAGTTTGTCTGCTCCATTTTTCAGAACAACTAGACATCAAGCATGCTAAAGGGTTTACCAAGTAAATGGCTTTTCAGACCTGAAGTCTGTCCATTCACCAAGCCAAAAAAAAAAAAAAAAAAAACACCTCACCTAAGACAATGGCTCTGGAATCAAATAAATCTGAACTCAAACATGGACTCTGCCAACTCGAACCTGTGTAACTCCGATGCAACTCCGTTAGCTGTCTACTCTGTGAAATGAGTGTAGCAGTATGTACTCACCACTATTTCTGTGAAAACTAGATGAGCCACGCACGTGACGGGATAACTTACTACTAATGCCAGTGTGCAATTAGCCAAGAGCAGTAACTAAACATTGTTGTCCCTAAAGACACAACGCTGTCTGTTAGGCAGTACGGATTCGTCATCAAAAATTAGCTTTTTAGAGCAAGTTCTACTAGGTAAGAATCATGTTTGCAGCGCTGACTAGACAGTAAATCTTCAAGGAGCCAAGGGCATCTCGAGTGTGGTCACAGCTCAGTCGCTAGGCAAGCGTGGCGCACGCAAGGCCCCGGGCTCAACCTCCAGTACTCCCAAAGTAACTTAGAAAGAATAAATCGTAAAAGGAAAATTCTGAACATTTTGCGAACAGGGCCAGGAGGCTCAGGCCTGGCAGCTAAGCGGTCCGCGGGCTCCCGTGTCACGCCCACCTCCACACGCCGCGCTCCCCTCAGGCGCCTCAGCCTCACCGCTGCCCGCGCTTTCCTCACCTTTCTCAAGGAAGTTGGTCACCACCAGCATCCCCGGAGCCGCCACGTTCGGCTGGGTGAGAGGAGTCGAGGTCCCCGAGCGAGACGAAGCAGCAGAGAGTGAGGGCGAGGTGCCCTCCGCGCCCTCTTTCTGCCGCTTTCTGTTCTTCTTGGAAGACATGACCGCAGGCTGTCGGAGAAAAGCAGCCCAAAGCCGGCTCAACGTGCGCGGCACGGGGATAAAACTTCCGGGTCAGAGGTCAGCGGCGCGGCACGCACGCCGTAATGCTCCGCGTAGAGCGCAGCTCGAGAAGCTGAAGCAGTTAGCGAGGGTCTTGCAAGATACCGTTTCGTAAAGAAAAAACGGGCTGGGCGTAGGGACCGTCGTTTACGTGATGAACCCTGGAAAAGTGAACTTCAGTTGTTCCGCTGCTTTACCTACTCCCAAAGCAAATGTGGGTTGGCTTAAAGTAACAACAACAAAAACAATCAGTTTCTCCTCTCTGTCCCAGGCCCGTGGAGGACAATCAGCTCCACTAAGCTCCCTGCCAATCCAGCTCAAGAATAGCGGGCGGCGACACTTTTCGAGACTTTACGGTACTCCCTTCTCCCAGCGAAAAGGGGCGGAGCGAGCTCCGGAAGACGCCTGAGATTGTTCGCGGCGAGATGGGGCGGGGCGATCGCCGGAAGGAGCTGATGTTGCACGGGGTCACGAGAGCGGGGCGGGAAGGGGCGGGGCGTGCGCCGTGGGTGAGCCGAGGCTTCGTCGGCGGTGTGGGCGGGGCGGGGAGGGGCGAACTGGGGGAAGCGAGTGTCCGAAAGGCAAGGTGCAAGCGATGTGGTGGGTTCAGACAGCCGGTTGCAGGTTCTCCGCGTTGCTCGGCGCGGGCGGAGCCAGGCTCCGGACGGGGCGGCGCACAGCTTCGGGCGACCTGGAGGACCCGGGCTCCTGCGGGGGCGAGCTACAAGGCGAGCTGGACAGATTTGGGGGCGTCTCCGTGCACTTGTCGCGGCACCACACGCTGCACGGGCTGGATGCCGACGCTTTCCGGAAGCTCTTGCAGGGCAAGTGCGGGTCTCGGGCCCGGAAACCAGGGCGGAGCGTGTGGGCTCTGAGGTGAAAGCTGAAAGGACTCCCAGTGGTCCTCTCGCTGTGACCTGGAAGTGCCCTCAGCCATGACAGGGTCCAAACCCTGGATATTCATCCTGGATATTTGCCCTTGAGATTGACTGAGGGTTCGCAGCGCCTAGCACGGTGTCGGCCACATGTTTAACTCTTAGGAAACACTGACAGCCTTAGTTTTGCTGGTGCTTCGATTCTGCAACACGCTTTGCCAAAACTGTCTCCTAATCGGGACGAGTGCCAGTGCTTGTTTCTGTCCACAGAGCTTTGCAGTTTTCACTTTGGGATAAGTGTCTAATTTGTTAGAGCAACCTTTTTTTCTTTTTATTTATTTATGTATTTATTTTCACTCTGAGGTCACTCACTCACCCACTCCCACCTTCCCTCCCTTGTATTCCCCTACACTGGGGCATCGGAACCCCCTCAGGCCCAAAGGAAGCTCCTCCCCCTTATGTCCAACAAGGCCATCCTCTGCCACCTATGGGGCTGGAGCCATGGGTCCCTCCATTTGCACTCCTTGGTTGGTGGTGTAGCATGGAAATTTAGCAATGAAAAAGATCCTTTCACATAACCAGGAAACCACAAATGATCTTTATTCTGTGAGCAACCAGCATGGCAAGTTAGTGTCTCTAATGCTGTTTAATCTTCAAACCGGTCTACCTCACATCATCTCTCCTGCTTATAATGAGAGGCATCCAGTGGCCTCTCATTGCTCACCTATGCAAGGTGGTGCTTAGACTTCAACGATATTGCCTGTAGGAGAATCGAATCAATTCATCCTCTGATATGTGCACACATAATGGATGAGCACACATATTTGTTGTACATAGGGTTTCCCGGTGGCCGATGATAGTCTAAGCACCACTTCAGAAAGTGTATTGGACCTGGAAACATCTCCAGGGTTCAAGTCCAGATTGTGCCACGCCCTTTGCCAGGCATCATTAATCAAATGACCACTGAAAAAAATTGTAGGAAAATAATGCTAGCCAGCTCTAGATACTGGATAAGTGTGATCAGACACCCTGAATGAAACCCCTTTAATAAAACATTTCACAGTCATTATCAAGTACTAGACATTGTTTTAAGAATCTAACAAATAGGAATGTATTTCATCTTCATAACCTGGAAAGTACATGCTCATCCCAGTTGAAAAATTATGGTGCCGAGGCCCAGAGACAACTGGTACCTTCCTCTGGCTCTGGTCTGTGTTTTCTTCACACAGTTCTGTGAGTCTTCAATTGTTCTGTTGTGATGGAATCAAACCAAATAGTTGGCAGTGCCTGTAAAGAGGAGCTAATCTAAGAAGAAAGCCTTGTTGGTTGTGTGTCTCTTCAAGAAGATTAAACGTTGTAATGAATCAGTAATGGCTGCTAAAGCACATTTGCACACGAAGGTCACTGTTTCTTTACTACTGTTTTTACACAACTCAGATATTAGGATTACAGTATACTTAGCCCTACATAGACTACTTTCTTGGCAGAGGGGTTTTGAGATAGGTAAATGTTATGGATAGCTCAAGCTGGCTACAAACTCATGACCCTCCCACCTTGCTTCCAGGATTACAGAGGTAATTACCATGCCTGGAATCACATAGAGTTTGCCCTGTGTGTGTGAAATAGCCCTCCTTCTAGTAGGAGAATTGCAAATTCAGGACATCTTAACTAGGAATAGAAAACTAGTTAGTAGATGCCATCTGGTGATGCAATGTGTTCTAATAAGTTACACAGATATCATAGGGTCTTAAGCTCACATAATAATAGCACATCAGCAGTGGTCAGGAAAGACTATTGAAAAGGCTGGGCTTCCAAGAGTTCATAAAAGCTGTGGAGACAGGGAAGGGAGGGAAAGCCACATTACTAGAGGGGGAAAAATTCCTTTAGATAATGTAATAAAATTCGAAGAGTAGAAGCTGGCTGGTTAGCTTGTAGGATACATAGGGAAGCTGCTGCTATTGAGGAATCCACTTTCATGGAAGGAACTTTAATGATACACTGCTTAATATGTAACATAAAGGACACAAGATAAACTGTAGACATGTTAATGCAAAAATCACAAAAAAATATTTCTTCAGGCTTGTAATAGATAGTTCTGACTTACTATTTTATCTCTGTTCTTTAGCCACCTTGCAGTTTGTAAACCAAGAATAACATCAGAACTCTTACATAAGAGTTAAAAAAAAACAAAAACGCTTTCATCTTCATTTATGAAGATAAAATTAAGGGCACTCAGAGAAGTAGAATGGGCTGGGGATTTGGCTCCGTGGTAGAGAACCCTGTAGCATATGCAGCTCTGGAAAGAAGAAGAAAGCACCAAAGCTGCCTATGAATCAGTTTCTTCCTCCATTCTGCCGTGACTGAGCGCCTGCTGTGTGCTGGGCCTGTATTTGGGTAGTTTGGTTATAAACACCAGAGCTGTGATGGGTGGAGAATCACATAAACAACTGGGCTATAGCAGTGCAGCAAGGTGGGGGCCATTCATCTCACATAAAAGCTTTACAAGGTGTCTCTTCCTCCCTCTGCGTTCCAGCCGCCATTCAGCAGTGGCGATCAGAAGGAAGGATAGCTGCATGGCTGCACATCCCCATTCTGCAGAGCCGCTTCATCGCCCCCGCTGCTTCCCTGGGCTTTTGCTTCCACCACGCAGAAACCCATTCGTCAACGCTGACTCTGTGGCTGGGAGAAGGGCCCAGCAGACTCCCTGGGTATGCTACACACCAAGTAGGTGTTGCAGGTCAGTTTTGGACTCCGACCACAGGAACTACTGTCTTGCAGGTTTACCATGTCTGCTTGAAGCTGGGCTGCTAGTCTGTCAGTGAGTGCTGGTCAGTGAGCACTGCGTGAGTGTTCACTGTGCAGCTGTGGCATTGTGCGTTTCAAGAAAGAAAGGGTGTCTGTCCTGTGAGTTACAGGCTGGCATAGAAAACAAGGGGAGAAATGGGCTTCCCAAGGGCCACATTTAACATGCTTCACACATATTTGAGCTTCCGTTCTCAACAGTGGCACTGAATTGGGATAAGGAAATAAATTACACTCCTTAAAGTATGCGTCACTCCAAATAAGCATGAAATTCTCCAGAAGGTAACTTTTTTAGGGAGGAGGGGTGATAGTGATTTGAGTATATTGCAATCAGACATGTAGATTCAAGAAGGCAAGAATATGTTTCAAAGGATGAAACTGATACTATTCAGGTACTTCAAAGAGTAATCCTTGGATACAGCCATTAAGAGACATAGTGACATTGGTCAAAGGTTGAGCATGTCCTTGTGGAGTACTCATGTTCTGGCTGCAGCTAGCTGTGGTTCCAGCAGACTTTTGTGATAGTTATTGTCAGGCATTCATGTTAAGAACTTGCCCTTCATAATCTCCCAGCTTCATTTCCTTTTGTTAAGGATTGACACAGGAACTCCATTTTGATTCTGATGAAGTTCATGACTGTTTCAGCCTAAATATGTGTTAAATGTATAACATTGTACAAAAAAACTTTTAGGTTGAACTTGAAGCAAGGCAAACTAACCATATGGTTAATTGACTGTTACTTCCTAAGACTTTACATGGTTAATGTGTCAAGTGGTAGCAGTTTAAGATTGAATAGTGAAACTATAGTAGAGCCTTGGACAGTGTGTGTGTGTGTGTGTAAGTGTGTAAGGTGGTTGCCAGAAGACAACCTTGGGTGTCATTCCTCAGGTATCATCCACCTTGCTAGATAGCAAGCCTCAGGGATCTTCCACCTACTAACACCACATCTATCTACAGATGCACCTAGCACCTCACTGTACCTGGCTTTTTATGTGGATGCTTGAGACCTGAACTCGGTTCCTCATGCTTGTCTGGGAAGCATTTTACTGACTTCAGAAAACCTCTCAAAGCTATTGTCAAAATAGGGACCTCCCCATGTCAGTTCCACCAGTCTATGACTCTATCCAGATATTTTTAAATAGCTCCCAATGCAAGCCAGTTATATATGTACTTACTCTCCCCAGCAATATGCAAAGTCCATGAAGCCAGCCATTTTGTGTGTTGTTCACCATGTTTCCTAGGGCTAAAGACAGAGCAAGTACAAAGTAGGAACCAAGTATACCATGGATAGATGGACTAAGGGGTGTAAGGAGGATGGGTTGATGGATGGACGGGTGAATAGATGGGTGGATGATGACATCTTCAAGTAGGGGACAGTAGCTATGTCTTGATGGAGCAGTGTTGTTTATGAGAGTGTCCATTTGAAATAAAGCCACAGCTCTCCCATTGATGGCTGTGTGGACTCGGTCACTTTTTATGACACTCATGTGCAGACACCTGAACTACTGCACAGGAGACACACTATGCCTGATATGCTTTCGGAACTCCTGTTTAATTCCAATCTTGTGTTGGTTTAACTTTATGCTGTGGCCATCGGGGGTCGCTCCACTTGTGCTTAATATCTTTTCACTGTGGGTTTATGCTGTTAGTGATTACAGTAAAGAAAAGACACATTGGATGATCACAAGTCTTCAAATCTAAAAATACATTTCTTGGCATTCTGTCCCTTGGAAAGTCCAATTAGATTTACATCTTCTGATACTTTCCTCACTGGAACTAATGTACTTACTGGTCTTCTTTCCAGCCTTGAGAGTACCAAGTGCAGTGTTTCATTTTAGTTACTTTTTTTAATATTTGAAATTTTAAAATAAATTTTATTTGTGAGTGTGGGTGTGAGGGAGGGGATGTAAGTACCCATAGAGACTAAGAAAGGACATCAGATCCTGGGAGCTGGAGTTACAGGTAGTTGTAAGCCATCTGATGTGAGTGCTGGGAACTGAACTTGGGTCCCCTGCCAGAACAGTATAGGTTCTTAACCTTTGAGCATCTCCCCAGCCCCTCAATTACAAACAGGCTGTCTTTTCCCATGAGTTCCCTCTGCATGTTTGTTTGTGGTTG
Organism: Rhabdomys pumilio; assembly: GCA_030674055.1. NCBI lineage: Eukaryota > Metazoa > Chordata > Mammalia > Rodentia > Muridae > Rhabdomys > Rhabdomys pumilio. The sequence goes on from JANHMN010000001.1 coordinate 107,792,955, forward strand.
TTTTTTCCACTTTCTGTTCTGAATAACTTGACTTTCATTTGCCTGCACGCCACACACAGCAGGACATTGTGTTGTGTGTACCACTGTATTCCCAGCACCTGGTAAAATACCTTATGCATAATAGGAGTTCAGATAATACATAGGGGGCTCTGTATGTTACATAGAAAGACTCAAAAAGGAATATTAAAAGAATAGACAAGTATATAGAAAATACCTTACCATAAGGCTATGTTGAAGTTAGCCCATTTCAAGGATTCTAGTACAAGACATTAAAGTGTTATTTATGTTTTTGACCCAGGATTGCCCAGACAAAAATACTAAAAGAGGGGCTGGAGAGATGGCTCAGCAGTTATGAGTACCTGATGCTCCTTCAGAGGACTAGAGTTTGATTCTTGGCATCCACATGATTCATAACCATCTGTAACTCCAGTCCCTGCTGACCTGCCACCCCGCTGGCCAGAGGCACGACGTGCACATAGTACAGATGTCCTGTAGCAAAGCGCCCATTAGAGGAGAAAATGTAAACACTGAAAAGAGGAAGGACAGTGGTATAATTAGTCCTGACATCTAGCAGAGTCCACAGTGCACTGAGCAGTGTGTATGATGGACGAGTAAACAAAAGTACTGGATTGGAACTTAGGCATGTAAAAGTAAAACCTTCCAAATGTATGTGTGTGCTCTAGGAAAAATGCACACACAGTAAGGAAATATAACTGGCTTCAGACAGGTCCTGGTGGATAGTGAGATAGTTGGGGTCTGAACAGCCAGGAAGCAGAGACCCGAAATCTGTGCTGTGCTTCAAGAAGTAAGAATTAGAACAAAAGTCCAGTGCGTCTTCAGTGCTTTAAGCACTGCATTATAAATGCTTCATCATGTTAGAATAATGGTAATAATAGATGAGGCCTGCACAGGTTGGTCAGTCCTGTGGGAAAAGCTTTAATAAGGCATTGGAGTCCTTATTAACAGTGGCCTGAGAGGCCCAGCCTTAGGCCCATGTGGGAATGCTCTCTGTGAGAAGTAGCTCTTCCAAGGCACCTGTATGTTACCATTTTGATCCTGGACTTCTTAGCTTTTCAACCTGTGAGAAAGAGAACGTTCTAAGTTCTCTGTAGATAGTATCTTTAGAGAGCCAGATGAGCTGTAGCAAGCACTCACAGCTGTGACCACCAGAGAAAATGTTAGTAAAGGATGAAAAAGGTCTTCATCTGTGCCAGGAGACGTAGACAGTCATGCAGGTGACTACTGTACAGATTTAACATTTGCATTCCAAATTGTTGGAAGGGAGGAGGGGAGAAAGGAGGATGGAGGGAGGGAGGGAGGGAGGGAGGGAGAGAGAGAGAAACACTAGTCAATTGAGCAATGACCTCCTTTCTGGAGATGTGTTTTATAGTCTTCATGGCTGAAGTAACTAAACCAGGCCTTCAAATAAGGGATTTTAATGGGTGACCACAAGTTGGTATGGAGGAATTGGAGGTAAATGAAATTAATATTTTGCGATTATCTTTCCCTCCCTGCCCCCCTCAAAAGGTGCTGTATTTGATGTTAGCACCAGGAAAGTACTGGTTGTACAAGATCGAAATAAAGTAAGTTGTTTCTTCCTTGTAGATTGCTTTCCAAGGTATTCTGTCTAGAGAAAGGTAAAATGTAGACATGTTGATACTGCTAAGAGAATACAGAAAGGTACTTCAGTAGTTATTTCTAAGCAGTTATGGAGTGCTAGATACTTACCTAAATAAAGTTGTGATACAGACTTGAACCTGTCAGCGTGATCCTCAGTGTTGGGCTTACTTCATGCCTATAACATGGTAGTGTTTAATTGGGAAGACACATTGTTGAGGTAGCTTCCAATCAGTCAGCATTCTTAGTGTTGCCAGGAGCTCTGCTCCCAGTTACAAAAAGAACAGAGACTGAAAACACATTACCCAGTCGTCCTGCAGCATAGTCTTTGGGCTGTCCTAGAGTGGATACTGACAATTAATTCTGCCCTAAGAGCCTCCAGAGATGCCTCAGAGGAAGTGGCATTTCAAGTTCAGTCTAGAAGAATGAGTAGGAGGAATCTACCAGGTTAAGAAAGAGGAGGGAGGGAGGGAGGGAGGGAAGGAGGGAGGGAGGAGAGAAGAAGAGAGGAGAAGAGAAGAAAGGAGAGGAGGGGAAGGGTTAGGTACTGGAGAAATGCTCAGCAGTTAAAGCACTTGTTACTGTAGCATAGTTTTGCTCGTAGCAGCCATGTCAGATGCCTTCTTCAGGTCTGCAGGTGTCATCATCCATATGGGATGCACACACACACATAAACACACACACACATAAACACACACACACACTCACTTGTACACATAAATTAAAATTTTAAATTTAAAGGATAAAGCCATAAACCAAGAAATTAAAATTGACTCTGTGAAGGCACAGAGCTCAGCCAGTGGCTGTCATCACTGTGATCAGGAATGTTGGCAGGGGATCTGAGAGAGACTGGTACTGTTCTAAGGCTAAAAGAAGACTCCTAAGAGACTATGAGAAGAGCCACTATTAGAAATGTTTTCATGCCCAGGCATGGATGTCAAAGTAAAGGGGAGGGGTTCTTCTACAAGTGTAATGCTGCCCCTGAACTGTAGCCAGCATAGCAAAGTTATTTATTTTTACACTTTCTGGCCCTTCACTAAATATTGCTGGAAAATTAAACATTTCCTCATTATATAGAATTACTACAACATAGATTCTCAGAAATGCTATCTAAAATTATTCTGAGTTATTTGTGAGGCTTAAATTAAAACCATATCTCTAGCTTAAATAAAACTTCCTATCATAAACATAAACTGCTTCCTAAAGTAGTATGTGCCCTAGCCTTTAATAAGTTTTATTTTTGGATTAGGACATAAATATATACATTTGGTACTAGTGACTAAAGAGTAGAGAATGTAATTTCACAGATGTGGTGGGATACACTGTGAGGGTGCCTGAGAGCCAGATGTGAATTTAAGCTTGACATGCAAATAGCAGCTATGGGCAAGCTTCACTGTGATGACAGAAAGATGGTGTATGGATGGTTAATGTTATAATAATACCAAGTTCTCTAGTGCCCTGTTATATCATTCATTTTTTATTACCAATAGAGTTTATGGTTGTAGTGTCCAATATCTTACCAGTCTCCATAGAAACAAAGCTTCCAGAACCATTTTAAAGTGTAACCCAAAAGACAATGCATCTCTGCAGATGAGGTAGATTTTTACACTAATAAAGTAAGGCATAATATGCTTTATAGGTTAAAGTCAAACCTAAGTTGGACACAGAAGGATGGAAAGCCTGGACTCTGTACCCAGTAGTCAATGGTGTATGGAAAGCAGGAACCCTGCCCCTGGCCTCCAAGCCCACATAGCAGAGAGGTGATGCATGCTCTCAGAAGCAGGCTTCCAGGAAGCCAGAGGGTCACAATACACAGTAAAAGGTCCACAGTGGTTTTATGAATGAGGAGTATGAAATCTGCTGGCTTATGAGGTCACTCATTCTTGAGGTTTATATAGTATGATGAACACATACTATATGCAGAATTCTACAAGGAGTCAGTCATGACAGGCATGAGAAAACTGTCCTGTACCCGCTCATAATTATTTTAATTTAATCTTATTTCTTCCAAAGATCAGGTTTACCTCTTTAGCATCCTCCCACAAAAAGAAAAAAAAAGAAAAGAAAAAGAAATGATTGATGAGAAGAAACTTTATTCACACTACCCATAAAAAGCAATTACATTTTACAATAAAATGATAAACACACAGAAATCTTGAGTAATACCTGTGGTTAGAAACAAAATACAGTAAATGCATGTAAAAATCTAGAGTAGCATACCTCGCGGTTACATTTATTCTGTAGTCTACTTACTCGTAGCAGCATCTGTACGATCCTATCTGTTCAGAGTTTACTAGCAGCCAAGTTCTGTGAAGTACACAATTGGGTAGATATTTCCCTCCAAAGGTTCATTAATACAAGTTGTGTCACATTAACTAAATAATACCACTTCTATTTCCTGAAGAATAGGAGAAAAGACTTCATCAATCACCATCTCCCTCAAAAGAGAAGACATGAAGTAGGAAGAAAGCTGGGACTGGGGGCGTAGGATAAATCAATACAAACAGGTTTTTATTTCCTTGACCAACTGAGTGGTCGAGGGGGGAGTGGGTAGAGAGAGGACAGAGAGAAAGGAAGTCATGACATGAACTTTTTTTTTTTAACTTTGCACTGCAGTTGAAAAACATGTGGAAGTTTCCAGGAGGCCTGTCAGAACCAGGAGAAGATATTGGTAGGTGTTTATGTATTTCTGATAAACTTGAAAATGTTTAGAAAATTTATATGTTTACTTCCCTGCTTTGTAGCTAAGAATAAGAATTTAAAGTTTCTGATTGGTTCACACTAAGTTAGAAAAATTCAGACAGATTTCTTCAGAGTGATACGAAGTTAGCAAGAACTTTCTACCACACTCATTTCACTTGTACAGTTTATGCCTGTGGGGAAACCCCTTTCTAATGGTGCTCTGAGGTCAGCTGAAAGGGAGAAACTTGAGATGTTCATCAGTGAAGTTAATTATAAAGATTCTTAAAATATGGCTAAAATTATTAAATTTTGAATTCTTGACCATTTTATCGCAGGTTGGTGAGTAACAATTTTTAGAAAAAAGTGAAGTGCAATAAAACCATCTATAAGGAAATAGCAATATAATTCTCCTTTGAAGATTTTTTGCCAGCTATGTATTATTAACATCATAAAACATAATGAATTATATGAGAAAGTCTTGCGTGAGAAATAACATGCCTCCCTCTCCTCCAAATCAGCATATAGGAAGCTAGAATGAACCACACACTTAGTCACTGATCTACAAAGTATAGAATCATTCTGTTCCTTAAACCATTAGCTTAAATCCAACATCATCTTTATCGATAAATAATACATTAGATACCAATATTGTTTCTCAATGACCTTTCTTTAATATGCACATTCTTGTTTCTTCTTAACCAGGCACTGTATTAGAGCAGTCTCCTGTGTTTACTTATATTTGAGTATATGCTTATGATATCTGATTTTTAAATGTTGTACAGATCAAAATGCCCTGTATGTATTTACAAGTACAGCTCCTAGCAGCCCATGAGTAACATTAACGACATTCAGACACGTAAAACAAACCTTGGTGTTAGATTCTCAGCGACCTGTTTCCTTAGTTCTCTGATGGGTAGTCTGTTGACAGTGTGTACTCTGAGGACCCGGGTGTGATGTCACATGCCTGCTTATCACAGCACTAAGGAGACTGAGGCAGAAGAAAGGTGTATCAAGCTAGCCTGTGCTTCTTAGACCATGCTATGTGCAAAAGTATCTGTATTTTGTAGGGGTGCCACATACTGAGAGCAAGGGCCATTTTTTCCCATAAAGCCCCTTTCTTCATTTTCTCCATTTCTCAACACCACCAATACCTATGTGGTATTGAGAGCACATGAATGAGGTAACATGTCTAGTCTTCTCACCCTTCACTCTGTGGGAAGCCAACTGTAGCCTTGCATGCCTTACCCTCCTGAGGCATATCTTTTCAAACTGAGGTGGGGTTTCTTTTCCTCCTTTGAGCTTTAATAGATCCTAAATATTTCAGACAGACTTAGATATAAATCGGGAAAGCATATTTTCAAGTTAAGTATGTATAACTTCAGGTTTTAGTTTAATTCCAGAAACTTTCCTTTAAGCCTAGATAATTTTAAATGTACTACTAGTTTTTTTTAAGTATCTATAGTTATCAAAATAACTCACCCATCTGAACTAAAACAAAAGCAGAAGCTGACATTCACCGTTTTCCTAGACTTGTCCTTCTCCAACTTGTTTCTATAGCACAGTTTGACAGCACAGAATAAAATATTGACACTCAGATCGTCTAGAGCATATGAAACCTTTGTTTAGGAAAGCATGAAATACAATTTTGTAATGTTGCCATCCTGAACAGTTCAACATTTATTGGCTGTTTATGAGGCTGTTGCGGAATTCCAGTAAATAAATACTAATTAATTTGGAAACTTGTTTGTTTGGAATCTTTCACTCTCTGATAATGCTAGGTAGATGAGACATTGATATGCAATGTGTTCTTAAGAAATTAAGTTGGGAAAATACAACACAAATTGAAGTTCTCAAGGCTTGAGTCTAAACGTGTTTGTATGGTTCAAAGGAACAAAAGACGTTCCTAAAATATGTCATGGCCATGGTTGGAAACCGTGTCCTGTTTCAGCCAGCCAGAGATGTTCATCAGGAATAGAGGGAGCTCAAGGAAAGCTACAAGCTGGAGGTTTCCCATCACTCTCCTCCATCTCAAGCCATCCTCTCATTAGGTACTACAGAACAGAGAAACCTCAGAACGTCAGCAGTTCTACTGTTCACCAATCCAGTCTGACATTCAGACACATTTCTTCATCAGCAAAACTGAGCTTGTAGATTCTTCATATGCAGTAATTATTATTTCAGTAGAGTTTAAAGTCTATTAAGATAATTCTAAAGGAATAACAGTTTATCTTGATAATCTTAATGCATGTTGAAACTGAGAGAGAGAGTTCCACTTTGAGGTGGAAGTGGAGGATATCCCACATCTCAGATGCAGAATTATTGGCTTGCATTTTCTGGTTTCAGCTAGTACAGGATGTGCGATTCACGTTAAACTATTCAGACTTCCCAGACAGTGTTTGTCCTGTCACCACCATAGTGTGACTGCTAAGCAAAACACCCATGCTCTCATTTCCCTGTCCTGTTCTGTAACTTACATACAGCGGGTCAGATTAGTGGTGCTAAGAATGGAGCAGGAGCCCCAAGGTTATTTTTTAGAACCTTTAAAGAATATAAGTATATATTTAAACAAGAGTTAGAAGCCACTATATAAACATTTAAGACTAGTGCCACAATTTTTAGTAATAAATTTAATAATGTATTATATGCTAGATTAAAAACTATTTTCTTAGTAGAGAAACTTTGTAAGCCTAGAATGTTCTTTGATGCCTCCATTCCCTCCCTCATTGTGTGGTACTGGGAACTGTACCAAGCACCTCACACATGTGAGGCAGGCATTCTACATGCTGAGCTATATGCCTAGTCTTGGTGCTTGCAGGTTTGGAATGTAATTTCTGGCCATGCTTAACCTATGGACAGAGCTCAGTCACAGAGAAAGTCAGCATATAGTTAAAGAATGGCAGGTAGATGTCTTATGTTTTAGACTAAACTACTCTTCCTGTGAGCCTTTCCAAAATTGTTTCTTAGGAACAAGAGCATGTCTTGGGGGCAGTGGGCAGGAAAGACAGTCTGTGGTTTGAATGCACAGGAACTTTGTGCTACTGGCAAGACAAATGTTTGCACTGTCTAACAAACATCTGGAGAGGCATTAGAAGATGTTTAAACAACCAACAACAGATATCTGATGACACGGCTATTGCATTTTGATGTTGATGAATGAGTCCCAAGTTCTACATAATCTGATTTTAAGGAAACACAATTTCTATGTCAGGCTGGGGTCCACTGGTGGCCAGGACAGGGTCAAAGGACCTTGCCCTAGGGGTGGTAGGCTTGAGATCCCAAAGAAGTCAGAGTCATTTCACAGCTCACCCAAGTATGTTCAGCACTACAGACTTTTGTAACAAGGGATGGGTCCTTTCAATTCAGACGTCCACAAACTCAGGCAGTTTGATGGACGCTCAGGACAGGACAATAGAGAAGGACTTATCAGTATATTAACTGCAGCTTTGTTTGCAAATGTGTTCTTGCCTTTGGGAAATAGAACAAGAAGGAGTTAAGAAGATGTGACTTCCAATATACACGTGTATAAGCCTCCAAAGAGACTCTCAGTGTCTTAAATACAAAGTGCATTTCACAACATCCAGAAAGCAGTTTGAAGATAAAATTTTGCTTCTAAACTTCCAGATTTTAACTGAAAATCTTTGATGGTATCTCTAAGAATGAAATCTTTATGTTTCTCTCTCTCTTTTTTCATATAGCAGACACAGCAGTCCGAGAGGTTTTTGAAGAGACTGGTGTCAAGTCAGAATTCAGGTCCCTGTTGAGCATCCGGCAGCAACACAGGAGCCCTGGGGCTTTCGGGATGTCAGACATGTACCTGGTCTGCCGCCTGCAGCCGTGTTCCTTCACCATCAACTTCTGCCAGCAGGAATGCTTGAAGTGTGAATGGATTGATCTAGAAAACCTGGCCCGGACTAAACACACGACCCCCATCACTAGCAGGGTGGCTAGGCTACTGCTGTATGGACTCAGGGAGGGGTTTGACAAAATTGACCTCAGCATGGAGGAACTCCCCGCAGTGTACACAGGCCTGTTCTACAAACTCTATCACAGGGAACTGCCAGAGAGGTACAGAGCCGCGGTGGGGACAGACTGAATGCCAGCATTCATACCTGGCACCAGTTTCTCACATACATGATGTCCACAGCAGAAATTCATAAATGTACATATTTTTAAATCCTCTTTTCAAATAAAGGAAATATGTGAACAAGATCATAGCTCTAATTCTCACTGGATCACAACCTAAGCTATATAAAATGGGAAAGTCTAAATATTTTCCAAAACTTGTTTTTTTTTGACTGAGGTAATGGTTAAGTGTCTTACTATTACATAAAAGGCATCCAAACTTGGTTGTATACATTCTTTTCTTTTTTCTCAGTGACAGTGTCTAAAGTGAGTCAGCTCTTAGCAGACATTGGAAGAAACAGTATGGCCTTCTGTCCAGGTCCCGTTTTGGATCCGAGTTTGTACTGCCCAGTTCGTTTCAGTGCCACATACCAACTGGAATATTTCCGTGACCGGTAAGTATTGTAGTTATTAGATTCCAGTCGTTCAAAGAAGAAACACTCTTCTGTAACGCACTTCTGAAAAAGAGAGGAAAATGTGTTTTTATGCTTTTCATGTCAAACACTGAGAGGACAGCAAGATAACCAAGGAATAAGACTACAGGTCAGAATGTGACAGTTCTGCCAATGGATGAGGCAAGGAACCCGTGTAAATAGGACAGCGCCTCCTAGGCAGGAGTAATCCTGTGATCAATCAGCAAGATATTAGGCGGCAACCCCTCATGGAGGGCTAAGGACCACACAGCCTTGGACTTGCGCATTACAGTCTCAATGTTGAGGGGACCCCAGGAGGGCAACATGTTGTAACATGGAAGGATGTTCCTGTAGGTGTCACACACACACTCCTGAACCCTGGGGCAGCTTTACAGTTAGACATTTTCACTTTTACACTTGTCATGAGGTTCAAGGGGAATAATATCAAAAGGGTAGCCCAGAGTACTCTTTCCACAAAGAAAGAGGGACAGAGTAAGTTCCCTGAAGTTGCAAATGTTGGCTAGTGACCAAAGTTGCTTTTAGTTTGTCGTGTAGAAGACATTTAAGGTTGCCTGATGTCAAAAATACTCTGAAACAATAGACAGTATGAGGTTGACAATCTCCAATTGCCAATCAGTAACAAAGAACAAGCAGTCTGGAACATTCTGGTTTCTAAATACACGATCTAGAACACATTTGTTCTGAAGAATAAGCAACCCAGAATATATTGGTTTCTGACGACTCAGCAATATGAGTATTCTGCCTGTAAATATGTATGTGCCCACAGAGATCAGAAGAGAGTATCAGATCCTCTAGAACCGAAGCTGCCAATGCCAGGAATCAAACATGGGGCTTTTGAAAGAACAAGTGCTCTTAATCATTGGGTCTTTCCCTTCACTAACTACAAAATGGAATTTTGACGAGTATTAGTGAACTTGGTATGCCACAGAGTGCTATATACAATAATCCCAAGAAGTCATTTGTCTTAGTTACTTTTCTACTGCTGTGAAGAGACACCATGAGCAAGGCTCTGTTGGTGTGGAGATGAGAACCAAGCAAGGAGAAGGGCTAAAATATTCCAGGGTACCAACAGATCAAGGGTGAGATGGTGACCTCAGGGCATACTGACCCGTGTTTAGTATAACGCAGATTCAGACGGTTAGATACAGAAATATATATGCATATGTGTATAAGGTTAGTAATGTACAACCTCTCACAGAGCTTAGAAGCAACAGCAGCTCCAAAGCAACAAGCATACTAAATTATGTGATTCCATCTTCCAATAAAAAGAGCAAGACGCTGAAGAAGTGGATCACTCTAAGCTACAGCAGGGGATTTACGTGTAAGGACTGCTGCCCAAGAAGTGATGAAGTGTTCAGAATAAACACAGTGAGAAGTGTCAAAGGTGTAGAGCCATGTGCAAGAGTTCTCAAGTGTTCCAGTGACAAAACCACTTGGTTTACATAAGTATAAATATGACTAGACTGAAGAGTAAATGGAGAACAGACAAATTCTCTATATAAAGACGCTTTAACTTATAACACTCCCTCCCTCAAGGACATACAACAAACCCACCAAACTCCACCAGTAAGAGTGATCTCCTACACATCCTTCCTACAACACACCATACCCTAGGTGTGAACAGGTGCATGCTGACATCCTACCTCAACACACCATCCTCAAAGTGTGACTTCCTACCTGCAACACATCATCCCCTAGGTGTGAACTGCTGCTTGGTGACTTCCTTATGGTGGTCCATCCCTTAACAGTGAGCTCCTTCTTAGTGACTCCCTTTCCAAGGAGAGGAAAGACTAACTCCGAAGTGGAGACACCCACTTTCCAGCCAAATGATGAGGTCTGTACTTCTGTGGTTATCCTCTCAAACTTGCAGAACTCTATCTAGCCACAAGAAAAACACCAGGCAATCCCAAACTAGTCGATCCTAAAGATGCTTGGCTGTCAGAGTAATGAAAAATAAGGAGAGTCTAAGAAATGGTCACTGTCTAGAGGAAGCTAGAGAGACAGGACGACCAAAGCTGGCCCCCAATAGGATCCTCAGGGGAAAATTAAAGTAGTGTAAGTCACTATGGACTTTAGCTACTGGTATTGTGTGACAGACACAGCCACATAATGGAGAAACAGCAGTCTTCCCGACTTTCCTGCAAACTTAAAACTGTTGTAAAGGTAAATGTATTCTAAGAAAGATTTACCCTAATGTGATCATTATATAGCATATACTGACACCAAACATGTCCATTCTAAGTACATTAAAGCACACAATAAAAATAAAACACAAGTCATGCAAAAAGCCAGACCCTAGACCTGCAAGTGTTACTAGGAAAGAACATCTGGAGGGATGGCACAATGGATAAAGTGGTCGCTATACAAGTATGAGGACAAAATTGGGGTGCCCAGAACCCACATAAATGCCAGGTAGGAATGGTGGTCACCTGTAAGCCCAGTATACGGACGGCAGACAGGATCCCCAGTGCAAGGTTGTCTAGCCAACCTAACCAAAATCACTCCAGATTCCTCAAGAAACCTTGTTTTTTAGTTATTGTTTCTGTTGCTGTGATAAAACACCATGACCAAAAGCCACTTTGGAAGGAAAGTATTTAATTTGTCTTACAGTTTCACATCACAGTCCATCACTGAGGGAAGTCGGGAGAGGAACATAGAGGCAGAGAACATGGAGAGGTGCTTCTTACTGACTTGCTCCACCTGGCTTGATCAACTCTGCTTTTTAAGAGCACCAAGGACCATCAGCCCTACCGTTACATTACCCACAGAAAGCAGGGCCCTCCCACATCAATCAAAAATCAAGAAAATATACCATCAGCTTGCCCACAGACTAATCTGGTGGTGGCATTTTCTCAGTAAAGGTTCCCTCTTCCTAAATGACTCTAGGTTTGTGTCAAGTTGACCTAAGACTACTACCAGGTACAAAGATTCCTGCTTTGACACATAAGGTGGACAAGGATCAAGAAAGATACCTGATGTCAACCATGGGCCTCCTCATGCACATGCTTATGTGCCCCCTGCCCCCAAACACACCACAACCTCCACCATAATATCTGTACAGAAAATAATTTCTTCACAGAGTGAGCAATCTCTAGTTAGAAAATAAAAGCAAATCCTTGATTTTAAGCAGTTTTTGAGTGATTTTTATCTCCAGTATCCAGAGATACAGCTTGTTTATATATGTATGCCCCTTGAGAGTTTGTGTCCTTAAAATGCATCATCTCTTAACTGCTTTCATGGCAGCTGTTGTTCCCTGCACAAGACTGACACAAGATCAAACCAGTCAGCATTCTAGGCAGGAGGCAGGAGGGGCTTGCTAGCCTCCAACCCTAACTGTTCTAGAGGAGAGAATCAGTTTTCCTAAAGGATACGGCCCCTAATAGGGCAACCACGATCCACTTATGACCCCTACACCCAGGAGTACATGGGCAGCACTTCTTGAACTCAGTGAGTTTTTAAAAACTAGAATATAAAGTGATGAGGGAGGGTGGAAAGGTAGAGATGGCTCTTCAGTGAGTTAGGGAAGGAATGGGGAGAAAATGATCAAAATATACTGTAAGAAATTCTCAAATAATTAATAAAGCTAGTATAGTAAGAGAGTTAGCTGCCACATGGTGACATCCTTCCTGTAAGTCCCATGTAGAAATTTTGATTGATTATATCTGTTATAATATCCATACTTGCCACATAGAAAGAGATCAATAAACTTCTACTAAGTTGATAAGCAAATAAAATACTATAGATAGCTTAAAATAAAGCTACACTCAAGTTGCAGAATCTGAATAAGAGAGAATCTGGGCCAGAAAAACCTGGCTTTGAACTGAAATATAGAATGTGGCTTAACTATACTGCAAATAGACGCTGAGGAAACTGAGAAGAAGGCCCTTTCCAAGAGTTCAGTGGCCCTGACCTCACATCTGTGATGGCTTGACCCTGGGCTCCAGCTTTGCCTCAGTCCCTAACTAATGTGCAGGACGTCTGACCATGTTCTGTGCCCTTTCTAGGCCTCACTGAATCAGATGGTCTCCACACAGTAAGAAACATCTGCGACACAGCAAGATGCCTCGAGGCTTCCCGGCACCCCTTCTGCTTGCACACTGGCTCTGGTCCTCTGCTGTTTTCGGTTTGAACCTTATGGCCATTTCCCCATGCTCTGTTTTTTGAGCTGTTTACTCACTTACAGTACTTTGATTCTTGCAGTTTTGGCTTATGAAGGAGTCTGCTCAATAGAAATCTCGGAATGCATTTGCTCACACCACTTCTGAGAATTAAAAACAGATGTGATGTAAGTATCCATGTTGAGCATTTTAGAACTAAATAAAAACCACAAATGGGAAAAATTTAAGAGCCAGTGTGATCTCAATCTTATAAAAAGGCTGCAGAGAATTGTTGGGAATGGTTTCCAAGAGCAGTAATTCTCTCTTGGTCTTACTCTGCATTTAATCCAGTCTAGCATTTTATCTCTACCAAGATGCAGCTTTGTCTTCAGCTCTCTGTTTCTGGCAAATTTGGTCAGTGTAGACTGCAAAACTGAGCCCTAAACACTGCGCCCTAAAACACTACCTCCCTACTTTTCTACACTGGAAAACTGATGACACCGTTAAGACTCCTCAAATCAGAAATGGTTTTGTGTGTGAAATATGCTGTGGATTAATTAAAACACAGCCCCTCAGCACTCCCTACATGGGCCAACAAAAGCACCATCTGACTCTTACTTCAATCCTGTCCAGGGTGACAATCTGTAGCGTCAGATAGGAAGCCACAGGCGATCCCCTGACAGAGAGGGCTCATCAATACTTCTCCCCACACGTTCGTTCTGCCTTCAAAGTTGTTTGGTATTGAAACCAAGAACTACAGTTAAACTCACTAGATGTAATTTTGTTTAAATCTATAATTTTTTGTGAATTCAGTAGAACCATTGATTTTAATATTTGTTCTAGGTTTCTGTAACTTAGAGCAACAAAAACATCTCATAAGAAACTGAGTAAGAAGCCTGTCATACATCAAAGAGCTCCAACTCCAACCTCCAGATACAGACCTTTGCAGCAGTACAGCTGTTTGAAAAGTAGAAAGTATTTTTAGAACATGTTTTTAAGGACTGGGGAGATGCTGGGAGAGTGTTTGCCATCCAAGCACGAGAACCTCAATCTGAGTTCCAGACTCAAATTTTAAAAGCCTAGCATTTCTGGGCATGAGAGCACCAGCCTTTTATCACAGCACTTAGGAGACAGAGGCGGTTGGATTTCTGTGAGATGGAGGCCATCCTGGTTTATATTGGTAGTGCCAGGCTAGCCAGGGCTTATATAATAAGACCCTATCTTAAGAAAAAAGAACATGGTGTCATATGCTTGCAATCTCAGTGTTGGAGAGGTGGAGAAAGGAGGTCCCTGGGGCTTGCTGGCAAGCCAGCCAGCCTAGCCTACTTTGCAAGATCCAGCAAGATATCCTGAGCAAAAACAGGCCAAACAAACAAACAAACAAATTAATTAATTAATTAATTAATAAAAAAAAGAAAAAAACCAAGGCACACCAACCAAAGAGCATACATGGGCTGGTCCAAGATCCCAGGCACATATGCAGCAGAGGACTGCCTTGTCTGGCCTCAGTGGGAGAGGATGCACCTAACCCTCTAAAGACTTAATGCCCTAGGTGGGGGGCATTAATTAATTAATTAATAACTTAATTCCTTGTGGTGGGGGGCAGCACTCTTTCAGAGGTAAAGGGGGGATGGGGTAAAGAACTCTGAGGTGGGAACAGGAGGGGAGGCAACATTTGGGATGTAAATAAATAAAAATAATTTTTAAAAAATCAAGGCACAGAACTACCTATGACCTCAGTTTCCAGATCTTCCACTCTCTGCTGACCTCCACGAAAACTCCACACATGTGGTACTCATACAAACAAGCAGTCACACAGTGTAAATAAATAATAAGAAATTTGAAAAAGAAAGCACGGTGTACAGCACCCAAGGCTGAGCCCTGGCCTCAACAGCATGTGTATCTACACATCTGAGCACACGCACACACATGGTTTGAAATCATGAGCAATCCTTAACCGGAATGCTTTTAGACCACTGTTGTTACACCGGTATGAGTCCGTTCTCATACCTTCAACCAGCAGTAAAGCCATCATGACTAAGGTACTGTTGTTCCCAAGAGGATAAGTATGTTGGAGAATCACTACAGGAATCATAGAGCCTGTGTTAGATCCCAAAGAAACTCAAGACAAATAGCTAGCTGAGGTGCCTATTAATATATCAAAGTGAACCCAGGCCACCAGTCTCTCTGGGCACCACAAGTACCTGTTATAAAGTCTGAGCTCCTCTCATCACTTCACACATGCACGCGCGCGCGCGCACACACACACACACACACATGCACACACACGCATGCACACGCACAGACACTGCCCCTTACTCTAAATCTTTCTAGCTCCTGAGCTTCACTGCCCGTCCTCCAGTTTCTTTTTCCTACATAATCCGGCCATTTTGGCATTGTGTTCCCTTTGTCCACTTGCCTCCTGGACTCTTGGCTCCTTTCTTGGTTCTCTTGGTCCTCCTTCTCTTGGTTTTCCTTCTCCTCTCTTGGTCCTCTGCTCCTGGCTCATCTCTCTTCTCTTCCTCTCCTCCTCCTCCCTCTCCTCTCATGACCGAGTCTATTCTGCTGGCCATGCCCAGTCTGGACTCTTCCAGATGCCTCTGGCTGAATTCTCACATGTACAATAGAAACCTTCTCCTCAACTATCTACCTAGGAGTGATCATGTCCTCATTGTCATCCGTGTTGCCGTTACACACAGGGTGATGTGGGGCCAGGTAGGAGGTGGACGGACTTATGCCTGTGGCAAGTACAGGCTTACAGACAGCCTCTCCAGACATAAGGCATATTCACATCCCCAAATGATGGCTTCTGATCAGAACACTGGAGTTACTCCAGAAGTTACTACTGTTGACAGCTGAGCATTGGCAGATCTGACTCAGAGAGGAAGGCTACTGAGCTAGGCCATCAGCACCCCTCCTGCTGTGAGGTACAGCACTTACTTCTTCATCAGAAGACTGACAGTACACTCTGCCCGGCTGAGAAGAGGAACTTGCTGAAAGAGCATGGCAGCCAGCCATACTGGGTGCTGAGGCCAGAGATTAGTTTGTGACTTGGCAGCAAGACTGGGCCCTCTGATGGGGATGAAACACACACCAGCTGTTACCACAGCCAATCTAGTTTGTGCCCTCCTCAGAAGAACCAGATAAATCTCGAATTTTCCGTGTGTGTGTGTGTGTGTGTGTGTGTGTGTGTGTGTGTGTGTGGCCATTGGGTTTTGTTCATGCTGATAAATCACAGAGTCTGTGATAAATCTCTAAATTTTACTAAACTGACTCTTACTCTATCAACTAGTAGTGTTTGGTTGCATCATGAAGGGAGTTAGCATGCACTAAAGAGAGCAAAATTCAGTAAGAGTTGATAGAGCTTTCATCTTGCAGCAGTTTCTTCCTTGCTGAAGAAGAGAACGGAAACCCTACCTAGTTCTTAGTACATTATGAAGCTTCACACCTATTTGCCAAGAGAAAAGGTCAGAATTCCCCATGAAGACCTGAACAGCCTCATTTTTCACCTCTGCCATCTTCAGTTTGTTTCCTCTTGTTTGTAACCCGATCACCACGGAGATGGTGGTAGACAGATGGGCAGCTTCTGTCTCTGGAGCTCTTGAAAACTGTAGTGATTTTTAATCATTGTAGATGAACCTGCCATCCAGCTTATGTTCTTAGGACGAGTTTCTTTCCTTTCGTGACTGTCATAGGGACTCACTGTGATCCACTCTCACCCTAGTGAGGCATTCATTGACCAAGATTGAAATGGAAAGGAAAGAGTAGAATCTGGAGACTACAGGGCTAGTGGAGTCCACAGCCAGTTATGACCAAAACAAGATCAGTGTACTTCAACACAGCCCTGCAAATGCTGCTTGTGTTCTGTTGGGGTCTGGACAGTCTGCAGTTCCTTTCTCAGCACAGACCCTAACCCAGATGTGATCTTGTGACTGTGGAAAACTGCAGATAAACCCTAGGAGAAATGTCCTAAATAGGGTCACTAAATAAGGTCACAAGGGAAGGGAAGTACAGAAGGAAGATTTTAAATAGAGGGGTAAAAGACACTGCTCAAGCTTGCTCTAGCAGCTAGTACACAATATCTAAACAGCAGTGGGAAAAATAAAAAGTGTTCATTCTTAAAGCGAACGCAGAATCTTGTGCCTCTGTCTACCATTACCCTCCTTCCCACGTCTCTGTGATGCCCACATTTGTAGTGGCCACAGCAGTGTTTCTTCTTCAACTCTAATTAGTCTCCCTGACACTCCAGTCTCCCCTGGTCACTCTATACTGCTGCCAGAGCACTCTCGGCTGAAGGCAAACCCTCCAGCCTCACAGTGAGCATGGTTAGTGATGTAAGACTTGAAGACAAGCTTTTTTTTTTTTTAGTCTCCAGCCTTCTGTCTTCCCTTTCATTGTGTTCTGTCCTTTGCAGGTCACATTCCAGCTGGGGTGAGTTGCTCATAATTTTCAGGACGTGCCAGGTAGCCTCTTGTATCCACAGTTTTAGCTCTACCTAAAACTTTTCATCCAACACTCTACTTACAAGTCACCTCTATGCATTCTACACAAGCTAGCCACTTTCTTCCCTAAATCACTCCTTACATTGTAATGCTTCTTCAACCTTCTCCTGTATTACTATGCATGTGTGTGAAATACTGATAGAACTCAACAAAGTGCCTACAAACTACACCAATACTTACACCTCTGCCTTCCTGCACAGTGAACCCATTAGGGCAGAGAACACGTGATACTCGGCTCTTTAAGGCTACTGTCTAGCACATCTGGCACCCTGTACACTGTGATCTTGGGCTACTCTTGAAGAGGATCTTAAAATGTTTTCAGCTACCGAATGGCAATTATGAGCCCTGCACACAACTTTGTCAATTATCCTGCCAAATTCACCCTGACTGATGACAGCCATCAGCAACACTGTGTTCACTGATAATAGTATCTCTGTCAGATGATGGATCTAAAAATGGATGATTAGAAAAATCTCTCTCCAAAATCTAAATGCCTGCATTCAGAAAAAAAGATATGAACAACGTATACAGGCGACAATACTGGAACTACTCAGTTAGTACAACGCCCTTGCTGCCATTCTCAAATTCATACAATCTTTATGCACGTCCTACCCACTCCAGTAGGAGGCAGGAATGTGCCCTGTGTCCTATGTCTTAACTGTACCATTCTCTACACACTGTGTGTCCAACAGACTGACCCTCTGGTTCTAATAATGAAGGATATACTGGCAGAGCTTTTATTCATTGAAAGAATACTAGCTAGGAGCTATAGCCCTGACTAGCTATGATATGATGTAAAAATGATATATAATACCCAATTAAATCCCTGCAAAGCTGTGTTAAGGTGGGGTCAAGGTACCTGTGATATACATTAGCGACCAACTCAGAATAATCTACTGAAGAACACACTGTCACCAAGGGGTGGAGCCAGCATCTGTGTTTGGCTAGAAGCCCACTTTCTCAACTAATATTTGAGAAGACAAATATTTCCTGTAAGTCTAAAGAACAAACTTCAAAACTGATAACCAAGTTTATGTGTGCCTTTATATGGCCTTTAAATAACCATAAGAGAAACTTTTTTCCAACTATTTTGCAGAGAAAAGCGTAGTGACTTGGAGCCATTGTGACTGCAGAATGCCTGGACTTCACCTGACATGCCCTGTGTGTTCCTCCCTGCTTGAGTCTTAAAGTCTATGAGATGCAGGGAATGCTACTGTCTAGGGAATGCAAAGATAAAATGATGCACATGAAACCCAAACAAAGATCCAATACCAATGCTAGTAAATAACTGCATAGAGCAAATGAAACCCCCTCACAGAAAGCACTACTCACGGAAGCCAGCAGCCGTCCATCTTCCTTCATAGCAAGGTACCGGTTTGCACACACTCCCTTGATAGACACAACTCCTCTCTCTTCTGCTTGGAGTTGTAGTTTGACTGTAAGTAACAGAGAAAAATTATGGAAACAGAGATCACAGAGAAATAGCACCACATACACAGAGACATACACACATATGCATGCACATACACCACAGACACATACATATGGGCATATACACATACACATACACACACCACATACCATACACACACACATGCACACACTCTCACACACACACACCACAAACACACGAACCCTACCTAGCAATGTGCTGATTCAGTGTGCAGATCAGGAAGGTATAGAAGAAGCTAAGTGGACATCACGTGAGCTGAGCTAGAGGGGAAAGAGTACAGAGTCCTCACACCATGTCCCGCACTCTATTGTCACGCCTATGCCCCACAGAGGACAGAGGAGGGGCAGGATGGAGAATAATTATCCTTGATGGCCTCATTTGGCACTGTTAACCATTCATGTTTTTAAGCAGTTACTATATAATCCAGCTACTCCATTCCTGGGCATATACACCCAGAGGGCTTTACATCCTACCAGAGGGATACTGGCACATCTGTGTGTAAAGTGTCACTCTATTGACTACAGCAAGGAAACTGAACCAGCCTAGGTGTTCCCAACAATGAGCAGACAATGACAATGTGGTACATAAACAAAATGGAATAGTATTCAACTGTAAAAAAAAAAATCATGAAAATTTTAGGAAAACAGGTAGAGATTTAAAGTGTAATATTAAGCAAGGTGACCAAACTCAGAAAGAACCAAGCTCTCATGTCCTCCTCATATGCAGATCCTAGCTTGTAATATGGCAGTGTATATGTCAAACAGGTGCGTGTGTGAGGGAACCATCGCAAAGGCGAATGAGAGGATTAGGCGATGAAGAAAGACAGAACACAGGCAAAGGACATGTGGGCATCACAAAGGATTAGAAGGCTAAGTTTCCCAGCTTCAACTCGGTCCTAGCCTTTTCCCTGTGCTGGGCATGTGACTAGAAACACAGCTGGTGATAAATGAATACGACTCTGAGCAAAGCCCTGTGGGTTCCGAGTGGCCACTCTACTCACATGCTCAGTGTGTGACTGGGAAAAAGCATTTGAATGGCTTCCTTAAACCAGCTGTGTGCTGCTTTTTATTTGTGAGTTATTTACGACAAAATGTGTTTTTTAATAAGATAAACATTTTAAGACTACATGGAAATGAGGACATCTGTAAGATGTCTGTGCAGTGCAACTGCTTAACTGGGGGCATTTTTGAAGTCTCATTTAGCCATTTTTCACAAATAAAGGGCAGTCTAACCTAGCGCTGCATCAGGAACTGTCTCCCTGCTAACCCAATGCTGCCCTACGAGCTGCCTCCCTGACTTCCTCACATCTTATTTCTACCCCGTCTTTCCTTTTCTCAGTGAGTTAGAGGGACTTTCTGTTTAGCTGTTCTTAGTTTTATAAATTTCTTATCGAACCCCCAACATATGTTAAACATTTCTATTTTGCTATTTGGAGGCAGCATTTTCCTGCTAGGACAACCTCCCCCCAAAATGTATTCTGGATAACAAATGTTACCTAATAATAAGTCCCGAGGTCAAATGAATTTTGTGAATTCTTAACAAAGCTTCAAGCATGACAAAATACTAGTCAGAAGCAACTTAATGAAAGAAAGCTTTATTTTCGCTCAAGGTTTCAAGGCATCCAGTCCCTTGTAGCAGAGAGGGCATGCTTGGTAGTTCGGTGGGAGTGGGTCAGTGGGACAGCATACCTTCCATCTTGGTAAGTCAGCAAGCAGAAACAGGACCAGAAGTAGGGACATGCCCTTACTGCTAGTGACCCAGCCCTACCAACCTGGCCCAGGGGAGTCCCCAGACAACACCCGGCTGGGGACAAGATAGCCAAACATGCAAGCCCACAAGAGCCACTTCAAACAGAGAATACTACCAAACCTTACTGCCAAGCTCCCTCACAACTTTGCCCAGTAAAACCTATGATGTAAGTCATTATAACAGGGTTGGGTACAGAGTGTTCATCAAATGTGTTTGGTCCCAGTGAAAATGAAGTCATCAGTCCTCCAGTACAAATAGCCCAGGGGTCCCTCCACCTGGACACTACTCAGAGTAGTAAAATCCCTGATGACAGTTCAGGATTGGAGAAACCAATGGAGTGTGGTGGTAAGGTAAAGTAACCTCCCCACTGTTTACAAGTAGCTGGGGAGACAGCCCTGAGCAGCTTCTGAAAGGCTCTGAAATAATTATTAAAACTGCCAGGTATGACAGTGTTGCAATGATCATACCACACTGTTTTTCCTATCAGGAAATCATTACATGCATAAGATGAGACCTAATATATGATATTAGCTTTAAAACCTTCTGGCAGTATGAGTATCTGGATGGTGGAGGTGGGATATGTAAAACACAATTGGTGTGTTTCAAATCTATGAGAAACATGGTCTCTCATGATTCTACTCCATATTAGATTCATTTGATAATTTCATACTTAAAAAAATGAATGGGCATGTCATTTCCTGCTCTGTGCAAATCACCTCTGGACACAGAGGGCATTGGCCTCAGTTAGACTCCCAGTTACCTGGGCCAAACTCTTCTACTGAATTGAAAATATAATACAGAATTAAGAGAATACAATCAAAACACAGGACCTCCACAAATGCAAGTAGAAAATCTCACAATATCACTGGGAAAAACAAAGGAGCTAGATTCTAGTAATGATTATGTGCCAGTTATTAGGCCAGATCTGGGGTACTCCGGAATCAGTGACCTGTGAAGGTCCAGGCCTCTCTATATGCAGGGCCATGGGCAGGACTGCACAGCCTGTCACCAGCTTCCCTCAGCTCCAGCTCACTGTTCAGTCCTAATGTGCATCTCCATTCCTAACAGTGACTGTGGCATCAATGTGTGGACAATGTGTTGGCCTCTGGGTAAATGTCATCATTCAAGGCTACTCGCTCAGATTCCTTCACAGACCTCTCAGGTGACCTGTGCCTGAATGCTATCAGGCATTACCCAGTAAGCAGTGGACACTAATTGTACAAGCTTACAAAGTTGAATATATCACAAAGGCACAGATTTCCTTTAAAGATGCTTCATAGGAGAGCTGAACTCAACCAGAAATATATTGATTGCATGCACAGATGATACCTTCACAAAAGCTGGTGCATAATCATGTTCAGCCCTTTCACAATGAAGTGATACCTGTCCTTGTCCTTGATGGTGAGGTGTGGACCCTGTTTCCTAGTCAAATCTGCTAGTCTATGTCTTTTAATTAGAAGATTGATGTCATTGAAGTGTTTGTTGATTCCTGTTACTTTGCCGTTATAGTGTGGGTGGAAAGATGTAGACAAGTTGAAAGTGAAAATAGATATGGAAAATGTGAAAGAACTACTCAACACAAGTCGGCATAACAACTGTAACACACGACAGCTCAGACCAAGGCAAGAGGTCAGGCATCTTACACAGATACTGAATGGCGGTCTAAAGTATTTGAAACAACAACAAAAACTGACATAGAGAATTAACTGCATCAAAAATATGGCATTAACAATAAGCTTGAACTTTTAGATCAAGTAGACATCACATAACATATCTTCATACCTATTAGCACCACAATCATTTCACAGGCTGTGTAAAAATACCAATCCCACCAGCATGCTATGCCATCCTTGCTGGTGTGCTCACTGGACTTGCACCGTCCAAATAAATTGATTTTACCCAGGAAGGTTTTTTTTTTCTCTCAAATCAACATATTCAGTGACATTGAAGGCTGAAGATGTGTTGTCAGTAAAAGAACTTCACCTAACACAAGAACCCAAGTTCCATCTCCAGAACCCACATATAAAGCTGGGCATGGTGCAGTTTCCTTGTAACCCCACTGGGAGCTAGAGACAAGCAGCCTCCTGGCTGGCCAGTCTACTTCACTTGGTGAGATCCAAGCCATCGAGAGACTGTCTCCAAAAAGATGAGGAAAAACAACTTGCAGCAGAAAAGATTATATTATAAGTTGGCTCATGGAGTCAGAGGATTGAGTCAGTTGATGTCCCAGTGTGATTTTCTTTTGCTGTCATAGAACACTGACCAAAAACAACTTAGGTGTGGTGGTGTAAATAGGAATGGTCGCAGTGGGCTCACAGAATTGAATGCTTGGTCACCAGGGAGTGGCACTATTAGGAGGTGTGGCCTTGTTGGAGTAGGTGTGCCACTTGGGGCTTTGAGGTTTCAGAAGCTCAAGCCAGGCCCATTGCCTTCGATGTAGAATGCTCAGCTGTAGACCTGCTACCATACCATGTCTGCCTGTGTGCTAGCATGCTTCCCACTGTGACGACAGCGGACAAAACTTCTGAAGTTGTAAGCAAGTCCCAGTTAAATGCTTTCTTTTGTGAAGGTTGCCATGGTCACGGTGTCTCTTCACAGCAATAGCACAGTGACATTAGACATTAGACATTAGACATTAGAGAGGGAAAGGTTTACTTCAGATTACATCTTAAGGTCTATCCTTTAGGGAAGCCACACAGGAGCCTGACACAAGAACTGAAGCAGGTACTGTAGAGAAACCTTCCCTGCTTATCTTGCTCTCCCTGATTGGATCAGCTTTCCCAGGGGTGGTATCACCCCCACGTCAATCACTTATATAAAATGCTCTACAGACTTGCCCATAGGCTAATCCAATGAAAGCAAGTTTTCATTCCTGAAATTCCCTCTCCTCAGGTTACTCTAGTTTATGTTGAGTTGACAGAAGCTGGCCAGCACAGTTGATTCTGTTGCTTTGGGTCTGTTGTGGGTAGAGGTGGAGTGGAGCTACTCACCTCATGTCAGTGGAAAGCTGAGAGGCAGCAAGAAAGGGCAAGTGAGAAGATAAGTGTGACCAGCCTCCTCTAACTGGGCCCTGTCACCTGTCACCTGACAGTCCATTCAGCCACAGATTCATTCATTGGTGAAGCTACAACCTTTCAAGATCCAGTCACCTTTCCTGGAGCCCATGAGCTGGTAACCAAGTCTCTGATATACAAGCTGCCAGGGATGGGGGCGGGGGCTTTGTATTTGAACCATGATGTAAATAAGAGATATGCACATTGCACATCAGAAGACATACCTAACCTAGCCTGAGAGATCAGAGGTTTCCTGGGAACAGGGAAAGCTGAAAGGAGAAAGAATTAGCAGTTGATCAAGAAAAGAGACAACAAGAGAGCATCTAATATAAGGCCTACAGAAGAAAGGGCGGAGCAGGAAAGCTCGGGCCTCCAGTGGGGTATAACAGTCAGGTATACTGCATAAGTAGATGTGTGCTGGTGGCTATAGATGCTCTGGATTCTGTGTTGAGGATCATGGTAGATGACATGAGATGAGAGAGAGCAGGGGAGGAGACAGAGAGACAGAGAGACAGAGTTCTAAAGAAGCAAAGTATGGAGAGTAGTCAACACATAGGAAAGACTTGGGGGCATAATTACGAAGAGTGGAAACAGGAAAAGATGGAGGCAAGGAAGGAAAATGGGAGGCAGGGGAGAGGAGAGAGGGGGAGGGGAGAGAAGAGAGGGGGAGGGGAGAGAAGGGAGAGAGAAGAGAGAGGAGAGAGAAGAGAGGAGAGAAAGGGAGGGAGGGAAAAAGCAAGAGAGAGAGAGAGAGAGAGAGAGAGAGAGAGAGAGAGGTATTTTTGTCTTGGGAAGCTGGGAAAGGCTAAGAACTAACTTGACTAAAGATGGCAAGATGTTCCCAATGGACACTGACAGAGCACCTATAGAAAATCCAAATAGTCTATTTCCAGAGGATGATCCCTTCCAGAAGTGTGCATCTCAGACAAGGCATGCTGTAAGTGAAGGGGAGATGTTTAACAGTGGCTTCCTGGGGAGCAGAGGCTCTACCCAATGCAGATGCGGAGCTTGAGAGAGTGATGCCTCCCTGGAGAAGACAGAGCAGACACTGATCAAAAGGAATGAGCAGAATCCACAGTGCCTTAGTGTGTGTGGAAGAAACAGCTGAACCTGTGAGAGAGAAGTTATTCAGTCCATCTGGGGCAAGAGCACAGTTTAACACACATACATACACCATATACATACATATCACAGGTATACCATATACGCATACTATACATACACACCACACATATACTCACATACCGCATGCACAGACACCATACATATACATACTAGGCCCATGCATACAGATTCCGAAACTAAGAGAACACTGATTATTTGCAGATGGAACCATTTTGCATGTTTAAAATCAAGAGGCTCAATACAACATGGCAGCCTGACCTGGGTCCTAGAACAGAAAAGATGGAACCAGTGGAGAAAGTGGTGAGACGCATGTAAGGCTGTGGTTTAGCCCACTGTGCTCTATCCAGTCTTTTAGCTTTGAAAAAGGTAATCACTCCATGAGCAATCAGTCTTGGGAAAGGATGAGTGAAAGGTACAGAGCAACTGTGACACCACCTGACTCTCCATAGTCTAACATTACTCCAAGGTAAAGCTTTTCCAGATGGAGTTCAGAACTACCCTGACACTTAGCAAAGCTGCCTAATGTAACAGCAAGTAACAGCCACTCTGCACACACGTCTCAGACCGCTGGTTAGGAAAATGGGATGACTCAGAGGACAAGGCTGCCTGCCACTGAGGCCAAGGACCCGCTGAGTTCAAGGCTAGGACCCACATGGTGGAAGGAGAGAACTGACTCTAAAAGTTGTCCTGTGTCTGGCCTCCATGTGCACAGTGTGACTTATGTCCTGTTACCTAAATAAAAATTAAAAATGGTCATGGCCAAGTGTGTCTGGAGCTTGCACAGAGAAAACTGTTGGTCAGAATCACTTCTTTCCAATAGCATCAGTCTGAGAGGTCAGAAACAGAGTGAGGAGCTGTAAGGACCCACTAAAGCCAAGATCTCTCGAAGCCTCAGAGACCTTTACCAACACAGCTCTGAAGCCAGTGACAGGCTAGACCTTGGACTTTGGAACTGTGGACAGAAACAACCCCTGCAAGAGACCTACGGAGGGCAACACTCGGCTGCAGCAGCAGTCAGAACAACATTTGCTAAAATAATGATGCTAGCTTTTAAGGAAAGGCTGGATTTTACAGCCAGGCTGGACTTACTGCAGCTTTCCTTCACAGTAGCCTTTACCCCCTCACCTGCACAGAGAAAACACTTGCTATCCCAGAAGGCTGCACTGAGACTGAGAAGCTGTGTGGGGTCTGCACTGCTTCTGTGATATTACTCTTGGCAACAGTGAGGCTGTGAATGTCTTATGATGTAGGGAATGGGGCTTACTATGATATGATTAAGGACAGAAGAGATGACACTCTTTCTCTTGGTGTGAGGCATGGGAGAGGACAAAAAGGTCTTACTGGGTAGCCCTGGCTAGCCTGGAACTCATTATGTAGACCAGGCTGGCCCCAGACTCACTGAGTGCTGGGATTAAAGGCATGTACCACCACATGTGGCCAGAAATGAAACTTTCAAAAAGATGTCTCAGACATATTTTGCGGTTCACAGTTTTTTGTCCCTGAGCAAATCTAAGATTTCCTAACAAATGAACAATTCCCCAAACCTTATAGTAAAGTAGGTAATGTAGGAGTTTAGGCTGCTTAAAATCAGTCCCTATGGTGGCATTCCCTGACTAACACAGTGCCTTGTCTGTACATGCAAAGGCTCTTACATCTCCAGTGGCATCATCTAAATCAGACTGTGGTGTTCTGAAGCTCTGGATACAACCCAGAGTCAAGGTGGACACAGTGCAGAGATGAACAGAGAGAACGCTGGCCCCTGCTCAATGAACAGTCACAAGCTAATGAAGACAAATATTTCCCTTGTCTGTCTTTTCTGTAAATTTTTTTAATTATGTGTATACATGGGAGGTGGTGCACATGTGCATGTGGGTGCCCACAGAGGCCAGAAGAGGGCACCAGATCCCCTGGAGCTGGAGTTAGAGGACACTGTGAGCCTTCATGTGGGTGCTGGAGCTAGAATTCAGGTCCTCAGTGAGAACAGCAAGTGCTCTCAACCACCAAGCCGCTCACCATCGACCTCCTCCCCTTCCCTGCTGACTACTTCAGAGACACAGGTGCCCCAAACACAGCCACCATGGACTCTCTCTGGCTTGCTTTGTGGGTTATACAATTCAAGTGAGAAAGTGCTGTCAGTCTCTGGCAGGGGCATTTTATGGGAGGAATAGCTGTAAAATTGATGCCTCAAAAATCTAGACTTCAGGACCCCACACTGTCTTCTGGCAGGGCAAACCAAGGCAGTGCGGACCACGCAAAGCTATAAATAAACACCTGGCTTCCCCTATAAAAGTCATTAGTCCTGTATGCGTTCAATGGAGAAATATCCCTAATGTGTTTCTAAAAATAGGTGGCCCAGGAATCACAGTAATGGAAAACAGACTGTGGCTGCCAGGCACATTCAAACTGCGGTTTGCATGCAATGTCTCCATGGGCCCATGTGTTTTTAAACACTTGGTCTCTAGCTACTGAAAAGGTTGTGGATCCTTTAGGAAATAGAGCCCTGCTGGAGGACTAGAGACTTTATAGTTTGTTCCTGCTTCCTGTCTGCCTTCTACTTCTTGAGTGTTGGCTGCAATGTGAGCATCCAGCCTCTGGTCCTGCCACCATGCATTTCCTGTCTTCTGCTATGTGTTCCCTGCCATGGACTATAGCCCCCTGGAACTGTGAGCCAAAGCAAACCCTTTCTCTTTTAAGTTGCTTTTGTCAAATGTTATTTTATTACAGCAAAGGAAAATAACTAAGACGGGGTATTCTACGTCTTCATTGTGTTAATATCAACTCTGTGTCTGGGATACAAGACTACACATTTGTAAGAACTTAACATAGAGGTGGGGGGGCGGTGAGAGCTGGATGAAGGGAGACAAAATCTACCTCTCCCAAAACTTACAATTTAATGTAAAAAAAAAAAATCAGCCAACTGCTCAAAATCTTTACTTACAGTTTGAGAATTAACATTTTTACTCTGGGCATCTAGATCTACAAATTATTTGCAAGAAGCTGTGTCATGTTAGGGAGCTTCCTCTTGCCTCACCATTTACGATGGGCTTCAGTTTCCATGGGGAATGAGAATTGAAGTAACTGAGATCCCAGAGTCATGGCCACATACAGACCAAAAGCTTCCCTTTCATTGCCTCTGGATTTCTTTGATCGGAATGCAGTTTCTTAAAGTTAAACATGTGTTGCATCATAAAAGCACAGAACCACACAAAACTCTGATGAGAAGATTTAATTGAAGAAATGAATTTTAATGATATTTTTCTTACCATCCTAGGAAAATGTACAAAATGAATAGGAGTCATTGTGGGTTTGTTTTACCCCCTTGAAGGCTTATTTTCCTTATTAAGCTCTCAATTATTCAAAGACTAACTATGGATTTTTAGTTTCCTTCATCTCTGTTCTGAAGTCTCTGATTTCACCTGAGGCAAAACACAGGCAAGGTAGAGGGAAGCTATGGCTAAGATGCCTCTCTTCCCCCAATCTGTTGCCATATTGGTATCAGGGGCGTGTGTGTGTGTGTGTGTGTGTGTGTGTGTGTGTGTGTGTATGTGTGTGTTAACAAGAAGACTTCCTGTGCCTCAGACAACAGAACATTAGAACATTCTTATTAATAACAAACTTCTCTGGTGGCTCCATACCTTTGATCCCTGCACATCCTTCTCATACCCTGCAAGAGGCATATCTGTGCTACCCAACAGGCAGTGTCTTCTGGAAGTGACCTTAGAAAGCTATGGGAAGACACAGGCTCCCTTGTCTGAGGAGTCCAGCAGCAGGAGGCCCTGAGCAAGCCGGTAGTCCTAACAAGAGGCATAAACCACATGAAGTCAGAACGTCAGTCAAGGTTGGCAGCTGCCAGAAGCTAATGAACATAGTCACTAAAAACAATGGC
Organism: Rhabdomys pumilio; assembly: GCA_030674055.1. Classification (NCBI taxonomy): domain Eukaryota; kingdom Metazoa; phylum Chordata; class Mammalia; order Rodentia; family Muridae; genus Rhabdomys; species Rhabdomys pumilio. The sequence goes on from JANHMN010000001.1 coordinate 107,821,675, forward strand.
TAGTATTTCTAATATGATATAAATCAACTCTTGAAAGGTCCTTGTCAACCCCTTTGGTCATCTCAACATTCAAGGACACAAGAGTACTTGTATGAAAAGTGGGTAACACCTCCACAGAAGATGCAGACTTTGGGATGCTCACTGCAACTTCATTCAAGATTGTTACAACTTGGATGCAAGCACAGTATCTTTCTATTAACCACAGAACAAACTGTGGCAACCCAGCCTGTAGAAATATAACTCAGCACTAACAGGGAATGAGCGGCCAACCATGGAAAGGCATGAGGAAGCCTGCAGGAACGGCGGACAGAGGGGCGTGGCTGGTGGGGGGAGTGAATGTGTGGAGCTCAGGATTCCCGGTGAGATGAGTACATGTGACATAGTGACAGAGATGCTATCACACTGCATCTGTCCAAACCCCTGAAATGCGCAGAGCCTTCGATACCATGAAGGGCAATCTTGGCATCAGTGATGAGCAGATATGGGTTTATGGTGACAACCGTACAAGTGTAGTGTGAGACACTAGTCATGGAGGGGCTGTGGGTTGAGGGGGGTGATGGCAGGTAGTCTGTAGTTTTCTCCTAATGTAAACCCAAACCCTCTCTTTAAAAGAAATGGCTCTTAATTAACTAATATAAAATAAGACTACACAGGAAACATTTAACAGCAAAGCAGCCTTCTGGTTAAGACTTACAAGTAGAAATGTACAGAGGGGACTCTAACACTGTAGACACACAGAAGACATGCATACACACAGACACGCAGAAGACATACATACATTCACATACACACATATATACATAAGTACACACACATATACACATGTAGGCAAATACACATATACAAGCATATACACACATAAACACACATATGTACACATAGACTCATACACACACACAAGCACACACACACACATACATCTGTTATTGGCATTCAGCTTGTGGTCGCCAACATGAAAACCCTTCATCAAAAGCTAGCCAAGCTAGAATTTCTTAAAGTCATAAGTGGCCAAAAGAGATTAGCCAGAAACATAAGCTCCAAGCTTGGGTTTCCAATGTACCCAAGAGAGGAACACCTCCCAACTCCAGCCTGTTCCTGGCAGTTCTTTCTTCCCTTTTGAAATGCTCTTGGACACTTGCACAGTGCCTGAGTCTTTTCCTAGTATTAGGTAAGGGCCCCTCGGAGATAATGCAAGCAGCTTGGCTGGCCCCAGGCTTCCCCTCGGGTGAGTGCCAGTTAGTTGGGCTGTTTGTGTTCCTGGCACTTCTTTCTGGATTGAAGAGTCAACATTCATCTACAAAGCTCAATCCAGGCAGTTCCAGAACAGCAGAGTGGTGTGTGCAGAAGGCAGGCAGAGCCCAGGGTAGACGGGAAGCTGCCCAAGGCGTTCCAGCAACTGAACAGCCATTCTGTGTGACTGGGGAAATCATTAGGAAAACACCGTCCAAAGCAGCCTGGAGACAAGAGAGTTTTATTTGAGCCTCATGAAAATAGCCCTGCAGCACGTCCCTCAATCACTGACGAGCTCCACTCTGGAAAACCCTGCTCCCTGCCAAGATCCCAAGGTCCTGCTCCAAGATTTCTGAGGCCCCTGCAAGGAAAACCTCTTCCCTCCTTCCTTTCATGAGAGGCACTGGGTACATGCAGGAGAGAGCTGAAAACTGCCTTTTTCTTTTAGCCTCAAAGTCTCCAGGAAGAAATGGCCTTGTCTTTGGCAAGACTGTGATCACTGCTCGACTCTCTGGTGCACTGGCCTAGGATTGACATTGGCAGGCCGACTCTTCCATGGTGACATCTTCAAAGTAGCCTCCATCTCTTCACTGTCTGCTCCTGAGTTGAACACACGGCTGACACTCAGGCTAGGACCAGTGGCGGATGAGGTTGTTGGACTTTCATTAGCTTCCATAGATCTACTATGTAGTCTTGTGCTGTCCTATATTTAAAAATTGCATCTGATCTGAAACTCTCAGAGATCTACAGAAGAAGAGACATACTAGATCTCCTTTCTCATGCTCCACAGCAGAAGAAAGAGGCACTCCTGTCTGCATCATCACTACCTAGTCTTTTGTCGTTCCAGGTACAGTCTCAGTACCCAGGGCTCAGCAGGAGTATTATCGTGAAGGGAATTCAGAGACAAGGACCCCATCCCCCATTTGACTCAGTGTGTCCACTGTGTTTATGAGAGTTTGACTCTAGTTTGACCTACATTCTTCACACAGCACCAATGAAGCACTTTGTGTCTCTAGCTCTGTACCAGGGCATATGCAGGAACCCCAGCAATTCCCCCCCAGCAATCACGGCTATAGAAACAGACCCACTGAGGCAGGAATCTGGCAGTCAGCAGGAAGTGGTGTGGGAATGTGGAGTCATATTTCTTCTGGTCTCCTTGTCTGTTTTCCTCTTTATTCTCAATAACATGAAACCCCGTGACAGAGTCCTTCCTCGCACCCAGCCCACAGAGTTTGTCCCCAGCCTCATGGTACTGCTGTATTCTAGCATGTTTACGAACATGGATGCTTTTCAAGGTTTGTAAGTAACTTCCTGTCATGGCTCCAGAAGCTCACATGTTTGAACACTTGGTCCTCCAGCTGGGGGTGCTATTTGGGAAGGTTATAAAACATTTATGAGGTGGAGCTTTACTGAGGGAACTGTGTCACTGGAGGCAGGCTTTGAGGTCTTATAGTCTGGCCTTACTTCCTGTCCTGCTTTTTGTCTGGAGATGAGATATGACCTCTCTTTCCTGACTGCCAGGCCTCATACCTCAAATGCTCTGTCTTTCTAATGATGACTGTGTCCTCTCTAAACTGTAAGCCCAAATAAATCCTTTTCCCATTACTTTGCTTTTCGCTGAGATACTCAGTCACCTCCTCATTCTGGCTAGGAGTGCAGGGGTAGGTGGATGTCAAACTCTAGTTTTGAGTTCTATAAATAAAGCAGAAGACAACAAATGAGGTTCCTGAGGTGCAGAACAAGAAAAGTGAGTTTTATATGACCAGAACTGTAAAGATATTGCAGGCTCTTTGAAAGAAATGATTGAACAGAAAGCACTTGGAGACTGGATATTAGGGATTGCCACAGTTCTGCTCAGGTGTTAGATAACACACATATGATATTGGTACTGGATAT
>JANHMN010000001.1:107824810-107843197 GCA_030674055.1 Rhabdomys pumilio
GATATCTGCTCAGGTGTTAGATAACACACATATGATATTGGTACTGGTTATTGGATATCTGCTCGAGTGTTAGATAACACACATATGATTTGGATGGTGCTAGAGAGTGTACAGGAAGAAATGCCTGGCTGAATGAGAAGGGAAAGGGGGCTTCAGGCTGGTCATATCAAGAGGGGTGAGAAACAGCTTGGAGTTTCTGCTTCAGTACCAGCACTGGGCTCATTAGTCCTTGATGCATTTGCCAGTGCCAGTAATGGAAGCCAATAGAAGTGTATCCACAAAAAGATGCCTTCAGACAGGAGAGGAAGTTTTTGAATAGAACATGATGGCCTTGCCCTGTGGCTGCACTGAACCAGAACATCTGGGATCTGTAGCCTTGCAGTCCTCCCCACACTTAATCTGGTCTTGACACACTGGGAGGTTTAGTCAAAGGTATGAAAGCAGAGGCATGTGGAGTAGCTCACTCACGCTCTGAACATCTGTTCTTAGATTAGCCACTCTGAAAAGACATGTAAACCAACCCTAGGAAGAGACATCTGAAAGCCTTTTTCAGATTGCATAGAGTAGTGTGTGTGTGTGTGTGTGTGTGTGTGTAGCTGTGTAAGAACCCTGACCTGCAGAGCTCAGCTCTACCCACCCAGGAACATGATTAAGAATGAAATGTTAACTTTAGGGCTCTGGGATTAAAGATATTTATTACCCAGCAATAGATAATTCTAGCACTGGAAACAATGAGATACAAGACTTTGGAAGGGAGTGTTGGTCTGCATGCCTAAGGCTGTCTGTGGAGAATGCTGGCCTGGCTTGTTGGGAGGGTTCAAGTGAAGGGGAAAGGGCACCAGCAGGGAGGGGAAGTGCTGCTGCCAGCTGCTGGGCTGATCTGAAGCTGGTGGGAGGAGCTGGTTAGTGAGCAGTGTTTGGGGAGCTTCTGGTGGTGAAAACTTCAGGAGAGCAGATCTCTTCCCAGGCAGTGTTACAGCTCTTGAGACAGATGCTCTCAGACAATGGAGTAATTCTCACACACTTTTATTCCTTCTGGATAGGATCTTATATATAGTTTTGGGGTTGGTTGGGTCTGATAGCAGGTGCTTCCTATTGGCTTGGCATGAGATGTCTCATCTATATGAGGAGGGACTTGTGGGCACTGCCCCTACATGACTAATGGCCAGAATTCCCTCTATGGGAGGCTGCGGCTTCATGATAGGGGCCTGGAGTTGGGAGCAGGTGAAGCTCTTGCTGTCCCTTCCAGGTCTCTGGGGCTTCAAGCCCTAGCTTGACCTTACCAGGCTTCCTCTCACAGTCCACCACCCAACAAGGGAAGTTTCAGAATAAAAGCCCAATAACTATGCAGTATATGACAGTTTCACCTTAAGTACACTGCTTGGGTTAGCGCCTTACTTGCTTTACTATGGCTGTTAAGAGACACCATGATGAAGGCAACTTATGGAAGAAATAATTTGTTTAAATCTTATAGTTTCAGAGGATGTGTCCATTACCATCATGGTGTGGGGCATGGGAGCAGACAGACAGGTGTGGTCCTGGAGCCATAGCTGAGAGATCATGCCATACAACAAAATCACGAGGCAGAGAGAGCTGAGACTAGTGAGCTTTTGAAACCTCAAAGCCCAACCCAGTCCCACCGCCTCCAACAAGGCCACATCTCCCAATCCTTCCCAAATAGTTCCACAACTGGGAGCCATGTATTCAAATATTTGTGCCTATGGGAGCCATTCTCATTCAAACCACCAGTTATTAGGCTGATACCCACAGCAATAAAGTCGCTGAACTGTTGAAGAGGCAAGCTGTGACAGACGGTTTTACTAGAAGAATATACCAGTGAGGCCAGATAGGGTGTGGGTGGGAGGGAGGGCAGTGGAAGCAGGGCCTGGATTGAAGTGAGCACAGGGCAGAAGGCAGCACCTGCAGCCAAGGGATATATTCCATCTTTGCCCCCAATTCTACCAAAGGCAGCAGCTCCCTGAAACTCAAGACTTCCCAATACAGTAGCAAACTCTGACACTTCAGCCAGCTCAAGTGTCAACCATACATAAGGATATTCATTTCTTCCCCTAGACCTTCTCCCTCTTTCTCAGTACCTGGCTACTGAGCTGTAGCCAGCTTGCCTCCATGAGGCATGCCATGCTATCCTTTTGGGGATACCATCCATCAAGGATTAGGCCACCAGAAATTGCAAAACTTGTGCCTTGGCTTTTATCAAAAAGATAAAAAATATTAGGGATATAGAAAAAAATCAAAGTTTTCTTAAACTGCTGGAAGGACTGTAAATGGGCCCAGCCATATGGACAACTTATGGGAGTTCTCAAAGCACTAGACATATAACCCCATATGATGCAATACCACCACCACCAGGCCTATGTCCACAGGAAGAGTCAGTATGTCAGAGACGACATCACTACTGATGTTTACTGCAGCACTGCTCGCAATAGCAAGATGTGGACTCATCTCAGGGTTCACTGGCAGATGAGCAGATAAAGGTAAACAGATAACATATTCCACAGATGCGAAACACTCCAGTAACAACATCCTGACAGTTAGAGACCTTACTTAGATCAAATGACAAACATCAGGTGCAGCAAGGCAGGTGACACACCACAGATGTAAGGACGGACAGTGGAGACTGGGGGGTCCATGACCTCACGCAGTTAACATTCCTTTCTATTAGGAACAGTCTTCCAGATAATTTAGAATCATTTGTGCCAGCCCAGGTATCCTAAAAGCTATCCTTCCTTCCAGCTGTTACTCATCCCCTTCATCTTCCATATTCTCCAGGTCTGATGATCACTGCCCATCTTTATGTTGCTAACATATACTGAAATATCACTATTTACTCTACAAGTATGTGCCAATTTTAATATACCTTCTAAAGAATTATACTACTGAACTCATTGGCACGGTGTGGAGGGAGGATTTCCTGAACAGAACTCCCATGGCTCAGGCTCTAAGATCAAGGATTGATAAATGGGACCCCATGAAACTGAAAAACTTTTGTAAGGCAAAAGACACAGTCAATAGGACAAATCTACAACTTACAGATTGGGGAAAAAATCTTAACTAACCCCACATCCAATAGAGGACTAGTATCCAAAATATATAAAGAACTCAAGAAGCCAACCTCCAAAAAACCAAATTATTCCATTGAAAAATGGGGTACAGAGCTAAACAGAATTCGCAAGAAGAATCTTGAATGGCCAAGAAGCACTTAAAGAAATGTTCAAAGTCCTTAGTCCTTGGAGAAATGCAATGACCCTGAGATTCCACCTTACACCAATCAGAATGGCTAAGATCAAAAGCTCAGATGACAGCAGATGCTGTTAGGGATTTGGAGAAAGAGAAACACTCCTCCATTGCTAGTGGGACTGCAAATTGGTATAACCACTCTAGAAATCAATCTGGCAGTTCTTCCAAAAATTGGAAATAGACCTACCTGAAGACCTAGCTATACCACTCTTGGGGATATACCTAAAAGATGCTCCATCATATCGCAAGGACACATGCTCCACTATGTTCATAGTGACCTTATTTGTAATAGCCAAAGCCTGGAAACAGCCCAGATGTCCCTCTAACGAAGAATGGATACAGAAAATGTGGTTCATTTACACAGTGGAATACTACTCAGCTATTAAGATGAGGACATTATAAGTTTTATAGGCAAATGGATGGAACTAAAAAAATATCATCCTGAGTGAGTTAACCCAGACCCAAAAGGACATGCATGATAATAAGTGGATATTAACCAAAAAGTATAGAATACCTAGGATACAACCCACAGAACTTAAGACATTTAACAAGCAGAAAGGCCCAAGTAAGGATGCTTCAATCCCACTTAGAAGAGGAAAGAAAATAATCACAAGAGGCAGAGGGAGGGAGGAACCTGGTTGTGGGGGAGAAGAAAAGGGGAACAGGATCAAGTATGGGGGTAAGGGGGCAGGAGAGAAGCCCAGAGGGCCATCAGAATGAAGAGGAGGGAGCCCATAGGAAGACCAGTAGTCTCAAGTAACTTGGACCCCTGGGAGCTCCCAGATACTGAGTCACCAACCAGGCAGCTTACACTGGCTGGTCCAAGGCCCCACACATAAATAGCAGAAGACTGCCTGGTCTGGCCTCAGTGGGATAAGATGTGCCTAATCCTCTTGAAACTGGAGGCCCCAGGGACGGGGGAGGCCTGGTGGGAGAGATCCTTGAAGGATGGGATGAGGAACTGGGGGGGGGGGCAATAGCTGGATTGTAAATAAATAAAATGAGAAGAAGAAAGAAGGAAAGAAAGAAAAGAAAGGAAAGAAGGAAGGAAGGAAGGAAGGAAGGAAGGAAGGAAAAAAGAAAGAAAGAAAGAAAGAAAGAAAGAAAGAAAGAAAGAAAGAAAGAAAGAAAGAAAAAGCGTGCTTTGACCCAAGCAATCCTTTGCCTGGGGCTTTGGCCCAGTGTTAGGAAGACAGATGAGAACACCAAGACTTGAGAGGTGTCCTCCCAGGGAGGACGTCTTCTTGACCCAACTATTTTCATTTCTACAGCAGGCAGAGGCAACTGCTGGAACTTATAAAATTTTCTTAAAATGCCATAAAATAGGCGCAGGAGGAGATGGCAAGCAGCCCCTGGCTCCAGTCCAGACCCTTCCACCCTAGCCGAGGCGCCTGAAACCACAGCAGGCTTTCATCTTCCCCTGGTGTGAGAACATCATTCTGATTTCCTTCCATGTTCCCCTCTTGTCACATTCGGAGCCACCAAGGAGTCACCAAGCCCTGAGCGCTAGACACACTGAAGGCTCGGGAACCTGAGTATGCACGTGTCTCCACCCAAATCTTGATTATTCTTCAGTTGTTTTTTGTGTCCAGCCACACACTCCACTATGTGCCTCCTAGTCTACTTCCCCTAAGCTGCTTGCCTCAATCAATTTAAAGGATCCTTTCTGACTCTTCCAAACAACATGTCTGCTGTCTGTAAAATGCCTCTCTGCCCTGCTGTCCCTTCCCCTCCTCCCACAGTCATTCTGTAAGAGATACTCTGAGTTGAAATATTTCAGGCCTGAAAGGAAATCTCACCCCTGCAAATAAACTGTGTGTGTGTGTGTGTGTGTGTGTGTGTGTGTGTGTGTGTGTGTGTGTAAAATGCTGCACACCTTTCATCATCACTATACCTGTTTTCCCAAGACTGGTTGGAGCATTCTATTGTTCAGATCTAAGACAATAGCCATTTGCACAGGAAGAAAGAAGTAACCAAGAAAACCAAACACCAACAATGGATGGTGAACACTGTTGTTTGGAAAATAAATTAGACTGAAGACTAAAAATATAAGTAAAGGAGATGGTGGGAAACCAGCCAACCAGCCAACCAAGAAACATAACTGCCACATATGCAGAGGGGTCAGGATCAGCACATCTTCATTGGGTCTGTACACCCAAGCTGCTGCTCAGGGTCTGCCCAGTGTGGAATGAGAGCCTCCACCTGGCCGCCTCTGGATCAAGATGTAGAATTCTTGGCTCCTCCAGCACCATGTCTATCTTGACACTGCCATGCTTCCCGTCATGATGATAATGGACTGAACCTCTGAAACTGTAAGCCAACTCCAATTACATGTTTTATGTATAAGAGTTGCCATGGTTATGGTGTTTTCTCAATAAAACCCTAACTAAGGCATTAAAGCATTGTGCTTTCTCTCATTTGCTGAATCTGGGGGGGGGGGCAGGGTAGGTTAGGGGTGGGGTGAGGAGTGGGGGTGAGGGTGGAAATGATGTGAAAGCAGAAGGGGATTGTAATGGGGGGAGAAAGAATAGCCCATGTGTCGGGGGGGTGTATAAGGATGGAGGGTGCAGGAGATTGTGCTAAAGTACATTATATATAGCCTAGGCCCCTGCCTGTGACACTCCAGAGCTATGGGCTGCTGCTGGCCAGAGCTTCTTTCCACAGCCATGTCCCTTAACTCTTAGAAACCACTGCCTCCCAGCTTCCTCTCCCTGGAGCCTAACTCTGTAGGTGCCATTCAATCCCTCCTTCCCAGTACCGAATGTCCAGCTAGCATTCTGGGTCCATAAGGCTACCTGGCCTTTTATGTCCTATATTGACACCCAGTCAGGCAAAGGCCTGAAAAGAAGGAAAGGCTTCTGACAGCCAATGGCTTTTGGACTTGAACTATGCCAGACCTCCCAAAGTTTCCTCTCCAGGCTGCCTCTATAAATCTCATACACCATTACCTAAAACGAGCATAGTAGAAACATATTTGTAGGGATGTCCAGGCTGGTGTGATCAGTGGTGTAGGATGTCTTCCGGTCATTATGTACACAGCCCAACTGCCTGTTCTTTCTTCGCCCTAGCCTAAGGCAACAGTTGTGTTCCTCACACACTCCAACCACAGTGTGCTACCTTGCCACAACCCCAGAAGCCACAGAACCAACCCATTATGGACTGAAACCTCTAGGACTATCAGCCAAAGTCAACTTTTTGTGTTGACTGTCTCTGGCGGTCTCTACAGTAGCAGGGTGCTGACTAACACAAGGAGCCTGGCCTTACTCATTTTTCTCTTGGGACCTCAGGCAAGACTAGGTTTATTCTGCCCTTGTGTGGGTGGGCCTCATTCAGTCAGGCCCAGGAGTGAGCAGAAGGAAAGACTTCTGACAGCAAATGGCTTTTGCACTGGAACCACATCAAAACTCCTGTAGTTTCCTCCCGGGTCGCCTCTATGATCTCACACACCATTACTTAAATTAATCTGCCCATCTATTAGTCTGTTGATTGACCAAGTCTCCCATTGGTCCTGTCTCTCTGAAGGACTGTAATTAATGACTTCCTATAAGTAGAGCTGCTCCATAATCAGGTGCCTCGACATGGGACAGCTAAAGGAGTGTGAGGTGAGCTTGTCTATTGCTTGGTCCCCTTCACCAGGTGACGGAGGGCTGAAGACATAAACCCAAACTCCAGTTGTTCAAAGACAGGAACACCATTGCCTAGCTCTCTCCTCAGCACAGTCCAGTGTTCCAGAGCTACTCTGTAACACAGGCCCCACCACTCACCCACCATTCACTCATCTCAGAACATGGCATACATACACGGATACATTCTTTCTTAAAAGTCATGCATTCAGAGGCACAGACGATTCCCCTTCATCTCCTTCTTCCCCGATCCGGGCTCCCTCCAAAGTTATCCAACCTGTTATCAGCTCAGTATGTACCCTTTTCATGTCTCCTCCTGTGAACTCACCACATGAGTGTATAGCTGGAGAGATGTGTGCTGTTTCATCATGGGGCAGTGTTTTCAGTCTTAATCAACAATTTCCTTTCCTCCCTGGAAAAATGGAGAGCTTTCTGTTCCAGAGAGGATACATGTGAATCTCTGCATGAAACAGTGACTTGATAGGCAGACACTTCTCACCTAGACAGACAGCTGCAGTAACTCCCTAACCCTGCTGCTCTTACTCTCCACCAAAAAGCCCCCCAAAGGCCACCTCTGACTAAGCCCCCCACTGTAGACTGTACTAGTAGATTTCCTACTGCCTTACGGTGAACACCAAGTCACTAGGCAAGGCTTACAGGACCCATACCAATCCAGTCTGAGGCTGCTCTTGCTTCTCATCTTACTTCAGCCGTCCTAAATGCATCACAGTTTTCAGGATACAGCACACTTGGCCCCGCCTCCTGAGGCATGCCTGGCAAAAACCTCCTGACTTCTAACACTCCACTCACAGGGCGCTTCTATCTGAAACCATGCCTAACTTCCCTTATTGATGTGTACTGGTCTCAACTGGACACACACACATGTTTAATCCCAATGCTCAAAGGCTGAGGCAGGAAAATTTCAAGTTCGAGGTTGGCCTGGGCTATGCAATGCACACCTGTCTTAAATATTTTATCACCTTTATCGACATACTTCTTTCTTGCTTTGCCAGACAATACATATAAATCATAAAACCCTTATCTTATTTCACTTTTGAGCCTCAAGCACCTAGTGGCTTATGGAATAGTACAACAGGCAGTTTGTGGCTAAAATAACAAATTTATTTTGTATTTTTTTTTAAATTGAGGCATGACTTGTTTGGTCCCAAATAATATTTAAAATAATATCTAAAAAGATACTGACACTATACCAAGACCAAAACTTTTTAGAGTAATTTTACCATAAGGCAAGCAGAAAATGAAGAGTTGAAAACTGATAAAGACAGGGGCAAAATTACTATGCTCACTGGAAAAGAGCCACAGGATTGGTCTTCCAGCAGCCAAGAGCTGAGCAGAAGCTTCCCAGAGACCCTTGGCTAAAAGACCCTTGCTATAAGAAGTGAAACTAGACCTGACTTGCTTATGAAGCAGAAAACTCTAGCAGACATAAATGTCCTTACCCCCTGTGGACTTGTACAGAGCGATGTCATTCTTCAGGAGTGCAGTGTGTAGCATCAGCTCCAGCTAACTGGTACACCAGCCACCTCACACACCTTTTATGGCTTTAAGAATGCAGAAGTCTGCTTTTTCAGCTGTTCTGAAAGATGACCCTAAGTGTTTCAGCCATCATTATCCCAACGTACTGAGAACACTAGAAGTAGTTTTCCCCATGCAACTGTACACTACACCTGAGTGTCAGGCCCTTCCACACCATTCCTGGCAAACATAATTCACAGAGAATCAGGGTTCCTCGAGCCCTTTCTCATGGACTCATCCACCATGAAGGCTCACCTCAGTATACAATCTAGTAACTCCATGTTCAGAGTGATGCAGTTCACAAATACTATCTCCGTGACAGCTGGGTGGGTTCATGAGAACACAGTTTTTCCACATCTATGCCTTCTCCTCTTACTATATTTCCAACTATGGAGGACTATGAGAACCTGATAAGATGTTGTGCACCTTCTCAGGAAAACAGCCTGTACCTGTTTTCAAGGCCTGGAGGCCACCTGAGGTATACCCATGATAACTAACTTTCTCAGCCTGGGAGAAGATGCAGCCTCTGGTGCAGGCCACCTTCAACACCACTCTGCTTTCTAAAGGATTTGTTCTCTGGCCTCACTGAAGAGCAGATCCTGTGCTTCACTGTCAGCCTGGGTGTGTTAGGCTCCTTCCAGAAAAACAGACTGCTCGGGGAACACCCGTCCCTTTGTGGAGGTGGCACACAGGCCCAGGTTCTCCAGAACTCTGAAACACAAAAGCTCTCCAGTTCTACATCATTAAACATGGCCAAAAGTAACTCAAGTCTGGAAAATATTCAAAATAGGTGTAACCAAATAGATATGCCAACTGTTTTTCCTTTAAATCAGATGAACAAATGGAGAGAAAGCTACCCCGGGTAATACAGCCACCTGCAGTGCCTTCCAAGGAAAATTAGTTGAACTGCAAGGGATATACATAAATAACTAAAGAAATGTCTTGCATAGAAATATTAGGTACTTTGCTGTTGAAACTGAGTAGAAAGTCTAGCAAAAACAAACAAACAAACAAACAAACAAACAAACACCCTAATTTGGATTTGTAATAACAACCTGAAGTTTATATGGGGCTCTGAGTTCAATCCTCAGTAAGAAAAAAAAAAAAAACTTCAGTTCCCTATGAACCCATTCAAACTGTAATGCTCCCAGTCAAATTGTAATGCTCCCAGTCAAACTGTAGTGCTCCCAGTCAAACTGTAGTGCTCCCAACCAAACTGTAGTGCTCCCAGTCAAACTGTAGTGCTCCCAACCAAACTGTAGTGCTCCCAGTCAAACTGTAGTGCTCCCAGCCAAACTTTAGTGCTCCCAGCCAAGCTGTAGTGCTCCCAGCCAAGCTGTAGTGCTCACATCAAACTGTAGTGTTCTCAAACTATAGCGCTCCCAGTTATATTGTACTGCTCCCGACCAAACTGTAGTGCTCCCAAGGTTGCTGTGAGGAGGATCTGCAGATCCTCTTCCTACTACAAGGTTTCTTATTCTAGTATCCGTTCTCTCTTAGCCTTCTCATCCTTCCCAGGGTATCCACAGGCTGGCCCATGCCCAACAGAATCCTTGATATTCCAGGTAGAAACCAGTCTTCTGAAAGGCCAGAGGGCTGGACTTTTGACCCTGATTTCTCATCCATAGGAAAAGTATTTCTTATCATACTGACTGTACCCTGCAGGAGAAGGCCTGAGACACCCAGCATTCAAGGACGAACTATTAAAGGGAAAAGAGCTGGGGTAGACTTCTGGGGAATGTGTCTGAAGGTTTCTGATCGGTGGAGTGAGACGTGGTTCCACTCAAGAAGAAGCCAGTTCCTCCACCAGTTTCTTTTTCTGTTGCTTCGATAAAGCAAAAAGCTATGTAGGAACTGTTTGGTTCACAATTCCAGATTACAGTTCATTATGGCAGCGGAGCCTCAGTGGTAGGAGCTTGAAGCAGCTGGCTACACTGAATCCACAAACGGAAGAAGAGAGCGTCAAGCTCATGGCTGCTGGTGCTCAGTGCTTCCTCTCCATCCTACACAGTATAGGATCCCTGCCCAGGGGAACCACCTGCCCAGGGGAGCCTGCCCAGGGCTGCCCACCCACAACTAAGATTGCTCTTCTCACATCAACTAACTGTCAAGACGAGCCCTCACAGACATCCTCAGAGGCTAATTTAATCTAGACAGTTCTTCACAGCTGTGCTAGAGGTCTACCCTCCTAGGAATCGAGTTAACAACTACTACCTAGGTCAGCCAGGCCTGACCTAGGATAAAGAAGAGTTCCAGTTTGGGAGAAAATAAAGGGTGGAGGAAGAAGAGGGAGAAGAACAGAAGGCCACTCTGACTTCTGTCATCTCCCACATCCATGGACCCAGCACAGGACAGAACTCAAGCCTCCCAGCTCTTCCTCTGAGGTGCTCTTCTCCTTCAGGCCACACTCACATGCCTTCCCTGCCATGATAAGCTATACTTTCAAATCATGAGCCAAAATAAACCCCTCCCTCATTAAAGTGTTTCTTGTCAAATATTTGGTCACGGTGATAAGAAAAGTAACTAATATAAAAATTGGGGTCCTAGTCAGATGTGATGGAGCATGTGAAGTCCTAGCTCCTAGGAGGCAGATGCAGAAGTACTGTTGAACATTCAAGGACAGTTTGGGCTACCTAGTGAGTCGGTGAGATTCAGGCAAGCCAGGGGTTGTATAGTAAGACCCTGTGCCCTTACAAAAAGAAAAGAGAAAGAAAGAAAGAAAGAAAGAAAGAAAGAAAGAAAGAAAAGAAGGAAGGAAGAACAGAAGAAAGAAAAAAGAAAGAAAGAAAGAAAAGAAGGAAGGAAGGAAGAACAGAAGAAAGAAAAAAGAAAGAAAGAAAGAAAGAAAGAAAGAAGAGAGAGAGAGAGAGAGAGAGAGAGAGAGAGAGAGAGAGAGAGGGAGGGAGGTGGTGTCCTCTCTGTGCTAAGCCCTGGCGGGGTCACAGGCTTCTGGAACTAGCTGTGGCAATAATATGGCAGTGTCTAAGGCTGTAGATTAGAGAAGCCTCAGAGTTCTGAAAGTAAGACTTAATGGGCCATTCAGATGAGGATGAGGGAAACCAGCATCCCAATGCACATCATAAGCCAGGTTTGTGAGCTTTCCGAGGGGAGCAAAGGCTCTATTGGAAACTAGGGGCCCTTTATGTTACATTCTGGTAAAATATTTTGCTGCCTTATGCCCACATCCTAAAAAAAGGTCTGAGGCTGAATTAAAAAAAAAATGATAGGCAAATTTGTTTGGGGAAGGAAGTTTCACAACAGTGTAGTATCTAGCCTGTGACATGGTCTTTGCTCAATGCTTTTAACCAGATTTGTAGTGAGAAGGAACATACAGGCAATACATGCAGTGTGGCATACTGAGGAGGGTGGCTAGGTTAAAGCAGGGGATAAAGAACTGAGAGTAAGCAGCAGTGGCCACTGAAGAGGTTACTGAAGGAGATACTGTATAGTCAGCACCGAGTCAAAATGCGTAAGACTGTACCCATCAAGAGCTAGTGCTCCTGTCGAGGTTCTCTCTCAACAACAGCCATCAAGGCACACAAAGGCGACCGTGGTGAAGGAGTTCAAGCTACAGAACTGGCAGCAGAACTTAAGCACATGGTACTCGTTTTTGCAGACATGCAAAATGTGAGAATTATAAGATCATAGGGACTTAAAGTTCCAAAAAGCCACAAAGGTCAGGCTGCACCAGATTCCCTATAAGGTGGCCCCAAGAGGCCACTTTGTAAAGCTGTGCATGTGAAGCCTGGTTGTAGTGGAGAGTTTAGGATGTAATCGGTGCCAGGCATGTGGGCCATCCACCAAGGAGAGATGTAGGTACTAAGTATAGCCTAGAGAAAGGACATATGCTTTGGGCACCAGAGCAGGACAAGTGGGTCCACCCATGCCTGTTGCAGTCCTGGACACCAGACAGGGATGGCAGAGTACGTTCTCTCTACTGCAGTCAGTCTTTCCTTGCTCTGTGTGTTCCTTCATTTTGAGCTTTGGGCCTTTAAATGATGTTGGAACAGAGACTCTGTGATGACATTTGCAACATGAGATGGCCGTGAACCTCTGTGAGCCACAGATAGAATATTATGGTTTGAATGTCGAAGGCCCCACAGGCTCATGTATTTGAATATTTAGTCCCCAGCTGGTGACACTGTCCCGGAAGGTGGTACAGCTTTTAGGAGGCAAAGCATCATTGGGAGATGTGGGTTGTTGGAGATGAGGGGTCCCTTGGGTTATACCAATGATTTAGACCTAATTGTTGTTGCCCAATCAGCCTCCACAGAAGCAAACAAATCCACTTTCTTGCTGCCCAAGCCACAAACCACTCCCTCCACAAGGCCTCCTCAATATGATAGGATGTACTTCCCCAAACAGAGAGACAAAATAAAGCCTTCCTCCCTCAGGTGGCTGCATATCAGGCATTTTGTCACAGTGACAAACAGGCAACCCCACCCGGGCATGCGCAGGGCCCCCTGTTCAATCCCTGTTATAACAATAGATAAAAATAAATCAGTATTGCCATTTATCCCTTATTATCATTTAGAAGGAATCTGTACTTCCAATGTATTACATGACATTAGATCATTAATAAATATATTTCAAAAAACAAGAGATCAGCCTAGAGACAGCAATTTTGTCCATGGACTAAAAGGCGGAGGAGTAAAAGCCATGAGCATATTATATTAGATTTAACAGTGGGAACAGCAGAAACACCATGATCAAGAAGTCAAAATAAGCCAGGCAATGGTGGCACACACCTTTAATCCCAACACTCGGCAGGCAGGGGCAGGCAGATCTCTGTGAGTTCTAGGACAGTCTGGTCTACGGAGTAAGTTCCATGACAGCCAAAGCTATATAGGGAAACCTTGTCTCAAAAAAAAAAAAAAAAAAAAATAGAAATGACACCTGGGCAGCTGTTAGTGAACGCTCTGTAAAGGGATAGGCAATAAAAACCTTAGGCTTGGACAGGCATCTGTCAGTGCCATGAGAAAGCAGTCACAGGCGACATCTAAACAAATGAGGTGGGTCCTGTCCTAGGAAAGAAACAAACGGGGATTTGGGGCACATGGATTCCTTTAGCTCTAGGCTTAGCACAGCCCGATCCAAAAAGAAATGTTATAACTTAAAAGACCTAGGATATGCCCAGATATTCACTCCTACAAACTCAGATAACACAGGAGAAGAAAGGACAAACTTCTCTTCAACAGAGAAAACTGTCTTTGCTTCTGGAAGATGTTTTTATGACCCATGTCGTGGTCTCTTCATCGTGTGGTCACTTGGACCTTCAGGATAGCAGCTTTCCTCCACCAGTCCCCGAGCCTTGATTCTTAGTTTTCATGCTCTTAACACAGATGCAGTTTTCAGTACTTCAAGCAAAATCAGAAACTGGATCTCACTGCCACAAAACCAGTTTCTATTCACATTTCTGTCACATGGAACTCTGCTGTGGGCCTGTCTTCTGAACAGAAAGATTCTAGAATAGAGAATTCACTGCTTATTCTCATAGACAGGGACCATGGCTTAAAAAGCCACAAGTAAAAATCTTTTCTTACTTGTAAAATGTGGAATGATTCTTGATTCATTAAGTTTGTATCTGAGATCGAAACAACTCTATTTCTAAAGAGGAAAAAGAGCGTGCCCTCAAAGATTTCACTCGTTAGTTCAATACTGAGTGAATGTGTGGTCCTCTTCCTCTTCTGTAGGGAGGAGGGAATCTGTCTCTCAGTGTAGGAATTCCATTATCTGAACAAGGTTGGACAGATCCATGAATCCATCACAGCCTTTATATTAGCCCTTCAGAAATCAGCGTGTGCCTCACTTTCCTGCCCTTTGACAGCTGAGGGTATCTCAGCAGTTACTTTTAATTCCAGCAACTTCTGTAGCATGTTTCATGTATTGGTAAACACAACCAAAGCAAGACTGCCTTTCAAATCACTCTTGAATTATATTCCAATTCTGTGTTTCTGGGTTTCGAATAACTGATATAAAATAAATAAGAGATAAGGTTAAGAGTCCTTACATAAAGAGGAAAGGTTAAATGTGACTTAGACAAAGGATCTTAAAATATCTATTTCTGTTAAGCTGGAAAGCAACAGAAAAATACCAACCATGCAAATGCAGGAACATACCACCCCAGAACCAGAACACTCAAAACCAAAAGGGCCTTTCCTCTCGAGTCTCCACCAGCCAGTTAGTAAATACTACCTTCCCCAACACACACACACACGTGCCATGCGACATCTGTGTGCATCCTGTGCACACACAGCACACACACAGCACAGCACACACACAGCACAACACACACACAGCACCTTTGAATGAGACCAAGGTTAGAAGTAGCTATAAGAAAAATTTAAAACTTCATTAAAATACAATAGAAAAAAATAGGAAGAAAGAAGACACATACAAGGTATTGTTTTAAAGATACTATATATGCTGGATGATGGTAGCACACACCTTTAATGCCACATTTGGGAAGCAAAGGCAGGCAGATCTCTAAATTTGAGACCAGCCTAGTTTACAGAATGAATCCTATGACAGCCAGAGATACACAGAGAAATCTTATTTCAATAAAACAAAAACAAACAAACAAAAAAAACCCCAAAAGATAATATATGAAATACGTAATACTTATATGTGGCAGAGAAATTTATTTCTAATTCAGTTACAAAATCTGCTCATCAGGTAGTATGTCCCCCAAAGTAATTTTTGTTTTCCAACAATTTTAATAAGTGTACAGCTTGTCTTCACATCCCATCACTGTCCCTTGAAAAGGAACCTTTAGATGGAGGTACCGCTCTGCTGTTTCATGTTCTTCCAGTTCCTGTTTGTATAATGACCATTACAAAACCTATGAATTGTTTCCTGTTTATAAAATGATTCAGCTTAGAGAGGAGGCAGAGGAGACAGTTATTCAGGGATGGTTATTCAGCCCTCTCTCCCCCACCCTCCCCTGCAGACATCCCATTACAAAGAGCCTGACTCACTCTGTCACACAAGCTTGGTCCTTCTAAGAGTTTTGCAGATTGTTATGATGAATACTGGCTCATAAATCTGGGTGAAGCTATCTGTGCCATTTCCTCACAGCCAAAAAGAACACCAACAAGGGTGCCAGACAGTCCTCAGTCCTCCTTTATGAAGTGATCTGTGCTTTGCCACTTGGAGGAAGAGTGACTTAGCCATTAAGGTGCCTGAGTCAAGTATGCACCCCCTCCCCCAGCCCCAGTCTACATTCCTCAGTGAGATTATGGTGATGCATTCTGGCACTGGGCACAGAGATCTGCTGGCTTCCTCTGTGAGAGGTCAGGGAGCAGTTCTGGGGCTGAGCCTTAAGATCAAATACAAGCAGTGAGTCTCTCTTCCAGAGTTGGGGAGAAAGCCTTCCATGGGAGCATTGCTTCCTCGGGCTAAAGAGAAAGGTGCCTGGACAAGAACTGCAGGGCTACCATGGCAACTCACACTGCACATCCTTCACATGTCACATGGTGCTTACTAACATTCTGGTCCTTAGATACAGCCTGTGGCAGAACGCTCACCTAGCTCAAAGTAAAAGCAATGAGATGGAAAGGGGGAAGGCTAGAAAGAAAGGAGGGAAGAATGGAGAAAGGGAGGGAGGGAAGGAGGGAGGGAGGGAGGGAGGGAGGACAAAAAGGGAGACAAGCTGGTTGTTTGAACCTCCCCCCCCATACACCTCACACTGACCCCAAAATCAGCAGCTGACCCACAGGGAGCCTCATAGGAGCAGCTCAACCTCAGACTCTCTCAGAAGACATGGAGGTACTTAGGGAACCACAAGTGTCTAGATTACTTCAGTGTTTTAAAAATCCCTTCTTGGATCAACCCAACTGGGAAGGGTAATGACAACTCAGAGAACTGACTGAGTGGGTGGTACACAGGAGCTGGGCTGGGAGAGAAAGGAGCCGGGGTTCCAGCTATAAAGGCCAGCCTGACTGAAGAAAGGGGCATGGCCAGGAGGCAGGAAGGCAGGGAAAAGCCCTGGCTAGCTTGCTGGGCAAGTGATTAACACACGGCCACTGTGTGTGAGGGTGGATTAAGAATTCTGACCCACTCCTTACCTCGAGGTGTTCCCAGATTCAGTTCAATACACAGACACATAAACCATCAGATAAATAAAAGTGTTTGCCTCTACAGTCTGGCAGGAGTCAAATACTATGGACTCTATAAGCTCTCCTCGGGAAGACAGAGAGGGGCTGCTGAGGTAGGTTACACTGGATTTTCCAGGAGAATGATAAAGGTACAAATGGGAGGAGGGTGCTAGAGGCAAATTGAGGAGACAGAGTCTTTGGAAAACTGAGATTACATTAGGAGAGTCCAACTGTGGAAAGAGAGGCGTATCTACCATGTTGGAGACATCAAGGCATCAAGTGCAGCAATCTTGGGGATACCGACAATTGACAGAGACAGAAGATGCTGAAGGTCGTGGGGGATGATGAGGTTACATTGGCAGAAGGGAGTCTCAGTGAGGAATTGTCCAGATCTCCAAGTCTGTAGCGTGTCTGTGAGGACTACCTTGTGTATGTTAATTGATGTGAGAGGATTACTGAGCCTAAAATTGAGGGCCACCATCCTCTGGCTCTAGGTCCCAGACTGTAGCAGTGTCAGGAAAGTGAGCTGAGCAGTGGGCTTGCATGCTTCACTTCTCTCTGCTCACCTGTGGACAAAATCTGATTACTGCTTTAAGGTCCTGCTACCTTTATCTCCCTGCTAACCCGTAATCATGAGATAACATAACCTTTTTCTAGTCCTAAAGTTGCTTTTTGTCGGGTATTTTGACACAGCAACAGAAATGAAACCAACACAGCCATATCTGAGAACACCAACTGGTCTAGGAAAGCAGCAGGAGGAACCAAAAAGGCAAACAAGAACCCCAAAGACTGGGAGACAGACCCAAGTGTAAACATGCGCACATGTGTAATGAGGAAAGGGAACCCACTCTGAGCTAGTGACATGTTATACTGAGGCTATGGCGGGGTGGCTGTCCTAAGAACAGTGGAACACGGGGGCAGGGGATCCCATGAGACTAAAAAGGACCTGCTGAAAAAATTCTAGAACTTACACAGGAAGGAGAGAGAGAGAGAGACAGAGAGACAGAGAGACAGAGAGAGAGACAGAGAGAGACAGAGAGAGAGACAGAGAAAGAGAAAGAGAAAGAGAAAGAGAAAGAGAAAGAGACACAGAGAGAGAGAGACAGAGAGAGAGAGACAGAGACAGACACAGAGAGAGAGAGAGACAGAGAGAAACAGAGAGACAGGGAACAGCAAAGCAAAGCAAAAGACCAGACACAAGAGTGCATCCAGGAAATCAGCTGGGCAGAGGATACGAACTCCCTTAGTGTAGACTAATAAAATCCAAGGATTCCAAGAAGCCAGAGGCAGGCAATAGTGTCACATGTCATAGGAGGGTGGCAAGCAGGGGAAGGCCACATGACTGAGCTGGAAGATAGTTTCCCAGTGATGGGCACAGAATCCTAGGGCCAGGGTGAGCTCAAAGGGATTTTACAAAATGGAAAGCAAGTAAAATCAAAGGAAATAATGGACTTCAGAGTTAGAACATCTGAGAAAGAATGAGTAGCTCACAGAGCCCCGAGGAAAATGAATCCCACAGAACATAATTAAAAAATAAAAAATCCTAAATGCTGCAGGCTCTTGTGGCTCACAACAGTAATCAGCATCCCAGCACTTGGAGGCTGAGACAGGGAGATCACCAAGTGTTTCAGACCAGTTTGTGCTTCAGAGGAAGACTTTTGTTTCAAACAAAAGGAAACACTGGGGCTGGAGAGAGTTCGCTGACTAAGAGCCTGCTCCTCTTACAGAGGCCAAAGGTCAGCCCCAGCACATCTGTAACTCCAGCTCCAGCCGACCTGACTCCCTCTTCTGGCCTCAGTGTGCATGCAGTTAAAACACACACACAACACACACACACACACACACACACACACACACACACACACACACACACA
>JANHMN010000001.1:107845339-107860579 GCA_030674055.1 Rhabdomys pumilio
CACGCACGCACGCACGCACGCACGCACGCACGCACGCACGCACGCACGCACGCACGCGCGGCCTAAGTACTTAACAATGACAAAAGAACAAGACTGGATTCTTGACATTAAAATACAGAAAACTCAAAAGCAAACAAACAAACAAAAACCCAACACAAAGACTTGTTTGGACAGACTATGCTAATGGGGTTAAGCTGTGTGCCCCAGATGTGCTCATTTCATGGCGAGCCTTCTTACAGATGTGTGCTTCAGGCCAAAGAGGCCTGGAAAGACTGTTGGAAAACCAACAAAGACAGGACTTGGGAAAAGATGAGAAGACTCCCAACACGTGTAGTCATTGTCCGACTGTCAGTGTCTCCTGTGAATGGAGAGCAGTTTCCCACAGCAAGAGACCCTGCATACCTCCACCAGCAGGCCAAGGGCAACTTGACAGCATCACTGTGAATCTTCACAGGTTAATTGTATCTACAAGATTGTCTATTTCAAATCGAACTTTAAAATGATGTCTGTCTATGGCCCATGACATAAATCAGAGAGACTGTCATAGTGTCAAAAGTCTGGTTACATAATGGATGTTGTGTAAATCCAAGAGAAGCCCTCAGGGCACATCAGGAGGGGGATATTGCCTCCTTCAGGCTGACGTCACTTGGCATGAGGTTCATCTTTAAAGACTCCTAAGGTGTGGTAATATCTGTGACTCATGAGTTGTTCTTTCATTGCTGTACAGATTACATGATTTCCAGGATTAATGAGCTGAGAATCTGACCTCATTTGTTTACTGCACACAAACAGCATTGCAGTAAATACCATGCTTATTAAGGCAAATTGGCAGGAATAACTTGCCAGATATGACCAGAGGAGGGGAGGGCCAAAGCATCTAGAACCATTAAATGAATGGATGCATTTACAGGGGGCAGGAAAAGCTAAGGCTACTTTGCCCAGAATTCTCACAAAACAGCAAGAGTGGGTTCACAGTGCCCTCAAAGCATCTGGCCCTCAGTGTCCAGAAACTGAGGAAGAGCCACAGGCATCCAGAGGGTACCAGGACCACAAAATGGGAGAGGGCAAGGAGGCTATAGAGGCAGGCCTCGCAGGCCAGTAGCTAAGTGGGCAAGAAGCTGGGTCGGGAGAGTGAATCAGGAGGGTAACTCAGGCCACTGGCTGCTTCTGAGCTTCTACAAAATGAGATCTGTGAATTTCACAATCCATGTTTTTATTTTTGGTGCCATGTGGAATGCATTGAGTGGCAAAGAGTGTAGGAGGCAGGCCGACCTGGCTGTCATCCCCACTCCTTGTGAGTGTGGGCTAACCATCAACCTCTGCACATCTCAGGTCCCTCGATGCCTGGAAGCAGAGAATTGTGACCAATGAGTAGTCAGGAGAAGCCCAGGGTGATCCAGCATTTCGAATTACCTTTATTTCCCCTAACTCAGAGCATCTGGAATAGATCTAATGCTGGCATGTCCACCAGCAGCCCACATCTCACACTCCTCCACATGCCATACATGCTGCTTGGGATAAAAATGTTCTTTCTCCTGGAACACTTCACATGACCCCCTGCTTAAGGCTATAGAGCAGACACTCAATGTAGCACATCCCCAGGGACCTCAGAAGAGGCTTTCAGAGATCAAAATCAAGGATGCCGAAGGGAAGGTTCATACACAGCACATGTGCAGGAGAAGCAGACTGTGACCTCTTGCAGCTCCTTGCTTTTATCATAACTCCCATGTCAAATAGAGATCTTCTAGGCCTTTAAGTGAAAAGGTTCGGAAAATAGACCCCTCTGAGTGAAAAGAACTTGGGGGACAGCCAGGAGGTGTGTATCACTGAGAACCTGGAAATCCCTGTGTTTGGTTGTCATCGCTGGTCTCCCTTCCAGGACACTCCACACCAGCCCTCACCTTGCTCATTTTCCTGTAGCTGAACTGCACTCCACACCTCCCCAGCAGCCACTGTATAGATCACAGTCTTCAAAGCAAGCTTCCCAGAACTCCGTGGCACTTGGGACTCCATTCAGTCGCTGTCTTAGTTAGGGTTACTATTGCTATGATGAAACACTGTGAGCAAAGCAACTTGGGGGGAGGAAAAGGCTTATATTTGGCTTACAGATCCTGGATCACAGTCCATTGTGGGAAGCCAAGGCAGAAACTTAAACTGGGTTGGAGACTGGAGGCAGGAGCTGATGCTGAAGCCATAGAAGGGTGCTACTAACTGGCTTGCTCCTCATGGCTTGCTCAGACTGTTTTCTTATAGGACCCAGGACCACCAGCCCAGGATGGTACCACACACAATGGATTGGGCCCTACCCATTAATCACTAGTTAAGAAAATGCCCTACAGGTCTGCCTAAAGTTTTCAACTTGTGGTCATGACCCCTTTGCCAGACCTCTATCTCCAAAAATATTTACGTTATGATTCATAAAAGGAGAAAAATACAGTTATTAAGTAGCAATGAAAATAGTTTTATGGTTGGGGGGGTCACCACAACATGAGGAACTATATTAAAGGGTCTCAGTGTTAGGTATGTTGAGGACCACTGGCCCACAGCCTGATCTTATGGAGGTGTTTTCTTAGATTGGCTCTCTCTGTCCTGTCTCCAGCTTCTCCCAAGCTGACATCAACACCAACCTGTACAGGCACCATCGGATTGTGTCTATTTTTCAGAGCTCTCTGCACCTTGGAAGAGATCTAAACAGAAAGGAACAAATCCCCGGTGACACAGTTTGTGGTCAACTGGACACCTTGAGGACTGAGACCACTCTTACTCCTCGGTTTGTTTGGGGAAGGGTACGGTTGAGGTGATACTGCCACTTTGTCCACCCTCCAGCCTCACGATCTGCTGGACCATCAGTGTTCTTTCCGCATGCTAGGAAAACATGCTGAACATAAGACCACACAGGCGATCTGGGTTGGTGCTTTTGTCGGGAAGTAGATGTCCTCTGACAAGTTGGTTGTCAGCAAGGATCGGGATGAGTTACTGCCTTTGCTAATGATAACGTTAGGAAGTTTCATAGTTCTAGAATGGTTGAGCTGGTTGCTTACCCTGAGTACAGCAGTATGGTTAACATTTTGGGCCCCTACCTACTGAAGACCCAGGAGTGCCCTCACTAAACACGCAGGATTGCCTCCCCCCATTAAATGCCCCTCACTAGATACCCAGGAGTACCTTTCAATAAACAACCAGGAATGCTCCCCCACTAAACATCTAGGATTACACCCTCACTAAGTACACAGGCATACTCCCCACCCCATTAAACATCCAATAGTGCCCCCCACTAAAAACTCAGGAGTGTCCCATATTAAATACCCAGGAGTTTCTCCCAAGAATGCTCCCCAACTAAACACACAGGAGGGTCCCCCACTAAATACTCAGGAATGCCACTCATTAAACACCAGGGATGCACACTATTAAACACCAGGAGTGCCCTCACTAAATATGGGAAGTGCCCTTTTAAGGTTATGATGTCTATAAATGTCTCTAACAGTTGCCAAACATACTCCATTTGAGAATCACTCAGTTAAAGACAGCAAAATCGGGAGATGACTTAGCAGTTAAGAGCATTCACTACTCCCAAAGGGGTTCAGATCCCAGCACTCACATGATGGTGGCTCCCAATAATCCTAATTCCAGTTCCAGGAAATCCAACGCCCTTTTCTGACCTCCACAGGTACTGCATGCAGGTGCTGCACAGACATACAAGCAGCAAACACTCGTGCACATATAACAAAATAAAGCTCAAAAATAAATGTTAAGCAAAACTACAAACTAAGTTGTGCATGGTGGCAAATGACCTCTAATCCCAGCACTCAGAAGGTAGGAGGCTGAGGCAGGAAAATCTCAAGTTTGAAACCAGCCTGGGCTACATAGGGAGGCCCTACCAAAAAGAAGGGGAGGAGGAAGAAGAAGGAGAGGAAGAAGAGGAGGAGGAAGATGACAACGAACAACAACAACAAAAATTAAAGACCACTTGATATAACAGCTGTTTTTACAGGGTGGCAATATATTATACAATTCAGAATTATTCCCCACTCACCTCTGTCTTATAAGGCAAAAGGCTTCAAAGAAAAAAATAATTCTGCAACTAAAGCGCCATTCAAAAACAAAAGCATCAGGTAAAGTTCCAAACAGAACCTGGACTGGAAGATACTTCTGTCCCCAAGTCATGAAACAAGTTCTTCAAACTACTTGTGCTTCAGGAAAAACTAAAACCACTTGGAATACATATGAGCTTGTCCTAGCAGCTGAGCCAACA
Source organism: Rhabdomys pumilio (assembly GCA_030674055.1). Lineage (NCBI taxonomy): Eukaryota > Metazoa > Chordata > Mammalia > Rodentia > Muridae > Rhabdomys > Rhabdomys pumilio. The sequence goes on from JANHMN010000001.1 coordinate 107,849,592, forward strand.
GTAGACGAAGCTCAGAGACAAAGACACATCTTTTACCGTCCACTCTACAGTGGAATAGAGAAATGGTGCTAGCTCACATAACAGCTTTCAGGCAGCTTTTCGATTGATAACATTTTCTAAATGATAGCAGCCCTGAAACAAATAATAGACACATAACCTGGTAGTGCCCTGGACTCAAGAAGCAAGAAGGAGCCACAAGACGTTTTGCTGTGAGGACACAGCAGTGATACCGGTAGTAACAGCAGAAAACATCGTGCCACCTTTTAAAGGGAGAGGAAAGTATCCAGATAAGGTTTCATCTTTAAAAATGTAAGCAATGAGATAGGTGTTTTTAAACATCATACAGTATGTTGAAAATCACTCTATCTCACTAATGTGTAAAGCTTTTATATTTTATGTCAGTTAAATGTCCTATTATGTTTTAAATACACTCAGCAAATATCAAAATGTGTCACACTCACAGGGCAGCTTCTTTTCATGGGGCTTCTGGTCTTTCTCCTCCTTGCATAATGACTAGAATTCCCTGTGCATCTTAAAGACAGAGCTACTGGATGAAGACCTCAGGACCTCGGAACACCCCTCAGAAAGCCAGACTGTCATCTGAACCCCTAAAAATGAATGTTTTAACCAGGCTCACTCAAGTCATCTCTCTCACCTCCAATACTTACAGGCCTAAAGTAGCCTACTTGGGCTTTTTGTAGCCAGTGGATTTTCAAGTGTAGTTCCCGGACAAGTATTAAGACTAGAAACTCAGAAATGGGGTGTTTCAACTCGGGTCCAATCAGAGACAGCAAACGCTGCAGGTGATGTCTAGGAGCCCTTAAAGTTGAGCCTACTGATTTAGGACAGTATTGTTTCCTGACCTATATTCATGACCGGGTAAATTTTTATTACAAAAATTCAAACTGTAATTCTTATCTCATCCTCAACCCACTGCAAGGTAGGTACCCCTACTTCAGTGCCCTCAAGGGATCTGTGCTTCACGCTGAAACAAGGTCTGCCGTGCTTTACGAAGGAAGTCACAGATTGGTTTGCTAGTCTCTTGTCTGTTTGGGCTCCCTTAGCTTTCTTCTTTGGAATAACTTGGAGACCCTGGGTGGGTAGAGAATGCGATAGCTGTCAGAGGAAGAGCTGCATCTCTCTGGTCATCAAGTCAGAACTCAAGGGCAGAGTTTCCAGCTGAAGAACTTTTCGTCCTGCCCCGTTTCCTTGGGTAACTGCAGGATCCCAAGGAGCTCGAGAGCCCCTGGTTGAGACACGCCTACTCCCAACCCCCAGGAGCCGCGGACCCCTCAGGTATCCTGGCATCCAGGCTGCAGCAGGCGGTCTCTGAGGGACCAGAGACTAAGGAGTCAGCCCACCTGGATTTGCGGGAGGAGGTGCAGGATGGGGACCCTATTCCTGAGGGTGGGTCCACAGTGCCTAGGGGTTGAGGGGAGCCGCATCTCAGTGTCCCAAGATCCCCGAGGGCGAGGGAGCAGTGTGGTCTAGATCATGCGCGCGAGTGGGAGGTGGCGACTCACCGTGTGGGTCGCTCTTCTCGCGGACGCCGTCCACGCGGCCGTCGGGATGGATGCGCAGGAAGAAGCCACCGTTCTTGCAGTAGAGCCGCTTGGGGTCCTTGAAGTGGCCCGGTGGGAAGGCGGCGCTGCTGTCCTCCGGCAGTGCGGGAAGCGAGGTGATGCCGCCGGCAGCCATGGCTCCTCCGCGGCCCCTGGACCCCGCTGTGGCAGCTCTTGGGGCTCCCCGGCCCCGAGCCCGGCCTCGGCCCCCCAGCGCGGCTCTTCCTCGGGCTGCCAGCCTTCCGGTCAGTGTCCCGCCGGGCTCCCAGCCCAGTGTAGCCGGACTCTGCCTGAAGCCGAGAAAGCCCCTGTGTGTAGAGAGGCCCGGGGCCGCGTCACCCCGCGTCCCCGCCTGCACCCCGGCCCCGCGCGCCCCCGCCCCGCGCGCCGCCTCCTCCCCACGCCCGGCGCCTCCAAGTTGCAAAGAATCTGTCCCACTCGGCGGAGCTTTCTCCAGGAGACTGCCGTGACGCAACTCCTAAAGTTTAAACGCAACTTTCTAACTTTCTCCGCTCTCGCCTTTTAACGCAGTGATGAGCCTTCCACGCAAAGCAGAAAAGGATCTGAACTGGGGAGGGATCGAGTCAGGCTTTGGAAATCTCCAGTCCTGTGGAGCACAAGCTGCGAAGGATAGGGTGCAGGAGACAGAGGCCTGGAATGGGGTGCCTGGGTTTCCTTTCTGGGCACCCAGCCTGAGACAGCGTGGGAAGATGAAAACTGCTTGAGTCCTCAACACGTAAAAGCCCAGAGCTGGCGCTTGCCCTGCCTCAGTTGCTAGATGTTTCTTGGAAAGAACTGAGTCTCACAAAATTGCAGTTAATTGCGGTTGGTGATCTTCAGTAGACCCTAATAAGGCTCAACGTTCAGATTCTCTGCACCTCTGTCCTGAAACTAGGTAGCTTCTGACCCCTACCTGTGGGGACACACCTCTTCTGTGAGGGTGTTGACCAAAATACCATTTGGAAACCTGCACATGTGCTCAGAGCCTCTGCGATGTGAGGCTGCGAGGCACCCTGACAGAAAGGATGAAGGCCAGGAGGGTAAACCAGAGAACTGTGCTGAAGAGTCACACAACACACGGAGTGCCTCACTGTGGGGAAATGTAGATTTAGGGAAGCTTCTAGAAGTGCCACTATGTATTAGCTGTAGAAGGTCATCCTGAAGGGCATCTATTTTTCATCTTCACTCAAGTGTGTGATGGGCGTTAGCAAATTCTCCAAAGCTATAAGACCAAGCCTTTTCTCTAGGCTGTTGTGTAGCAAGCACGAGTGTGTGTTGCGTGCATATTTATTTTTCCCTTTGTCTCCTGCTAGGTTCACTGCTGAAACATTTATAACTATAACATGAGACAAATTAACATGAAAAGATACTAACTTATTTAATGTAAACCTGGAATCTCGGAAAGGAAATAAAGACCTAAAAGCTACACACAGACCTATGTGTGTTTTCGGGCAGGTTGGGAGAGGTTGTGTATAATGGTAGAGAATAATGATTGAAGCGGGTGCCAGCTAAGGGGCAAAACTGGTGTGGGGACATAGCAAGTCTTGGTTGGTCTGACTCTGTGTCTGTCGACAGGAACTCCCTAACCTGGTTGACATCTCTCAAATGTGGGTTTTATGACCTCAGTAAAACCCACCCTCCCTCCCTCCCTCCCTCCCTCCCTCCCTCCCTCCCTCCCTCCCTCCTTCCCTCCTGTGTTTCTAGACAGGGTTTCTAAGTGATAGCAGTCCTAAAACTCACTCTGCAGGCCAGGCTGGCCTCCAACTCAGAGATCCACCTGCCTCTTCCTCCAGAGTACTGTGATTAAAGGCCTGTGCCACCACCGTCCAGATCTGCTTTTTTCTTCAATGCTGTTTTCTTAGATGCTTAGGTGCCATTTGGGGACAAATGTCCTCAACCCCATCAGTTCTCTGACACCAGTCTCCAGAATGCATTACTCTCTTCTTCATTCAGAATCCAGTAAGCAGCTCCCTTCTGGATGCTGAGCATGGCCCAGGGGAACAGGAGTGGGACCTCACTCAGCATTCCTGTAAGGCATTCTGGTCCATAGCAACTACAGCTCAGGTTTGAGGAGCATCAGTCCTGGGTAGTTAACTGACTGGCATCAGCCAGGGATTTGTGGAAGGAACTACATTCCGTTCCACACCTAGTTCCTTCCCAAGTCAGGAGAGAAGGGGTATCTATCCAACTCTTTCCTCATCCTAAAATTCCCAGCCATCTTTATGGGAAATGGTTAAGCTAACTATGAAAATCCAGACTTCCACAATAAATTGCTTACGGTTGCAAACAGCCGGAAGCTAAAATGTGAATGGTTATCAATCGGAGCACATTTAATGAAGTGATCCTATGGAATAAATATTAGTGAGTATAGCAACTCACTGAAGGTGTGTGAGCCTGTCATTACCAGACATAATTCTACAATGGACTATTGCTGACTTGTTTTTAATGATTTCCTACATGGACTGAGAACCCGAGAAAGAAGTGAAAAATGTAAGGAGTCCTGCAGTGTGTCCCCTACATTTTGTTTTTTGAGGTGATCCCCAGCCCCAACAAATGCATACACTGTGTTCACTGACAGATGTGGTATATCCAGGGATGCCTGCCTCTGGGCATCTGCAATGAAAGGGAGAACACTAAGCTGTGTTTATACTTGGTTTTTTAAACCACACCTAATACATATACAATTGTTTTCTATTTACATAGCTGATTTTAAAATACACATAATAAATACGTATGATAATTTTATCAAGAAAAAGATAAAGCCAGCTCCCACCTCCGGGGACAATGTACAGTGACGCTAGCAAGGACGCGTCTAGACCTCCTCACAATATAACTTCCAACAAAAGGCAGGTTGATGGGAAGTTGAAAGCACTTACCCTCAAATATCCTGGGCTAGGGAAAATCTAGAAGGATTCTACCAAGAGCCCTAAGGTGCTTATGAGGTTGTCTAAAAGAAAAAATAAAGTAAGGCAGCTTGCAGAGAAGGGAGGAGGCCTGTGTGTGCTGACTGTGTCATAGCCCCGCATGCTGGGTGGCAGTTAAGATGATTAGAAACTGAAGCTTTGGAGGGATAGCAAAGGAAATACAGGGATGGAGGGAGGGAGGGAGGGAAGAAAGGAGGGAGGGAGGGAGGGAAAGAGAAAGAGAAAGAGAGAGAAACCAAAAGGTCCAGAATGTACAAATGCCTCTTAGCAATGTCTTCTAAATTGCCAAGGACCCCCTCCCCCCTCTCTGGTGACTTCTGTACACTTCATCTTATCTTTTCCACTAGAAAAACAAACTGGTTCCCTAATAATCTGAGAGACTTCTGTCTCCTTATTTGCTTTTTTCCTTGTTCATTAGAGGTTCGTGTGATTAGTGTTCTGTTCTATAGAGGTAACACAGAAATGCACGTGGACCCAGAGCTTAGTAAATACAAGAAAAGGAAGACTCTGAAACAGGGGACAGTGTGTGGTGGCTTAGTGCCTGACCCCAGACCTTCACAGGCACATGGGACTCCTCAGGTGGGCAGTGTCCTGGCCTTAGGTACCTAGTATCCTAACATGGATTTTTTTTTTTAAATTTAGTGTTGTATTTATTTTTTTTTAAAAAAAATTTATATACTTTAATTTTGTATATATGTGATCTTTGCCTGAATGTCTGTCTGTCTGTCTGTCTGTCTGTCTATGAAACATGTGTATTCCTGGTGTCCAGGCAGGCAATTGTGAACTATAATATGTGGGTGCTTGGAATCAAATTTGAGTCCTCTCCAAAAAAAGTATGTGCTCTTAACCACTAAGTGCTTTTTCCAGCAGCCCATAAATTTTGTACTAGAGAAACAATTTAAAATACAAGTTTAAGGCCATGTTCCTCTTAAATATTTTGTTGACAACTTGAGTTATATTTTTGTCTTTTAATCCGGCCTTTAATTACTTAAGATATAATATTTTACTTAAAATACACACACATTAAAAAACAAAACAAAACAAAACAAAACCCAGCAACCCAAGAGTGAGGATGCCCATGGACTCTTCCTCATCCGTCTCTTCTCTCCGTTGAGCCCATTTTCCAAGCTCATTTCACACCTTTCTCCGTGTATTTGCACCATGCCTGCTCCCACAGGAAGCAGCAGCACTGTGTGCATTCAGAGTTGCTACAGTGCGGTTGCACCTCTTTGCAGCTGCCGTCCTCGCTCCAGCTGTGTCTCAGACGTTCTGTGGTAGTTCTATGACTCTGCTTTGTTTGTTTTAGCTGCCAGGTACCAGGAGCATAGCATGACCGCACACTGAGGCTCCAGTGCTGATGCCCGTGCAGGTTACACATGCGTGTGCTGCGGTGATATTCTTGGTGGTTGTCTCTGTGTGCATGTGTGTGAACTATTCTTTCCCGAACTTTGCTCAACAGAAGCCATTCAATCTCAAAGACACGGACAAGTCCAGTTCTGAGACATCTGTGCTGACTCACAGGCCCTCCGACAATGAGCACAACTTTGTAAAGATGCCATAAGATGGACACTTGCCTCTGGAAAGCAGAGAAGACTGATTAGTAGACAGATAGCAAACTTTAATGTTGAAAAGCTGTTTTGCAAGTTGAAAGGTTAAGTTGAAGTTAGCAGTACAGATATGAGAAAGGCTGCGAATCTAAGGTTAAAAGGAAAAGAAATCTATCTGCCAGTGACCATGGCAGACAGCTGGTCATCAGAGAACAAGATGCCACACCTCTGTAACTACTCAGAGTGCCAATACCAAGCGGCTTCATTACTGTTAATTTCAGACAAGAGCTCATCTATCCCGGGTTGGTTACAAACTTGCTCAAGATGACCATGCATTCTTGGTCCTGCTGTTCCTCCCTCCAAGTGCTGAGATTCTAGGCATATGCCACCACTCTGAGGTTGATGTAGTGCTAGGGACTGAACTCAAGGCCTCTGGTATGCTAGATGAGTGCTCCTCCAACCGAGGAGCATTCCCAGCCAACATGGATGGTTTAGAGAGAGCCACACTGGCGCCATGCATGATGAATAGCACGCACACGATTCCAATGCACCAGCAGGTTCCTGTTCAGACACAAGAATGATCCTGCACAGCAAGAAGGGAAACAAACACTACTTAAGGTCTTTAAGTAGAATTTGCAGTCAGTATGTCCTAGGTTTAGCCTTTCTGGACAAATGTTCCTGACCACCACGGGTTCTTCTATCTCTGCAGCTCAGCATTCTGTTTCCTGAGAAATACCCCTGCTTTTCCAGACATGTCCCAGACACCAGTAGCTTCACGCTGACCACACACGGGCAATGAGTGATGCACACCAGGTTCCGGAACGGGACAAACCCTGACCATCCAGACAGCTGATTATGCCCAGGGTTTACATTGACAGAAGAGAAGTGGGAACTTTTTCTTTCATCACCGAGGAAGCACTGGCTTTGTCTGTAGGCCAAGTTTACTTTCCCTCAGCCAAAATTATGACTTTGTTTGTAACTTTCCAGCCAGTGACCTCAATCCTGACCTACAACAGTCACCCACTCCCCACCGGAATGGAAAGGTCATTTAGTCACCTCATCCTGCAGTCCTCAGGAGAATCCAGTATTCCAGCTCCATGCAGTGTTCTCAGAGTTGATGGCATCTCTCAACGGAACAGAAGAAATGAGTAGTAATTTTTAAAAAATTGGAATGGGATTTGTCTAGATTTGAAATTTTCTTTCTTTTTTCTTTTCTTTTCCTTTTTTTTTTTTTTTTTTTTTTACAATATTCCTTTTAGTTAGGAAAATATGTCACTAAAGTCTCTAAAACAATGTGCCGTCTGGAAAATTACTGGTTTGACCAGTGGTTTCTTAATGAAATTACAGTAAAAGTCCAATGGCAACCATAGGCTGGGCTCATGTACATAACACACAGGAAACACAGGTGGCCACAAGGACAACAGTTTAAACGCAGATCTGATAAATACATGTGCACAGCTGAAAGCACATCCAATTTTCTTATTTATTATAGAATATCTGAAAGTCTCAGAACTTCTCTCTCTATTTTAAAGACAAATTTGGGAGGAATTGAGTAAAAAATCCATGATAGATGACTTTAAAAGTTTAAAGCAAAAAAAAAAAAATGTTTAAAGCAAAGGGCTAGAGAAGTGACTGACTAGACTGAAGTGTGAGGCCTGGCGTTCGGTTCCCAGCACCTACATGAATATGAGGTGGTTTTGGTAGTCCAAGTGTAATTCCAGTGCTCAAGGAAAAGACGGGAACTTCTCCCAACATATGTGTGCCCTCACACAACATGCATGCACACATGTACGCATGCAGATGCACGATTTAATTTTAAAAGTAAAATCAAAAGTGTGCATAACGCACCAGCTAAAAGGCTAGTGCCTGACTATATAAGATACGTGGCCAGATCTTTACCTTTGTCAATCCTGGCGGGTGAGGCAACAAAGGATGTAAGAGGTGCTTGGAGACTTGTACTCTTAGGTGGTGAAAGCTCACGAAAACGTTATTTCTTGTGTCAATGCCCCGGGAACCCTGCTTTACCGAAAGGCCAATGATTGTTAAGTATGATTCTGCAAGAGAGAGAACAAATGTTCTTCACATCATCTTAATGGGAGTCAATGGTCCAATATTTACACATAACTATGCAACAGCATTTCTTCAGGGGATTAAGCTGATGTTTGAGGAACATTGCTTTCTGTTGACCCAATCTAAGAAGTCAGATCTTAGATAACTGGGAGGGTGATTAATATGTCCCTTAGTCCCTCTCACTGTACGCTCACTTGTGTCCAGTTCTATGCTTTTTATGCTGATAGATGAGAGTTGACCATGAGGATAAGTTAAAAACCTCTAGCCAAAAAATTGTCATTGATATATTTTGTTGGCAAACCTGCCATAGATGAATCGACGAGTAAAAAAATATACATAAAGATTTTATTTTGTTTACAAATAAATGACTACAAAATTTAGTCATGTGGAACACTGTTTTATAGCCTTGTTTTCCATTGATCAATGTGTTGTGAAGATAACGTACCATGTGTATTCTAATGTGGTTTTCTGGGCTGGAGAGATGGCTTAGTGGCTACAGCATATGATGCTATTTCACGTCCAGAGGACCCAGCTTCCACATCAGACGGCTCACAAACTACTTGTGACTCCAGGGACTGATGCCCTCTCTGCACTCACATGTACATACCACCCCTAACCACGCTTAAACAAAATTAAAAATAAATATAAATCTTTTGTAAATGCAGTTTTCTATAGCTTTATTATTTAAACGACTCCATTGTTTCAACAATTAAATATGTGTATTTCTTTTGTGTGTGTGAGTGTGAACATGTGCATGTGTTAAGAACACTTTTTCACAAGCTGGTTTTTGCTTGCCGTGGTGTTTGTATAGGGTCTTTGTTGTTTCTGCTGCTGTGTTGTTCTTCACGTGCTGCATGCTAGCTGGCCCATGAGTTTCTAGATGATCTATCTCCACCTCCTATTTCACCACATAGGTACTGAGAATATAGATTCCTGCTACCGTGTCTGGCTTTCTACATGACACTGAGATTCAAATCCAGACCATGAGGCTTGTGCACCCAGCAGGTTCACCTACTGGGCCATCTTCATGGACCCCTAGATAAATACTTTTGATTAAATAAATGGATGCTTTAAGACTTTGGAATACGTTAGACCAAGTTAGTATTAATTCATATCCTCAAGCCTTATTCAAAAATATAGTGTGAAGTTTCCTTCTTCTGTCTCCCTTCACCACTGGACGCTGTCCTAGAAGCCACATTTGAACAACTTTACACACAAACAGTGGCAGTTCTTTATTGGTTTCACAGAGACTTTTTTTTTTTGAGACAGGGTTTCTCTGTATAGCTCTGGCTGTCCTGGAACTCACTCTGTAGACCAGGCTGGCTTCGAACTCAGAAATCCACCTGCCTCTGCCTCCCAAGTGCTGAGATTAAAGATGTGAGCCACCACTGCCCGGCTTTCACAGAGACTTTAATTACTATGGATATTGAAATTTTTTATTTTGTACCTTTTTGTATTTTTGCTCTGTAGTTAATTAGGTTTAAATCTGACTAGTTCTAGGAAACAGTTCTGTGTTACCCAGAGAGAGCCTAAAATGGCAGCTCTCAAAGCAATGCTGTCTGAAGCAGGCTACCAGAGAGATGGGCATCACTTAGGCTAAAAGCATCCAGTGTTAACTTGCAGTAGGAAGGGAAAGACTGGCTCTTCTGTACAGAGACAGACCTGAGAGGAATATTCAAGAATAGGAAGGGAACAGAAGTGAAAACTGTATCAGGTATGTTTCTCATTGTAACCAACTTCAGGGACAAAGAAATGGTTCTGGCTTACAATTCAAGAAGATATAGTCCACCATAGCAGCGAAGGCATGGTGGCAGGAGAATGAGGTACCTGGTCACATTGCCTATGCAATCAAGAAGTAGAAAGAGAACAAGAGATTAGGCCAGGTTATAAAGCCTCGGGGCTCACTCCTCAGTTGCCCACTTCCTCCACCAAGTAGCCACTTCCTAAAGTCTCCATAACCTTTCAAAACAGTGCCACCAGTTGGAGACCAAAGAAACCCTGAGTCTATGGGAGAGCATCTTACAAACCACAGCAAGAATATTTGTGGACTAGATAGGGAGTCCTAGCTGAAAACTAACCTTTCATTCGTTCATTTTTGCTAAGCACACTCTACACGTGATATGCATTTTGATGGAAAAAAGATAAAATCTGCTTGATCATGTTTTTTTCTCCATCATGCAAGTTTTAGTGTCTTGTTCTCTACATTTTTGTTTTTGCCTCAGCCTCTTGTTACTTTATTTCTCTATTTCCCAATCCTCTGAAAATAAATGGATCCCCAAACATGTTCATGTCCAAACCTCACCAGCATGAAGCATTATCAATGGCGTCGGTGAGAGGACTTGACCATGTAGCCTGTGTGTCCTTATCTTCACTCCAATCATCAAATAAGAAAAAGTCCACTTCACTCACACAGATTACACACATTTTCAGTTGCTGAAGAAATCATGGGTGGTACCATCAATATCCAGGACCACTCATTCTGATATTTCTACAAAATGGTCTTGCTCTCTGATAAAAACACTCAAAGCACGAACATAAATGGATACTTCAGGACGCTCCCTGCAAGTGTTTTCTTGTCTTCTTGTTCCCACATAAAAGGAAAAGACAATGACAATCAGTCAATGCATTTTGGAAATTAGAAAATTGTATGAGACTGAATTCAACCCTTTTTCCTTAAGACCCACCTAAAGAAGACAGACTGAGCCTTTTAATACTCTTGAGGTAGAGGCAGGCAGAGGTCTGTGAGTTCAAGGCTATCCTGATGTACATTGCAAGTTCCAGGCCAGCAGTGGCTATCTAGTAAAACCTAATCTCAGAGAGAGAGAGTGAGAGAGAGAGAGAGAGAGAGAGAGAGAGAGAGAGAGAGAGAGAGAGAGAACCACCAT
>JANHMN010000001.1:107860679-107899139 GCA_030674055.1 Rhabdomys pumilio
CTCTGAGAGAGTGAGAGAGAGAGAGAGAGAGAGAGAGAGAGAGAGAGAGAGAGAGAGGAAGAAGAAGAAGGAGGAAGAAGAAGAAGAAGAAGAAGAAGAAGAAGAAGAAGAAGAAGAAGAAGAAGAAGAAGAAGAAGAAGAAGAAGAGGAGGAGGAGGAGGAGGAGGAGGAGGAGAAGAGGAAGAGGAGGAGGAAGAAGGGGAAGGGGAAGGGGAAGGGGAAGGGGAAGGGGAAGGGGAAGGGGAAGGGGAAGGGGAAGGGAAGAAGGAAGGAAGAGGAAGGAAGGAAAAAAGAAGGGAGGGCATTGTTGATACAGCTTGTCTCCCATCTGCCCCTGCAGAGTCAGTAGATGCTTGACTCTCTCTGGAACCCCCTCCCCTCTGCCTTAGCTTGTGTGTCTTTTCCAACAGCTACAACCCCCAAGTCAAGTCTCGTTTTTGCTTATGACCTTGAGAGAATGGAATCAACCAGAGCAGAATTCCCTCATCTTCCTGCTGTCACATATCCAACCAACTTGCACCCCTTCAGTACCCAGAAGCCAACCCTGCAACTGCAAGCCTGGGTGACTTTGCCCCTCTCCCTTCCTGGAGCCCTCTGCTCCTGCGACTCTGCTTTCTGTGACACCAGGTTCCCCTCATAGCAGATCATTCTCATCAGCATTCAGATATGTATTCATGCTGCTTATCTCAACACAGCCCTTCCCTTCTGAGAGCCTGCCCCCTATTCAGACACTACCCAATTCTCTGCTTCCTTCTACAGCAAAATTCCTCAAGCATTCTCTAATAGATGTTGCTGCCTCCACCCACTGATTTCCTATTTTTTTTAAGTGTTTGATTTCATTTATTGCTTAAGCAATTTCATGTCAACAAAGTAATGAATACAGTAAATACCACCCTCACAGTCCACTAGCCGAGGATACCAATTATTCTTGTTTTGTTTGTGCATGGATGAAATCATAGCTAAGATTGTATTTATAAAAAATATTTTGGTATTCTTATTACTTAGCCTTATTCTTTCCTAGCTTGTTACATAATTTATAGAATTAATATTTTAAGGATCAAAGTTTAAGTTATGTCGTTTACATGAAAATGGATACAATTGGCAATAATAAGTGAATTACATCAGTCTCAGAAAGGTGAATAGCTCATGTTGTCTCTCATTTGTGGTCTCTAGACGTCATACAAATACATAAAATCATGTATGTGCATATCATATGAAAGTAACAGTGAGATTGTCTAGGGGAAGAAAGGGGACCACAAGGGGTGGAGAGAAAGCCAGCGTAGCTGTTGGAGAACCTGTTACCAAGGTACAAGTCCATCATGTCCAGATAGCTAGCGGAGCTCTGCACAAGATGAAGGACTCCCTTTATTAGTGGGGCTTCCCTCTCTCTACCTGGGCTTGGTTAGAGAATGTCTCTGAGATTACAGATGCCTGACCTTGTTTGGTGGATGCACATAAGTCCCACACTAGCTTCCTGCCAAAATGATAATTAGGTGCTGTTATGACCAACCAATCCTTCCTGCCCACATAATGAAGTGCTTGTTATGACCCATTAGCCCTTTCTCCCGGTATCCCCAAGAGCCCATATCCCTGGAACAACAAAGTAGAACTGTCTCTGGAAGGCCTTCTGTCATCCACATACCTGTCCAACTCTGCTTGCTACTTCTGCTCCCTCAGCCTTCATGGGCCGGTGACCAACAACCCCCCCCAAGAAGGGAGACCCATAGTAGTGGAGCATGGAGAATATACTGAAACACATGAATATTTGTGTGAAAATGTCCTAATTTATCCCAGTACCATACAATTAAAAAAACAGAGCATGACTTTTTGTTAAGTGTTAAATTTCATCAAATCGGTATGTGTACAGCTCATTTCCCTTTCTTGATATTTCTGGTCATTTAAGTTCTTTTTTCTCAATGTTTATGTACTTTGGGTACATAATTTATCAAATGGCACTTGCTTTTTTACACATATCTTAGCAGAATCTTATTTATTTATTTTGGTTTGTTTTCTTTTTGAGACAAGGTCACATGTATCCCAGGCTGGCCTCAAACTTTCCATATAGACTTGAACTTCTGATCCTTCTGTCTCCATCTCATGAGCATTTGGTTACAGGCATGCACTATCATGCCCAAGTTATGTAGTACTGGGGAACCAAATGTAGGGCTCTGTGCATGCTAGGCATATGAGCTATACCTCCAACCTAGAGTCTTTCAAACAATGGCTTACAACAGTCCACTACTAAAAAGGTATTGGGATTCCTATGTAGTATCACAGAAGCCAGTACTAGAAGTGCTGCCCTGTCTTCCAACCCTGACACCAGGGTTTATCTTGTGGTCTTTACCTTATTAGATTCTAGGCCAGAGGCTGTCACCATGTCCATGATCCTGCATGGACCACACTTCAGGAGACCATGGTCCTCTCTCAAGAGCTCTGGCCAGCATTGTTTTGGAAGTGTTTACACCTGCATATTCTCTCTTCAACAATCTGGCAGCCATAAAGGAATATAAGTCCTACCTTCTAGGTACTTCTGACCTTCTTCAAGGGCCTCTCACCCAGAACACCTATTTTAACAAGGTCTACAAAGTCGGCTCACTCCATTTCCTCTTTCATATGGACATGGTGATGGGTATTGGTTGATGTGCCCCAAACAGTCTTGATGCTGGACTCTAACAGCATATCGAGGCTGCGTGGCTTGCAAGTGGTCATTTTGTGAATAGACATACAGTAGCCCTCACCTCCACACATACATTACATGAGTTCTGATGGGGAAAGTCTCACATGCTGGTGGGCTCTAACGGTGTCTCTCAGTTTTTGGTCATCATGATTAAATCTGTGTAGTTCTGCCATAAGGAACAGACTTTGACTATTTTGCTTTTTGACTATATATTGAAGTAAGACCTCAGAAGTTGCTGCTCATCCTCTCGATTGACCAAATCTGGAGCTGATTACAAGACTTCAATCCTAGACACAATTACAGAGTGATTCCCAGTGAACCGTCATCGCCTACTTTATGTTGCAAGTTTCATTCTTCACCAGTGTTCTGTGAGTGTTTCATCTTACTCATCATAAAATGTGTTTTCACTTGATGTGATCATTTCTCAGAATGGCACCTGGACACACATTTTCAGAGGACATGCAAAGTCTGAGAACGTCAGTTCACACACACACATGCTGAAGATAACTTTTGCTGATGTAGAAGCATTGCTAAGAGCTGTGTGTTAACTATAAAAATGCAATGATCTGACTCAGTGAGGTCACATATAGACGTCTGTGACCAGTCCCATTGCCTTTCCTGGTAATTTACTTGTGAAAGTGGTCTCTTTGCAAACCACATGGAAGTCCATGATCTGTGCTGTCGCTGACTGTAAAGGGCAAGGAGGCTTCTTTGGCAGTGGTATGGATGACTGCACACACAGAGTTAGGAGTGAGACATAGAAGGCCTTGGAGACATCCCTACACACACACACACACACACACACACACACACACACACACACACACACAGAGAGAGAGAAAGAAACAGCCTAGACAGGATGCCACTGAAGGGCACTCTTAAAAATTCTGATGGGGATCCTGAAGTGTAGTTCTTCACAGTTATGGCTTCTGGAGTGAGGGGGTGGGGGAAGTGGCATGGAGGTGGACTCTGTTTTCTTTAAGGGGCTGGCCACTCAGAGCTTGGCCATGCTACAGTGAGTATATGGCAACACGAATTGGACTTGGGTTTTTTGTTTGTTTGTTTGATTGATTGATTGATTGATTTTTGTTGTTACTGATTTTTTTTTCTCTTTTCTTTGGGTAAGGTGATGGGGTGGGGTTGGGTACTGTGGGGCTGGAAAGACTAGGAAGTTGATGGGATGTATTCTGTGAAACTCTCAAATAATCAATAAAAATACTATGTTGGAAAAAAAGAAAGTGGTCTCTGCTTAAAAGCATGAGGCTTTTGCATGCCATTGACTAGTATTTCCTGATTTCTGTCTCTCCTCACTGTTGTTGTCTGATGTTTCTATAAAGAAAACCTTTTCTTTCTTCACCCATTGACCCATCCTCTTGTATCAATGTAGACTCATGGCTGTTTGCTTTACTCAGTCAGACAATATTTTTTTCTATCACTGTGTATAGACAGCTGAACTACGCCAGAATCAGCTAGCTATTCAGACTGGTTTTCTGTTCCTTTATCAAAGTAGTTCTCAGCCTGTGGGCTGTGACCACTGTAGAGGTTGAATGACCCTTTTATAGGAGTTACCTAGGACCATTGGAAAACACAGATATTTACATTACAACTCATAATAGTAGAAAATTACAGCTATAATTTGGCATTAGAAAGGTTAAGAACTACTGTTTTAACACAACTATGTCATTCCTTTAACATTGTTCGATAGTCTCTGACACCCAGGAAACTGTTCTAAATGTTCTCTGCACTTATCCTGCCCTAGCCCCGAGAGGAGGTGTTTTCTAGAAACGTTTGTTCTTATCTGGGGGTAGTTTGCACAGGACAGAATTTAGACACAGGTCTGGATGCAAGATCAGCTCGGCATTATTGCAAAGATTTTGCTCTCAGCTTTCTTAATGGGGAAGGCATGCATCTACACACACACTCACCCACACCCATCCCCTCACACCCCCCCACACCACACACTTTATGGAGGACACTAAATGACATACCCAGTTCTGATCTTACATACCATGAGATTGTTATCAGTTTTCGCCCTTTCTGTGTCTGTAGTTCTTTATAACAGTGAGACGTGAGGTTCCGCTGCTGTGTATTTGCTCTTTGGATCTATTTCCCAGGTATACAGTCTCTTCTCCTCACTACTGCTCTGTACATGTGTTTCTTCCTCACCTCATTGTGTCTCAACATATGAGCTTGGTGACTGCCCCCTTCCATGAACACTTCATCTTGCCTCGGTCCCACTATGCCATCCCCGTATCATGTAGGAACCCTACCATCCTTCTCAGACTCAACTCCAATATGACTACTTACACAATTCCCCAATATAAGTGTTTTGCTCGGACTCTCTTGCTGCTTTCAGAACCAAATTATTTAGAAAATGTCTTGGTTTGCCTTGTGTTACTATCACAAAATGCCCAAGGCTGGATAACTTGTAAAGCTCACAGTTTATGATGCCGACACTGGTGTTTGGTGAGAGCTTCATGGCAGATGGCACCACATAGTAAAATCACATGTGTCAGATAAAGAGGTTGTGTAGCAAGAAACGGCGATGATTGGGTGAGAAAGTCACACCTCTGTGCAGCAGCTTGCTCTCTCCTAATCTGTCCAGTTCTAGAAGAGCTGAACCAGCCCACAAAGGACATTAATCCCTCCCAAGCTAACCCGCTGTCCTCCCTCTAGGTCATACTGGGTCTTTCAAGTTCCACCACCCCTCAGTATCTGTAAGTTGGGACTGACATCCCTCATCATATGGACCTTTGGGAAACTAGCAGTATTCCCACTAGAGCAGGCAAGAAAGACAAGAGAAAGGAGGTATGCAGTAAGAAAAAACGGTAATGTTCCTATGGATATCTGCAGCCAAATGTGTGTTCCACAGCTCTCAACCTACTTGAAAATTCTTAGTCCATAAAAATAAAAAAAAATTTATTTTATGCCTATTGTTTTGTTATTACCAAAGCAAGACACACACTTAATGTAATAGGAACCAACAAATGAGAGACATTAAAGGTCTTCTAGACACAGACAACATCACATGGCCCTGTGTTCAGTTTAAGTACCAGTTTTTTGTCGCCATCTTGAAATTCTTAATTTTTGAGCCAGAGTTAAGTTTGTTTTTATGTTCTTTTCTAAAACACATAGGCATGCCTTTTTATTTTTATGATTTTAATATAAAACTATGCTATATGTACATTATTACTTCTCTCTTTTGTTTGTATTTTATGTATCTTCAGCATCATTTCAATGGTAGCATAGTATTCCAGAGTATGGATATATTTATTTATGTTTGTTTTTAATCAAGTTATTTATTTATAGTTGTTTGTCTATGTAGGGGTATGTGCATGTGAGTGCAGAGACTACAAGAGGGTGTTAGATCTCTTAAAGCTGGAGTTATAGGAGGTTATGAGCCACCCAATAGGGGTGCTGGGAACTGAACTGACCCTTGCAAGAGCAGTAAGCAATCTGAACCAATGAGACATCTCTCTGGCCCTCAGAATGTATTGAATAGCAATTAATTTACAAGGTATAGTGCTTTCATTGATTGTAATTTTCCAAATAATTCTGATTTCCTTGATAAACCAGTAGAGGCAGATACATCTTCTTTTATTCCAATCTTAATTACTAATATTAACTCTCAGATCATACCTTATACATCACACAGTAAATGTATCTAGGTCTATGCTTGCAGGTTTCAGAATAGTAAAGTGGGTTAAAGAGGCCACAGCTGAGTTCACGATGCTCCAAGAGGCCTAAGAAGCAGAAGCAGGGGAAGCTGACAGAGACCTGAGAGTCTCTGTGGGGAGGAAAGGCCTGGACACCTGCCAGGGACTCATGCTACAGGGCCAGACTTCAGGGTCAAAGTTGAGCTGAGACTCACAGTCTAGCTAAACTGCAGAATCAAGGTGAAGAACTGTGAAAGTCTCAGAGATAAACTGAGTACTGGGTGCAGATGAATCGCAACCAGAGATGCCACACCAATAGCAGGTGCAGAGCCAGCAAGAGCTCTCTGCCTGCTGTTTCTTGACACAATGAGTCATTCCATAACACATCTATGGGGGGAACTGCCATGGCAGGGCCATGTGCCTTCCTCTTTATAAGGTCCACATGAGGGTGTTGTAAGCCTTCCTTCTTCTGGAACATGTCATAAGTTCTCAGGTCTGGTTTTCCTGATAAGATTGTAATGCATCCATGTGTCATATGTCCCTTATTGACTTAATAAGTTTATAGGGTGGCAATTTTTCTACCTCTTGAGATAAATTTTATTTATCAGTCTGTGCCTCCTGGGGGGTTCTGGCACATGGTGATAGTTGACACTCTCTGAGGTGCAGAGCCATTTTATCTCTGTATTTACTTACACTTGAAATGGAGCCACATTGCTAGTAACGTGGAATCACTCAGCACAAGGTCTACCCTGAAACACAGAGACAGTTCCAATCTCATAACTGTGCCAGCATCTGAAACTGGTAGCAAACGCTAGGGAGGAGAGTCACTGATGCTGGCTAATCTTTGAGGAGAGTGAGTGGTGAAGGAAGGAAGAGAACTGGTGTGGAAGAAGGTAGTCTGTAATACTGAAGCCTCAGGTATGCTGCAGGCCTGGGGGGAGAGAGAGCCATGAGGAGAAAACACATAGAGAGCTGTCAGCGGGGCAGAGAATGGGACACAACTGTTGTTGCCCATGGCATCCTGAGTACTTCCACTACCACTGCTGCCACCAATTTATTTGATTTTACCTTTTTTAGGGACCTCAGCTCAGGTTAACTAGGTGAAAAACTATCTCAGGACAAGCCTGTATGAAGCAGAGACTTTCAATGTAGAGAAAGGGTTAAGAGGGAGAGAAGTTCTTAGGAACACACACTTGAGTGTTTGAGCATGGGCTTCTCTAGCTCTAGGGCCCTTTTACATTTCCCCCCTACCCTTCTGACTTTCTGGGTGAGGCATATGCCTGCTGGCTAGTCTCTATGTCTAAATGATGTCTAAATGATAGTCTTTTTAAAGAATTTGTCTGCTGAAGAATCTCCAAGGGGTTTACACTGTTTTCTGAACAAAGGGTGGCTTTCTGCAGTGGGCTCTACTGCATTCTCTGGCTTCTCCCACCCTTCTTGCTCACCAGCTACTTGACAGTTTTAACACTACAGCTGCATAGAGGGACCTTTCGGTAACTCTTCTACACTGAGTCATTGCCCATGATACAGTTCTCACATCAAGCCGCTCAAATTTTCTATCACTTCTATCCAAACCTTGGCATCCTGCAAAGTCCACACTAAATAATAGATTATCTGTGGGAGTCTTTCCATTTCCCCAACAAAATTACACCATCTCTTGAACTATACCACAGTCTTGTGGTATCTCGTCTACTCTAGTTTTCTGTTACGGCCATTTAGTTCCACCACTAGACTGCACATTCTTGAAAGCAGGGTCATGATTAACTTGATAACTGGGTACTCACAGAGGCCACTCCAGAACACCCTGATTGAAGATAATTGAGTCAGGGAATACCCTCAGGTACACAGGACAGGGGGAACCCAAGGTGAGGGACAGAACAAGATTCATATTCTCACAAACACCTTCCTCACCCACATCACACATTATTTCAAGATGGAGTCTGATCACCAATGCTAATTTAGCCTTAAGCTGCTCCTTGTTCTCATGACTAGGAGAAATTGACTGATTTTTTTTAAATTCTAGTTCTTATTTAATTGTCCTCTGGATAGTTTAAGTTTTAAAATGCAATCCTCTACCTTAAAAAGTAACATATAGCATAATTCCTAGCTTATTAAGTATAGTCCTTCAAAATTTAATAAAAACAAAATATGCTTTCAGTCAAAATCTATTTAAAACAACAAGCAAACTATTTGTGGACTATCTAGACTACTTCCTAGTATAATCACTATATGCATTCAGTTTGCAAGCTGATGGACAGGAATGCAGAGGTTTTGTAACACACATACTTTGCTGGTTTTCTAACTCTTCTATGTAGTATATTTCAAGATAAAATGTCCCTTTGGTTTGTGATTTTTATTTTATGTGTATGAGTCTGTGTGTGTGTGTGTGTGTGTGTGTGTGTGTGTGTGTGTGTGATATGTGAAGGCTGGGGGCTATATGGTCCCTTTCTCTATTCCCCTCTACTTTATTTTTCGAGACAGGGTCTTTCACTGACTGGCTTGGCTAGACCACCAGAGTCCCAGGCCTGTCTCGTGGCCCCTTCCTTTCCCCCAGCACAGCACTGGGGTGAGATGCTCACCATGCTTGGCTTTTCCAAACTCAGGTGCTTATGCTTACACAGCAAACGCTGCCCATTGGGCCATCTCCCCAGAGCCCAAACTGTTTCTTTCAATAAGACTTTGTTTTGTTTTGTTTTTTCCAGACAGGGTTTCTGTGTGTAAAAGAGCTTTGGCTGTCCTGGACTCACTTTGTAGATCAGGCTGGCCTCAAACTCACAGAGATCCACCTGCCTCTGCTTAGCTTGAACAACTGGTACTAAAGCACTTTTGCAAAGATGTTTAAATTCAAGAGAAAAGCTAAAAGAAAAAAAGCACCTCAGTGTATTTTGTTGCATATGTTGTTAAGATGTTAATTTTCCTTAGAGAAAAGATGTAAATACAATGAAGAGATGAAGAGATCTGGATAAAAGACAAGCTAATGAGGACTATACACTTCTCTAGCCTGTTTCTTGTCTGTAAAGTGAGATTAAAGGAGGAAATCTAGTTTCTTCTAACTAAACAGCATGGCTGCTGCAGGCAGTCTGGTCCAGTCTATGCATCTGAGAAAAGCCTTATGTGATTTTTTTTAAATAAAAATAAACTGTATCATTAATAAAAGGTCTGACAGATTTTCGATCAACAATAAAAGGACTAGAGTAATTAACGACCAGGAAACGTTAATACCATGAGTTTTATGTTGTTGTCCTGGCCCAAGGGAACATATCAAGTTTTACACTGTCATGATTTCTTTATAAAATACATAAAACTTTACACATAACAATATAAAAGCATAGTATACAGGTGGTTAACAGAGTGAAGAGTTCTGGGAATTCGGAAAGACATTCCAAAGGGAATGGGTTGCATTTAAAATGGATTGTGAAATCAACTGCTGAATAGACTCAGCTCTACAGACGGAAGCAGGAGTCAGTGCTGAACAACGTCGAAGCATACTGTGATGCTTACACACACATCCGTAGAAGAAAGCTCTTCTCCAGAACTCAAAAATATTGTAGTCATTTCCGGAAACTGGAAATATGAGCAGAGCTGGAGAAATAGAAAAGGAGGTATTAAGTCGGGAAACTATGAAGCACATGAAGAAAGGAAATAGAACCAGTGGCACAGCCTGGAAAAACAATCAGTGAAGACGTGTGTGGAAGAGTCCAGGGCTGGTATATTAGCAGTAAGCGGGAAAGTATTGGCAAGGAGATAAAGCAAACAAAAAATAACACTCTTATGGGAAATTAGCTTGTGGTTTAGCACTACTAAATCACAGCAGAGTCGGCTGAGTTTCTGTAGCCAGAAGTCTAGTGCTGTGTATGGGTGTGGAGTGCCCTCAAAGGCTTGCCTGTTAAAGACCTGGCCCCTGGTCGTGCTATGAAGCAGTGAATTGTAGGGTCTTTTGTTTTGTTGGTTTTCCTTTTAGCTATTTTATCTGGAGTCTTATATTTACCACCCTTCTCCTCTCCAGTCCCTTCCAACACTAGGTAGGAGAGACAGAGGTTAAAGGGGAAGGAGGAATGAACCTGTATCTGCTACTTCCTGTTGAGTAGGGGTGTACTTCCTTGGGGCAAGTCCAATCTTCAAACTCAGGATATCCAGCAGTCTAATAAAACCATAATAATAAGCCAGCAGCAGTTGGGGCAGCAACAGGGGAAGCAGCTGCCCTTGGACCTCTTGGAGCTTTCCAATTTATACCCTCAGAATTAGACTATCTGTGGCTGGCAGAGATTCACACTCTTTCCAGAGCACACGTGAGGCAAACAGTCTGCTGCTGTGGACAATCTGAAACAGCCTCATATTCCTTTCCATACCTTGGATTAAAACAAAACATATTCACATAACAGAACTGGGTTTTTTAAGAAACCAAAATTCTCACTACAGTGGACCCTTTAGGGTATGGGACATAGCTTGAGGAAGTGAGCTGGTTAGGAAGCCAGTCTACAGGGGTATAACTTCACCTTACTTCTAGCCAGGATCTCTGGATTTTTGGTCAGAGAGATATAAGGAGTTCTAGCCACACACCACCAGTATGGACTCCACTGTATTTCCCTACCATGGCAAAACCAAATTAAACCCTCCCTTAAAATGCTTCTTATCAGGCGTATGGTCACAGCAATGAGAAAAATATCCCATAAACTACTGATGTGGGAACCCAAGGGTCCCTGAGTTTTCATTTGCTCTTGCTTTGATTTATAGAAAATTTAAAGTACACACAAGTTAAAAACAGGCTAGATTAAGTCTCAAATGTTACCTGACCATAAGGTCCTAAAACAGAACTGATTTTACAGAGCAAGCTAGTTACCGAAGTTCACGGACAGACATTCTGCAGTCTTCTCCGTCAAACATTCTGGCATTACATGTTATCTACTATCAAAAGCCGACCTCATGTCTCAAGAAACTTGCTGTTCTAGGGTAAGGTGAAATCTTGGTCAGTTTCTCTCCTTCATTATAAGGAGGAGGAAGTTGAATTTCTTTTAACCATTTCTTGTCTTTCCAAAGCACAAGCCATGAATATGAAGAGCAAAATGATCACAAAGTTCACTTGTACCCAACACCAGGAGTCCAATGGGGAGCTGCTGGACCTTGTCTTGCTCTCCATGTTACCTTTCAGCCCAGAACTGCTGCAAACTCGGAGCCTAGCCCCGTGCCTCTGAAGTGAAGTTACAAACATGGTCTCACTGTGCTTATCAAGATTTATAACATACACTCTAAAATTCTCCACTTTAAATGCACACTTCAATGTTTTCTTCTAAAGCACATCTACTTTTAAACAATCACCATTAAATAATCCTAGAATGTTTCTGTCTTCCTTCTCAGTCCCTGGAAACTGTTTATTAGCAGGTGCTGGCATTACTGGGCACTCTTTGGATGCCTTTGCTCACTCTGAGGCTGGTGCACCCCAACTACTATGTTCAAGCAGCCAGTATGGCTCAAAGAATGACTAAGGAGCCCCGTGAAGGTTTTTCTAAGTGTCTTGTTTTGGTTTTGTTACACACTACTATTAGCTGGGGTGGTGGTGGTGGTGAGGACACTGCTTAAAAAGAAAGAGAAATAACCCCCCTAAAGCAGTGGTGTGCATTCCCACCCCAGAATAAGAAATGACAGTCTGGCACATGAGCAGCTGTAAAAGCTCTCCCGACAATCCTGCTGTGTGAGCACGGGACCAAAAGGAGACTCCAGTTCAGATTGGGGTGGGGGGCCTCAGGTTCTGGGTCCGGAGATTTGAAGTTTGATAGATGCCCCACCACATCCTTATTCTTTAGAAAAACCTGTGGTTATTTTATTTGATTAAGAGATAAAGGGAAAATGTATCACACCTACATTGGTTTCTTTCCCCCCCCCCTTTTGGAGACAAGATCTTTCCATGTACCCCATGTGATCCTCCTGCCTCAGGATCAAGGGCTGGAATGTACTGTTACACTTAGCTTGTCTTAGCTCTAATTTGACATTTATTCCAAAGTGGAAACATTGGAGAAGTAGCTTTTCCCACCTCCTACTCAAGAGGTCAACACAGGAAACAGCTCTACCCATTTCTGGGCATCGAATCACACTGCTCAATGTTGTTAATAGGCCAGGAACCTCTCAGTTTGCTTTAACTCATAATAGAGATTATACAAAAAAATTTTCCTCACAACACCAAATAAATACATTGGAAATTTTTCTTGGTAATGCAATTACCAAGAAAAGTGGAAAAAGAAAAACTCCAGAAGAGGCAAACAAATATCCGAATGGTCTGAAACAGACTAAATAATGTGTTGCAGCATAATAGGCATAAACTCACATTTTGGTAAATATGAACATTTTGTAGAAGTCAGAGCTGACACTCGGTCCTTAGAAAAATATTCCTGTCATTTGGATGACATACGGGAGACAGGCATGGTGAGGTCTATCAGCTCTTTACACATCACGAATGACCTTAACTTACAATGGGTTACGACACAGTGACCTATGGCACCTGGAAGCTGTGTATGCCTTTAAACATCTAACCTGCTAACCATCAGAAATGAGCTCTGCCAAGCCATGCTTACGCATTACTCTACAGCTAGTCAAAACCATTTAACACAAAAGCCCACTTCATAATATTGTACAATTATCAAATACTTGCTGGACGTGCAGATATGGCTCACAGTTGAGAGCACTTCTGAAAAGAACCCAAGTTTAGTTCCTAGCCTCCAAATTTAGTAGCATTAAGTACATTCACATTTTCAAGTTTGGCTTTAAGAGAAACAGTGCTGTATTCCCGCCCTTTTGACTGGGCTTTAACTTTAAATCCCCAACATTAGAGCCAGAGGTCATAGCAAGAGCGATGCCACTCAGCTGCAATAACGGATCAAGAGAACTTGAATCACTTTCCCAAGCCAAAACTTTGTAAAGCAGGTGACCTCCAGAGGAGGCAACAAAGAAAGTACTGCCCATTAAGGCCCCTGTGCAGTAATCACCCTCACTGCAGACTGGGGCTACCTGGATCTAAAGAGAATCTCCTTCATTTTGAGGGTTTTAAATATGGTGTGGAAATTAGGGACCACAGGAGAGGAAGTCTGCCACCTACAGGTCAGAGGGAAGAAGGTCTCCCAAGGCTTTTTCAGAGCAAAGTACTGACTAATGGAACCAACCCATTGTTCTAAGTGAGGCTTTAGGAGAGTAACTAGGTGAAGCAGGGTAGATGTTCTCAGGAAAGGATGCTGCCTTCATGTCATGACTATAAAGTGGGAAAAGACCCCACATTAACAGGCGGTGGTGAGTCACTATGCAGGAGTGGTGGTGACACCACAGAACTCTTCCTAAGGATGTTAGTCAAATTACTGAATAGGTTAATTCATACAAGTAGAGAATTTGGTGTACATTCAGTGATGCCACTTTGGGGTCAAAATTTAGGAAGTCTTGGAAAACCATCCCTTAAATATTAATAATGGTTGTGGGATTGAAAAAGAAAAAAAAAAGACATTTCTCTAAAGACGTGCTTTAACCCAAAAGATGCTCTCCACCTTCCCACAAGGGCATCTGCTCAACTCTGTTCATAGCAGCTGTATTCGTAATAGCCAGAAAACGGAAGCAACCTAGATGCCCCTCAACTGAAGAGTGAATAAAGAAAATGTAGTTCATCTACATAATGGAAAACTATTCACCTATTAAAAACAAAGACATTATAAATTTTGCAGGCAAATGGATGGATCTTAAGAATATCATCCTAGTAAGGTAACCCGGTCCTAAAGGGACTTACATGGTTGGTCCTCACTTATAAGTGGATATCAGTCATAAAATACAGCTATCATGCTACACTCCGAAGACCCAAAGAAGCTAAACAAGAAGGCACAATTGGGGATGATCGAATTTCACTTAGAAGGGGCAATAAAATATTTGCAGGAGGCAGATGAAGGGAGGGAACTGGATGGGAGAAGGGATGGAGAGGGAAATGGGGCAGGGTTCGGGATTCGGTATGGGGAGGGATGACCAGATGGCCATGAGAATGAATGGAAATCTGCAAGTGATGGGTGTGAAGAGGTAGGGGGCATCTCCAGGCAGAGACAGAGACCTGAGATAAAGGAGGCACCCAAGTGTCAATCAATAGAGGTATCCTTAATTGTGGCACACAACGTTAGGGGTACGGAACCTGAAGAGGCCACCTCCTGTAGCCAGGCAGGAATCCAAAAGGAGCAACAGAGACACCAACCCACCTACAAAACTTTCAACCCAAAATTTATCCTGTCTACAAGAAATTCAGGGACTGAGGATTGAGCAGAGACTGAGGGAATAGCCGACTTATAACTAACCAAATTTGAGACCCACGGGTAGGCACCAAGCCTTGGCATTATTAATGATATTCTGTTATGCTTGAAGACAGGAGACTAGCATGGCTGTCCTCTGAGAGGCTCCACTTAGCAGCTGACTCAGACAGGTGCAGATACCTACAGCCCCAGTGGAGCTTGGGGACTCTTACTAACAGGAGGAAGGACCACAGGCTCTGAGTGGGGTAGGAACTCAACAGGAAGATCAACAGCCAACTAACCTGAATCCTTGGGGCTCTCAGAGACTGAATCATCAATCGAATAACATACACAGGATGGACCAGCCTCCTGCCAAGCCCCCACATATGTAGCAGATGTGCAGCTGGGTCTTCATGTGGCTCCCAAACAACTGGACTGAGGGGTATCCCAAAGCTGTGGCCTGTAAGTGGGATATGTTCTTCTAGCTGGGCTGCCCTGTCTGGCCTTAGTGGCAGAGGCCTAGCCTCACAAAGACTCGATGTGCCGGGTTGGTGGATACTAGGCGGGGTACCCACTCAGAAAAGGGAAGGGGGGATGAGGGAAGAATTGTCAGAGGGGGCAGTGAGCAGATTGTAAAGTAAATAAGTAAAATAAGACAGACAGACAGACAGACAGACAGACACACACACACACACACACACACACACACACACACACACACACACTTGAAGAATAAAGCCAGGCATCATGGACCTATTTTGGAAGAATGAGAAGGGGTGGTCTTATTGAAGGTGTGTTACCAAATCAGGTCTTTGAGGTTTCAAAAGACTTGCACCATTCCCACCCTACCCCACCCCTCCACCTCTTACTATCAATCAAGATGTCAGCTCACAGATGTTCTTACCACCATGACTTTGCTCTGCCATCATGGCTCTAACCCTCTGAAACCATAACTACAAATTAAACACTTTCTTTTTCCTAAGTTGCCTTGGTCATGGTGTCTTATTATAGCAAATAACTGAGATTATCATCTCTATGCTTACTGTAGATCAAAGAATATAATACCTTGACCAATCTACCTACTCCATGTCCATGACTGGCTTGACTTAAACAACGCTGAAGGTTGTAACCACTCCTGTTGGACAAACAAGTGGGGTTTTTTCAGCTTAAAAAATGAATATTGCAAATTCCATGTTCCTCTCCTACCAGAGAACACCCAATGTCCAGGATCCTGCCACCGGCCCTCCGGGCAGCTTTTGTGGGAGAAGCCAAGGAACTGACAAAACCAACACAACACTCTGAATGCAGATTCTGTGGCAAACAGCAGAAGCACTTTGACTCTGATCTAGGTGTTGTGTATCTTACAGCACCTGTGGTAACAGGCTACCTTATAATTAGGGTAAAATAAAAAACAGAACTGCAGTTATTGATAGACATCAACTTTTATTCTTGGCAATAGCTGGTAATTTACACACTATGATCTGACTATTAGAATTTCTTAAGTCTGGAGAAATGGCTCAAAAGTGCTTGTTGCTCTTGTACAGCTGGGTTTCCAGCACCCAATGTTGGGTGGTTTATAATTACCTATAATTATAGCTTCCAGAGAATTCAATCCCCTCTTCTGGCCTCCTCAGGCACCCATATACACGTCCACACACACATATGCATGCACACCTTTGCGCACACACACACACTACAAAAATAAAACTCCATCTAATTCCTGTGAATTCATCTCTGTGTGTACAAGTCCAGTAATTATTTCACTGTCTGTCTGAAGCACTAAGAGCACTAAATCCAACGCTCGGCGCCATGCCTCAATCTTCGGTGTAACGGTATCATAAACTCTTGGAACCAGCTCCAGGTTATCTGAAATACCTGAGTGAAAAAGTCCACTACTTAGTTCATTATATTCACTCAAGATATAAGACGAAGGAGAGCCGGAGCTGGTGGCGTTTTGTATATGATGTTGAATGAATGTGCTAGCTTCCACTGCTGAAGGTTGAGTGGCAGTGTTACACATGACAGCTGACAAGAATTCATGCCACCCACCTGCCAGGCACTTCAGCACAGTAGGTCTGTAGACTGACAGAGATGAGGCCATCCAAGAGGAAGAATGAGGAAGCCATCCTAAACAAGCATGGTTTCCTTTATTTAAAGATTGCTCAGCAAGAATTTGAAGATGGCTAAGACATAAAAATTCAACAGCACCACCTCCAAGGAGGACCTTCCCCTCTTTCAGGGCATGAGATAAACGATACGCACAAGACCAGAACCTGTCTTCCTTGGTTTCCATCTGAGTACTTGCTGGACTAGTGAGTACTGCTGTAATCAAATTAATCCCTTCTGCTGTTAACAAGACTGCCATTCTGCTGCTCCTGTTTATATCCTGAGGACTTGTCCAGAAGGTCACAGAGACCCCGCTGCCTACACAGTCCTCATTCACTTGTGTAACATAGGCCACTGGCACTGCTCTGGTGGCCTCTGCAAATGCCTGTAACACACTGCCACTCACTGACCCAATTACCAGCCGCTTACTGTGCCTGCATTTTTCAGTCAAGTGTTCAGATACACTTCCTCGTACCAAGATAAGGTTCACATTGAACTGAATTAACACCTGTAACACACGATTTGTCCACAGCTCTTCTGCACTATCTTCTGAAAACTCCCCACTACCTAATTTGGTCTTAATATTTACAGACTTATTAAATCCCAGGTGGCGGTAATTCTCTGTGAGGTCGCCCTCAATAAGAATCACCCGGAAAGGCTGATCCTGCAATTCCTTGATCAGAGTAATACTAGACATGGCTACAGAAGTGACATATCCTAGACAGACACAGGAGAAAGTTTCAGGTAAACCTGGGAGACAGCAAGTGAGGAGCCTGGAAATATCAAACACGAAGGGTGCCGTACAGCTGGCTTGCTGCCGACACAGAGTCTGCCACTGCAGCCTCACTGCTGCTTTGGCCAGTGTCATGCTGCTGTGATCTCCATGGCTCAAGCCAACTGCTAACTCCCCCAAATCATTACATCGAAGTAGTTTCGGAGTTGAGTCAAGTTGTTCTAGAAATCCATCAGGTCTGCTTACCCAGTGGCTATTATCTGTCCTATTAAAATGCCTACTGTGAGTTAGTGCTGACTTTCTGCAGAAGGACTCTGTATATAAATTGTTTCTCAGGGCTTGTGATGTGCTTTTTTCTGTTTCAACTTTAGCTTGAGGTTTGAAGAATTTGGGTGATTTAGCATGTCTCCCAGAAAGACTGTAAGTGAGCAATGACTGAGATGTAGCATCTTTGACATCATGCTTTTCCTGTAACAACCCAGAACCTGAAGGGACTTGTAGAAAAGGACAAAAACTAACATCAACTGTTTCAAGTTTGCAAACTGTACTTGTGTGATCCATGTGGTCAAATACATCGTGTACGGGTACCTGCAGGGAAACTACCGTTTCGATGCAAGAGTTCAAGCCTTCTGACATGACTGACACTATGACTGTAGTGGGAATGCCCAGGTGGAGACAGTCTTCAACAGCCCTGCTCCATGCACCAGCAAGAAACAAAAGAGTGCTGGTCCCAATTTTGTATGTGTCATTCTGAGCCTGAACTGCTTCGTTGAGAAGGTGACCCACTGCACAGGTTAAATCCAGTCCTTCCAGAAGCCTGACTGTGGAGCCGATTAACACACTTTCATGACACTCTGCATCTGTAACAAACTTGGTGGCTTTTACTGGACCTAGGAAGCTTCTTCCTGTTTGTGCAAATGATGAAAGTTGTTGAAGTCCCACATGCCTTCTTCCGTTTATGACCCTGTAAGCCATCTCCATGAATAATTATCTGCAAATAAACAAAACACTTGAAACTTTACTCAGAGTGACTTATGACTGACAAGTGCTACATACAGTGAAGAAAGCACAGCTCAAATTTTGGATATAGTTTCAATTAAATGTGATCAGTATGACAATGCAGAAGAAGAGCCATAACTTATCATGGATGGCAGGGTGGTACAGACGGCGGATCACTCCACATGGCAGAGAAAATGGAGCAGAGCACAATGCAACAAGCGAGGTTTCTAGAAGGCAAACTGTAAACAGTTGTGATTCTTTTTTGAAACAGGGTCTTGCTATGTAGCTCAGGTCTTAAATCTGTGATCATCATCTCCACCTTGAGAGTTCTAGAACTACAGGTGTGTTCTATCACGTCGTCTGCAGGGTAACTTGTGTAAACTGAGCCAGCAAGTTGAAGGGGATGGTTATGAATGTACAAATATGCTAAAAACAAAGGGAGGGAGGGAGGGAAGGAGGGAGGGGGGAAGAGAGGGGAGGGGAGTGGGGCAGGAGAAGGGAAAGGGAACCTGATGTTCTAGGAGCACAGCACACATGGCAAGGAGCTGAAGGACCTGAGGTTCCCGCAGAGAAGGTGTTAAATCATGAAGGACATCTCATGATAAGCCAAGAACTGAAGTTTTATCCTATAATGGAACTACGAGTGTTAAGATTAAGAAATCTCCTTATGTCGTGTTGAAAGCTTGTACTTCTGAGTCTAGAAGCCTGGGCTTGAGTTGGGGAGCCCTTCGGTTTACATATGTAGAAAATGAGACTAATCCCAGAAGTTACTTCACAGCTAGTACGAGGACTCCAGTACAGTGCTCAGAACAGTGTCCAGTGTACAATCTGATGTGTGTTCAGATATATTACTGTCCTGCTAAGTTTGGACTGACTAGCTAAGTGCCAGACTGAAGGTGGAGCAGCCACTTAAGAATCGTCTATGAAATATGAAGACAAATAGAGGCAAGAAAGATTTGGGCACTGATTGCACCATGAAGGAAAAACCATGCTGTGTAAAGGATATCCAAGAGCAATTAAAATTATTCAAGACAATATTTTAGAGTCACATCCAAAATTAATAGCACCAATAGAAATTTTTAGTATTGACTATTAGTTCAATACTAAAAAGCTCCATCATTTTATGTAAAGTGCTTATACACTTTTATGGACTTTAGTTTCTATAGTGGAGTCTTAAACCCATTCCCTATGGACACTGAGGGGCCTACCCTACTTGATTTGCAAGTATAATCTATCATTCTACACAATGTCTTCTCTGTTTTTATAATGCATTTTGACTCATAAAAAGTTTTAGTCTTATGGTAAATTTTTGGTAAAATTTAACATTTATTTGTCAATACTGCTCATGCTCTTGGTAGTGCATTTAGAATCCACTGCCAAATCCAAGATGATATTGAACCTAATGTTTGTTTTAGAATTCTATATATTATTTAATGATGGATTTGGGACTAATTTTCACATATGATGTAAGGCAGAGGTCCTTTTACATGTGGATATCCAGCTATTTGATACCACCTATTGAATCAATTATTCTTTCTCTTGCATGTTCTTAGTATCTTTATAAAAAAATCAACTTGCTATATATACATGGGTTTATTTCTGGGCTGTGAGTTCAACTGTATTGAACAAAGTAATCATTTTGTGCCAATACCATACTGTTTTAAAAATTGTGACTTTCTGCTAAGTTTGAAGTCAAGAAGTTTGTGTTTTAAATGTTCTTTTCTTTACATTTATATTTGTAATTTATCATAAGCTGATTTCTGAAGCTAGTAGTCTATCTCTCCCTTGATAAATATCTAGTTAATAAAAACAAAATATTGAAAGGACAAGTTTAAAAGTCTGGCTGCATGCAGGTCTCCCAACAACTGGAGCAGGGGCTGTCCCTGACTCCATTGTCTACCTACGGATCCCATTCCCCTAACTGGGCTGCCTCACCTAGTGTCAGTGAGAGAGGACGTGCCTGGTCCTACAGTGACTGGATGAGCAGGGAGGGAGATACCAAGTGGAAGGGTCTCCCCCTTCTCAGAGGAGAAGGGGACCAGAGGATGGAGGAGGATTTGTATGAGAGGATACTGGGAAGAGAAGAGGGCTGATATTGGGGTGTGGGGAGCTGACAGAAGGCGGCTATCGCCCTTGCAGCCATCTTGAGCCATATACCCTGACAAGAGACTTGATTACAACAGCCTACAACAGCTGAGCACACTCTGATAACATCTTGTTTTAGATACCCAGGATCTTCCCTTGGGTGTGAGACTTAAAGGTGTGATTTAGAGATAAGACCTAGGGCATAACTTAAAGGTGTACTTAGAGGTGTGGCTTAGAAGTGAGATATATAAAAGGTAAGAGGCAGACAAGAAATTATTAGGTATTAGGAAGAACTTGGAATTAGACATTAGGCAGTAGGCACTTGAGACTCAGACAGGCAACTAGGATTAGACACTTGGACTTGGATGAGACTTGAGACAGAGAATTTGGAAGAGGAAACTTGGAACTTAGAGGCACTAGGGACTAGGAACTAGGGACTAGGAACTCAAGACTTGGGACTTGGACTAGGAAGAGAGACAGAAGAATAAATGGGATTGAATCACACTCTGTCTGGTCTCCATTCTTTGAGTCTGTCCTCTCTCTCTCTCTCTCTCTCTCTCTCTCTCTCTCTCTCTCTTCCTCTCTCTCTCTCTCTTGCTGAACCCCGACCCATGGACTGGAGCAGCTTGGGGCAGTGCGGGCTAACAAGTTAGTCCCCAAGGCTTTTGGCAGTGCGGGTTCCAACACTGATAGAGTGGTCCTGACATTTTGGCCCCCAAGCGTGGGGCAGCTCAGGCTGCAACATTGGGGTATAAATCGAATAAATAAATTAATTAATAAAGAAAGAAAAAGGAGATTAAAAAAAGTTTGGCTGTTTTTCACTGCTAACAAAACTTGAAAGTTTATTATAAATGAAATCACAACAAAAATGTAAGGTTGGTACTAAAAATAATTAACCTATTTGTGGAAACTGAAGCATACCTG
The DNA here is from genome assembly GCA_030674055.1 of Rhabdomys pumilio. Lineage (NCBI taxonomy): Eukaryota > Metazoa > Chordata > Mammalia > Rodentia > Muridae > Rhabdomys > Rhabdomys pumilio. The sequence continues at coordinate 107,882,103 of JANHMN010000001.1, forward strand.
AGCAACAGACATAACATCTCCTACTAAGCAAAAGGGTAAAACTCCACACACGTAACCACTGCCCAAGTTTATGCTATTTACTGTAGCAATATGTAGCAATATGTTTTACTTCACCCTCAGTGTGACAGTAACTCACCCTCTCTTCATAGAAATCTTCATGTCCCTCTTTCAAACCCTTTGCCTTCTTCTCAGCCCTGCCGACACCCTTAACTTACAGATGCTTATGTCATTTGTGGTGGGTGGGTGGGGTATGGCATTAAGAGTTTTGCTTATGGTCTCCTTTCTAGATTATGATAAAACTATAAGATACAGGCCGTGAGTGAGAAACAATCCAAAACAACAGGAAAAACGCATAGGTATTTCAAAATCAGTCTGTATTATGTTTCAAAAGCATTTTCCAGATAAAAGATGAATTTCAACAATCTACAAGGAAAAAAGTCATATACAACAGATATCGAAGTTAATACAAAAAAGAGATCTTTTAGCATTTGAAGACTTTATTTCAAGTTTGAGTGGTAACCGAAAAATTATCTCAGCATCCCTAACTTGGGAAGATTCCTAAATGGTTTTGAAGAGGCTCCAGTAGGCTATTAGAAATACAACTCAACATAAGAATGCCTTATGTTCTAGGAGGCTGGATATAAAAAGGCAATGGCAATAACAGGGATAGGAAGACAGGTAATTTCCAAAGTGATTAGACACCTATAATAACTGTTCTTGGCAGTGCACTAACAACCTGATTTTTGTTCTGCTGTGCCTGGCACTAAATGCCTTCCACAAACAGGTCAGTTTTGTGGAAAGCTGTCAGACTGTTTTCTTAGCTTTCTATCTGCAATGGGAGAGCAGAGTCAGATTACTTAAATGGGTATTGACTTCAGAAGTTGTCTTTTCATTAAGATCATGTCTCCTTTCCTCTCAGGAGTTATGTTTTAAAAGCTCTGTATTTTTTGAGAGGTATAACTAGGATTTCCATCTCATCAGGACTAAGTCTGGTCCTCTCCAGTCTACTCCTAACACCATAATTTAACCACAACACTCCACTGCTTAGAGGCCTCTCAGAAAATAATCTTTAGTCTTATTTGGCACAGGGAGTTCCTATAAGTGAGTCACTTATACTCAGAATCTTACGAAGTCTCCCTATCTCACTCAAATAAAGGCCTTGTCCCCACATAGCACTAAACCCCACACTTCTTCCTTTCTGTGTCATCTGCTTAGCTCAGGTCTTCTTTGTGCTTTTAGACTATGCAGAGCATGCTCCCTACCTCAATATTTCTGTCTCGGTATCCCTCTTTCTGGAATATTCTTCTTCAAGAAACCTATTGCCTTAGCTATCTTTAAATACTTTCCCAAATTTCTTTTTCAGGAAGTCTACCCTACCCTGTTCAACCTATCACAAACCACAAACTCTAAAACTAGAACAATCAAATTCCTAAATCATCGTGATGTAAGATTTATTTAGGTGTAGCAGCCTTTTGATAGCTATCAGATCAAATGAGATTCAGGCAAGCCTAAAAGTCAGCTTCCGCCTCCCCCCCACGCGCGCGCGCGCGCGCGCGCGCGCGCGTGTGTGTGTGTGTGTGTGTGTGTGTGCGCGCGCGCGCGCCACCTGTCTGTCTGTCTGTCTCTGTGTATGACTTATATTCGTTTCTGAGTTTCAGAAACCTATTTAAAATTAGTATTAATTATGACTTTGAAAACTGTCCAAGTGTAACTTTTCAGATAAGATACATGGCTTGAAAAAAAACCCAATAGGTTATAGGTAAATGATTTAACACTTTACTCACAAAATATCATGAATTTACATCTTTGAATTCCCACTGGGAAAACTTAAGGCAGGAAAACTAGCTTCTACTCTAAGGATAAACTTACCTATTCCCCAGGAGCCTAAGGAGATTTAAGGATTACAACGTGAGTGTCAGCAAGGTGAGACTTTGGGAACGCGCCATGTTTTACTCCAGCACTCTAGGATGGCTGTGCACTCTTCCAGCCCAGGAGATGGCCCACGCCGTCCTCGGTCCGGGGCTGGCGTTCCGCCCCGCGAGGACGCCCCCACTCACCCCTAGGGCTCCAGCTGCCCCGTGCCCTTAGGCGGCTCTGAGGCCCGGAAGGCCGCAGGGCGGTTGGTCCAGTGTGTGGAGAGTCTGGGGACACGAGGGACAGAGCGCTCGCCCCCACCCTCCCTGCCTTCCGGGGCCGCAAGGCCCAGGACCCTCCTCACCACGCGCGGACCTACACAGCACCGGAACGCAGCCACTCCCGCCTACCTGCGTGCGGTCAGAGCATTTTTGGCTTTCCATTGGGCTCAATAGCCGTCAATCACGGGAGTTGGTGGGCGGGTTTGCGCTCTGAGCGCCGCTATAGCAACCGCCCGCCCTGAACTAGCGAGCGCCGCGGAGGGGAGGGGAGCTGTTGCGCGAGCGCGGGCAGGGACACGGGTAGGGGATATGGTGAGTGCTAGGGGACCCTGGTGTTCTTTCCAACTTACTGCCTTTCGTGTAGGATCCTTGGATACTTACCTTTAGTGGCTAAGCCAGGGGACAGAGATGGATCTCTTTTCGTTTATCCACCATCGCCTGCAGTCTATGAGGGGTGGCCGGGTGATAAAGAGATATATGGCCCTGGGGCACAGAGACCACTGCCGAGAGACTGAGGGGCTTCAAGACTGGGAAGCAAACACAGCAGAAGCCATCAATCTCGGGCCACCAACAGCCAGCGGACCATCAACTCAGCCGCTGAAGGAAAGGGACCGCTGAGGGTCAGGGGGCCACCAACTCAGCCACTGACTGGAAGCAGGGTACCTAGCTAACCAATAATGATCCGAGAACCAGCAAGTCTTTTACTGAGAAGGGGCCCACTGACTCAGTCCTTATGGTTAGGGGTTCACCAACTCAGGCCACTCAGAGCTAAGGGGCCTCTGGCTTCTTGCTGAAAAATGCTAACTCAGATGGCTGCCCTAGGATCTAGAAGACCACTCATCAGAATCTGCAGCTCTAGAACCAAGAAACCAAAGTGACCACAGCCAATAACTTACACAAAATTGACCACTTAGATCCCCAGCCACCTCCAGGCTCCCCCACTCCACCTGCAGAGAGAAGAATTTACAGTGGTTCTGTGACCCAGTTTGGTGGCATAAAGAAGCAAACAGCAGAAAGGTCCTTCATCTTCCACACGTTAAGTGCATCCCCATAATTGGCCAAACATTCTCCTGCAGATCTGTGGAGTAGATGTTCATCAAAACCATGGTTTTTCACTTTTCATTTTTGTGGTGCAGGGCACTTAATACTGGAAAGTGGGAGAGGATGATTGTGTTCTAGTAAGCATTCCTCTAAGCTGGTTGCTACTTTGTGGGTTCTTTCTTCCACTCTTTCCCACCCTTTCAAACCTCTCATGCTAGATAGGAGGGAAAAAAAGAATAGAGGGGAAAAGAATTACATTACTGTTAGACTACTTCCTATTGATTAGGGGTGTAGAGTTCCTTAGGACAAGTTTAATTTTTGCTGTCAGGATATTTAATTTCTTCTTCTTTGCACATGACTAACAAACCAAAACAACCACCACCAACCCGCCTCCTGAGGCCTTAGCATTTATGCACCTTGAAAAGTTGCCTAAGTTCCAAAAGTTACACAATTGAAGGAACTATCTGCAACTGGCAAAATCACGCCCCTGCTAGAGCACAAGGCAAATCATAAGCAGTTGCTGTGGACAATCTGAAGTAGCCCCATATCCCACACCTGTGATTAAAACAAAAACATAGTCCCATAATATTTCTGTGTTTTTCAAAGAAACTAAAATTCTCACTACATCAAGTAAGTACTGTGATGCACATACAGGAGGCACACATTTTTAAAAATAATTCTGTCCTTCATAAACTATCTGCATTCTGATACACCACAGTTTTATGCTAGCTTAGCTGCTTATCCCTTCCAAAGCTTTAGTTTTAAGAGGGAAATCTAAGAGAAGAACAAAAAAAAAAAACAAAAAAAAAAAAACAAAAAAACTACATTTTCTATCAAATAATAATACTTAGGAGACTCAGGCAGGACTGAGAGTTCCAGGGCAGTCTGGACTCCATAGGGAGGCCCTGTCTCAAAAGATGGGGAGAAAAAGATGTTAATAACCAAAAGCATTAATGGAGGAAACAAGCTCATTCTATAAAAGAAAATGGGATAGTTGAATATGTCGTTGTAGTTATACAGTTCTCACCCACGTGTATGCTTATTGCAGGCATCCAGCCATCGCATAACTTTAGACCAATGGAAGAAAAAAGCAGCGAAAGTTGAACTGAATGACACCCAAAAGCAAGAAATTAAAGAGGCCTTTGACTTATTCGATATTGATGGATCTGGAACCATAGATTTGAAAGAATTGAAGGTTCTGAAATTATTTCTAAGACATTTGAAAAACCACATGTATGTGTGTGTGTACTCGTGCATCTGTCTGTCTATCTGTCTGTCTGTCTGTCTGTCTGTCTGTCTGTCTGTCTGTGTCTTATGGGGATGGAACCCAGGGCTCTACCATTAGACTTGCTCACAAATACCACCTATAATGGCATTCTGCTGAAATGTATGTACATATATGTTGAGAACCGTTCTGCCTCAGGCTTGGGGGCCAAAATGTCGCGGACCGCTGTGTCAATATTGGAACCCGAACTGCCAAAAGCCTTGGGATGTGAAGAATGGAGACCAGACAGAGTGTGATTCAATCCCGTCTATTTTTCAGTCTCTCTTCCTAGTCCAAGTCCCAAGTCTTGAGTTCCTAGTCCCTAGTTCTTAGTCCCTAGTGCCTCCAAGTTCCAAGTTTCTTCTTCCAAGTGCTAAGTGCCTAATACCTAATTCTCTGTTCCAAGTTGTACTGCCTAATTCCAAGTTCTTCCTCTAATTGTCTAATTCTCTGTTCCAAGTTGTACTCCTATCAAGTAATCTGTTGTCTGGTTCTCTGTCTCTCTTCTGTCTGCCTCTTGCCTTTTATATGTCTCACTTCTAAGCCACACCTCTAAGTCACACCCTTAAGTCATGCCCTTAGGCCTTGTCTCTAAATCTAATCTCTAAGTCACGCCCTTAAGTCTCAGCTCTAAATCACATCTTTAAGTCTCACACACCCAAGGGAAGATCTTGGGTATCTAAAACAAGATGTTATCAGAGTGTGCTCAGCTGTTGTAGGCTAATGTAATCAAGTCTCTTGTCAGGGTATATGGCTCAAGATGGCTGCAAGGGTTAGCCGCCTTCTGTCGGCTCCCCACACATATACTTGCCCTGAGTCAACAAAACAATATCTTGTAACATTTTAGTTGTGTCCTTTGCTGATGAGTCAATCAAAACCTAGAATTATCAAAGTTACCTACTCTGTCTATAAATCTTGTTTATTTTATAATTATAATGTATGTATAGTTTTATATGCTATTAATTAGTAATTTAAAAGTTCAAAATGAGATCATGGCATTATTAAAACATGTCCCCCTCCTATTGCAGATTGCAATGCGGGCCTTAGGATTTGAACCAAAGAAAGAAGAAGTGAAACAACTGATAACTGAAATCGACAGGGAAGGGACTGGCACCATTTGTTTCGAAGACTTTTTGGCCATTATGAGCGTAAAAATGGTATAGTCTATTTTTCAAAGAAACACCAGCAGAGTTTTGTCCATTGCTAGGGCTGGAGCATGGAGATTTCATGGGCGAATTGGAAATAGGTATTGAGGGTGAGTGGGAGGGATATGACAGCAAGGACAGAGATATTTTCAGAGTGTTAAAGATTGTAGACAAGAGTTTAGTCAGGAAGTACTGATACCTGGCAAGATAGAAGGGAGCCCGAACCCCAAAGGCCTGTACCTGGCAGTCACAGAGTGCCTACTTTGGCCACTGTTCCTGAGAATAACCTCAGCTCTTGGAGCTTACTGTCTTATGTGAGTATGTTGAAATAATTGTTTAAAGAACTCAGCCTCCTGATACAAATATGCACGCACAGCTGTAGAATTAGTAGACCTACTAAGTCCAGCCTGATAGAACAAATAAACAACCAATGACATTTCATTTTCTTAAGAGTGAAAAAGATGAGAAGGAAGAAATACTGAAGGCGTTTAAATTATTCGATGATGACGCTACTGGAAGCATATCTCTAAATAACATCAAGAGGGTTGCCAAGGAGCTAGGGGAAAACTTAACTGAAGATGAATTGCAGGTAAATCTCATTTATTTTATAGTTATACTGTGTGTATAGTTTTATATGGTTTGTGTAACTTAGTTATACTTACACATTAAAAGCAAAAATTCCTGTTGAGTTTCTATCACTATACATCTTTAATAGTTTTGGTCTTTCATGCTACATTTGTTTTACAGGAAATGCTTGATGAAGCTGATCGTGATGGGGATGGAGAGATAAATGAGGAGGAATTCTTGAGAATGATGAGGAAGACCAGCATTTATTAGCTCTTAGTGCCTTCTGGGAAGTTTAGACAGCTTGCCTGTGAAGCAGTTCGATAATGTAATACCTTAGTGTATCTATTTCCATTTTTAGTTTGGGTTAGTCCCTTGGTGTCTGGTCTGTGCCAGAAGTTATATGTCCCTACCAATGTCATTAAATCTGTAGTAGCAAGAAACAAACAAACGCATGCTTTACTTGAACTGTGAACCCCAGAACAGTATTTCCATGTGGCATTTTTAAAGCTGTAGAGTCCAGAGAATTTAACTTTTATTTTTCAGTTGAATAAACTTGGCCCCCAGATCCAAATGAAATTGTTTTTAAAAACAATATGAAAATGGTATTTTTCCATTATTTCCTTTTATATGACTTTTAAAAAAATCTGATAAATGTGTTGTTTAATTCATTCCTCCAATATGTAAAGTACTAATAAAAACTGTCTGACATCCAGTATTTTTAATTTCCTTCTGATAGTTACTGCTAGGCTTTACTCCCCAGGTCAGGTAGTGAGTTCTTTAAGAGGTGAGGTCATTAGGGTTCCTCCTTTATTAAAAAGGTTAAGACTTTTTTTTTTAAAAAAAAAGAGTCTTCAAGGTCTGTGAGATGCCTCAGCAGATCAAAGCATTTGTCACTGTGCCTGACAACCTGACTTTGGTCCCACACAAAGTCCCCACAGTGAAGACTAGCCCCCACAAATTATCCTCTGATTTTTTACATGTATGCTATAGTGTATGAGCGTTCTCTCTCTCTCTTTCTCTCTCTCTCTTACACACACACACACACACACACACACACACACACAAATATAATTTAAATGTATTACATGTATGGGTGTTTTACCTGTGTCTATGTCTCTGTGCCACTTTAGTGCCTGGTGACCACAGAAGGCAGAGGCCTTTGGAATTACAGAAGGTTTGTGAGATTCTATGTAGATGCTGGGAATTGATCCCTGGAAGAGCAAAACCAGCTTGTACTCTTGTGTTCTGTCGTGTGCTCTCACAGTAAGGCCTTCACAGAAGAATGCTTTTATCACAGATTTCTATGACACAAGACTACCCAACTTGTATTTTACTAAGAGAGCAAAACATACCAGGAGGTTAGGATCACTTAGGAAACTATTCTAAACACCACTTAGGTGAGCTCAGTCTAAATCTTTGACTGGAGTCAACTACCAGCCAACTGAAATGAGTGCTTTGTCATTCTTTGCAAAGTCTGGTATGTAACAATCATATCAGTGTAGCCTAGGTTAGCTTTGGACTCGTGATCTCCTGCCTCTTCCTTCCAGGCATTAGATTATAAACGTGTGTACCATATACTTCACATTTGATGCAATGAAGAGACCCCATCTGATATGGACAGTGAAATCTCAGTATTTTTGTGTGTGTGTGTGTGTGTGTGTGTGTGTGTGTGTGTAATCATATATACCTATAATGTCTTTCTAATACCCATAGTTGAGTATTGTTTTACTTCCAGCTATCTTTATAAAGGTTCATAAATTGATCAAATAGGATAAATTTGATGTTGCTTTCAAGAGAGGAAGGAAAATGCAGAGAACTAGACAAAACTGTGCGGATTTGGATCACAACAAGGAAATTTCTAGATTTTTGGCTAAAATACTCTAAACCTCATCTGACATGGAAGATGAAATCATTTTTTCAAGTTTTTTTTTCTGTGAAATCATAAATACCCATAATGTCCTTTTAAACAAAATGTTTAAAGCCTACAATTAATTTGAGTAGAGAAACATTTTGAGACACAAGTACCCTATACCTCAACATTTTGTGACAGTGTTAACTTCTGCAGGGCAGGCACAGAGACCCAGGTGCACTTCAGAACACCTTGAGAATCCTGGTGCTTTTTCTGTTCCAGTAACATACCCAGGATCTTAGAGGTTTCAAGCAGTTTTGGGGTACCTGAGAATAAATCCCCCAGGCAAAGCAAACTCCTATCAATGCTGATAAAATTGTTTCGGCCTGGGAGGAAATTCAGATCATTTAAAAGGTGAAAATGTGATTCAAAAAGAAGATTCACTGGTGAGATGAGGAGCTAGCTGCCTCTTTATCATTGATCTGCATTCTATTCAGAGCAAGGCGATCTCTGTGAGGTATCTAATGTCTGTGCAGTAAAACAGGAAGTTTTGACTACTGTAGAGTTTGAACACCTGTACAGATCATCTTACGAAGCACACATTTTATAATTTAACGGTGAGCCATACTTACCATCAAAGGGAAATGGCAAACAGGAGAATACCCGAGGCACTTACGGAAGACAAATTTATCTGAAGAACTCTCACAGAACCCTGCCCTTCCTTGAGGATCTGTAAGCAGCTAATGTTTACAGAGGGTGGGGAGACATTTTCTTCAGCAGTGTAGCTACTAGTAAGGTGGTCTGAGTAAGAATAATCATGACTTTCAGAGATTCTTTGTTAGAACAGTTGATTCTCAGTTCATGAAACTGTTTGGGAAAGATTAGGACGTGTGGCCTTGTTGGAGGTGTATTTCCTGGTAGGCTTTGAGACCTCAAGAATATTCTGCCACTTCTGGTGCTCTTTCCCTCTTCTGTTTTCAGATTGAAATGTGAGCTCTCAGATGTTCTTGCTGCCATGCCGTCACTGTCATCATGGGCTCTCACCCTCTGAAACCATAAGCCCAACTATGTACTTCCTTCTGTTTATAAGTTGCTTTGGTACTGGTGTTTTATCACAGCAATGGAAAAGGAACTAAGGTGGTGCCTATGCTCTTCTGGGCAGCACCAGTGAAATTCATTGGGTCACACAAAGAGACATGAAGACAGCAGAAAGGTCAGTTAAGAGCAAGGGATCAGCAGGAGTGTGAGGGGGTGAGAGGATTGGGAGTAGACATGATCGCAGTATATCAGGTACAAAAATGTCACATGAAGCCCATCATTAAGTATACTTAATATATGTTAATCATTAAAAGACTTCACACATAAAATACACTTTAAAAATCCAATAGAAAAATAAGTAGAAAATATGGAAAAAAACATACTCAGGAAAGAAATAAAAGAGCCTGAACGTAAGATTGTCTTCCCAATAGAGAAGTGACCATAATGCAAATTGCAGAAATCACTTTTAAAATATTTGTTAAAATATAAGCACTTTTCTTTACTTGCAGGCATATGATTTGGCAAAAATCCTTTAAATAGCAATGTCTATAAAAATTAAGATGCAGATAGCTTTGAAGCCAACTAATCCACTCGTAAGAGTTAATTCTACAGATATGTATAGAGACACATGTATATGAAAAGTTAAGCAAACAGTAGAAAACAATCTTAAATTCACCCAGGTATTGCGGGTGAGTTTAAAACTGGAAAACCTATGGATAGTTATCTTTCTCCAAGATTTCCTTTTAACAGCGGATGAGATGCAGGAGGGTTGTTTGATTCTCAGTTGGGATGTCACTAAACCTTGGGTCTTTCTCCTGAGATTTTCTTGTGCACATCACTAGCAAGCCCAGAGCCTTTAGTGACCTCCTCCCACCGCGCATCTCCCCTGCGCAGCTTCCCGTCTAAAGCGGACCCTTTTAGTCACACTTTATTTATGGGGCTCTTTGCTTGCAGGTCTTGTTTTCCGGAGTCTTGCCCTGGACAAGTCTAATTAGCGAGGGACCAGAAGTGGGAGGGAAAAGCGTATAATTGATTTTCATTTTGTTTCTTCTTGGTCCTTGATCTCTGTAGTTTGTACATTCATGGCAAGGCGACTGGGCTACCCCAGGTTCCAATCTGCTTCTCTTCAGTGGAGTAATTCTCCGGCCTTTCCTTGCTCATGCTGACGCCATGGGCGCTTTCTCGTCCCCTTCTGCGGTTGTTTTACAGTTTTAGTCAATGCTTTCTGCAGGAGGATTTGTTAGCATGTTCTGAGCCAAAAAGAAACGTAAACATTTTGGGAAGATGAACTAATACGTTTGGTGATAATGTACTGGACTTAGGCGTGATGCTCACAGAGGGGCCTGCTGGAGCCTGCAGTGCTTGAACAAAATGCATAGGCATAATGTGTCTGTATTACTTACCCTTATAAATAGCAAACGCTGATTTCTTTATCCCACTATCTTGCTTCAATCTGGACAAGGCTTTGTTATGCTTATTCTTAGAAGCACCTGTCTCAAGTTTGTGTAAACATTGCTCCTCATTCATGCTCTGCCTTGTCAATAATAATCAGCGAGCCAATTTAGAGATTTAAGAGAATGAGATAGGACTTCCGGATTCCAGGAGGGGTGGGGAAAGAGACAGGAAGTGGAGGAGAGCCACAAGGAGAGGTCCAGGAAGTATCAGGAGAAAAGCTGGAACAAGAAAAGATGAAAAAAAAAAATGCAAGCATTGTCTGGAAGGAAGCCTGACCAGCTTGGAGGTTTAGAATGGAGTAATAATTGCTCAGTTTTTGGCTCAGGGCAATTTAAACAAATCTTAGTCTCTCCATGTGGTTATTTGAGGAATTAGCTGATTAAGGAATAACTGCCACCATACTAATTTCACAAATCTATATTAATATAGCAAAATTATGAGACCTGGAAGAGTGGAGCCTAAAAATGAGGTGGACTAGTCTTATGCAAGAGTCAACCTTATTCGGAGCATCAGATAATTTACTGTGAGGGTTACGATGAGTCACCCGAGGAAAGCATAAAAACACAAGGGCAGGCTGAATGGTGACAGACAGGTTACATGTGGCAAAAATGTTTTCCTTAGAGGCATGTACACTGATAACAGCAGCCAGTTGTAATGGATAGTCTGAAAAAGGCTCCTGCCTATCTGCTGCACCAGTGAGGAGCTCAAACCAGAACAATTCTGTGTTTTGAAGAAACTGAGATCACAAGACCCCTGTCTTGTTTTCTTGAAGTTTTCTCACAAGCACTCAGAATTGTCCTTGCACGACTTCATTCTTAGACTGTGTTAGTTCAAGAGAGGAAGGCAGGATGAAGCCACATTGGCTTAGACAATGAGCTTCCATCCAAACTCCCACTCATGTCTTGTTTTCACATGCTCTGAGGAAATATTCCTGTCACCAGGCCCTGAAGCTAGAGCTTTTTTTCAAAAGAGAAATGCTGATAAATTTTTAAGGGAAGAAAAAAATTTTATTTTATTTTATTTTATTTTTGTTATTTGGAGCAATAAAGGAAGTGGCACTTCAGAAAAGTACTGTAGTGAAAAATATGAAGCTAAAAATATATTCATTTTTTATTATTAAAGTATTTGTAAACTCAGTGGTAGAGAGGTGGCCAGTAATAGTCAAGACAGATAGCTGTAGGATCAGTGATGTGTCCCTTTAATAACAAGCTACTTCATATCTTCTATTGGAGCGTTCTCCCTCAATTCCACCTGGTTTTCTGGGGATGGTTCACCTTGACTTGATCTATTTAAAAAAATAAGCTTAATATTCGTCCAATGAATGGGCCAAGGAATGCGATGCTAACAGCATTAGGTGCTCACCAGTTTCATCGCTAGAAATTGCGGCTCTGTCCCGGATGCTGGAGGACCAAGCTCTTCCACTAGAGGGCGATGAAGTCATGTCTCTATTTGCTGAGCAAGGGTGTGGTCTGATTTATGCCTATTTGAATAGTTTTTCATAAAGTAGGGATGGTTTTAGAGACAGAACAATGGAAATGCTGTAACTTATCTAGTAAATTGTATTATTCTTTAACTCACTTCTTTAATAACCATTCATGTGAATGTAAGTCAATGGTTTCATTTAAAATCCTATCCTATAATATTGAAATTGTAGTTGCTGAATTTTCAGTGAAACATTATTTGAAAATTTAAGACAAAACTCTCCCTCCTAACCCACTTGTAAAGATGTTTGATATTTCTTCTTACTATAAGTAGGAGGAACTAAATTATTTGATATAAAAACAGCTTTAAAGGAGTCTTATCAAACAGTTGACAAGAATGTAATTTGAGAGCCCAGCGAGATGTGTGAGTTTTATTTGCCACCCTTCTGTGTTATTTGAATTTTTATTAACACAATTTTTAAAATTTGTAACTTAAAAAGAAAAATCAATTGCATGTACAAATGAGACTAAAGCAATCATTAAAATGAAATTTTAAATGTCTAAATATATAATCTGCCTAGATATGGAAAAAATCACAACATCAATGTGTCATTAGTAGATATGCAACTCTCAGTAAGAAGGAAGTAGGCGTTACACTGTATCTTCAGAGGGGGATTTGCTCTTACTTTATATGACACTGGTAAAGAATAGCGACAATTCCTTTTTCATTTTAATCTTGAAACTGAGAATAAGATAAGAAAACTATATTGAATAAATAATGTATTTATTTAACATAAAATTTAAAAAGAGACTTATTTTATTTGGTGTTTGTGGTGGTTTGAATAGGTTTGGTCCCCTTTGTAGACTCACATTTTTGATGCTTGGCCCACAGGGAGTGGCATTATTAGGAGGTATGGCCTTGTTGGAGTAGGTGTGGTCTTGGAGGGTGGGCTTTGAGGTTTCCTATGTTCAAGCTCTGCCCAGTGTAGGAGAGACCCTCCTCCTGGCTGCCTGTTGGAAGACAGCCCCCTTCTGCTGATTGCTGATCAAGATGGAGAACTCTCAGCTCCTTCTCCAGCACCATGTCTGCCTGCAAACTGCCAATCTCCCCACTATGTTGATAATGGACTAAGCCTCTGAAACTAAACAGCTCCAATTAAATGTTATCCTTTATAAGAGTTGCCTTGGTCATGGTTTCACAGCAATGGAAACCCTAAGACAGTGTTATTCCAAATATACCAATTTAGTTGGCAATGAAACATTTTACCACATTTAATAAGAGTTAGTAAAAGGATATATAACTCAATTTGCAGACGTTCAACATATACAAAAGAATGGACAAATGAAATAAAACATTTGTAGTCAAAATGTTCAACATAAGGTTGTTTATATTAATTTTAAGCTGATGTAGAAATATATACATATACTGTATTACTTTTTAATAGAAGCCTGTAAGTACTTTTTAACTTCTCTTAGACATATATCATGAATGTATTAAATGTCAAACCATATAAAACCATAAAGTAAAAATTTACTAATGCAAATAGCGACTTTATAATATCACTCACAGTCAACCAGCAAGGGTATTTAATGTGAATACAAGTCAAATTGCCTGACTGTTCTTACTGCTAGCCCCAGTGACATACCTTGTTTCAAGAGAACTTGAGTTAAACCGTCCTTGCTATCTGTAAGAAGGACATTGCCATTGCAGCATTTGTCAAGAGAACACAGAGAATCCTGGGAAGAGAATGTGTCTTCAGAACGTCTACCTGACCATGATGGGATTTTAAAGTGGAGTTGGAATAAACAGTCAGATAAGCAGGAAGCCAAACTTTATTTTTCCACATAAATAAAGATTTTGATGATGATAGTAACCCATGAGTATAGTTTAAAAATCAGTCAAACATGAACAACAGAAAAAAAAAATAATGATGTAATTTGAGCAAGAGTCCATGTTCTCATCCGCACTAGCTAAGCATGTAGTATGTGTGACATACAATACTAGATGTTTTTACCATATTCTCAATGCTATCTTTTGCAGTAAATTTGTAACATGAACTTATACATAAGCTACATATTTCGATGTAATCTCTTGGCATAATTATTATTCTCTGAGACCTCATTATTTACTTCATGAAATTGTGTTAAAGAATCCACCAGATAGCTTACAGGCTGACTCAAATTAATACCAAAACTCTTGTGCCAATTGTGTCAAGCATGATAGGCAAGTATTATACTGGTAAGCATATGTTTAAAATACTTATTTTTATGTTGTTGTTTGTTTGCCTATACAAATATGTATCTAGAAATCATAAGCCATTGTTTTATGTCAAATTTTACACAGTATCGTATCTCAGAATGCCTTACATTGTACTTTTTCTTGACTTTACAGTGTTAAGATTGTTTTTACAGCGACATGTGTTACTAGAGTCTCCTCTAAGTGGCCGTTCATAGTTCTGTGAGGTGAGCCACAGTGGCTCACCTCACACCATCCAGTTCCCTTTCTCTGATTTACAATTCCTTTTTAAAAAAAATTTCAAGGATCCAAGAGCCTTGTTTTTCTTTGATTAAATATGATTTCTCCTCATGACAAAGGGAGAGTTTGACATCTGAGGTACTTGTATATGAATCAAGATGAGATGGTTTCTTATGTTTTAATCGTGTTAACAGTCTATGAATCAACAGGGATTTTTTTAAAAGATGAGTTGAACAGTCTATTTTCATTCACATGTGTAACCATTTTCTTGGAAACTCTTACTTATCAGGTAACACTTTACTTAGGGAGGTTCTAGTCAGCAAGGCCTGACCCTGTGCAGCAAGCATCCCACAATCAGGCTAGAAAGCTGAAAGTGTTGCTCCCGTGTCCATGGCAACTGTCTGAGAGGCCAAATACAGGACCATTGATGCATGTAGGACCACGCAGAGAAGAAACTGAGTGGTTGAGGAAAGCCCCTTTTAGTCAGAAATTTTTCTCGAGGAGATATAGCCCGCTGAAAATTTAATGGAAAAGTACCCAACAGTACCTTTATGTGAAGAAAAAAAAAGAAAAACCCAACAGTCGCTTAGTGTTCTTAGGAGAGAATTTTACACTTCTGTGTTTATAGTGGATCCATTCCCCCCCAACCCCTGCCCTCCCTCTTCCTGCCTCTACCTTTTCAATCCACCCTGCCTTTTCTTTACACTCACTGTGACATATTTTTTCTGACTTGGCAGGAACGGGTTCATCATCTACCAATTAAAAGGTAAGGCTGGTTTGGGGTGATCCACATATGTATGATCCTAAGATCCAACAAAAGCTACCAAGTCGCACTGTGTCACTTCCTGGGAGTAACCCGGAAGTGTCCTGCATCAGCGGCTGCACAGGAAGCCTAGCTGCCCTCCAGTCGTGCTAACTTGAAGCTCTATGACTTAGTGGCTGGCACTGACTAGATAGATGTTCAGAGCACTTCGGTCATACTCAAACACAGGTATATCTTTTTAAAGTGTCAAACGGAGCTACTCTGGATAGCTTGCCGTCGTGTTTGGCACTTCTATGCCCCCTCCTTTGGGGAAGAGAGGTCATGTTCCAGACTGTTAGGCAAATGTGTGTAACTCTGGTAAAAGACTTAGACTTGGGCTGTTGCAGCCTTCAGAAGAAGACCATTAAATGGGAGCACTTGTAGAAACCCAAGTGTTTGACTGTAGATGGCACCTTGGTTTCTACTCCAAGGTGACACAATAAAAAAGATCTCAGAGACTTGAAGAACACTTAACCATACTGGGGACAATGTTTTTGTTATGATCATAATTAAGACATTTATTTTGAAGTTTCCAAGAAGCCAGTTAAAATCTAGGCTTTTCATTATTATTATTATTATTATTATTATTATTATTATTATTATCATTATTATTATTTTTAATCAAGGGGAAGGTCAGATCGATGCCTAAAAGTAGTCCAAAATTCTTCCTCAAAGTTTTATGTTCTGTGACTTTGAGGGTAGATCCATTTTTCCTAAGTGCTAAATCACTGTTATGTCAGGAGCAAATTGTCCTCACAGGCTCAAGTGTTGCACCTTTGGCCACCGGCTGATGGCTCTGTCCTGGGAGGCAGAGGAAGCAGTTTGCTGGGGAACCCATCTACCTTGAGGGTTGTAACTAGGCCCTGTTTCTTGTCCCTTTCTGCTTCCAAAAGCTTGAGATGTTATGTTCACATCCCTGCTGTCACAACTGTGAGCTGCTTCTGCCCCTGTGTCTTCCTGGCCATGATGATCTGTACCCTTAAGCCGTGAGCCAATCTGTACCCCCCCATTCCCCAACCTTCCATCCCTCCACACTCCCACCCACACCCTATACACACCTCAGTACCCACCCACACCCTTGCCCCCCACCCTACACCCTACCCCACCCACCTCCTACCACCACACCCCACCACACCCCCACTCCACATGCCCTTACCCCACAATCCACATCCCACATACCCCACACCTCACACCCCCTACCACACACACAACCCCACTGCTACACCCCACGCCCCCCACACTGCCCATCCCACAAACCCCACCTCCCAACCTCCCCACCCTCCCGCACACGTAAGTTCCTTCTTATAAAGAATTTGGTCAAGGTGATGAGAAAAGAAACGACTGCAATTACTAAGATGGAGTCATGTGTTTATAGATCTCATTCTCCTGTTACGTTCTGCTGGCTTAGTGTCCACATTGGCATGGCCTTGTACACACATGTGTATACACATATTCCTGAGACCATCTGTGTCTTCTTCAGATTTTCCATGTTGTTTTACTTCCTAGGCAAATGTGAACGTGTTTGAATACTTTCCCTAGTGTTTGCAAATGTTTGTTGATAGTCGTAAGAAAGTCTCAATTTAACATGGGACTACTTACTAACAGTTTCTTTATAAAATTGCATTCCAAGTCCTATATGACAGTGAAAATGAGTTTACTGTGTTGTGCAAAGTATTTCTGTTATAACCAGTCTCTCACCCTCCACTAATCTCTCTGTCTTCTTCCTGCAATGCTGGGGATCAAATCCAGGGCTTCTTACACGCTAAGCAGGAGCTCCACCACTGCTCCTAATTATCTATCTATCTATCTATCTATCTATCTATCTATCTATCTATCTATCTATC